>CM053030.1:106199338-106799338 GCA_028564925.1 Lithobates sylvaticus | reverse complement strand
AAATGACGGTAAAACAAGCCCAGGCGCTGGCAGTGTGAAAGGGCTCATATTGTGGATACATACAACATGAAATAGTATTTCTAACTATTGAATTCACGTGATACACTCTCAGAGCATTGAGAAAATATCCCACGATCTTTAGCCCCAATAATGTAAATTGTGCATCTCTAAAAGGACTCACTCGTTTTGGAACTAGAAGCAGCAAAGCAAGTATAAGTGGAATTTGACCCTAGGAACATTTTCCCAGGACACAACTAGAAAATCCACCAGAGACACAACACAACTAGAAGATCCACCAGATTGATTTTATTTTTTCCACGTTTTTTTTTTATTGGTGAAGAAGGGTTAGGAGGTGCCTTTAAGTTTTAATAGATGTTTATTTTAACCTAAACTTATGATTTGCATACAGCAGATAAGAAGAAACATGAGGGACCCAGCCCATGAAGCCCATTTCTTCACATCGATCACTGCGCATGCAAACCAGCAGATTCTGATTTACAATCAGTAGTTTTAAAACTGGTAACACAAAATAGCAATGAAAGCCAGCTGAAAAGAACATACAGTCCATTCCATTAAGAATGACTTCCTGTATAGAGCAATGCTCATAATATGATTCTGGTCATTAGCGCTTACAATAAAATACTACTAAGGTCTCCCTGCTCAAAAGGCTTTTTACTTTATCCCAACAGTAATAATTACTGCCACGTTAACTTCATTACCTATTTGAGGGAAATTGCACATTGCTCAAACCATCTTGTAATCTAATATACAAAAGTTCTCTGTAATAGGTAATAGCTGCTCATTAGATATTGTAATCCACACTGCACAGTCTGGTACTGCCTAACTTGACACTGTTTTCCTGATTTGTAATGCCGCGTACACACAAGCGGATTTTCCGTCGGAAAAATCTTGGATGTTTTTCCCGACGGAATTTCCGCTCAAGCTTGGCTTGCATACACACGGTCACACAAAAGTTTGCTGAACTTTCGACCGTCAAGAACACGGTAACGTACAACACTACGACAAACCGAGAAAATTGAGTTCAATGCTTCCGAGCATGCGTCAAATTGTTTCCGAGCATGCATAGGAATTTTGCACGTCGGAATTGATACAGACAATCAGAATTTCCAATCAGGACTTTTTCCGACCGAAAAATTGAGAACCTGCTCTCAATCTTTTGCTGGCTGGAATTCCGCCAGCAAAAGTTAGATGGAGCATACACACGGTCGCATTTTCCGACCAAAAGCTCTCATCGGACTTTTGCTGGCGGAATTTCCGATCGTGTGTACACGGCATTACATTGATCTTTCGATTCTCCCATTGTGCTTTGTCCAATTGTACTATAATAGATCACAGAACAGACATTCCAATATGAACTACTTTATCAGTTACAAAGGGTCAGTGAACAAACTGTTTCAGTTCATAGGCGCACTGCGAAACTTCAGACTGATGACGTGTGGATCACTTCATCTTAGTGCAGAGATTGGAGAATAGACACCAAGTTTTATTGTATGTCATTTTTTTCAGTGCTACTGTCACTGTGATAGTATACATTTTGCCAGATGTTGAGTTAGTAGTTGAATTAGGTTCAGGTTAAGGCATAACTAAAGGCAAAACCATTTTTAGTTTTGTATAACGGAGAAGCATTAGAACAACTGTCAGGGTTTTATTCCTGTCTTTCCCCCTGTAAGGGAGATTCACCCTATTTACTGGTATTACCAAGAAAAAAAATCCCACATTTTCGATTGTCACCAGAACAAGAAAAGATGGGAAATCTTCCACTAGTTCCTGGGACCCTGGATTTCCTCACTTTGGAGGGATTTCCTTCCTCTCCCTGTTTTTGCTTTGGGGCAGGAAGTGAGGAGAAATCTCCCCAATAGGACACAGATGGGAAAAAAACGCCATGGGGTTATACAGTATCGCTCCCACGTATACACGATCGAAAATGCCGCCAGCAAAAGACCGATGTGAGCTTTTGGTTGGAAAATGCGGCGGTGTGTATGCTCCATCGGTCTTTTGCTGGCGGAATTCCAGTCAGCAAAAGATTGAGAGCGTGTTCTCTATTTTTTGGTCGGGAAAAGTTCCTATCCGAAAATGCGATCGTCTGTATGCAATTTGGATGCGTAAAAAATCACGCATGCTCGGAAACAATTTGACGCATGCTCGGAAGCATTGAACTTCACTTTCTCGGCTCGTCGTAGTGATGTACGTCACCGCGTTCTTGACATTCGAAAGTTCAGAGAACTTTTGTGTGACCGTGTATTTGCAAGACAAGCTTGAGCGGAATTCCGTCGGAAAAAACATCCAAGATTTTTCGGATGGAAATTCCTCTCGTGTGTACGCGGCATAACTTTATCCAAAATCTGAACAAAACAAAAGGTTTGCCTTTAGTTCTACTCAGTGGCATACCTAGCCCATTTGGCACCCAGGGCCTGTAATTTTTTTAACAACCACTCTGCCCCCCTAAAAGTGATAGGAGGAAATACAGCAGTGTGCTGTGCCAAATTGTGGGCATAATTAAACCCTGGGATTCAGGGACATGCACCTGCAGAGTAATGTCTCGTACATACTGTCAGATTTTCAGACGGGAAATGTTCGATGTGAGCTTGTTGTCGGAAATTCCGACCGTTTGTATGCTCCATCGGACATTTGCTGTCGGAATTTCCGACAACAAATGTTTGAGAGCAGGTTCTTAAATTCTCCGACAACAAAATTCCGAGCGTATGTACACAATTCCGACGGACAAAAGTCCACGCATGCTCGGAATCAAGCAGAAGAGCCGCACTGGCTATTGAACTTCATTTTTCATGCACGTTCTTCCACGGTTTTGTTGCCGGAATGTCCGATCGTGTGTACGAGGCAATACAGTATAAAATTGGGTGCAACGGCTGTGTCTGTGCAACCACTGCACCCCAATTGACTTTTTGTATGTTATTTGTCAATAATACTATTGACATGCTTGTTGCATCCAACCTCACCACGCTTGAGGTGAGCTTATTACCATAAGGGGTTCCCGGATTTCACCTATGCATGATTCAGAGCCACGGTTGGATGTAACAAGCATGTCAATAGTATGATCACCGGAAATCACATCACCTGCATCTAGTCTCACATCAATCAACATTTTGTGGTTCTTATCACAGCCCAAGACAGGCTGCCACAAAGAACAGTTTTTTTAATAATATAGAGACACTTGTGTGGTTTATGCACTTGCATTTTTTTTAAAATCTTTTATACATGTTTGCTATCACATATGTATGCATTTAGCACTTTTTTCATCTAATATTATTATTATTGATATTTTATTTTATTTTTTGGTGTGTTATTGTGCATGGCACCTTGTAAGTCTAAAGGGTCCATATAACCTCACAGAGTTTTTTTTAGCACTTGTGCACTTTATATTTATCTATGCGTTTTAGTTGTGCGTTTACAGATTTTGCGCACATTATTTGTTTTTGCTATATTTTGCACTTGCACTTTACACCAGTTGTATGTTTACTATTTTATGCATATTGTTATATTCTTGTGGATCTATAACCATAGATTAAGATACAGATTATCTAGTGCATAGCCATTCCAGCGCAGCGTATATTTAATTTTGTGTTTAATGTGCACGAACGTATGAGATGTGTTTAACGTTTGCAGCTTGATAGTGGCAGGTTGGTAGGGGGTTCTTTAAGGCTCGCAGGATTTTGTTGTTTTGTTATGTTGTGAACTCGTCATCTCCAGGCTGACCTTCCAGGGCCCAGGCAGGCTCACCATCAGTCCAGGCTTTGGGTCCAGGCTCTTTCTTCCTGAATCCAGCAGGGCCTTCAGGAACCTCCTCTTCTAGTTCAGTGCCTTTAGGCACTCCCTCTCCTAGTCCAGGACCTCCAGCAGTGGCGGCCCATCCATAGGGGGTGCTCGGGCGCCACCCCCCTCCCCCCAAGCTGTTTAAAAAATATATAATTGTCACTTTAAGAGTGACCAGGCGCCGGCCATGCGGCAGTCTATGGTAAGCTTCCCAGCCTGCAATCAGCTGATTGCAGGCTGGGAAGCTGATTTGCCCGTGTTTAGGTTGTGGTCAAACCGCACGCAATGTACCCGCAAACATCCCCACTCTACTGTGATTTGTTAGTATGCCATATTAACTGGTTAGGATTGGCGAGGAGAGGACAGTGGGCGGTGTTTTTTTCGTCACTAACATGTGGGGTGGGACCAGAGGAGAGGGAGGACACTCGTCACTTCTGGTTTCCCAGCCACAGTGGGGGTGGAGTCGACTGGTGTGCGCGTGGTGGATTCAGACGAGTGGCGTCATGGAAGGTAAGTGCTGGTCTGGCACTGCAGACCCCAGATACTCTCTTCTCTTGGTCTCTCTGAGACCTTGCTGCCTGTCCCTCCATTCCGCACAGCCAGCCACACGCTGACAGTGACTCCCTGTCCCAGGTTTCTAGCCTAGTTCAAATGCCATGAGACCTTGCATCCCGCCCCTCTTTTCGCACAGCCACACGCTGACTCCCTGACTGTCCTGGGTAATGGTTTCTAGTTCCAAATGCCAATGCATGATGCCTGCCTGTGCCTGGGGTATATATAGCTGTATATGAGATGGCACTGCTAGACATAGCTGAGATGGCACTGGTGGGCAAAGATAAGATGGCACTGGTGGGCACAGATGAGATGGCACTAGTAGGCACAGATGGGATGGCACTGCTGGTCACAGATGAGATGGCACTGGTGGGCACAGATGAGATGGCACTGCTGGGCACAGATGAGACGGCACTGGTGGGCACAGATGAGATGGCAATAGTAGGCACAAATGAGACGGCAACGGTGGGCACAGATGAGACTGCACTAGTGGGCACAGATGAGACTGCACTGGTGGGCACAGATTAGATGGCACCGGTGGGCTGTATACTCTGCTGTGAGTCTGGGCTGTATACTCTGTTGTGATTCTGGACTGTATACTCTGCTGTGATTCTGGGCTGTATACCCTGCTGTGAGTCTGGGCTGTATACCCTGCTGTGAGTCTGGGCTGTATACTCTGCTGTGAGTCTGGGCTGTATACTCTGCTGTGAGTCTGGACTGTATACTCTGCTGTGATTCTGGACTGTATACTCTGCTGTGAGTCTGGGCTGTATACTCTGCTGTGAGTCTGGGCTGTATACTCTGTCCTGTGATGCCGAGCTTTATACTCCTGACACTATGGGTGGAAGCAAGTTGAATACAGGGAACGGAGTGGGTGGATGCTATAAGAGGTGGGGCTTATAAGTGGGAGTGGTCAAAATCATAAAACTTCACCAGCCGCCACTGACCTCTAGATACCTCCCTCCCCTAGTCCAGAGCCTCCAGGTACCCCCTTACCTACTCCAGGGCTCAGGTACCCTCTACCCTAGTCCAGGGCCTACAGAAACCCGCTATCCTAGTCCAGTGCCTCCTGGCACTTTCAATACTCAGCTTAATTAGTTTAACAGTGTGAAAAATTAACTTTTCCAGTAGTAGTTCACATAAAAACAAGCATGACATATTTAACATCTGCAGTGGGTTCCAATGTTGCAGGACCATTATGTAATCCCAGTCCAGATATGCAATTAGCGGACCTCCAGCTGTTGCAGAACTACAAGTCCCATGATGCATAGCAAGACTCTGACAGCCACAAGCATGACACCCAGAGGCAGAGGCATGATGGGACTTGTAGTTTTGCAACAGCTGGAGGTCCAGTAATTGCATATCCCTGCACCAGACAATTGAATCGATTCCAGAGGATGCAGAAATCATACCTTTGTATAAAGGTAGGCAGAATTTACACACATTTTAAATTATTGTAGTAAGGTCTGCATGAAGCAAATCGTAATTTTCCTGATCACCTGCAGCTTTAGTTTGTTGTTCCAGAGTGAACCATTCATTTTCCATATTTCTCAGGAACTTTCCATGATACGTATTTTTGTATTCCTGCAATTTTCTCTGTGAACAACTTTTTTTTCCACAACCGTTAATGCATTTTTTGTAAACATTTTTACAAAGTCGCATCTAATAAGGAACACGGTTAAAATAAGAAAATATAATTACGGTAAAACATAAGTTATGCCTAGCAAGGATAATAGCTTCAATCTATCTGGAAAATAATACATTTTATTGTAAGATATTTTTATGTTTGCACCAATAAACCTAAATGAAACAGCTTGCATAGTCAGACATTATTTTCTGTTGCCAGCTCTATCTATTGCTATCATAGCAGCTTTGCTTTAGCTGTGTTGGAGTAGAGAGATGTAACGGTGCTTTGTGCAGGTAGTGAAAGTCCAAACATCAGTTCAGGTTTCAAACTGGCTACAACCAGCTTTATTGCATTGCCATAATTAAACGTATCCTGTGTTTCCAAGTTAAAATATAGAAAGCCCCCCAAAAACACATTTTGAAATAGATCCCAACCTTCTGGCTCTAACTACTAGGTCCCCACCCCCTCTCGCTCTCTATTTTTTTTTTTACTGATTTGACTTTCCCCTTGGTCGAGGGGGCATTTCAGAGATCCTCTAAAACCATATTAATGAAACTTTAAAAAAGGTCTAAAGGCTCCATTCAATCTGGTCTTGTGGGAAGTCTGTTATCAAGGTACATTGCTAGATCTGGGATTGCCTCTAAATCTCATTAATTTGCCACCATATGTGATGCCGCTTAACCACTTCAGCCCCGGAAGATTTGGCCCCTTAATGACCAGGCCATTTTTTGTGATACAACACTGCGTCATTTTAACTGACAATTGCGCGGCCGTGCGACATTGAACAAAAAACAAAATTAACGTAATTTTTTTCCCTACAAATAGAGCTTTTTTTTTGGTACATACTGGGCACTCGCAGGTCACTCAGCTGTGTTAGAAAAGCAAATGAATATTCGCTTTCCTAACACTAAACCGTCTCTCCGCCAATCAGGTGCTCGGATCTGTTACCCGTCACCTGATTGGCTGAAACGACAGGCGATTGGACGCCTATCAGGCATACAATCATAGCAGAGGATGGGAGGAGAGGACAGGAGAAGTCATCGAGGAACTGTCCCACCGAGACAGGGTAAGTGCAGACAGCGGGCGGGGGGCACACTGGCAGCATTTGATATGGCACAGTGGCTGCGTTTGATGGGGCACAGTGGGAGCATTTGATGGGGCACAGTGGCAGCATTTGGTGGCACAGTGGCTGCGTTTTATGGTACAGTGGCTGTGTTTGATGGTACAGTGGTGGCAATTGATGGGTACAGTGGCTGCGTTTGATGGCACAGTGGCTGCATTTGATGGCACAGTGGTGGCAATTGATGGGCACAGTGGCTGCGTTGGATGGCACAGTGGCTGCGTTTGATGGCACAGTGGCTGTGTTTGATGGGCACAGCGGCTGCGTTTGATGGCACAGTAGCTGCGTTTGATGGCACAGTGGCTGCGTTTGATGGCACAGTGGCTGCGTTTGATGGCACAGTGGCTGTGTTTGATGGGCACAGCGGCTGCGTTTGATGGCACAGTAGCTGCGTTTGATGGCACAGTGGCTGCATTTGATGGCACAGTGGCTGCGTTTGATGTTACAGTGGCTGCGTTTGATGGCACAGTGGTGGCAATTGATGGGCACAGTGGCTGTGTTTAAAGGCACAGTGGCGACAATTGATGGGCACAGTGGCTGCAATTGATGGTACAGTAAGGTTGCAATTGATGTTTTTTTTTTTCAGAATTTTTCAGTTTGTTTGCGCTCCCCCAAAAATTTTGAGCATGGTATTTAGCAGTTTATGTTTACTAAAAGAATTGCATTTCCATCTTCTGTGTACTGTGGGAGACCAGATATAGTGAATGCAGGGTCCTGGGTTTAGTAACACTTTAAGTATACAATGTCTTGCATATGATCCCTGGTTTTGTAGTTGTATCATGTTGATTGTATCATTTTTGTTTACTGGCTTATATAACACTGGCTTTCCATGTTGGTTTGTTTTTGTATTGATTTCTGCAGCTCTGTAAATAAAGAATATACAAAAAGGTCTGAGGCATCAGGACAATTTGGAGAAAAATATAAAACCTTATTATCTGAGGAGGGCTTAGGCCGCGTACACACGAAGGGACAATCCCGCGGGATTATCCTCTGGACTGAAGTCCAGAGGATAATCCCCTCGTGTGTGGGCGCCGGCGGACTTTTTGGCGCCAAAGTACGGCGGACTAAAGTTTCAGGTTTTGTTCTCAAATTATCCGCTGGACTTGGAAGTCCAGCGGACAATCCCGCCGTTAGTGGGCAAGTCCGCGGGACTTTTGAAATGAACGGACTTGCCGCTCATCGGCAAGTCCGTTCATTTAGCACGTGACTTCAGGTTACGTAGCTAGCGTAGGCAGTTACTGCCGCCGCGCCAGCTCCGTGACCTGGCATGGATTTAAAGGGAATCCCCACGCCGAAAAAACGGCGTGAGGGTTCCCCCCAAATCCATGTCAGACCCTCATCCGAGCACGCAGCCTGGCAGGCCAGGAAAGGGGTGGGGACGAACCTATATAAGTCCGAGCTCAGTCGAGTCGCCCATGTCCCTATATAAGTCCGAGCTCAGAGCGGCACAGGCATTCCGGGCAGAGAGAGCGTCGGGTCAACATCGGAAGAAGAAGAAGAACAAGAACAAGAAGGACAAGAAGAAGAAGAAGGCGGCGCCGGCGGCGCGGAAGACGACGACCGCCGCAAGAACAGAAGAGACCCCCGAAGACCCCCGAAGGCGGATCGAGACCCCAGACGACGACGGCGGCGACGACGAAGAAGGTAGCCGGACACCTCCCCTCGTGAAAGAGCTAGGTAAAAGAGCAGAAGAGAGGGGAGGAGTCCGGCGAGAAGACCCCCCAGACGGAAGAAGACCCCCGAAGGCGGATCGAGACCCCCAGACGGCGGCGACGACGAAGAAGGTAGCCGGACTCCCCTCGCTCGGTAAAAGAGCTTGGTAAATGGCGGGGGAGTCCGGCGAGAAGACCCCCAAGACGGAAGAAGACCCCCGGAGCAGTGCAATAAACTATTTTTTCAAAAGTGTGGGTGTTTTTTTTTACTTTACATTTTACACCTTAGGTGAATGGGTAGGGGTACATCGTACCCCATACTCATTCACATAGGGTGGGGGGCCGGTATCTGGGGGCCCCCTTATTAAAGGGGGTTCCCAGATTCCGATAAGCCCCCGCCCGCAGACCCCGACAACCAACGGCCAGGGTTGTCGGGAAGAGGCCCTTGTCCTCATCAACATGGGGACAAGGTGCTTTGGGGTGGGGGGGCCGCACGGCCCCCCTTTCCCCAGGGCACCCCCCATGTTGAGGGCACGCGGCCTGGTACGGCTCAGGAGGGGGGGGGGGCGCTCGTTCGTCCCCACCCCTTTCCTGGCCTGCCAGGCTGCGTGCTCGGATGAGGGTCTGACATGGATTTGGGGGGAACCCCCACGCCGTTTTTTCGGCGTGGGGATTCCCTTTAACTCCATGCCAGCTTGCGGAGCTAGCGCGGCGGCATTTACTGCCTACGCTAGCTACGTAACCTGAAGTTACGTTCAAAATGAACGGACTGCTCCGTGTGTGGGCAAGTCCGTTCATTTTCAAAAGTCCCGCGGACTTTTGGCCGGCGGATTATCCGCTGGACAAGTCCGTGCGTGTGTGGGCAAGTCCACACCCTCGGAAAGTCCAGCGGACCTAGCCGGAAAGTCCAGCGGATTGTCCGCTGGACTTAGGTCCGCCGGCAAAAGTCCGTACGTGTGTACGAGGCATCAGAGGTTGAACATACATGTTCTATTGAGAAGGTCATACTTGGTGCATAATCATTTGCACTGTAATAAAGACTACTAAGGTAATTTAATTTAATTATATATTACAAAACATTTTATACTCTCATGACAGAGAAATTTTTAGTTGCCTAATGTATTTGTAATGTTATGTTCCTTTCTTTTGAAAACAAAATGATTTAAAACATTGTAAAATAAAAAAACATTAATCAGTGAACCTGCCCCAGCGTAATAGTAATTGGTCAACAGACAAAACCGATGCGATTGCTTAGGGGCGTTTGAAATGAATGTCCTCTATCACCTTTTATTTTTAATCTTTCTTTTGAACCGCTGGCATACTTCTGGCATCTAGAAAGAATGTCTCTAAATTACTGGTGGATGCAAAAAAACAAAGGATTCTCACTGTATGCAGATTATTTATTATGCTCTATGTTTCATATCCCAGTGAACACATTCCCTAAATCATGGAGCTTATGAACAAATTGCATGAGGTATCAGGGTACTGCAAAATTAAGCGTAAGCCCGGTCAGGTCCCTCTCTAACCAGGGAATAGGTTTAGCTTCACAAAACAACTGTTTTTTTTTTTTACTTGTTGGGCTGCCAACACATAATCTGTCTCTGTGAGACAGTTTTTTTTTTGTGGCTTCTGTTCTTAAAGTGGAACTGTGACCACGCCATGATTGCTAAAATATTTACACATCGCCTCTCTGCCTTTTGGCTAAGATCAAGTGTAGTATCTGTTCTTATCAGTTATCTGATCAGATGGGGTCTTGGAAAACTAGTACCAGCTGGAACAGAAACCGGGGCGCCCAGAGTCAGTTGGAAGAGCCCATTACCTCCTGGTTTGAACGTTCTACCTTGTCTGGCCATGGGCTGGGAAGGCAGGTCTTGGGTGTCTGTGCCCCTGGGAGTGGTTGCCCTAGGGGTGCTCTTAGTAACACTTGGGTATGAGACCCCACTGTGTGAAAAGGTACATGGCCACAGTCACCAAATTTGCTTTCCTTTTGGCTAAGTCCGGGGGCAATTTTTGTCTACCAGGCCTCAGGCTCGCCAGTGCACAATTGCGTAGCCACTTTATTATTTTCTATTTATTTTTCTACCACGTTTGTCACCTTTCACTTTTGTGTGTGTTTTTCTTACGAATAAAGGGCGTGAGTTCTCTGGCTTGCCCTGATGTCTAGGGGAAGGCTGCGTGGCCCTTAGGTACCTTCCTCCCCTGCCACTGGGGGGGGTCTCCCGTTGGGAGAGCCCCTCGACCAAGTATTCAATGGTCGGCTTTGGCTAACCTAGAATGGGGTCTGCCAGGCCTTCTGACCAGGCAGGCCATTAGAAACCTTGGTCCCTGTCAGGAGCCTTGCACCCTGGGGGATCAGGGTAGAGGTCCTACTCCTTTGGGGTTGTACTAAAAGCACACCCTTAAGTGCACTTTTTAGTGTGCGTTTCACATGCACGTTTTTTGTTCACTTACGGGATTTTTCCGTTTAGTTTTTTTGCACCACCGCGAAAAAAAGTAAATAAACTTTAAAACATGCTTTCACTGACCTCTGCAGCCATTGTGGAATAATTAATCTTTATAACCTGCAGCCAAAGCTTTTCCATTTTACTTTCACTTCCTTCCAGTTGCTCTGCTCTCCCCTCCTAGCAATGACTTGGCAGCCTTTTAATTTCTAATGTAAACACACAGCAGGTGAACAGAAAGAAGAGAGCGAGACAATTGAGACCAGACTTGAACAACTTTAGAGTTGAATTTCTCTACAGTAGTTGTAACTGTAGCGGGGTTCTACCCCTTTTTCTGTTAGAGACTACATCTCCCAGAATTCCCCAGGCCCCAGGGCTGCTAACTTCCGCCCGGGAGGCTGCTGGGGGAGATTATAAAAGGGAAGAGCGGAGACCGCCTCTTCCTCTTGGGACACTTCCTCTTCAGAGGCCTGACAGGACTGGCCTGCCTCTGCTGACAGAGCGTGTGACGCGAAGACTGCAGCCAGCAGAGACACCTGTGCGGACCGGAGCTGAAGGCCTGAAGCCTGGGCCTTGCAGCCGATGGAGTGAGACTCTCACCCCTCAGAGTCCACAGCAGCGGAGCGGAGACTTCCCCTTACTGTCGGTCGGACGGAGCTGATGACCGGAGTGCAGGGCTGTGACTGAGGAGACCGGACGCCGCCATTGAAGAGACCAGAGCCGCCATTAGAGGGACCGGATCGGAGGACGGTACCCCAAGGATTGGTGAGAGAGCCTGTAGGCTCAATCCTGCATTGACACACAAGTTTTATGCCTATTGAACTGCCTAGGCGCAATTTACCTCAGAGCAGCAATGTTACTTTTTGTGGATTACAAATGACACCATTTAAAGCTACATGTGCACCACCTCTACAGATTTATTGCCGGTGAAGAACACTGTACTAGTACAAGGACTGAGCTCTATTACTAGGGATCAGGCCTGGTCCGTTAGGTAGGCGCAGATAGATTTATTGCACCTCAGGGGTGCATAGCAGACGGTCGCCACGCTTGGCGTTCCGTTTCCCATTGTTAGATTCATATACCTGTGTACATGTTTAAAGTGCATATTGCAGGGACCTGCTAAAGTATTGTGAGATATATGTTTAAATGCATGTTGCCATTCTTTTTCCTTACTGCCAAAGTAAAGCCAGTTATTCTTATTTCAGCAGTCTGCTTGTGAGTTCATACCAATTACACTTAGAGTATAAGCTAAGTTTTATGTGCATAGGGACGTACCCCTTTACTAACTGTGCCAGAGTGGGTAGAGCCAAATTTGCCGGGGGTTGGTGGAGCTGTACTCAGGGACCCAAAACAAACCAGCGGCTCTCTTAACTGGGGGTAGCGCTACACGTGGGGGCTCGTAATCCGGGATCCTGAGTCAGCGGGAAAAGCCGCCAGAAGGTGCCGGCATGGACCCAATAGAAGTGGGACGGTGGTCCGCAACATGGGCCGCTGACCCAGCCGCAGCAGCAGTCATTGAACTGCCAGGGATATGGCAGAGAGAGGCAGTGAAGCAGCTCATAATGTCATTATCCCCATGCGAGAAGTCATGGATAATGGACATGAGAAATGATGCTGGGTACACATACGCCTTAATAGAGTGGAAGGAAGAGACTCCAGAGCAGTTCAGGAGCCACAGCATACAGGCACCGAATGGTCAGCACTACCAATTGCTGCATGCGCTGCCGCGGAAGGGAGACTACTCTCCTATGAAAGCCATTCTATCCCCAAAGAAGGAGGAGCAGAAGGGCGCGGAAAGTCCCGCACCCACACACACTACTCTTAGTGCAGAACTGTGTGCTGTTCTAGGGGAAATTGTAACCCAGTGCAGAAGAGACCCCGGGGATCACCCAATGTCGGGATACAGGAAACTCCGGATGTTTTCAGGGAGGACACCTGTACCCTCGGGAGAAGAGGGATTTGAAGAGTGGTTAGATGGTGCCACGCAGGCCCTAGAAGAATGGGAGGTCTCAGAGGGCCGAAAGAAGCAAAGGATTGTTGAAAGGACCTGCCTTAGAGGCCATACGCAATCTGAAGACCAGCAAAAAGGATTGCACTGCCCAGGACTACATAGACATCCTGGAAGGTGTGTTTGGTGGGACAGAAAAAGTCACAGAACTTACCTATCAACTGGAACACTGTTACCAGAAGACAGGGGAGAAGCTGTCAGAGTACATGGGACGCATAGACAAGATCCTGCATAGGATTATCCTGAAGAAGGGGATAGATCCAGGGAAGGTAGATGAAGCCCGTGCCCAGCAGGTGATGAGGGGAGCCCAACCCTTGGACCCTGTCGCACTAATTCTACGCACCCGGCAGGATGGGAAGAGCCTGGACTACCCTGACCTCATCCGAATGGTCAGAGAAGAAGAGGCCATGTTGGAAGAGAAAAGGGAGAAGCAGGTGATGGGGTCTACAAAGTCTACAGTGGCCACGGTCAGGTCGGCCTTAACCCCTGAAAGAGACACAGAGGTAGATGCCCTGAAGTTGCAGATGTCCCAGATGATGGAGATACTGACGTCTCTAGTGGCGAAAGAGACGCCCAGTCCCAAGAAAGAAACAAGCAGGAGGGAATTGTTTCCAGCTGTTTCAGCACCAGCATCCTCACCTGACTACGGTGAGACGATTTGCTTTAATTGTGGAGGAATTGGTCATATTGCAGCTGTATGTTCCAGTCCCAAGAAGAAGAAGGCAGAAAGCCGCCAGCCGGCGGGAAACGCCAAAGGGCCCCGGTGAAGGAGTCAACCGGGTGCCCATCACCTTCAGTGAGCTCCAAGAAGCACAACAGGAAGAGAAAGCGAGGAGACCAAACCCCTCAGAAGGGGCCCAGGGATCCTCAACCAAGGTGCACTCCAGAGAAAGGGGGCAAGACCCCTCCGGAGAGACACAGCACCCCCAAGCGTGAACTCTTCAAAGTGAGAGATAACAATATCCCTCAACGGGTTCACACTCCCACGAAGAGGGAGAAAATCAATGCATATCAGGCTCAAGAAAGGAGCAAGTGCAAATCAAGTGCTGGCGAAGCAAAGAGTCCAAAGAAGAGGACAGCATCAACTAGGCCCTACCCAGAAGAGCTAGTTGGTCCATCCCCTACTGTACCCATCCAGGTGGAAGGAGTGTACACAAAGGCCCTTCTGGACACTGGAGCACAAGTGACCCTGTTGTACAGGGACTTCTATGACAGATACCTGAGTCATCTGCCTATACAGAAGATAGAAGAGTTGGAGATAAGGGGATTGGGAACTCAGAGTTTCCCCTATGATGGATACTTACCCATCAGATTGACGTTTGACCCATCCGTAGCTGGGAAGTCTGAAGTGTTCGACACCTTAGCAGTGGTGTGTCCCCGCCCACCAGGAACCAGCAAGACGTCCCTGATCATAGGGACAAACACGGATCTAGTCAGAAGGCTTCTGACTCCCCTGGTGAAGAAAGAGAATCTTTCAACTCCCAAGATCCATCCCATGCTGAAGGCAGCCTACCAGCGGTTGGTCCTAGAGCAGAAGACCCCAAGTGAGGGGATAGGAAGGGTATGGAGGCTTGGAAAAGAAGGAGCAGTGCTACAGCCTGGAGAGGTGACCTGCATGAGAGCCACGGTGAAACTTACCTGGGAGCAGCCTGGCCCCTTTGTAATGCTGGAACCTGACCCAATGGAGGGTCACTCAGGTCTGGAAGTGATACCAGAAGTAATTTCACTGAAGGACCTGAAGAAGGCTAGAGGCAGAGTCCCTGTCAGTGTGAGGAACCCCACGGAGCGGCCCGTGGAGATCCCTGCCAGGATGCTTCTGGGACAGGTGAGTCCTGCTGTCCCAGTTGGCTGGTCAGAAGTGAAGGGGACGGGTGAAGGAGAAGATGTTTGGAAGAAACTCTCCATGGAAAACCCAAACCTACCTGGAGCTTGGAAAGAGAGAGCCAAGGCCCAGCTGACCAGATGGGAGAAGATTTTCTCCAAAGATGAGTTTGATGTGGGGTGTGCGAGGAGTGCCACCCATCGAATCCGCATGCAAGAGGACAAGCCATTCAGAGAGAGAGTGAGGCGAGTCCCGCTAGCAGATCTGGAGGATCTGAGGGAGCAGCTTGCGGAACTGAAGAAGACGGGAGTGATTAGGGAGTCCAGAAGCCCCTACGCCTCCCCAATTGTGGTAGTCAGGAAGAAGAATGGGTCATTGAGACTCTGCATTGACTACAGAACTCTCAACAGGAGGACCATTCCTGACCAGTACACCACGCCAAGGATAGAAGATGCCTTGCAGAGTTTATCTGGAGCTAAGTGGTTCAGTGTGATGGACCTCAAGAGTGGGTATTACCAAATCCCCATGCATCCAGAAGATAGAGAAAAGACTGCCTTCATAACCCCAGTGGGATTCTTTGAGTTCAACAGGATGCCCCAGGGCCTATCTGGAGCTCCTGCTACGTTTCAACGCCTTATGGAAAGGACAGTTGGAGACATGAACCTCATAGAAGTCCTTGTGTATCTGGACGATGTCATTGTCTTTGGAAAGACTTTGGAAGAACATGAAGCCAGGTTGGAGAAAGTACTGAAGAGGCTCAGTGAAGAGGGACTTAAACTTTCTCCAGAGAAGTGTCGGTTCTATCAGTCTTCTGTGAACTATCTGGGACACATAGTGTCTGAAAAAGGAGTGTCTACAGACCCTGAGAAGCTGGAGGCAGTTACTTCGTGGCCAAGGCCCACAACAGTTACAGAACTTCGGTCTTTCTTGGGGTTCTGCTCCTATTACCGCAGGTTTGTGGATGGATTTGCCCGCATTGCCAAACCCCTCAACGAGCTGCTGAAGACAGAAGGAGAGGAGGATGGAATGGGGCCTAGGAGGTCCAGTGAGTCGGTCCAAGACCAGTGGAATTCAAGGTGTGAAGAGGCTTTCAGAACCTTGAAGAGAAGTCTCACCACAGCCCCAGTCTTGGCCTACGCTGATCCCACTAGACCCTATGAGCTACATGTTGATGCCAGCCATGAGGGCCTAGGTGGAGTACTCTACCAGGAGCATGAAGACCAGCTACGACCAGTGGCCTATGTGAGCCGGAGCCTGACCCCCTCCGAGAAGAACTATCCCACCCACAAGTTGGAGTTCTTAGCCCTCAAATGGGCAGTTGTTGACAAGTTGAGAGACTACTTGTATGGGGCCGAGTTTACTGTAAAGACAGATAACAACCCTTTGACCTATCTATTCACCACCGCCAAGCTGGATGCAACTGGACACAGATGGTTGGCGGCGTTGTCTGGATTCAATTTCAGCCTCAAGTACAGACCAGGGGCTGGAAATAGGGATGCAGATGCCCTGTCCCGAAGATCCCATGTCATGGTCGATGACTGGGAAGACTGGACCCAAGTGGCACCAGATGGAGTGCGAGCCCTCTGCCAGGGGGCTGAACTCCAAGCCAGAGGAGGATCCAGAGCTGAAGAGATAGGAGTTACCACAGTGGGAGTCCCAAAGTGTTACTGTGGGGTAACTCAGCTGGCAGAAGAGTGTCTGCCGAAGTTGTCCAAGAAGGAGTTAAGATGTGACCAATTGGAAGACCCCATGGGGAAATTGGTCCTGGAAGCCCTGGAAGACAAGAGTCCAGAGGGACTCCGCCTTCACCCTTCTAAAGAAGCTCGCCTACTGAGGAGAGAGTTGGACAAGTTACAGGTGCATCAGGGGGTAGTCTACCGAAGGGGCCCCTCTGATGGCCCAGAAGACAAGTGGCAGTTGTTTCTCCCAGAGAAGCATCGAGAGACTGTGCTGATTGCCTTACATGACCAGCATGGTCACTTGGGAGCAGAGAGAACCTTCCAACTTGTCAGAGACCGGTTTTATTGGCCCTGCATGAGGGCCGAAGTGGAGGAGTATTGCCATTCCTGTGCAAGATGCATTCAGAGAAAGACTTTACCCCATCAAGCTGCCCCAATGGGCCACCTACAGAGTGAAGGCCCAATGGATCTGGTATGCATTGATTTTCTCTGCCTTGAACCCGATTTGAGCGGATTGGGAAATGTTCTGGTGGTAACCGACCATTTCACTCGTTATGCTCAGGCTTTCCCAACCAAGGACCAGAAGGCCTCTACAGTAGCCAAGGTACTCTTGGAGAAGTACTTTGTTCACTATGGACTGCCACAGAGAATCCATTCAGACCAAGGAAGGGACTTTGAGAGTCGCCTGATCAGGAAGCTACTAGATTCTCTGGGAGTAGAGAAGACTAGGACCACACCATATCACCCTCAAGGTGATGCCCAGCCTGAAAGGTTCAACAGGACCCTATTGAACATGTTAGGAACTTTGGAGACCGAGAAGAAGCAACACTGGAGCCAACACATTTCAGCTCTGGTGCACGCCTACAACTGCACCACAAGTGATGTGACAGGTTTTTCCCCTTACCGGCTTATGTTTGGGAGAGAAGCAAGATTGCCAGTGGATTTGGCCTTCGGCATTTCTTTAGACCATGCCTCTGCTGCCTCCCACAAAGGATATGTGGACAGACTGAGGCACAGTTTGAAGATAGCTTATGAGAAAGCTCAGGCGGCCTCTAACCAGAGGGGGGCCCGAAATAAGAGGAACTTTGATTTGAAAGTTAGAGTACAGGACCTACAGCCTGGGGACCGTGTACTGTTACGCAATCTAGGGATCCCTGGGAAACACAAGATTGCTGATAGATGGAGATCAGAACCATATATCATCTGTAGAAAACTTCCAGGATTGCCTGTCTACAAGTTGAAGCCAGAAGGAAGATTGGGGCCTTTGAAGACCTGGCATAGGAATCATTTGCTCCCACTCACTGAAGCAGTCAGAATGCCTCCAGTAAGAGATGTACCTGAATCTGTTTCCATTCTGGATACCCCCAGGCCTAACACTAGGTCTTAGACATCCCAAGCTAGGGATGGACAGGACCCCCAACCTGAAGAAGAAAGAGGAGAACTTGAATGGTTATGGCCTTCCTCAACTCCAGGAAATTCTGCCATAGATCTTCCACCTACCGAAGATGTGGAAGATAACACATTGAACCCAGAAGCCACAGAGTTTGTGCCATTCAGTGTTGTGCCTGAGTGCTGGGAAGATATCCCTGGTCTCTACCCAGAACAAGAAGAAGATGTTCCAGAACCAGAGATGTTGCCAGAATGTGTTCCTGAAGAAGTTCCAAGAGAACAGAGAGCTCGCAGGAGTGTGAAGCCTCCCAAGAAGCTAACTTACCCCAAGATGGGAGAAAGTTCAGAGGACTCTGTTACCACAGCAAGGAGAAGTGCTGAGAGCCCTGACCCTTCCGCTGTCCATTTAGTGGAGGGCAACCCTAGCTCACTCTCTGGCACAGTTAAGCAGGTCGCCCACACTGAGGTGACCTGTAGACAGGACAGCTCCCCATCTCATGCCAATTGGTGGGAAGCTCCTCTGTCCAAATTATGTGAAAATGTTGTTCCCGAGAAAGTTTGTAGTTTGGACACTATCTTTGGGGACCAAAGATTTAAAGTGGGGGGAGTGTGTAGCGGGGTTCTACCCCTTTTTCTGTTAGAGACTACATCTCCCAGAATTCCCCAGGCCCCAGGGCTGCTAACTTCCGCCCGGGAGGCTGCTGGGGGAGATTATAAAAGGGAAGAGCGGAGACCGCCTCTTCCTCTTGGGACACTTCCTCTTCAGAGGCCTGACAGGACTGGCCTGCCTCTGCTGACAGAGCGTGTGACGCGAAGACTGCAGCCAGCAGAGACACCTGTGCGGACCGGAGCTGAAGGCCTGAAGCCTGGGCCTTGCAGCCGATGGAGTGAGACTCTCACCCCTCAGAGTCCACAGCAGCGGAGCGGAGACTTCCCCTTACTGTCGGTCGGACGGAGCTGATGACCGGAGTGCAGGGCTGTGACTGAGGAGACCGGACGCCGCCATTGAAGAGACCAGAGCCGCCATTAGAGGGACCGGATCGGAGGACGGTACCCCAAGGATTGGTGAGAGAGCCTGTAGGCTCAATCCTGCATTGACACACAAGTTTTATGCCTATTGAACTGCCTAGGCGCAATTTACCTCAGAGCAGCAATGTTACTTTTTGTGGATTACAAATGACACCATTTAAAGCTACATGTGCACCACCTCTACAGATTTATTGCCGGTGAAGAACACTGTACTAGTACAAGGACTGAGCTCTATTACTAGGGATCAGGCCTGGTCCGTTAGGTAGGCGCAGATAGATTTATTGCACCTCAGGGGTGCATAGCAGACGGTCGCCACGCTTGGCGTTCCGTTTCCCCATTGTTAGATTCATATACCTGTGTACATGTTTAAAGTGCATATTGCAGGGACCTGCTAAAGTATTGTGAGATATATGTTTAAATGCATGTTGCCATTCTTTTTCCTTACTGCCAAAGTAAAGCCAGTTATTCTTATTTCAGCAGTCTGCTTGTGAGTTCATACCAATTACACTTAGAGTATAAGCTAAGTTTTATGTGCATAGGGACGTACCCCTTTACTAACTGTGCCAGAGTGGGTAGAGCCAAATTTGCCGGGGGTTGGTGGAGCTGTACTCAGGGACCCAAAACAAACCAGCGGCTCTCTTAACTGGGGGTAGCGCTACATAACTAAAAAGTCATTGAGGGTTTTTTTTATATGTATTTATTCCTTGTTCGGAATATGTAAACATTTGATTGTCCATAACCAGGCATCCCTTAAGTGCAGTGCTCTCTGATCATACATATAAAGATCCCTTTAGATTGTAAGCACCATGAGCAAGGCCCTCCTACTCCTTCTGTATTGAACTGTATTGTTAAAATCCTGTCTTCCTTTATATTGCAAAGAGCTGCACAAACTGTTGGTGCTATATAAATCTTCAATAATGATAATAATTAACGTGTTACTAAAGCCACAACAGTAAAATCAGTCTGTACATGCAGTAAAGCATGCTGGTTATACTCACTGTGGAATCTAAGGGGTTAATCCACTGCATTGTGTAAAAAGACTGATCCTGTATTCACAGATCCTCCATTTCTTACATTGCCCCCAAAACATGTCTGGTTAAGACAGAGTTACTGGAGTCAGGCTGCACATGCTCAGTTAGGTGTGTATTGCTAGAGAGTTTTTATTTTCTTGGGAGAGTGCATGTGATCAACACAGGGCCAATCAGCACTGTCTAGTCAGAGGGTTAGGGGTCCTGCATCCTGATAGGACAGTCAGTGCAGTAGTATAAAAAAACTCCCCCTACAAGCTTTGACCAGGCACTGATAGAAGTCACAAGACTGCTATATACTGCTGATGGGAAAAAGGTAATTAGCAGTTCATATTTACTAAAATTATTGCATTTCCATGTTCTGTGTACTGTTGGAGACCAGATATAGTGAATGCAGGGTCCTGGGTTTAGTAACACTTTAAAGATTAAAACTTCTAGTGTAGTAAACCTTGTGGGGGGTTTGTCATATCAATGAAAATGGCCACCTAACAACAGAACCCTCACTCTCTGTAGATCACTAGCACAGGCAGTGGATCGATTGCAGGAGCAGGGGGTAGATATTCTAGAGACTCCTGCCCACACATTATGGTTACAACACATACAATTTTACTTTTTTATGGCAGTTGTAGAAAACCATAGCTGTTTGCAGATCAATGTGCAAAAAAAACTATCATTATTATTATTATTTATATAACGCCAACAGTTTGCAAAGTGCTTTATAGCATGGGTGCAGACAGTACAGTTACAATACAATGTAATACAGGAGGAACCAGAGGGCCCTGCTCGTTAGAGCTTACAATCTAGGCGGAAGGGTCAAGTGAACAATTTAAATAGATTGAAAACAAAAAGGCTTGCTTGTTAAAGGTTTTCATTTGAAATAAACCTGCTATAGACCTAGGAAAGTAAGATTATTTATAAAATACGAAATCAAAAGTCACCTTCACTGAAAACCACATATCAGTAGATCCAGAGGTATAGGAACAGGAAAATATATGCAAATTTTGACATTTCTTGCACAAGTCAGATTTGGCCTGACCATCTTCCGTGCTTCCCTGTTGGATTCTTACTGTTAGTAGCTGCCTCTCTGACAAATTAGGCAGTGCTGGGTGTGTAAAGAACAAAGCCTAGCTTTGGAAAAGTTAAAATTTGCATATAACTCCAGCTGCCTATTTCAGAGTCATTCCATATGCGGTACTTTGTAAAGGTAGACGCTGCATTTCATCATTACATGCTTAGTTTTCAGTTTTCCCAATTGATAGATTTACTTATTCACTATCAGCATTTTACATTAAGGGGGTAATAAAATACATTTGTACTGTCTTCTCTCTTTTGCTTTATGCATAATATAACACAATACAGAAATGGACATGAAGAAAATATAGAGCTTGGTCCAGACACAACATAACACCAGCATGGAAGTGTTTCTCATGTGCAAAGAGTTAGCGTGTCCTTGTTGACTTTGTTGGGAGTAAGCAAAATGTCCTACACCATAGCTTTTTCCATGCAGTCGTTTATTGTAGATTTCCAAATTACTGTTTGAAATCAATGATGAACAGAAGGCGTCTGCCATTCACCAATCATGCAGTGCACATTTCCCCTGCATTGTGGTTATGTCATTCAGTCATTTCTTTAGCTGCCCTCCAGTCACACTTATTGATTTGTAAAGATCGAGCCTTGAAGGGTTCTTCCTTATATAACCTCATCATCCAGGTCTGTTTACGTGTGTGAAGGCAATGAAGGCAAATTGCAAAGAACTTTATTAACTTGCCTCAAGTAGTGTTTTAGCTTTTCAGCTTTTATAATTTTCAAATTACATTTTATATTATCGAGCAGTGTGGATGGACATGTACTGCCTACCACACAATGACTTGCTATACACCATTAGTCAAAGCAGGCATCCATGTAAGTGGACTGTCAGTGTACAGTGATCAATGCCTGGCTGAAATATGACTTGTACTACTTATAGTGTACTGTGCTTATAAAACATGCAGCAGACTTGTAGGAGTAAAAATCGAAATTGAATTTCACCAGTTACAGAGGCCGAAAAGACCCTAATTATTACTAAAATCCCAAATGAGCTCTTGAAAGCTCTGAAAATATACCGGTAAGCATTTTTCACACATTGCTATTGCCTTCTATTTCATTTTTAACTAAATTAGTTGGTACATTCTGTTTAAATTTAACCAAAACTAAAATAGATTGCACTGTGTTATCTTTCCCTGGCTGACAGGAACAGCTGTGTTGACTGTGGAATTCATTTTAGAGCTGCAGCTCTCTTTGCAAGCTGCTATCTTGGACTCATGCATCCAATTCAAGTCGTAGTTGAACTGCCCTGCAGCAGTGTCACTTTATAATTCATATTTTTGTTTAATTCACGTTAGCGATTGCGGTTTCAATTTTCTCGAGAGATCTACTAAGCTCTATTTAGCTAAGCAGAAGGTTTATACTCGTGATGTTAAATGCATTACCAGAGGTTCGATAAATGTTTAAAGTAATTTATACTACAAAAAAGATACATATTCAGGTTTTATAAAGATATTATTTGCTCAATATTTATGTAAATTATTTATTTTCTCATTTTGGTCTGGTACTAAGAAATGTATGCACTGTGTAAAAGTAAAAAGCTAGGCTCCTATAATAAGCTTGCATGCATATAACCATTTTCTGCCTCCATTACATTTTATCCCCCCCCCCAAAAAAAATAAGAGATGGAAAACAAGAGAGTCCTGCTTGAATTGCCTGGCTGCTATGAGTTAAATAATCACATGAAAGTAAACCTATCCTACTCTTTGATTATTAAAAACTAAAATTGCTGCCCAAGATCAGGGAAGCACAAACTGGTTTAGAAATGCTGTATGGCAGTTGAACATATTAGCCCTGTTTCACCACCAACATATCCTTTCTATGTTACCTAAATAGCAAGCACACATCATGAATGGACTTGTGTCTTTTTTCAAGCTAACTATGTAACTATGAAGATTCACAAAACTAGAGTACAGCTTTGAAATGTTGTCATGTTTAAATAAAGTGACATGTTTAAAACTGTTTCGGCACTAGAACAACCAAATACATCTTCAGCTTCTGCTACCCTCCTCAGCATTCAACTTCTTAACTTAGGGCATTAGTAGCACTAATCCCTTTCCCCCGTCGACTTCCAGCTTCAACCCACTTCTATCCAAGTGCTTGGTTGACCGGCAATCCAATGCCATTGGACTGTTGGGGCCTAGTGCTATGAATGGGAGGTCTATTGCCCCAAATCAAAGCCTCTATAGCAAATTGAAAGTCACACGTGGCTCCTGGCCCTAGGCAGCACTTTTAGAGACTATCATAAGAAGAGGAATCAACTTTCTGATTGGAGGAGAAACTATACAGATGAGCCCACTAGGGATTTGCTGTTCCTTCGCTGTCTGCTCTAAAACTTGATCAGATCGTAGCTGAGGAAATAAATAAATGCAAAACTATCAGTGCATGAGTGATTAGAGAATACAGTCTTGGTAATGGACTTCCATCCAATATTTATTTGAACATTTCCATAAAAGTACAGGATGAAAGACAATATCCAACGCCTTGTAGCTCTCTCCAGACTGGGAAATCATACCAGATAGAAAGCATACCAGTCCGATGTTATATATTGTCAATCAAACTTTATTAAACAATGGGGGGGGGCGTGGGGGGGGGGGCGTGGCGACCGGACTCCAGGATGGCCGCTTAACCTGGAGCTCCGCTCGTCCGCAGGAGACATTCGTCAGCCACACACTATTTCCGGCGGAAACATACCTCCACATACCAAGCTAGCCAGCATACCATGAAAGGAGAATCAATTATGGACTTTCCTACAACAGATGGGCCCGTGTCTGACACTATAATAAAAGACATGTTGATTTCACTGAGATCATCACTACAGGCTGATATGGTCAGGGGGATTAATCAATGTAAAAGAGAAGTGCACTCACTAGGCCTAAGAGTGGACAGAACAGAGCACAAAATGGAGGAATTTACCTCAGCTTATAATGTAATGGTCGACTCAAATGCAGCTCAGGGGGAAGAAATAGGATGGATTAAAGACAAACTAGCAAGTCTAGAGGACCGCTCCAGGAGGAACAACCTCAAATTGAGGGGTATCCCTGAAGAGGTACCCCCGAATCAGTTACTACCATTTGCCCAAGCTTTATTTTCAACTTTTTTACCTCAGGCTACAGCACAAGACCTCATTGTGGACAGAATTCATAGAATTCCTAAACCGTCATTTCTGCCTGCAGAAATTCCCAGAGATGTTCTTCTAAGAGTCCACTATTTCCACATTAAAGATCAAATTTTGCAAATTTCTAGAAAACAAGAAAATTTACCCCCACAATTTGCTAATGTTAAATTGCTCCCTGACCTATCTAGACATACTTTACAACGCAGACGCAATCTTATAACTATTACAAAAGCCCTAAGGAATCATAACATCATTCACAAATGGAAATACCCTGCCACTCTATCCATTGTTCACAATGGCACCACCACCATGATCTCCTCGTTGGATGAAGGTCTAAATTTACTACGTAGATGGAAAATACTACCTGATGCAAGCACCAACTTTCCCGCCATAGCAGGCCCATCACATATCCCTAATGAATGGCAAGCAGTGACTCATAAAAAATCTCTTAAAAAATCCGCTGGTATACCAAGCACAGAATTTCAACAGATTACTTGAATGTCTCCTAGGAAGAGTGCCTTATACTCTGTTCCTTGTTACCCTCAGGTTACCATTAGCAGTTCCACCTGCTCTTGGATCGCTTTATGGATCCTTTTTTTATCTATATTTTCTTTTTTTATTTCTTTTTCCTTGATATGCACAGATCTCTCAAGAGCAATTTATCGTCCTACATCTACTCCAGAAATCCATATGATGGCTGTCAACAACCAGGAAAATTCACACCAACTGAAGTGAGTACTTTAATGTCTATCCTCCATATCCTTTATACAATGGACCAATGACGATCTCTTGCTTATCAATCAACGCACATGGTTTGAACCACCCGGCCAAACGATTTTCCTTATGGAAAGAGGTTCATAAACACAAGGCAGATATTGTATGTGTACAAGAAACGCACTTCCAACTAGACAACACCCCACAGTGTACCCACAAAGACTTCCCACACATCTACTTAGCATGTAATCCTCTCAAAAAAACTGGAGGCGTTCTAATAGCCCTGAAGAACTCACTTTCATTTCAACACAGAGATTCGTTTACGGATGAAGCTGGCAGATTTATCATTGTCTCAGGCGACATAAACTCTCAACCATTCACTCTGGTTAACCTATATTCACCAAATACACATCAAATTCGCTTCTTCAATAAGGTCCTTCGCAAACTCAAGTCTATGCAGTATGGTAAAGTCCTGATATGCGGAGACTTTAATGCTACTGTAGACCCCCAAGTGGACACATCTTCGGCCAAAATCCGCTCAACACCAGCTCTACAAACCATTCTTCACAAAGAGGAACTGTTCGATGCGTGGAGATGTCTCCATGCTGGTGAAAAGGACTTCACTTTTTTTTCCAACAGGCATCGCTCATACTCCCGTATTGACATGTTTCTAACTGATAAATGGTTGTTACAAGATATAACCACAGCTGCCATTCACGAGATTACGTGGTCTGACCACGCAGCGATTTCCTTATCCATTATGGAGAAGGGTGTCTCTTCTTCACCTCCCATCTGGCGGTGTAATAATAGACTAGTACAAGAGCCTTCATCTAACAAACTACTGACACAACACATCACCAATTTTTTCTTAGATAACTATGGTTCAGTTACAAAAACACATGTTTTATGGAACGCCCATAAGGCATACATGAGAGGTATTCTAATACAAATGGGGGCTAGAGCCAAACACCAGAGGTCTCAACAAATTCAAACTATACTCCATGATCTTAGAAAATTTGAAACACAAAATAAAACATCCCCTACCTCAGTAATAACTCACAAGCTTTCTATCCTTAGGGAAAAACTTAGAGAAATTTTATCTCAACAATATGACAGACATATCAGAAGCTTAAAATTGAATTTCTACCATAATGCTAACAAAACAGGTAAACAATTAGCCAACAGATTGAAAGCAAAACGCACTAAGACAAGGATAGCATACTTAAAACACCCCACATTACACCACAAAATTATTCATCCTAAAGATATAGCTGACCAATTTGCAGAATACTACAGTTCACTTTATAATATACATAAGGATACCGCTACGAACCAACCATCTAAGGAAAACATAAATGATTTCCTACAACGCATTCATTTACCCTCGCTATCTACTGAACAATTAGAATATCTTAATACCCCCTTTACCACTTCTGAAGTTGAGAAAGTTATTTCTTCTCTTCCTAACGGTAAATCCCCTGGCCCTGATGGCTTCTCAAATGAATATCTTAAAGCATTTAAACATGTCATAACACCTTATCTCACATATTTATTTAATGACACTGCCGATAGTGCTAGTATGCCCCCAGATATGCTTAAAGCATATATAATTACATTACCTAAACCTGGTAAGGAACCAGACACTCCGGCCAATTATAGACCGATATCACTGCTTAACTCTGATACCAAAGTATATGCCAAATTATTAGCCAATCGTTTATCAAATATTATTCCTTTACTAGTCAAAAATGATCAGATGGGATTCGTGAAGGGGAGACAAACTTCTGACGCAACCAGGAGAATTATAAATGTTTTGTATCATGCTAAATTGCACCGAACGCCTTCTCTGCTGTTATCTATTGACGCAGAGAAGGCGTTCGATAGAGTCCACTGGACATACATGGAGATGACGCTTAGTAAGTTCGGATTCCGGGGTCGTATACTTCAAGCTGTTTTGGCATTGTACTCTTGCCCCACTGCACAGGTATACTCGACAAATGCTTTATCTTCACCCTTTGATATTAGAAATGGAACTAGGCAGGGATGCCCCCTGTCTCCTTCCATTTTTAACCTTATGATGGAACCTCTTGCAGAAACTATAAGGTCTCACCCGCTGATTTCGGGTTTCCAGTTCGGCAACACTAAACACTCCATTAATCTTTTTGCTGATGATGTCATTCTGCTATTGACTAATCCAAAAATTTCTTTACCACATGCTCATGAGGTCCTGCAAGAATTTGGTAAGATCTCATACTATAAAGTGAATTTTTCTAAGTCTTTGATCCTCGCCCTCAAAATTCCACCCAAACTTAAACTTGATCTCCAATCACAATTTCCATATACATGGAGTACTGAAGGTGTTCCATATCTGGGGATTGTCTTGAAAGCCAAAGTTTCTGAACTCGTCAAATCTAATTTGAAACCACTCATTGCCAAACTGGGAATTCAACTCAAAGACTTTTCAATGAAAGAGGTTTCATGGTTTGGTAGGATTGCTGCATTTAAAATGTTGATATTGCCTCAAATACTGTATGTTTTTCGCTCTCTACCACTTCATATCCCACAACATTTTATTAAAAAACTTACTACTATGTGCTGGAAGTATGTGTGGAATGGTAAAAAAGCCAGATGCTCCAGGAACAATCTTATCTCACATAAGAGATTCGGTGGGGCAGGGCTTCCCGATATTCAAGACTACTACTGGGCAGTTAGACTGGACCAACTTAAACATTGGTTCCCGACTAAAGACCCACCAGTTTGGGTAGACATTGAAAATTCATTAATCCCACTATCCATATCCAACGTATGCAATCTTTTACTGACTGATAGCTGGGCTACTTGGGACCTACGTAAATTATCCCCTACAATCCAAATTTCCTTAAAAGCATGGAGACATGCACTAACTACTAATCAAGATGACGTTATAGACTTACCATACAATATACCTCTTTCTATTCTTAGGACGAAACTTCCCGACTTCCCTATAAATGACTTCATTAATATAGGAATTACGATGCTATCTGACTTCTTCGATGTCAATAAGCTCAAATCTGTAACACAATTGACCTCGCAGTATAACCTTACTACTGATATGGCTCCTTACGCATTTCGGATATTAGAGTTACTTCAAACCTTACCTTCTCCTTTAATTACCATTCCACGCAGACTATGGCAGTTTTATTATCCAAGTAGTAAAGAAGTGAAAGGAATTTCTTATTTTTACAATCTTCTACATGATAAATTACAATTTATCAAAACACCTGCCATGCTCAAATGGGAAGCAGAACTCGGCTCTGACTTTTCGGAGGTTCAGTGGCGCCACGCCTTCTCTGAAATTCATTCTGCATCTCATTGTGCCAAACACTGGGAACTTACTATTAAACTCTCCAATAGATGGCATTACACTCCTTGTCGATTGGCATCTTTCTTTACAGGTTTTTCTCCGAACTGTTGGAGGGAGTGTGGCCACTTAGGTAATCTATTACATATGCTTTGGTATTGCCCTACGGTTAAAAGCTTATGGAATAGTGTTTTTCAACATATATCTACCATTACTGGTATACTCACTAAACCAGACCCTGTCTTAGGTATTCTTCATATAAATATCGACAAATTTCCTAAATCATTTAGATCAGTTATAACTCATATTCTGTTAGAAACCAGATTGCTGATTTTATGCAATTGGAAGTCTAACACTACTATCAATTTATCAGATGTTATTTCTGCAGTACGTAGAAACTATACTTTTGAACGCTTGATGGCACTTAAGAATTCCAAATGTGTACAATTTGATAAATACTGGTCTATATGGCCTAAAGTTTCCTCTCAGGATGATATATAATTCTGTAGATTGTTTGTTATTAATGTTTATTTATTTTCTGTATGATTTCATGAAAATACTCAATAAAAATTGAATGATTCAAAAAAAAACTTTATTAAACAATCATGACTTGTGCTCACAAAAGTACTTTGCAAAAGAGCATGTAGAATAAATGCATCAAAAGTGAGACTCACTCAACCAACTGGATACAGGTAACCACTGTTGAATCATGTATGTGTTTCAAGGTTGCATCCTTCTTCTGACTCCTTTCAGAAGACTCTGAGGAACAGGGTGTGCCTTGGAATTCTTGCATATTTGACACAGACTACAAGGTGATGTATGGGTTCAACAGTGGTTACTAGTATCCAGTGGATTAAACAAGTCTTCTTTTGATGGATTTATGCTACACGTTCTTTTGCCAAGTACTTTTGTGAGCACAATATTACGAGACTAGTATGCATGCTGTTTTACTGATAAAAATGAATGGTTAGAACCTGGTATGGGAGTTGTTTTGCTAAAGACAAATAGGCTGCTCTGGTTCACTGTCTGAACTGACATAAGAATCGGGAGAGAATTTTGGCGCCGGGAGCCCCCCAAACTGTCTCCGCAATAGTGCAAGGCAATTAGGGGAACTCCAGTTTTTGAATTTTTAAAGTACAGAGGGATCTGTCAGGATTGATTTGGGGTTGCGCAGGATGCACTTGTCCCAGACTGCTAGGGTCTGGCACCAGCCATAAAAACCACGGTCGGTTATCACTGGGGCATTCTCTGTGTCCTCTACTTTACCATTTAGGAAAAATTCTATCGCGTCAAATCACAAAACATAAAGCATTTGGTATTTTCATTATTATGCATTATTTATTTTTATTTTTTAATTGGACCACTAAAAGGTTTTTACACAATAATTTGCTAAGCTTACACCATATACTGTATATTATAATGTTTTTTTTCTTTGCCTATATAGGGCAAAGCAAGATGTTTAGCTAATTGTCCTCTTGCCAGCAGCACATTCTCACATTTACTTTTCTCAGATAACACACATACACACTTTATATGAAATCCTTACTCACAAAAAATGAATTCAATACATGGTACACTCTAGGCCAGTGATGGCGAACCTTTTTGAAACCCGAGTGCCCAAACTGAAATAAATACATTGGTTTTGTGTTGCAAAGTGCCAACACGGCAATTCGCGAGAGAGGGGGCTGAGCGAAAGAGAGGGGTTGTGTGAGAGAGAGGGGGGTGAGAGAGGGGACAGCGAGAGTGAGGGATGTGAGAGAGATCCTAAGAGAGAGGGGGGCTGAGAGAGAGGGGGGTGTGAGAGATATGCTGAGAGAGAGAGAGGTAACAGAGAGAGGGAGGGGGAACAGAGAGAGAGAGAGGGGTGTGAGAGAAATTCTGAGAGAGAAGAGGAACAGAGAGAGGGAGGGGGAGAGAGAGAGGGGTGTGAGAGATATGCTGAGAGAGACAGGGAACAGAGAGAGGTAGAGGGGCTGAGAGAGGGGGAGGGGGGACAGAAAGAGAGAGGGGTGTGAGAGAGAGGGGCAACAGAGAGAGAGAGAGGGGGGACAGAGAGATAGAGGGGTGTGAGAGATATGCTGAGAGAGAGGGGGCTGAGAAAAAAGGGAGAGGGGGTGAGAGAGAGGGGCAACAGAGAGAGGGAGGGGGGAGAGAGAGAGAGAGAGAGAGAGGGAGGGGGGGAGAGAGAGAGAGAGAGGGGGGGGGAGAGAGAGAGAGAAACAGAGAAAGTGAAGGGGGGCAGAGAGAGAGAAGAGGGACAGAGAGAGAAGGGTGCGAGAGATGCTGAGAGAGGGGTGAGCTGAGAGAAAGAGGGGGGGGGGGACGGACAAACAGGGGGGGCTGAAAGAGAGAGAGGGGGGGCTGAGAGAGAGAGAGACCTCTAGCTCTGTCCTGGACCCTCTTGTGTGCCCACAGAGATGGCTCTGCGTGCCAGCTGTGGCACACGTGCCATAGGTTCGCCATCACTGCTCTAGGCAATCCACATTTGGAAAGCATAAATAGCAAACAAATGGCTGCATAATTGTTGGGCAGCCTGTATATAATTGAATGTTTCTCTTTTGAGTAATTCAAAGGTCTGTGTAATCTGATCACTCCTGCTTTTCATCTTTTTATTGTATCTTACATTAGAGCTATTATATATATATAAATTATATATCTAATAAACGTTTAATATGATAGATCATTTTCAGGCTACTTTAAATAATGTTGGCTTGCTCCAGGAGGGGGAACCGCTTCATCTTTTTAGAGCAAAGGGCTGAACTTGGTTTTGTGTGGGAGGGCATAGTAGGTAGGTATCAGGTGCGGGACAGGGGAGTAGTAGTGGGGGGGGGGGGTGATTTGTGATGCTGTTTTATATTCCTATTTTTGTATATTAATACATTTTGAGGAGGTTGCCTTTTGGGTGTGTACATGTTTTCTTTTTTCTGTTTTGATTCATAATATTGTGATTGCACCCACCGTTTATCATAGAGAGGCACCACCTCCAAATAGGAGAATTATTGCAGGGCTCCCATGACCATAATTTTTTTTGGAATTTACTTTAAATAAAATACCTGGTTATCCGTGAAGATCCTTGTTCAAGTAATTCCCTCTCCCTCTCTGCCGATTGTGCTCATGCGCTGTCAAATGGGCTTTTAATGGAGATTGGCTGTTTCAATGCACGTTATGCAGATTGCTTTTGTCACTATCAGCATACCTGCTCTGAAATATGCCATCCCTGGAGTACAACCATATAGGAAGAAAGTGACTGCAAAAAGGGTGCTGAAGACCAGCGACCCTGAGATGCAACAAAGTAGAGTTGCACAATTGTTAAAAAATTGCGATCTCGATTTAACCCCCCTCATGATCTTAATACAGCATTTCCCCAATTCAGTGCAGAGATTTCTCTGCTCACAGCTGACAAAAAACAAACAACATTGTCAGCGCTGGGAGAGAACTATAAACAAAGTATCATTTTGTTTTTTTAGATCAAAGGAATGAACTTCGGTCTGTAAATGAGGTCAGTTTAACCACATAAAGACTAAATCTTTATTCTGACACTTGTTGCTTACAAGTTAAAAATCTGTATTTTTTGCTAGAGAGTTAATTAGAACCCCCAAACATACATATATATATATATATATATTTTAGCAGAGACCATAGAGAATAAAATTATCAGTTCTTGCAATATTTTATGTCACACTTTATTTGCGCAGTAGTCTTTAAAACACAATTTTTTGGGGAAAAAGACACTTTAACCACATGCTGACCGGCGCACGACGATATACGTCGACAGAATGGCACGTACAGGCAGGAGGGCGTATATATACGTCCCTCCTTTCGCCTGTCCGTGCCATCGGGAGCGCGCCGGGAGCGGCGCGCCCCCGCGCCGGTCGGGACCCCCCGTGAGTCCGGCCGCGGTCCCCGCGGACTCGATCGCCGCGGGGACTCCCGCGATCGTCTCACGGAGCGGCTGAACGGGGAGATGCCGAGATAAACAGCATCTCCCTGTTCTGCCTAGCAACTAGTGACGCCGATCTCTGCTCCCTGTGATTGGAGCAGAGATCAGCATTCACTAGCTGACAGCCACGCCCCCCCACAGTAAGAAATACACCCCTAGGCATACTTAACCCCTACACTGCCACCTTGTGGTTAACCCCTAAACTGCTAGTGTCATTTATACAGAAATCAATGCATTTAAATGCATTAATTGCTGTAAAAATGACAATGGTCGCAAAAATGTGTCAAAAATGTCCGATGTGTCCGCCATAATGTCGCAGTCACAAAAAAAATCGCAGATCTCCGCCATTAATAATAAAAAAAAAATTATTAATAAAAATGCTATAAAACTATCCCCTATCTTGTAAACGCTATAACTTCTGCGCAAACCGATCAATAATCGCTTATTGCGATTTTTTTTACCAAAAATATATGTAGAAGAATACGTATCGGCCTAAACTGGGGAAAAAAAAGTTTTTTTATATATTTTTTGGGGATATTTATTATAGCAAAAAATAAAAAATAATGCATTTTTTTCAAAATTGTCGCTCTATTTTTGTTTATAGCGCAAAAAATAAAAACCGCAGGGGCGATCAAATACCACCAAAAGAAAGCTCTATTTGTGGGAAAAAAAGGACGTCAATTTTGTTTGGGAGCCACGTCGCACGACCGCGCAATTGTCAGTTAAAGCGACGCAGTGCCGAATCGCAAAAAGGGGCCTGGTCCTTTGGCTGCAAATTGGTCCGGTCTGAAAGTGGTTAATGAATTAAAAAAAAAAACGAAACAGTAAAGTTAGCCCAATTTTTTTGTACAATGTGAAAGATGATGTAACGCCAAGAGATCGTGATCAGAGTGCCTTGTAATGATGGGCCTTGTAACATGTTTACTTTTTGTGAACATAGAAGGCAAATACCCTGCTTTCCAATTGCTCCTCTTTTTGGCAAGACATTTCTGAATATGGAAGCCAGAAATTGTCAATCAATGTGGTTTGGGGAAAATATGGTTACATTTGGAGATTAAAGGTTCCATTAATTGTAATATTTTAATTAATGTAAATATTTAAAACACTACTGCCAATGCAACCTTGTTTCTGGTAAAAAGTTCTAATAAAATTGTCAGTAATTGTTGTAATATTTTATGTCACACTGTATTTACGCAGCGTTCTTTAAATCGCAATTCTTTGGAGAAAAATAGACTTTAATGAATTAAAAAAAAATATTAAAGTTAGCCCAATTTTTTTGTATAATGTGAAAGATGATTTTATGCCACGAGAATCGTGATCAGAGTGCTGTGGTTCCTTCCGCCGCCACCTATGTCATTACAAGACACAATAGGCATGTAGGGCACAACCGAAGAAACCACAGCATTGGATGCTGGATGTTGAATGCCTAGACATCCAACACTCCCGTAAATTTGTTGGACGAAGAGGATTTCCAAGCACCATTGCCCCTGAAGAGAGCAAAGATTGGTGGCACAGGGGACGAACCGGTTAGTATATTATGTATTCTTTACAGGGGGAGCTTTTGTATTACTTTAGAATTTGATGCGTAAAAATAAATTAGCAGTAACAGCATAAAAAAACTCTAAAAATAACTATTAATTACAAAGAACCCTTAGCTGTTCACATCAATGCAAAATATAACAGCAGTTTTTTATGACTAAAACAATTAAAATGTAACAGGTGATCTTAATTGCAATGAGGACTAGTTTTCAAAGTCCTAAATGCTGCAAAAAAGTTATAAGACATTGAATTTATGACGCATCTATCATTTATTTTAATTTAAACAGTTTAAAAAAAAAAACACACAGAAAGAGATGATAAACATTTTTATTGGATCAGGTAAACCATAAGTCCAACATATTGAGAATTGTAGATTCAACATTTCAGGTTTAGGATTATAAATAAAGAAACCTTGAAGGAAAATACCCTTTTCCACAGCAAGAAACTTAGACAACATTCCATTGGTATGTACGTTGGCAGACTGCTTGCTGTCCAAAAACCTAGTGTACAGTATATCAACCAATTATAAATAGCCTTTTTATGTAAAATACAGCTGTGCACATCTTTAAAAAAATACCAACATTTTCTGTTTTAGCTTTGTTTTTTTTAAAAAAAAACTATAAATCATACATATAAATTTAATCGACATACTTATTTTATTTATAAACATCTTTATAAGAAGAATCTTACCCCTTATGTCCAAAAAAAAAAAAGAATTATGGGAAACATCTTTAAGAAACAGTATTTCAGTAAGAAATGTATAGACTTCCATCAAAAGAGGCATCTGGGCTATGGAGGAGGCAAATATATTGTCAAATATATATATATATATTTACACATGTAAGATTTTAAATAATTTAGTGTTTTATTACTCTAGCTAAAACTATATTGCAAAATATTTTAATAAATATACTTTTTTAGTGTTTTATTATTATAGTCTGATCAAACCAAGGGATAATTAAAATAACAATTTGTAAAATAACACTGCTCCCATCCTCCTTATTTTAAATGAATTCACACCATGCGTAATATGACACTTCAAAGGATAGCTAATACAAGTATTACTAAGCGCTTGCATTAAGCCATGCAGACTACTAAAAACTGTTACAGATAAACCCAAAACATCAAACACAGGGAAAACTGATGGTGCAGCTCAGTCAATTTTTTTCGACATCCAAGCCCTTTTTAAAGAATAACACCACACTTTTTTCACCATATAAAAATAAATAAAAAGAACATTTTAAAAACAAAAAAACTCTTAATATAAGCTAGTAAACAGACATGCCTTGCCATATAAAATTATATGCATTGTGTAAAACTTACACATTAAAGACACTATGCAGGACACACCTAACAGTTAAAGCAAAAATGATGGGCCTTTTTTGTGAACATAGAAGGCAAATACCCTGCTTTCCAATTGCTCCCCTTTTTGGCAAGACATTTCTGAATATGGGAGCCAGAAATTGGCAGAGATCAATGGGGTTTGGGGAAAATATGGTTACATTTGGAGATTAAGGGTTCCATTAATTGTAATATTTTAATACATGTAAATATTTAAAACACTACTGCCAATGCAACCTTGTTTCTGTTAAAAAGTTATAGTAATAAATTTAGTGCCATGAATATACATATACCGTATGGGTCAGGGGTGTCTACTTTCTCAACATTACGTGCTGTCACTGGGGCAGGACATGAGAGAACATCCCCTTAATGGGCACATAAAGGTCAATAAAAGCCAGGCAGAAGTTTTAAGTCCTCATTATTCTTTAGAAAACAAAAACGTCTTTTGGCTGCTACTGAGATTTAATGTTGTTATTCTCTCTCTTTTTTTTTTTTTTTTAAAGAAAAAAATACTGACTGAGGCCTTTCTAATGCAAACTACACTAGTCCGCTTTTGCCATATTTAGTTCTTCCCAGCTGCAATAGCGCTATCAATGTAAATTTTAATACAAGTCATTCTGTAAATGGATGAGATTAAGTGGCAGGGCGGTGACATCACAAATGCCACATTCTCCAATCAGAGAACACCTTGTATTAATTTAAGAAAAAAATTAAAGGCATTCTGTGAGTGGCGGCAATGCCGAGTATGCGACCCCTATGATCGCTGTGCGGAAAGGGAAGCTCATCAGGACATGGAAGATTATGGTAATCACTGTAGTAGCAGTGACTCTCTCTTTGAATAGCTGGCAACTGTGTCTGGGCTTGGTCTTTTCTATCAGTGTCATTGAAACCTTTTCAGCACATGGAAGTTAGCAGAGTGGACCAGAAGAAGCACAGGTGTCTTCAGTGCTGGCTGTAGCTCCTCTATATAACACCCATAAATTGGGCTTCAGCCTGAGGTGAAGCTACAGTACAGCACTGTCAGAAAAGAAATGTGGTTTTATTATGAAAGATTTGAATGGGACCAAGTGCATTGTACACTGGGTCCCCTAGGGATTCAACACACATTTTCAACTTCTGGCTATACTTCTTTAAGAACGTCTATCAGGATTTTATTACCATCTCCATCTTTGTTGAAGAGGTTTCCTTCCCTTCCTGTCATGCCATTGGGAAACCACACCATAAAAATAAAAAAAAGACACAAAACAGGTAAGGTTGATCCAGGGAATATCCGACTGCCTTTTGGAGATCAGGAAGTTTTTATTTCCCCTGCTGGAGCAAATTGGATCATGCTTTGATGTTTTTTTTTGCCTTCCTCTGGATCAACTATGGGTTGTTATTTTTTTTTTTCCTTGTATTGGTTGAACTAGATGGACTTGTGTCTTTTTTTCAACCAGACTATGTAACTGTGTAAAATACTGGTGCTAAGTTTTCCCCATCTAAATGTATATATAAAAAAAGAAAGAAGGACAGAGATCCTCTAAAAATGATGCCCTTTAATTTGTGCAAATTGTGCCTATAATAATAATACTGCTACTTTTGTCAGTAGCAAACACAACTGAATGCAATTTTTCAATCTCGCACACATTCAACAAGTACTGAGTACTACTGAGGATTAATACGTGTGAATGCAGTTCTGTATATATTTTATGAATAAAAAATGGCCAGATTCCAGGTAAGCAGTTTCATTTAGTCAATCTTTAAAAATGAAGGGGTGTTTGTTAAATGGGCTGCACTAAAATACACCAAAATTATCCCTGTGTATATCAACTACCACACAAATCATGTATTCAACATGTAATGCAACCAAAATAATATTCTACCTAATAAATATATTACTTTGCAGGGATGAACAAATAGGAGCGCAGTCTCAGAACCACATCTGCAATTTGAGATCATCAGTCCGAATAGAAATGCTGCTATATAGAAAATATTTTCCAGAAATATATTTATAATAGCAGTATAAGTTAGATATTAAGTGTCTACGGTTCCTGGTATTTGTCCAGCCCTAATGCACACATCCATATGTACATAAAAAAAAAAAAAAAAAAAACAGTAACTAACACAAGCAAAAATACAATGTGAAAATGTGTTCTCCTATACTCCAAGAAATGTAATGAAATCACAAAAATTCAAATCATAAGCTGATAAACTGTAAAATATATGCAAGGAAATGGAGGGATCCATTTTGTAGCCTAAAACCATTCTGAGCATGTTGCCTTAGATTCAGTATTGATAACACCAAAACACACACACAGCCTAATCTCTCAGTGTTTTTGAAAGAAGTGTCTAATGTAATCAGTGAGATTTTTCCTTTCTCTTTTATATCTGCAGTGGAACTTTTCGTTTGAGCTTGATTGGTTGTTATTGTAATGCAGTATTTCATTCAGATGTCCTGATACATAAGGTCTATACTACCTTAAAGAGACCCTCACTACTCTGGCCTTCATCACACCTGGTGACAAGACCCTGTGCTTCCGAGTATGGTGGAGTATACAATCTCCTGCCATGTGACTTGGGTCCAGCAGGTCAATCCCTTGGTCTAAGCACTGTCATATTGCTAGGGGTCTGACATCTCCACTCCCCTTAGCTGGGAGAGAGCACTGGTAGGGCAAGTAGAGGAGGTTTCTTTACAAACACACTGGCACTTTGCCCTGAAAGGGCAAGGTGGCAGTCTCTCTTTAAAAGATACTAGTTTTGGATATATATAGGGATGACAGTCATCGGGTGGAACAAATAGTAGCCATTTAGGAAAGGGAATATTAAACAATAATTGCTCAGGTGTCTGTATATGGGAATAAAAGTACCAACATCCCAATACTATTGAATTCTAGAAAAAAGAGAGTTTGTTTGGAGCAAGTAGGATTTTCCCGGTACCGTCACAAAACATTACAACATAATTGTTTAAAATCAATAAAGTTTATTTTACATACAATCAACATTCATTTTTTTTTAAAAAGCATTGGGTAGTTCAGATCATTGGCATTCAAAATGGTCATACCACCTATGTTAGAATCCCACTAAAAATGGTGTCTCCAATCATCATTGAGCATTTAAGATCAAGCTCTCAACATGTTTCGCGGATTCCCCGCTTCTTCGGGAGAGCAAAATGGAAGAATAGGAGAACTGAGTACTAAAACACATATAATGAAATATGTAAATCTACAAATATTGTACATTCACATATTTCATTATATTTTTTTCAGTACCCAGGTCTCCTATTCTTCCATTTCGCTCTCCTGACGAAGCGGGGAATCCACAAAACATGTTGAGAGCTTGATCTTAAATGCTCAATGGTGATTGAAGACACCATTCTTAGTGGGATTCCAACAGAGGTGGTATGACCACTTTGAATGCCAATGATCTGTACTACCTAATGTTTTTTTTTTAAATTAATGTTGATGGTATGTAAAATAAACTTTATTGATTTTAAAGAATTATGTGACGGTACAGGGAAAATCCTACTTGCCTCAAACAAACTCTCTTTTTTCTAGAATAGGAAAGGGAATATGGTGACAATGTTATGTAATGAAGCAGAACATTATAGGCTGTACTATTTGAAAAGTTGCTCCAGCCAACAAAACATTTCATGTGACCCACCTGCACACTTTAAAGAGCAATTATACATAAAATGCAAATGCATTTTCAAACACATCTGTAGGTGTGTATATTAAAGCGGAGGTTCACACAAAAATTGAACCTCCGCTTTTTGGAACCCTCCCCCCCTCCGGTGTCACATTTGGCACCTTTCAGGGGGAGGGGGGTGCAGATACCTGTCTAAGACAGGCATTTGCACCCACTTCCGGGCATAGACTCCCAAGGGAGTCTATGCCTTTTCCTGTCCCGCCGTGCTGTCTGCTGGAACACAGACGGGTCCCAGAGACAGCGGGAAGCATTCTCATTGCGCTGCGCGATTTGCGCATGCGCAGTAGGGAACCGAGAAGTGAAGCCGCAAAGCTTCACTTCCTGATTCCCTCACCGAGAATGGCGACGACATCGCTGGACTCTAGGAAGGGTAAGTGTCCATTTATTAAAAGTCAGCAGCTGCAGTATTTGTAGCTGCTGGCTTTAAGATTTCAGACTCATGGAGGGAAATATGTATATCTAAGTCAAAGAGGAACTTCATATAGTTTTAAAAAAAATAAAAGTCAGCAGCTACAAATACTGGAGCTGGTGACTTTTAAAAAATAGGTACCAACCAGCTCATGGAGTGCAGCGTTGTCTTCTCACAGCCAATTCTTCTCCCGCTGTTGGATCCCCGCCAGGGCCATCTTGGATTTGGGTACCAGCTGATGAATTACAGCTGGCTCCCCACTCTGCATATGTGAGATCATGCTGGAATGTGTCCCAGTAGGCTGTGAGCAGAGAAGGGTGGGCAGGGCTATGTCATCTTAATCTATACCAAGATTGAAGTAGGAGACGGTACCATAAAAAAAAAAGGTACTCAAAAAGCTGCAACTCAGGTTAGGCTGGGGGTAAGGAGAGAATAGAGAATGAGCAGTACTTCACTTTTGAAGTTCCACTTTATGGACAATATAATAATATCATTTCAAAAAACAACTGTTTTTAGAAATACTGGCAGCTGTCAATTTTAGGTTCACTAAGCATTAAAATATCAGCAAAGCTAAACAATAGGACAATGAGGAAATTATGTGTATGTATTACAGTTTGCATCCCACTTTTCATGCAAATATAGGTACTTTAACCTATATCCATTTTGCATCATGGAATATGGGCTTTTGTACCTGGTTTAACCTGCAATGGTCACAGAAACAGTAATTTTTTGAATGCTTTCACATGTGCATTGGCTGTAAGAAGTATGAAGATCTAACAATTTCAAAACTAGTATTCTATAATTGTTATATGACCAGTCTGGATGAAATATTGCACAGTTCTTTAATACTTAATGAAAAACTGGCTGTATGTTCTTGGAAAAATAATTCAGCTAAACAATTCAATTAACAAAATGGATTCCTTCAATGTTCAAAAATGGGTTAGTTATTTAAACCTGTCACAGTTGTGGGCATTGCAAACTGAGCATTTAATTGAAAAACGTATGAGCAGTGCTCACATTCAGTGAAAACTGAGTCACACAATTAGCAGACCCAGAGATACAGGTTGATGAAACATGCATTTATAAAGGTTGTTTCCCTGGTTCTAACCTATTTATGGTTGAATTTTTCTGTAACAGCAGAATCTGGGCCTGTACCTCCTTGCCTTCCTACTGCTTACCCAGAATGATGGGCGGGTTCACTGATCAATAGGTAGACCAAGTACAACTATTACTGGAAGAAATAACCTACGCTTCCTTGTGACATTATCTATCCTATTGTGTTTGAATACTCCAGGCTTGTGACAGGTTTATTTTAACTTCAGAATATAAGATAACATTTTTTTTTTTCAATGTTAACTAGTTACAGATTGTTGGATTCCACATACAACTCTGCGTGAATTTTTCTGTAAACCATGTAATACAACTAAAACAATCATGGCTATCCATAAAGGTCTACTAGAACAGAGAAATTAGCCTCCAAGCACAAGCAAATGCAACACTATCTTCCAAAATGCTGCAGGAGATGGTAAAAGCAGTAGGTAATAGAATAAGACTGGTGAGTGATGCTGCTGACTATTTCTTCGGAGATAGAAGCAAACTTTGGAACTGCATCCACAGCAACTGAATCCTCTGAGCACATTTTGCTGGCACTGGCTCTTCTATCTCCACTCTATAAACGTCAGGACAGTAAAATAGTAAGGCAGCTGTTAGCTTCCGTCAACAAAAAGTGCTGCTCTGTACATTTCCAGTTCAATCACACACTGCTGGGACAGGTACAGCGGCCATCTTCACTGACTAGGCTGTTTCAGCAGATTTGTGCCTTCAAACATGGCGTCTGACCTCTTCGTTCTATGGCACCCAAGAATCACTACCCAGAGATCAGAGGCCCACAGGCTTAGACATGTACACTTTTTTTATTTTAAGTTTCAACTATCTCTCTTCCCAAGCTGAAACCCAAGCCTTCTCATTCCTGTCTCCGTATTTGACAAGTGCCATAAAAACGGCTTATGACACAAACAGGAATTGTGCGCCAACATCTCCGGTTGTCCGAATGTTACTGCAAAGATAAAAACAAGGGTAGGGAAATTTCAGAAAATGTAAGACATTAAAGACCTGCATGTATAACTGACACAGGAAAGTTATTAAAACAAGAAATATGAAACCAAAAGTTTGTGGACACCTGACCATCACAACTATATGAACTTTTTGGATACCCCACTCTAAAACAATGGCATTCAGATAGAATCTATTGTCACTATAGCAGCCTCCACTTCTCTGGGAAGGCTTTCCACAAGATTTTTCAGTGTCTGCAGGAATTTTTGCCCATTCAGCCAAAGTTTAGTTTGTTAGGACAGGTATTTATGCTGAACAAGAGGCCTGGCTCACAATCAGCTTTCCAATCTATTCCAAAGGTGTACCATATGGTTGAGGTCAGGTCTCTTTGCCAACCACATTCCTCAAATCATGTCTTTTCTGCCCTTGAACTCAATAATTTGAAGGGTCGTCCACATACTTTTGACCCCACAGTGCATCTACAGTGAGCTGAACATGTGATACTTTTTCTTTCTTTAAAACCTTTTGAAAACACATGAAGACACAAAGTAAATGTTGTGTAAAGGATGAAACCAAACATTGCAACCTTTACTTGCCTAAAATAAGGCTGTGACAGTGCTTATGACATGGAATATCCTCCTTAAATATACACAAAGATGTATGTATAGGAATTATACACAAATATTAATAAGCAGAAAAACCTCAGGAATAAAATACAACCAACTAAAGTATTAAAACTTCATATCGTATTTCATACAAAATGTTCTTAAAACCATTTGGGCCTCATGTACACTGCAGCTGGTAAACTGAAATTTAGGAGCAATTGGGCGTTTTTTCTTCAGCCCCTGAAATCTCCTCCATGTTATCTTATAGGTACATGTACACTCAGGCGTTTATAGTAGTTTAGAAGCAGTTGAGGTTAGAAGCATTTTTGTAAAAGCAGAAAATCGTGTTTAGGATGGTAGTTTAGTGGCATTTGGAATAGCAAATACTTGTAGCAGCGTGTAAACGCGTCTGAGCACGGTAACTCGCGTTTATAAGCGTTTTCGTTTGTAGGCATTTTCAATAGGGAAAAAATGTCTGATCATTTACAATGTGGAGAAACCAGGAGAGAGAGAGAGAGAGAAAGAAAGAAAGAGAGAGAGAGAGAGAGAGAGAGAGAGAGAGAGAAAGAAAGAAAGAAAGAAAGAAAGAAAGAAAAAAGAAAGAAAGAAAGAAAGAGATAGAGAGAGATATGGAGATGGCACGTTTCAGCATTCAGAAGAGGTTTTCAAACGTCCTGTGTACATAAAGCCTTAAAATGCAAAAGGAGTAATTAGATCACCAGTTCATGCATGAAGAATACTCCAATCATCATAGCAAAACACCTTGAATATCCCACCCACCATACAGACAGCCCAATATTTATACATTAAATATGTTAATCAGTGGAGGTGACTTGGTGTTGAGAAAGAAGATTTGAAACAAACTGGTGATCTAATAACTCCTTTTGCATTTTGTGTGAAATACAGGTTATGAAGTTTAATACTTTAGTCTTTAATTGTGTTTCATTCCAAATATTTGAGCACCTGAAAAGTTCTGCTTTTCTGCTTACTAATTCATCTTTGGGATGTGGTGGTTTTGATAATCCTCTACATCAATTTATAAGGAAATATACACAAATATTATAACAATGTATAGTCCAGAAAATATGTTCAAAAAAGGTACTATTTCACATTTGTCAAAAAATAAATAAAAAATTTGACCCCAGAAGAGAAGGTTTGGGGCCGTTCTGTGCAATACCACTGCACAGAGCAGGTGAGTATAACAAGTTTATTATTTAAAAAAAAATATATATATTTCCTTTAGTAACACTTTAAGTAAAAAAACAAAAAAAAAAATGTCTTGCTCATTGAAGGAAACAGCAATTCAGATACTGTTGGGGTGCCCAAAAGCAGTCCAACCGAGGGGTGAGCAACAGCAACAAAACACTAACAGGTCCAAAAGAAATAAGAACTGGGGACTGTGTGCATCTCCTCAAAGAGCCACCTGAAGGACCTGACGCCTAAAAATGGCATCAGAAGATGTCTGACATCCACCTGGTAAAAAATCTACCACAAGAAAAAGACAGGTTACTTAAACCCCTAGGGGGCGGCCCCCTTGATGCCAGAGAGAGCACTGGGCAAAGTGGGTGGGCGGCCCCCCGCTCCCCTGGCACAAGCACCGGGGGAAGCGGGCGGCTCACCTTGATGCCGGAGAGAGAACTGGGCAAAGTGGGTGGGTGCCCCCCCGGCATGAGGAGCGTCGGGCCCCCCCGGCATGAGGAGCGTCGGGCAGCCCCCTTGGTGCCAGAGAGAGCCCTGGGCAAAGTGGGTGGACGGCCGCCCCCGGCACGAGCACCGAGAGAAGTGGACGCCCCCCCCCGATGCTGGTGGAACACTAGGATGAATGGGTGGATGGTCCCCCCGATGTGCCAGGCGTGAGCACCGGGAGAGGAACTGCCACAATTGCTGCGGCTGACCGCCACTCTGTGGGAAGACGGAAATGACGTGCGTCGTCCCCGATGCAAACCGATGAAGGAACATGCAGAGGTGGAGGGATATGTACTCCTCAGACTCCTTCCCAGCCTTCTTACATATGCATTTCATAAAAATGTTAGAAAAGGCCATTGGCGTTCTAAATGTCTTGCAAACCCAAGAGCTTCCAAAATATAGTTGTACAGCATGGAAGCTGCAATTTTCACCAGTGAAGTCAGAGGTGCACATTGAGGGGCGACAAGATTTAAATAAAAAATTGAAAGCCACAGGTTGCATATTATACCTCTGAGTTCATAGATTCCAGGGTGCTTAAAGGGCAAAATGGGGGAGATTTGCTAAAACTGGAGCACTCAGAATCTAGTGCTGCTGTGCACGGTAGCCAATCAGCTTCTAACTTTAACTTGTTCAGTTAAGCTTTGACAAAAAAAAAAAAACCTGGAAGCTGATTGGTTTCAATGCACAACGTTCCAGTTTTAGTAAATCCTTCCCCATGTGTCATGTGTAGCCACATCTTTGGGTTTGCACTTTAATTCGGATCAACTGAGGTATCTAACAGGTTTACTAGACCAGTCCCCTTGATCAAGCACTTGGTGTAACAAATTGCCCACGACTTTGGGATTCTGGCTGTGAGATCTCCCTGCCATAATCCCTTGCTCTTAACCTATCTATCTTGTATTGATGGTTGTTCTCTCAGTTCATTTTGCATATTTTATAATATAAACTAAAATCCACCAGGGATAGTGGAATCTCTTGTTTAACAATCCAGAATCTACAAAAAATATAACACTGACTGGACTGGTCTTTAACAGATCGAGATTATGTCTACATTCTCATGGGTGGCCAAGGTGGCATATTTTGCTGTGTTCAGAGGCAGCTAAACACTTCCTCTGAATGCAGCAATGCAATGGGGGTTATTTACGAAAGGCAAATCCACTTTGCACTACAAGTGCACTACGATTGCACGATTCAGCAATCGTTAGAGCGCTCAAACGAAACTGCTAAAAAAATATTTCTCATTGGATACTGTTCATTCTTTGCACTGACTTATAAAAAGCATTCCACGCTAAGTAAAATAAATAGGACAACTGAAAAACAGGAGAACACACATTTATCATTTAATATCTTACCTGTACCAGCAGCAATCAGGTAAGGAAATGGACGAAAAGTATAGCTAACCCAACATTTAAAAGCATCACCAAGGCAATCATGATTGAATTAGGTCTCTGAAAAAAAGTCATATATGAGTATTAGTTATTAAAATTTCATTCTGCACCATCACTTAAGAATTAAAGCAATCACTACTGGATAAAAACAATGAGAGCTCAAAGTTTACATTTTTTATGGGTATTTTGAGAGAATTGTAAAGGACTAAAATAAAAAACAATATCCTTTTGGGGGGTAAGGAAAGCAGATCCATGCTGCTGTGTTAAGTTTGCATCCCTCAACACCTAATTGGTGCCACAGGCCGGCGTGTCAATGCATGACATGCTTGTAACACTGTAATCAGCCGGGTTGACATGTCCCATGCCCAGCCCTGATGGCATGCTCCCTGCATTTTAACCGACAGTGGCTCCTACCATTTTTGCTTTCAGAACCGGCAACCTGTATTGGCATGAGTTGCACAGTGGAACAAAGCACAAATATGTTTCCTGCCAACCTATGCATCATGCTGCTGTCCACTTCCAGGCAATGCTGCTAGACCCCCACAAATACAAACAAAAACATCTGTGGTCACATGACCCTTGAATAAAGGTCCAATATAAGGAAAGCACAAGCTTTATTTTATGCAATGATACTTTTAATTAGCCTGTTGTGTTTTAAAATGAGTGACATCACAACTAATTTAATTACACTTAGTGTGGCCCATGTCTATGTTTCATTTGTATTTGACATTCCTGAAGTAGATGAACATATCCTACAAGCATCTGCCAGGAGAGGCTTTGGAAGCACAATTTGTCTGCAGTCTGAAAGTTTATATGAAGTTTATTTAATTAGGTTCAAACACAAACTCTACAAACACAACAGAAAAACGAACACGTAATGTTTTGATTAGATCCCCACAGCTATAATTTTGAATCAACACTGCATATAGAAATATCTTATTAGCAAGACTGTAATCCCCTTTAAGATGTAAATAACAAGCAGCTCGCAATGATGAAGTAATCATAACTCCCTAGGGCTATTGCTTCAATTCTAGAGCTATTTATACACTGCCTGCTAACCCTTTAGGTCTTCTATGGAACTGAAATGCACTGTGTCCTTTTTGCCTTTAGGGTAATGTCACATGGGGGATTTACGTGCTACAATTTTGAAATAATTTTTTCCCATGCAGAGTTGACATCCTCAACATTGGTTTCAACGGGGATAATTTTCGCCAATCAGATGAAACCGTTTTTTTTCCTTGAGATTGCTACATGCGTCACATAATGTATGACATAACAATTCAGCACCTCAGCATTAAAAACAAGGGCATTTTGTTCAAGAAATCATTGTGACAACATTCTTAAAGTGCCCCTGCAATCAGTTAAAGTTTCTGTATGACCTGTGGTACTGGCACAGCCCGAGACCAGCCAGGCAGGCATGAACCAGCCAAGAGCACTTCCTAAAAGTTCTTACTGGAGCAAAACACTGCCCACATATCCAAAGATGGGGCTGCCATGTCCGAGCAGTAGGCATACAATGCACCAACAGTGATCGGCCAGTATAAAAGCAGTGATCAGAGTTGCTTGAAAAGCCAGAGGTGCCATGCCCAGCTCAGTCCCTCAGGCTCTTATTGGTACTCTCTAGCCCCATCCATGGAGAGGGGGCTACAAGAAAACCACCCACACTATCTTAGTGGCTTGTTATTATCAGGGTCCAGTAAAGGGGAGAGGAAGAGGATAGCCATGGAAAAGCCTGCGGTTGGGCCAGGCTGCACAGAAGCCCAGACTATCGTGATCTCCATCTGACAGCTCTGGCTTTTTTTTATGCCATGTGCTAGAACGTAGAAAGCATTCCAGCGCCAAGCACGCCAACTGCAGTGAGACCTACAGTGAGACCATATCATTGCAGCCCTGGATACCACGCAAAATGTTTTCTTTTGCTGGGACAGATTCCTCAAAACTTGGGCTGTCCCCAGCAAACAGAAATGAATGATAAGCTTAAATTAGATGCAAGCAGTGCTTGGCAGTATTTCTCTTTAAGAAGTCAAGAGCTATATACAATGAACATGTAAATTAGAGCTTGTTCACATGTGTGTCAATACCCTGTGTTTATGCAGCTTTTATCCTTTTTCAACACGTCATAAACACATCATAAATGCTATAGGCGCGTTAATGAACATTGCTTTATTCTTCATAATTAACACATGTGTTTAACCCCTTAGAGAGTATTTTCTTTTTAGGGAAAACCTCTTAATTCTCTATTAAAGCTCCAATCCCCATAATATTTTTTTTTTTAAAAAAGCTCCCCCGTGCTTGTTATTACTTAGTACATTTAAATTAGAATACTGTTAGAACAGTATTCATGCTGGTTAGTTTTAAATCTTTAAAAATGTACCTGATCTCGGAAGCAGGCAGGTGGACTTATAGGATGTGGGGATCTGAAGCTCGCTTTTTTGGGATTCGATGCAGCTGGCTACCCAGCATGCACCTCCCAATCTCGCACCTGATGACACTGGGTGATGCTTTATTACAGGTTGCCATAGCAATGGCGGCGGAAGTACCGCCCCATTGTTATGACAACGTGTTAATCAAATTTCATTATTAGGCTTCCCGAAGACTTCTGGGATAGATGACACCGATATCCTAGGAGTCAATGGGAATCACCTAATGACGTCATCACTAATGACGTCATCACCTAGGCAGCTGGGACAGGAGGTGCCGCCAGAAGATATATAAAAAAAAGTATTTAGAAACCAAAAAAAATGTTTCATTTAGCAATGTACAGCGGTGGTGCATTGGAAACATTGGAAGTTTAAAAAAAGACTGGAACTCTGTAGTCATGCACATAAAGTTTGTTATCTTTTCTTGTTTAAAATCCAGATCAGTTTTTCAGCTCTAAATACTTCATGGGCCACAAGCAGCAAGCACTCTGTTTGAACAGGCACTGTTTATCTCAGATGTTAATAGACAGGGGAACAGACGATAAAAGCCACATTTAGAAGAAAAAAAAAAGTACAAAAGGTCTGACCTATCAATTTATTGTGTCAATACTTACGGAGTTTATTTCATTTTCAACAGGAGGAACTAATTCTGTATTGATTTGATTCTTTGGTGCCGCTTTCTCAAACTTCTTGACTTTTGGTTCAGGTGGGCTCTCTTTGGCTTCTGGCTTTGTCAGTGGTTTCTTGGGACTTTGCTTTAGGGGTGGCGGCATATTTGCAACTGTTAATTTTTTGGGGTTGGAGTCTTCTTTAACAACTGAAGGCAATGATGGGTTCAAATAGTAGTTGTGAAAGTCGGCATGCAGCTCCCCATTCCCTGTGCTGCTTGGATTGTGTCTAAAAGACGCCTTTGGTGATGGTTTAGAAATGGCCTCCACTTTCACAGGAGCTTCAGGAGGTATGGGTTTAATGGAAGAAATAGGTAGATTTTCAGTCGATGCACTTTTTCTTTCAAGATTGGCAGGTTGTACCATAGCAGAGTTAGAATTTTTTCTCTTTAAATCCTGTGGAGGAGGCTTTGATGGTTCTTTCCGTTTTTTTTCTGGTGTTCCTGGAGGAGTTGTTCCTTTCCTGTAAAAATGTGGAGACTCTTTCGGAGATGGAGGCTTCTTAGGCTTTTCCTCAACAATCTCTTTAACCTCTACAACCTCTTGAAATTTTTGCCTGATATAATCCGGTCCTGAAATAATAAAGTTCAATATAAGATGCCGTCTTTGCAACTTAAATATACATGCATGATATACACAGACCGACATCGGCAAATGTTTTACTCATTTTCCTAACGATACTTTATCTCAATTTTTAATTTTTCATGGTAAAATAAAAAAATAAAAAAATCTCCATCACAGAGAAACCCTAACTGGTTAATATGTATTTTTACATTGAAATCTGTCAGATTTTATATATAATGAAGAAGCGTCTCAATGATGTGGAGGATAGTGACACCTTCGCTCAGTTTATTTTCCCCAAGGTATGCATGGCATGAAATGGTCACATGACACCAGTTTATAAATACACTGGATAAACCACACTATGACCATCTACATTTGTTTCAGAGTTCTTTGTCTGACCCTTGTGCATAGCTAGCAGAATGGTGAAACATTACATTTTGCAATGCAGCACATTCCAAACCTCGAGGAAAGATTTATGTTTAAAACCAAATATTGAAGACATTGTAACATTTAAAACGTGATGCTCAATGTGTTCCTGCAAACTTTCTTTAATGCTGATTGCATACTGCACAATATCTGCAAGTGGCATGGCCAAGAATTGTTAGCAATCAACCAGTAGAATAGATATGTTCTCAAAGACTGACTGAATGGCAAAGGGTCCCCAATGGGGAAATTTTTTTTATCCTTTTTGTCCTGCCTCAATGTGGCAGGAAGTGATGGAAAATGTTCTCACTGGGGCCACAGACAATAGAAAAACTTACAGATAATTAAAGGAGAACTACAGCCGAAGCTCATTTGGCTGGACTTCTCCTGTGACCTGTTTTCAGCTCACAGCAGGCTGAAGCCCACTGTTGGCTGACATCACAGAGCCAGTCCAGGCTCGGGCAAGATCACGACAGTGAAGTTGGGATCCACCTATATGCCTGGACCAGCACCCGGCTCAGGTTCTCAGCAAGTTGCTGAGAGCCTGAGCTGGCTGCTCTTGCCCCCTCCACAGCCCAGCACTCTAGTAAACAGAGGGTGGGGGTTGGGGGGGTGGGGGCAGAGCAGAGAGACAGTTACTGACAGTCACCAGCTCTCTGCTCATGGAACTCAAACACTGCCGACCGTTGTTTGATCGCTCGGTTCCCAGTGTTAGAACCAGTAGGGGACAGATGCAGCTTCGCACAGATGCTGCATCCGCATAGGTCAATATGATTCTGCAAAAAAAAAAAAAAGTCCATACTTCTCTTTTAAACCCTTAATATAACCATAATATAACTCATTAACTTCCCCCAAAGCCAGATAAATCTTAAACATCTTAACTCACTTTTTCGTGAGGACAGCCCCACAATGAGATGTACCTACAGTGCCTTGAAAAAGTATTCATACCCCTTAAAATTTTCCACATTTTGTCATGTTACAACCAAAAATGTAAATGTATTTTATTTAGATTTTTTGTGATTGACCAACAAAAAGTGGCACATAATTGTGAAGTGGAAGGAAAATGATAAATGGTCTTCAATTTTTTTACAAATAAATATGTGAAAAATGTGGCATGCATTTGTATTCAGCCCCCCCAAGTCAATACTTTGTAGAACACCTTTCACTGCAATTACAACTGTATGTCATTTTGGAGATGTCTCTACCAGCTTTGCACATCTAGAGAGTGACATTTTTGCCCATTCTTCTTTGTAAAATAGCTCTGTCAGATTGGATGAAGAATATCTGTGAACAGCAATTTTCACGTCTTGCCAGTGGCGGTGCGTGCAGAGGGCAGGCAGGGGGCACAGTGGCAGCACTTGAGGGGCACAGTGGCAGCACTTAAGGGGCACAGTGGCAGCACTTAAGGGGCACAATGGCAGAACTTAAGGGGCACAATGGCAGAAATTGGGGCACAGTGGCAGAATTTTTGGGGCACAGTGGCAGAACTTGGGGCACAGTGGCAGCACTTGGGGCACAGTGGCAGCACTTGGGGCACAGTGGCAGCACTTAAGGGGCACAGTGGCAGAACTTGGGGCACAGTGTCAGAACTTGGGGCACAGTGGCAGCATGGGGCACAGTGGCAGCATGGGGCACAGTGGCAGCGTTTGATGGGCACAGTGGCAGCACTTGGGGCACAGTGGCAGCGTTTGATGGGCACAGTGGCAGCACTTGGGGCACAGTGGCAGCGTTTGATGGGCACAGTGGCAGCGTTTAATGGGCACAGTGGCAGCGTTTCTCAATTGGGTTTAAAAATTACAAGGACAAGATTGGAGTTTAATGGTGCAAACAATCAATAAAAATTGATATTACAAAAATATAAATTTTATTAAACAGATATATTTAAAAAGAGAAGAACAATTTTACATATAAAAAAAGAGAATAATCAAGCTCAGTGGTCACAATACAAAAGAATGGTTGCCTCTACATGTTTCACCACAATCGTGGCTTCTTCTGGAGCTTTTGTAGGACCTTAATACATTATCCCTAAAACAAAGAACAATGAAATAAATTTGAATGAAATAAAATAAAAAAACAATAATACACATAAAGACCTCAAAGAGGTCCCTATCAGGTTCAAAGAATCATACATTTACATAATTAACATAACATATAAATTGTCTGATGGAAGCAGTCTCACCCTTTTGAATGATCATGGTTCCAAAGAATCCTCAGGGCCCGTCAAGAGCTCCAATGTGGTGTCTGTGTGACAAAAATGAGGGGGGAACAATAACCCTGTAATCACACCTGCAAAATCATATAGTTAAAATCCATAAGTCTTGGCATCACCTAAGTCAATCGTTTGCAACTTTGACCTATTCAACTAAAACCTACCCTGTTATAGTAAGAAGTTCACAAATTGATGGACTGATACTAATATCCTCCCAAATACGCTGACTTCATATACTGGCAGCGAATTTCAAAGGGACTGTGCCAACTACAAAATATAATTCGTCATGGGAATTTCCTATATAAATCAAGAATTTTTCCCAATACCTATAACAATTGTTTTTGCAAGCAATTCTTACCTGAGCACTTCCTTCTTTGAGAGTACCAATGTTCCTTAATTTAGTATCAATATGATACCTTTGAACCAGGGAAGATCAAAATAGTTGGTCTAACCCAAAGGGATTAACCCCTAAAAAGGAATAATAGGTAAGTATTAAGATTATGGCTTATCATCCACAAGGAACTAAGATCTAACTGCTAGACCAACTATTTTGATCTTCCCTGGTTCAAGAGGTATCATATTGATACTAAATTAAGGAACATTGGTACTCTCAAAGAAGGAAGTGCTCAGGTAAGAATTGCTTGCAAAATCGATTGTTATAGGTATTAGGAAAAATTCTTGATTTATATAGGAAATTCCCGTAATGAATTATATTTTGTAGTTGGCACTGTCCCTTTGAAATTCGCTGCCAGTATATGAAGTCAGCATATTTGGGAGGATATTAGTATCAGTCCATCAATTTGTTAACTTCTTACTATAACAGGGTAGATTTTAGTTGAATAGGTCAAATTTGCAAACGTTTGACTAAGGCCTCTTTCACATGGACGGTCCGTTCAGGTCCGCCTGTCAGTTTTTTCAGGCGGACCTGAACGGACGCTCCATAGACTTCTATGGAGCGAAGCATGTCAGCGGTGACATCGACCCGCTCTGATCCGAAAAAGTGTGATGGAGGAAAACCCTACTTTTTCATCCGTCTGCGGATCAGATGAAAATGGACTCTACGGTCCGTCTTCATCCGATCCCCCATAGAGGAGAGCGGCACTCTGACAGGTTCATCCCTGCACAGTGCGCAGAGACAGACCTGTCATCTGCCTGCTCAGCGGGGATCGACGGAGCGATCCCCCGCTGAACAAAGCGGAGCCCATACACGGACACGTCCGTGTGAAAGGGCCCTTAGGTGACACCAAGATTTATGGATTTCAACTGTATGATTTTGCAGGTGTGATTACAGGGTTATTGTTCCCCCCTTATTTTTGGCACACGCACACACACCTCATTGGAGCTCTTGACGGGCCCTGAGGATTCTTTGGAACCATGATCATTTAAAAGGGTGAGAGTGCTTCCATCAGATGATTTTTATGTCATGTTAATTATGTAAATGTATGATTCTTCGAACCTCTTTGAGGTCTTTACGTGTATTATTATTTTTTATTTTAAATTTTTCATTTAATTTCATTAAAATTTATTTCATTGTTCTTTGTTTTAGTGGTAATGTATTAAGGCCCTACAAAAGCTACAGAAGAAGCCACGATTGTGGTGAAACATGTAGAGGCAACCATTCTTTTGTATTGTGACCACTGAGCTTTATTATGCTCTTTTTTATATGTAAAATTGTTCTTCTCTTTTTAAATATATCTGTTTAATAAAATGTATATTTTTGTAATATACATTTTTATTGATTGTTTACACCTTTAAACTCCAATATTGTCTTGGTAATTTTTGAATTTATTTAAAGGAGGTGGTGTATATAGTGAACTCTCCAACCTCAGATACTAAATTTACCCTCAATTGGGTTTAGGTCTGGACTTTGACTGGGCCATTCTAACACATGAATATGCATTGAGCTAAACCATTCTATTGTAGCTCTGGCTGTATGTTTAGTGTGGTTAACCTCCACCCCAGTCTCAAGTCTTTTGCAAACTCTAACAGGTTTTCTTCCAAGATTGCCCTGTATTTGGCTCCATCCATCTTCCCATCAACTCTGACCAGCTTCCCTATTCCTTCTGAAGAAAGACATCCCCACAACATGATGCTGCCACTACCATGTTTCACGGTGGGGATGGTGTGTTCAGGGTGATGTGCAGTGTTTTCCGCCACACGTAGTTTTTGGTTTTTAGGCTAAAAAGTAAAATTTTGGTCTCATCTGACCAGAGCACCTTCTTCTACATGTTTGCTGTGTTCCCCACATGGCTTCTTGAAACTGCAAACGGGACTTCTTATGGCTTTCTTTCAACAATGGCTTTCTTCTTGCCATTCTTCCATAAAGGCCAGATTTGTGGAGTGCACAACTAATAGTTGTCCTGTGGACAGATTCTCCCACCTGAGCTGTAGATCTCTGTAGCTCCTCCAAAGTTACCATGGGCCTCTTGGCTGCTTCTCTGATTAATGCTCTCCTTGCCCTGCCTGTCAGTTTAGGTGGACGGCCATGTCTTGGTAGGTTTGCAGTTGTGCCATACTCTTTCTATTTTCAGATGATGGATTGAACAGTGCTCCGTGAGATGTTCAAAGCTTGGGATATTTTTTTATACCCTAACCCTGCTTTAAACTTCTCCACAACTTTATCCCTGACCTGTCTGGTGTGTTCCTTGGCCTTCATGATGCTCTTTGTTCACTAAGGTTCTCTAACAAACCTCTGAGTGCTTCACAGAACAGCTTTATTTATACTGAGATTAAGTTACACACAGGAGACACTCTATTTACTAATTAGGTGACTTCTGAAAGCAATTGGTTCCACTAGATTTTAATTAGGGGTATCAGAGTAAAGGAAGCTGAATACAAATGCATGCCACAATTTTCACATATTTATTTGTAAAAAAATGTATAAACCATTTATAATTTTCCTTCTACTTCACAATTATGTGCCACTTTGTGTTAGTCTATCACATAAAATCCCAATAAAACACATTTATGTTTTTGGTTGTATGACAAAATGTGGAAAATTCCACAGGTATGAATACTTTTTCAAGGTACTGTAGAAGGCATGGAGACATTGCTGGAAAAAGCAGATGAAGGACACAGAGAAGACTGATTAAAGGAAGTGACTGGCGGTTGTTGGCAAGTTGAATCAAAATATAATCAGAAGCTCCAGTTGTAAGATAACTCCTGGAGAATATTGAGTGGTTGTCCAACTATTGCATTTACTATGGTGCCAAGTGATGGTCCATTTCTTTGTGTTATCTCCAAAATGGAATAAACAGATAAGAGGGGGATTTAAATTTCAGAGACTGATGCATTTGTAATGGCCTTCTTGGAGCAGACGGAGACAAAAATATAGCAGAGAAATCCAGCATCTGAGTCTTAAGAAATATAAACAGTCAGTGGCCCATTTGATGTCCTGAAATCCATATACCGTATATACTTGAGTATAGGCTGAGCCAAATATAAGCCGAGACACCTAATTTTACCACCAAAAAAAATGGGAAAATGTATTGACGAGTATAAGCCTAGGGTGAGAAAATGCAGCAGCTACTGGGTAAACAATGCCCATCTGCAGCCTCACTGTGCCCATTTGCAGCCTCACTGTGCCCATTTGCAGCCTCACTGTGCCCATCTGCAGCCGTAGCTTTGATAAGTAAAACAGCGGGTGTCTCCCGTTGTGTTATGCCCATCTGCAGCCTCACTGTGCCCATTTGCAGCCACACTGTGCCCATTTGCAGCCTCATTGTGCCCATTTGCAGCCTCACTGTGCCCATTTGCAGCCTCATTGTGCCCATCTGCAGCCGTACCTTTGATAAATAAAACAGCGGGTGTCTCCCGTTGTGTTATGCAGTCTGTTCGGCGGCCGTCCATTGTAACAAAGCCTCCTCGTCCGTGATAGATGGAACACTGATACAGTTTCCCAGCATTGTACCAGTGTTCCATCTATCAAGGACGAGGAGGAGGCGGGGCTTTGTTACAATGGACGGCCACCGAACAGACTGCATAACACAGTTTTAGTAATCAAAGGTACGGCTGCAGATGGGCATGACACAGCGTAAGACACCTGCTGTTTTAGTAATCAAGTGCAGATGGGCACCCTTACTCGAGACCCTCACTCAAGTATACGCCGAGGGGGGTTTTTTTCAGCCTAAAAAATTTGCTGAAAAACCCGGCTTATACTCTATAAACTGCAACCTCTGATCGACTAGTTCTGTGTAATCTCTGATTTAAAGAACTACACAGGGCCGAATTAAAAACCAGGGAGCATATTTGTACTTGTACTCATTTGTTGTTAATTTAAATTCAGGATAAGAAAATTACACCTTGCAGGCACAAGATGCATTGCGAGAATAATAAGAGAGCCCTTTAGCAGGTAAGATATATGCCTTGAGTGAGCTAAAACACACATCTTGTCAAAAATCATTTTGCACACAATGCAAATATCCCATAGTGAATATGGAGTTCACTCATATTGCCACAAAGTGATGTCTTATAACAACATTTTATGAGCCATATAGCTTAAACGAATCCCTCTCTGTGACCTTACAAGCTGTCACATTCTATTAACGGTTATTAATAAAATCTTCACACAATATCATATTCAATACCCTTCTGTACTCCGTAAGCCCTCTGGACACTAGTAAAGCCTATTATGGCATGCAGCACTTGTTTTAGTGTCACCTAGTACACTGGAGACTTGTGTGCAGTAAAAGAGTGGTTTATATCTCAGGCAGATTAAAGCAATTTTCTCTATAAGAGATGTATTATCCATGTTGTCACTGCACAAAGCATCTTTGTACTTCACAGCATCAGTCATGTTTGAGAGGGGAAGTCTCTAATCCTTCAAATAAGCAGTCACATTAAAATGCAAAAAGTAAAGGGAAAGAATGGATTATTAAGACACATTGATAATTTACCGTAATTGATAAAGCCAATCTCTTTCAGATGCAAGGAAAGACTCATTCTCTCTCTCAAGACAATACTGTGTTTGTCTTGTTCCCAGTTTCTGGCTCTAGAAACTGACAACTTGGCAAAAAAAATACTTCCTGAAAGCACTGCAGGTAGTTTGCACAAACAAGCTGGATGCACAGTACTTGTTTCCAACATCAGGGATAATGCATTAATATGCAGTAGGTCATAAAAGTGAACCATGACAGTGAACCATGACCATTTAAAAACCCAAATCTGCAGAACAATGTGCTTCTAAAGAGGTCACAGGATTTAAAAACAGACTTCTGATATACGAATGCCCTGTACACACAACCGGTTTTCCCATCAGAATAAACTCTGAAGGTTTTTCCGACAGAGTTCTGACGGAATTCAGCTCAAGCTGTCTTGCATACACATGGTCACACCAAAGTCCGACCACCAAGAACGCAGTGACGTACAACGCGTACGACGGGACTAGAAAGCGGAAGTTCAATAGCCAGTAGCCAATAGCTTCCGACTCGTACTTGCTTCAGAGCATGCATCGTTTTTGGTACTTCGGAACAGCATACAGACGAGCGGTTTTCCCGATAGGAATTGGTTCCGTCGGAAAAATATAGAACATGTTCTCTTTCTAGGTCCGTCAGAATTCTTGACGTAAAAAGTCAGATGGGGCATACACATGGTTGGAATATACGATGAAAAGCTCCCGTCTGACTTTTTCTGTCGGAAATTCCGCTCATGTGTACGGGGCATAAGGCTGCCCATACACTGATGGCGGGCTGAATAAAAAAAAAAACTTCCAGCTTCCTCAATCAAGACAAACAAGGTGGATGGGAAAAATGTAATTGAACAGCTGCACCTGTTGTGGCCAGAATACATTGATCAGAAAATGTTTTCAACATGTCTCTTCGACTTCTGTCGATCAGGGATAGCCAAACACTGATCAAAATTAGTCTAGACCCTACTGAACCAGACAAATTTTGAGCAGTGTATGGCCAGCTAAAGCCTGCTGTCGTTACTCAGGCACAGGAAAGATCACAATCATATAATAGGGATTCCCCCTGATGCCTGGACAGGCACCTGGCTCAGCCACTCAGTAATCCACTGAGAACCTGAGCCAGCCCCATCACCCCCTCCACAGCCAGAGCTCCAGTGAGCACTGGAGGGGAGAGCAGAGAGCCACTGACTGACAGTTACAGCTCTCTGCTCAGAACTGTGTTTGATCACTCAGTTCTCACTGCAGAGCCAGCAGGGGATAGTTGCAGCATCAGATCAATGCTGCATCCACCTACGTGAGTATATATATATATATATATATATATATATATATATTTTTTTATTTATATATTTTTTTATTTTTAATCCTGAACTTCTCTTTTAAGAAATTCTGATTGTGCATTATTCTAATACAGATTTTCTCAAGCCATTGAAAGGTCTCAGGGAATCACTGCCAATAATTACTATATCTACAGCCCATGGCTCATTATTAGTGTGGTAGTCATTTAGAAGAATGCTTCCGATTGATTCAGTGAACCCTTATTTACACATAACTAAAAAAAAACACTAGTGGTTACATATCTGAGTGGCAGAGATTGCTCAAGGAACCCCTAGCTACTTCTGGAGGAACCCTGGTTGAGAAAGGCCGCTCTAATACATATCCTTGGGTCAACCCTGGCCACATTAACTTAATACATACCTCCCCACAGGCTACCTAGGAGGATATGCCATTAATGCTTTATGTGAAGATACTGGTAACCTGTGAGCTACCAGCCCCCTGCAAGACTTCTGTTGCCATTATAAATGTTGTGTTCCTATAAAAAAAAAGTGAAGTTGGCAATATATTTTAAGAGACTCTGCCACTTAAAAAAAAAAGCTGCATTCAGGTATAAAGTGAGGGCATCTGGAGGAACCTATGTATACCTGTTGCACCTCTATGGCCAAATGCCTGGATGTTTTGAATGGCTAAAAATCCACCCTTGTTTGTAGTGTCAGAGTTTTCCACCTCATCCCCACATTTCTAAGGGTCCATCACCATGGTGGTCTGCCTCGCTGGCCAGTACCAATCTACATGAGACAGAAGAATGACTCTTTAGCCCCTTTAGCAACCTACATACATAACTCTAAAAGTGATATTTTAGTTATAGGTGGCACTTGGGCTGAGCCAGTTTCTGCTTTCTTATATTGTTGAAAACTGCAACATCAACAACTTCCTGCCATTATTGTTGACTGTTTGTTTGTCAGAGATGTGATAATGCTTGACAGATCCAAAGGGGAATTGGTTTCAATAAATATTAAAAAACAGAATGTTCTGCTGCTGTAAGACATGATAATCTTGTGAGGAAAGTGTGGTAGGTGGACCTGGTTCTGATCTTAGGCTGCTACCCCTCTGATCATAATATACACATAATTCAAAAGGCGATCGACTAGTGCCTAGTGCAAACATGCATCCCACTTGAAAGTCCATTTCAAATATCTATTGAATAAGGTTATCAGGTACAGTCAATGCATTTTGGGGGACAGGGCTCTTCAGGGTTTGAATGGAGGATTTATATAAAACCAGAATGAAATTCACTAGAAAGTTGATGCAAAAAAAGCTAGGAAACTCAGTGTGTCCTCAGCAGCACTCTGAACTGCTGACTGGATGCTAATTTAATTCAATAAATATCTGAAATTAACTTATAAAGAGGTTTTAAACCCTAAAAAAAAAAACCTGTAGGACAAAGGCATAGTCTAGTTATTTACTAAACTGTGTGGATGTTTGTCTAATCAATATATATATTAGTAACAAAAAGGTTAAAAAAAATTAAACCTAAAGCGCATGCACACAGGCTCGGGATCGGTCATGCAGTGAGTGAGCTCCACGCACCACCTGCTCAATTAAGCTATCACTGAAGCCAGAAGCAGAAACAGGAAGCATCCATCCACCCATCTGACATCCCTGTGGGGCGATACAGCGGCAGGGATCCGGTCAGCCAAAAAACCTCAGTAAAAGCAGGTTAAGCGGAACGGCGCACCCCCCTCCTGAACATTTACAATCTTCCAAGATGGTGTCGGAAAGACGGGAGACACGAGGCGGCCCGGGCCCCTCTCGGCTCCTATCACCTTCACCTCCACCCAGATATGATCAACAGATAGAGGCAGTGCGGGACCCATTCTCTTCACAGTCCTCAGGAGGACAGGACACTGACCAGCGGGGAGTCCATTACCCTCCTCCCCTGCTAATCCTCTGGGAACTACAGAGTCTGCAGTTTCCCCAGCATCTTCCATGGACAGGAATATGGCTAACTTGCTGTTCAGTCAACCCAGTACTGAACAAGATGAGCCCACTCCACAACAGGCCCCTTATGCAGAGGATGTTGTTCTTTTGGCCCAGTTCTCCACCCTGCTCCAGCAAGAGCTGTCTAAAACCTGCTCCATTATCACCACTGATCTCCAGCGAGATATATAGAGCATAGGAGACAGATTTGAGGCCATTGAATCCAAAGTCGATAATACATCAACACAGGTCGATCACAAAAATCTACCATGATCACTGAGCTTCAGGACAGGCTGGCGGATGCAAACGCTAAAATTCAGGACCTGGAGAACACGTCATGCCGCCACAACGTGTGCATCAGGGGGCTCCCAGAAACTTGTACAGATCTGGAGGGGGCCATACATGAGCTCACGAAGAACTTGATTCCAGATATTTCCCCCCATCAAATGGAAGTTGATAGGATCCATCGTGCCCTGACTGCTTCTATGGCTGACGGCCTACCGCGGGATGTGATAGCCAAACCACACTACTACAAAATAAAATAAAAAATAATGATTGCTGCCAGAAACAAACAGGATTTGTTCCTCTTCGACGTGCCAATACAATTATTAAATGATATTTCTCCATCAACCGTTCAGAAACTGAGAAACCTGAAGCCATTACTGCAGCAGCTACTCAATCGACGAATCAAATATAGGTGGTCATTCCCGTCTAAGCTGTCTTTCACTTATAAAGGAAAGTCCCACTCCTTTACCAATTTTCAGGATGGAGAAGATCTGCTGCTGGAGTTGGGCATTATCTCTAGGGAACCACAGACGACTTCACTTCAGCATCAGATGACCGCCCCGTCACCGCTTTGGCCGACACAGAGATCATCACCAGCTAGGAAGTCCCCACCGAACACCTGAAGGGACTGCAATCTCATTCCCCCATTACCTTACTGGGGGATTGCTCCAATCTCTCACATGCCTAGGATGGATCCCTCCTGCTGACATTGGTGTGTGGTATGACCACTACTACTCCTGTTTACGTTATATTTCTTCAGTTAAGTTTTGACATGTTTACTGTTTTGATGACTTCTTAGATGGCTACAGGTTAGCTCTGGGCACTGATCTCCAGTTCCATAGGTTGATTTGAAACCCTCACAGTGAGCCTTGTCTGCCGTATGCTTGCTCCAGATGGACCTCGGGTGGCAGTCAAGCACTACCTAAACATCGAAGATGACTCTGTTCAGATTATATTGTTTTCAGTCAAAAATGTTTTATATATACCTGCCTTACTTCTGTTTTTTATTCTAGAGTTTTAGATATTGAGCTGGGGTGAACACGAATGCCCCTCCTGTGATCTTGTCTTCATCTGATGATGGGGGCAACTTAATGTTTTGGGCCATGGGTTTTGACCCCAGGGAGGGTTTCAGCCCATTGTTACTTATACAATTTAATGGTTATAATATTTTGAATAAATGGCAAATGGTCATGTATTATGTTCTTATTCTCACCATCACTTCCTTACCCTTTTTCTATGCTCCCCTTCCTATCCTCATGTGGAAATCTGACCTAGTGCTCTGGTTTTGCCGACCAACCATGGCAAGAATAGAGAGCTGCGACTTCCGGCCCTTGGCTCTCGACTACATATCACAAATACAAGTGTGAGTATTCGCGTATAAACCATATATTCACTCGCACATCGCTATTACCCTATGTGATATCGACAAGAATCCTGACTGTTCCATGGTCGGATCATTCCCCTGTCAAATTGTCGCTCTCTGATCCATGGATGAAGCCACATCCTTCTCCATGGCGCCTTAACCGCTTCCCGACCGGCCACTGCATATATACGTCAGCAGAATGGCTCGGGCAGGCAGAATCACGTACCTGTACGTGATCGTGCATGTGCCTGCCCGTGGGTCGCGCGCGCGCCGCTAGCGGCGCGCTCGCGACCCGGTCGGGAGCTCCGTGACCCCGGCCGCGGGACCAGCGGACCCGATCGCCGCTGGTATCCCGCGATCGGGTTACGGAGCGGAAGAACGGGGAGAGGTCTATGTAAACAAACCTCTCCCCGCGCTTCCTACACTGACTGTCAGTGATCGGCGGTTCCCTGTCATCGGGAACGCCGATCAATGACGTCACACGTACAGCCACGCCCCCCTACTGTAAAAAAAACACACACACGTCACACTGACTCCTCCCCGCCCCCTAGTGGTTAACCCCCTAACTACAACTGTCATTTACATAGGAATCAGTGCTATTTAAATAGCACTGATTGCTGTATAAATGACAAATGTCCCAAAAATGTGTCAAAAATGTCCGATGTGTCCGCCAAAATGTCGCAGTCACAATAAAAATCGCTGATCGCCGCCATTACTAATAAAAAAAAAAATATTAATAAAAATGCTATAAAACTATCCCCTATTTTGTAAACGCTATAACTTTTGCGCAAACTAATCAATAATCGCTAATTGCGATTTTTTTTACCAAAAATATGTAGAAGAATACGTATCGGCCTAAACTGAGGAAAAAAAATGTTTTTTTATATATTTTTTGGGGATATTTATTATAGCAAAAAGTAAAAAATATTGCATTTTTTTCAAAATTGTCGCTCTATTTTTGTTTATAGCGCAAAGAATAAAAACCGCAGGGGCGATCAAATACCACCAAAAGAACGCTCTATTTGTGGGAAAAAAAGGACGCCAATTTTGTTTTGGAGCCACGTCGCATGACCGCGCAATTGTTAGTTAAAGCGACGCAGTGCCGAATTGCAAAAAGGGGCCTGGTCCTTTAGCTGCAAATTGGTCCGGGGCTGAAGTGGTTAATGTATCCATGTTAAATGACGGCACTTTGTACTCTGAAATAGACATTTAACTATGCGCATTTTTTCGGGGAAATTTATCGTCTGAAACATCTCCAGCTATAAACTGGGCTGCCCATAAGGCTGCTATCCGGGGGAAACTTAAGCTGGCTGCTAGGTCTAAACGTAATCAGGATAGCACCATCAAACAGCAGGAAATTGAGTTACAAAATCTTCTAGATGAACCGCGAGCGACTACTTTGATCGATATTAAAAATAAAATCTACTTTTGATTCGGCTAGGTTGGCTTTAAATTTGAGCCTTACCACCCAAGCAGAAAAATCCATTCATTGGTCGAGACATAAATACTATGCTATGGGGGATAAACCTACTACCGTTAGCCAGGAATCTAGTACCCCGAATATACACTCCGGCATTACCCAAATTGAGATTGCGTAAGGGCAACCGACCTAGAACCCGAAATTGATCGCACAGGACTTTTTCTCGACACTATATTGTCAACAGGCCCAATTCTCAAATGAAAGGGCAGACAAATTATTTTAAAATATCTCTCTGCCACAGCTTCAGCAAGCCCATACTAAGCTTATGGATGGGGAATTTTCTGAGCCAGAAATCAAAATGGCCAAAAAAAAACTACATCCATTTAAGGCCCCAGGCCCAGATGGATTATTGCGTCACTACTATTGGAAATATCAAGAGATTCTCATCCCTCATTTATGCGCCTATTTTAATGACATCCGAAGGGGCAACTGCATCACAGCCCATGAGAATATGGCGTATATACATGTTTTACTGAATCTGGGAAGGGACCATAGTGATTGCTCTAATTCCTGCCCAATCTCACTGATAAACGTGGATCTAAAAATAATGTCAAAAGTATTAGCCTGTAGACTGAACTCCTTTCTTCTACAATACATACTGTACATCCCGACCAAACAGGATTCATTCCTGGCCGCCAGGCGTCAGATCAGACCAGGAGAATAATAGACATCATTTCAGCTGACCATTCTAATTGGAATGGAAAAGGGCCTCGGCAGGGTATGCTGTTATCCTTAGATATACAGAAGGCTTTTGACTCCCTATCATGGGATTATTTGGTCCGAAGTTCTTGTCCACTCTAAAAGTCCTGTAGAGTTCTCCTACTGCATCTTCAATGATTAAGGGTTACTCATCAAACTCCTTTCCAATTCAAAGGGGGACTCGCCAGGATTGTCCACTATCTCCATTGTTAATTGTGTTGGCTCTGGAACCATTAGCTATCGAAATTTGCGAGTGCCTGGACATAAAAGGGATAGAATGTGGAGACAGAGAACACAAATGTGCACTTTTTGCGGAAGATAGCTTAATGGTCGTTTCCATGCCTATGACCTCCCTCCCCAACCTTTATGCAATATTACAGCCCTTTTCAAAGTTCTCTGGCCTCACAATTAATCAAGAAAAATCACATAATGGAAGCCCTCCAACTTTCACATAAGTTTGTTTGGGAACCTGTAGCTCTCTCCTACTTGGGTATATATCTAACGCCCTCCTTACACACCCTATATTCCCAAAACTACCCTGCACTATATAAATGTTTAACAGCAGACCTGGTTAACTGGCAACTCCATCCCCCATCGTGGTATGATAGACTGCACTCTATAAAAATGAATATCCTTCCCAGAATTCTGTACCTTTTCCGCACTTTGCCAATTGCTCTGGTATGGTCTGATCTATTAACTTTCAAAAGAAAGCTTTTTCAGTTTATCTGGAGGGACAAGAGGCCTAGGGTGAACAGACGCACACTATATACCGCGAAAATTAAGGGTGGTCTGGGATTCCCTGACCTGCTCAAATATTTTTATGCCGCTCAATTGTCCCAGCTTATTAGGTTCCATTCATGCCAGCCAGACTCACTGTGGATGCACATAGAATCACACTCCTGTCCATTCAAATTTATATCCCATGCCATGTGGATACTAGCTCGGGATCAACCTCTTATTTTATGCCCCTCTCTCTCCTTATCATTTAGCATTTGGGATAGACTCTCTAAATCACAATCGTTCAAGTCTCAGCATGGCCCATTGGCTCCTTTGTTGCAAAACAAAGAGTTCACCCCAGGCCTCACTCCTCATATCTTCAACTGGCAGACAAATAAAGGTCTCCTTCACATTGCAGACCTGAGATCACAAGGGCATGTTGACTAAACATCTGGCAATAGATAAATATCAGATGCCAGATTCAGAACATTATAGTCAATTGAAACGCTATCTACACACCTTATCTTGCAATAGCGATCTCACGACTATGCTCCCCACGGAATATCTGTGTCACAAATACGATAAAGTTAAGGGTCATACTTCTGAATTGTATATTATCTTGATGCATACCTCAGTCAAACAGGATTACATGGTCAAATGGGAGAAAGACCTCCAGGAAAACCTCGAACCAGAGGAGTGGCATTCGCTTGTCCTCACAGCATCAAAATCACTTACTAACACCTCTATTATAGAGGCTAATATAAGGTCCTCCTGAGATGTTACATGGTGCCGACCAGACTGGCTACCTATGTTTCGGGAGCTTCTCCAAAGTGCTTTCAAGGCTGTGGTCAGGATGGAATGGCATACCATATATGGTGGCAATGCCCCAAGGTGCAATGATTTTGGATAAGAGTTTACAACTTTATTTTTACTCTCACCCAAATCAACTTAATTAAATCTCCCAAACATGCCCTGTTGGGTTTTAAAGTTAAAGAAGCCTCGAAAAAGCAGAGGAGACTCCTCACTTCATATTTATATCTGCCAGAATGACAATAGCTAGAAACTGGAGGTCAGCTGCCATCCCATTTGACCAACTTAAGCGCAAGCTTTCCTTTCTCATGGTCAATGAAAGGCTCTCGGCAGTCTTGAATGACAAAATAAAGGTTTTCTGTGGATCACCACCTGAGTGGCTCCGGTCTGATAGGCCTTTGGACCAGAGCTAGGGGGCCCCTCTTTTCTCTCCTTTCTTCCCCCGCTTTTCTTCCTCTGTGCTGAATTATGTGCTTGAATGGTATTAACCATGCATTACTAGTGGCTGAGGACAGGCGCCCCCCCCCCATGTGGCATGGAACACCCTTCCGTTCATAGTCGTGGAGCAGCTCTTTGGCCCCACGGCTCCATGTTAACTTTTATGCGACTACTATGGTGTTGCGAGTTGAGAGAGCGCTTGAAGTCTCTTTGTTGGATATTGTTACTGCCTTAGCGGAGCTTGGGCGCACTCTAACGAGCTCGCAACTACATATCTCAGAGATGCCTGAAAGTGGCGATTTCAAGAGCTACTTCTCCAGTTAATGTGGGGCCAGGGGCATTATGCCTTCTGCCCCCCTCTTATGAATAATAATGTACACATTGTCTTTTTATCGGCAAACGAGCACTTTGGATTGTGCAAATGATATATTAATGAATATCTTTGTTATTGTTTTAATACCTTATGTGAACACGTTAAAAACATTGAAACAGAAAAATGAAACCTGCGATCTTAACATTTGGTGCAAGCACAGTGCTTGATTCCAGTGCATTAAAGCAGCCTATTCAATTGGATGAGCTGCCTAATTCACCTATAATGTACAGAAAAAGGTGAATTCACAATTTTTTAGCACTTAGCATTTTTAGCAACGTAGCCCAGCCTGATGCATGGTAGTACATTACTGTGTGTTGAAAAGGTGATTTGGGGTACCATTGTGAATTAATGGCCCTGCAGCACACAATGTGCATACTTACATGCTTTACTGCAATGCAACAGTGTGAATCCTGCCTAGGGTATGAAGTAGAGCTGCACGATTCTAGCTAAAATGAGAATCACAATTTTTTGGTTATAATAAAGATCACGATTCTTGCGGTGTAACAGCATCTTTCACATTATACAAAAAAAATTGTGCTAACTTTACTGTTTCCTTTTTTTTTATTAATTGTACTTTATTCCAAAAAATTGTGTTTGAAAGATCGCTGCTAAAAATACTGTGTGACATAAAATATTGCAACAATCACCATTTTATTCCCTAGGGTCTCTACTTAAATATATATATATATATATATATATATATATATATATATATATATATATATATAATGTTTGGGGGTTCCAAGTAATTTTCTAGAAAAAAATATTGATTTTAACTTTGTAAGAAACAAGTGTCATAAAAAGGTTTAGTCTTTAAGTGGTTAAACTCATTTACAGACCAAAGTTCATTCCTTTGATCTGAAGAACAAAAAGTTACAATGTTTATAGTTATCTACCAGCACTGACAATGTTGTGAAAAACTTGGCAGGCTGCCTGGCTTTTTTCTTATGACAGCTGAGTGAGCAGAGAACTCTCTACACTTGTTGCATGAATGAATCCGGAAGTTCTGCACAGAGATTGTGAGATGGGGTTGAATCGAGATCAGGATTTTTTTAACGATTAACCGTGCAGCTCTAGTATGAAGTAACTGCCGCTTGAAATTAAAAATTCAAAAAAAAGGCGAGTCCACACTTTGCTGTTAAGAGCTACAGCCTCCAGAGTCATCTTTAGCATTCAACATTCCTGGCCAGCCCTGCAATGACCTAGGGACCCAAGGATGGAACCACGATGCGTGGCAGGGGACCAGACATCTGACACAACCAAAATTATTAGATGACGTTTATGCCTGAAGCTGGAGTTCTTGAAGATACCGTATTGGGAATTTACCACCCACCAGAGACACCAATATTAATGGTCTTCTTTTCCAGGAGCACTTTTTTTTTTTTGTTTTTTTTTTCAAGGGACAGTGTCACTTTAAGGGCAGAGCGGCTGCAACTCTGAAAAGATGCCAATGACTGTACTACCAATGAAAAAATAAAAAGTGTTCTAAGCAACATGAAGCTGTGCGTTTAATGAGGAACAATGTTAATTTTCACCTGCTACATCACTTGCAGGCAGATTTTTTAATTCTTGCCAAAGCTTGCTATTTTTAAAGGATCACGATGTACCCACAATTGGCTAGCTTAATTCAAGGCCTAATTAAAACCTGAAATTGAGACAATAGAAACAATGAACCTTTGTGTATCTGCACACCATGTAGTAAACAATGCTGCCACCAGAAAGTGATGATATTTGTGTGCACTGTGAGCGAGTGATTGTTACAAATGGGCCAGGGACCATGTGAAACAATTTCTTTTGTTTTACAGCAGGCAGAAAGAGAAAAGAACAAATATTTATTTCGAATGAGAAAAGTCCACTCCTTTTAAGACAAATCCTATGGCAAAAAACACACTGGCACCTTTCAAAAGCTGATCAAAGCATTGTGTGTGTGGATCAATGATTGTGCTTAAAGCGGTGGTAAAGTCTGCTTTGTAATTTTTACCTACATTTAAGCCTATGGTAAGGCTTACCTGTAGGTAAAATGAATATCACCTAAATGTGCACCATTTAGGAGATATTCCCCCTGGATGCAGCTGGTGACATCAGTCTAAAGGTCCGGCATCCCGCACCGTGCCGTAACCGGGGGCTTCCGTGTGCATGCACAGGAGTGACGTCATCGCAGCTCCAGCATTTCACACAGCCGGAGTCCCCTAATCCAGAAGGAAGACCCAGAAGACCTCTCAGCGGTGACAGCTGAAGGGTTTCGTTTTAATGTAAGTATTTTATACTGTGCTAGTATGCAATGCATACTAGCACATTATGCTATTATTTTGCCATGGAAAGTTTTTTTTTTTTATTGCAGTGATTTACTACCGCTTTAAAGCTGATCTAAACCCAATTAGTAAAATCTCATATTCTGTAAGTTATTATGTTCATGCAATTTCAAACTTTGTTTTCAATCTTAGTATACATAAAAAATACCTGGTGATTCTACCATGAAAGACCTTGTTCAGGCACTTCCTGTTATACAGTGACAACTGTCTACCAAATGTGCTTCTGCATGTTCACCCTATCGCATGCAACCCTGGTAGAGATTATTCTGTGCTTGGTTGGGCATTGGTCAACTGTTGTCTCTATCAAGAAGCCATTCAGGAACAATGATGTGTAACTGACAGTGGTGCAAGCTCATAAAGGCAGAAAGTGCCTGAAAGAAGCTTGGGGAGATTAGCGGCACTGAGATTTAAAAGTAAAATAGAAATTTAAAGAGGAACTGCTCACTTAATTTGTAATAAAAACATCTTTGCCATTGTGAAGCTTCCCTCCAACCACTTTGCATATTATTTTATTTATACTATGATCCTGTACTTGCCAAATATTCCGCAGAAATCTCCCTCCACTGAGTCTGACTGCATCCATTTTAACTGTGGGCAGCTGAAGCTGCTGCCTGTTCACTTCCTGGATTTACACAGACACACAGAGGCACACCTCCAGCTCTGCAGCTCTCATTGGCCCTCTTATGACCCCTCCCTTTCAGGAAAACTCTCCCGAGAGTGAGAGAGAGAGAGCTGTGCATGATGTTATAAGCCTAGGCTTTTTACCAGACAAGAAACAGGAAGTGGGCTGTATAAGGTATTTACTGTCAGAAATTTTTTTTTTTTACCATCCAAAGTTAAAATAACAAGGGCAGAAGATTTAAAAGATGGAAAGTTGAAAAAATGACTGATGGTCCGCTTTAAGAAAAAACAAAACAAAAAATAGTTTATGACATCCAGTGTTGTGGCAAGCTAAATAGCATCCACTTAAAGTGGTTGTAAAGGCACACGGTTTGTTACTATTTTACTATTCTATGCATGAAGGTAAAAAACCTTCTGTGTTCAGCAGCCTCGCCTAATACTTACCTGAGCCCTCTCTTGATCCAGCTTTGTCGCTCTGTGAACTCGCACTCCACAGGCTTTTGGCAGTATCAATCACAGCCAGTGAGCCAATCAGGACACAGAGGGGCAGAACCAAGTCACATCTGTGAATGGACACACAGAGCCGTGGGTTGGGAGCACGCCTGCTTGGGTGCCCCCAGAGCAAGCTGTTTGCTGTGGAGCACCCGGCAGGAGGGAGGGGCCAGGAAAGCTGGCGTGGGGCCCTAAAACACAAAGATCCAGGCTGCTCTGTGCAAAACCATCGCACAGAGCAGGTAAGTATAACATGTTTGTTATTTTGAAGGAAGAAAAAAAAGACTTTAATATCCCTTAAAGGTTTAGATCTACCTTATAAACCAAAGTAACACATTTAGCAAACTTCTCTTAGGGGTGTTTTGGGTGAGACTGCAGCCTCTTGTCATATGATCCTGGGTTATGGAATCTCCCGCTCATGCTCCAATGCTGCATAAGATCATAAGTGGTTCTGAGTCATCTGTGTTTGAAGCAGTAAACAAACTTGCATTTTTATAAGGCGAGGCTCCGAGAAATAAGAAGTGGGGGAACCCAATAACTAGAGGAACTTAGCTAGCAGGCTGTACGCAAGAAAAAACAGCTAACAGGCCAATTCCAAATGGGACAAGATCAGCTTTAGAGTCAGTCTTTAATTTATGCTCTCCAAAGTAGGAGAATCCTGGGTCAGTTTCAATTAAAATGTCCATGCTTATATGGTCACAAGCTTGTAAACGCTCAATACAGGCAGTCCCCGAGTTACATATATCATACTTACATACAACTAAGGCCTCATGCACACGAGACGCTGTTAAACGCACGTTCAGAGGCAGTTGGACACTTTTTTCAACTTCCCCTGAACTCATTTAATGTTATCCTATGTGTCCATGTACACGGTCTAGTTTTTTGGCGTTTTTAGGCAGTTGCGTTTAACCTCGTTTTTCCAAAAGCAAAAAAATTGGTTCAGACGCAAAAGTTTTCCACATTTCAGATGCCAACCACGGCTAAACGTGGTACCGGCGCTTATAAGCGTTTTTAAAGGTGCCCTATTTTTTGGACATTAAAAATCTCAAAAATGATGGGAAATTATAAAAAAACATTAAAAAAATATTTTAAACAATTGTAATTGCTTGCAATGATTCATAGACCATTTATATACCCTAATGAGCCCTTGATCCAATCCAATACACCACTGGCATTGCTGTTATCGTGGCAAGTGGACAATCCACAACTTGTGGCAGGCGATGTGGCAAGTGGACAATCCACAACAGGGAGACAACAGGAAGTGAGAGGAAATCTACCCCTAGGAAGGGAAATTCACTCCTGTAAGAGTTATCATGGGAAAAATGTGTCTCCACTAAGGCTAGGTTTCCACTAGTGCAACTTTTCATGCGATTTGGGACTGAAAAGTCACATGACAAGTCGTACTCCATGATTTCCAATGAGTACTGTTCATATCTGTGCGACTTCAAGATGCAGCGACTTCAAAGTAGTCCCAGCACTACTTTGGTCCCACTTTGATGTGACTTGAGGTCCATAGACCTCAAGATTACACAGGCATTGCTTCAAGTCACGGCAGAAAATCGTGGCAAAATTGCGTCAAAAAATTGCGGGAAAATCGCACGACTGTGGGGACGCAGTAGTGGAAACATAAAGCTTTATCACCAATCCTTGTTTCCCCTACAACCCAAAATTTTCTAAACCCAATTGTCTCAGGGACAGAAAGTGAGGTGAAATCTTCTGAACAGGGTCACAGACAGCAAAACAAACATTACAGGGGTGTTAACCCTTCCCTATGCTATCCAAAAAACTGACATTTTTTTTTTTACCTGTTCCAACATACATACTAATTCAACTTAACAACAAACCTACAGTCCCTATCTTGCTTGTAACCCGGGGACTGCCTGTATATACTTCATATAAATCAATATAAAATCTTATTCTATTGATCTCAAACTCCAGATTTGCTCCATACCATTTCTTCTTTTGCTGATGATACAACCCCAATGCCAAAAAGGTTGGGACGCTTTGTAAAATCTACATACATTTTAATTAAAGCGGAGCTGCACCCGCACCAAAAATATTAAAAGTAAGCAGCTACAAATACTGCAGCTGCTGACTTTTAATAAGTGGACACTTACCTGTTCCTGGTTCCAGCGGTGTAGGCAGAATGTGACGAGCGACCGCTCGTCTCTCAGCTGCCCCGCCGCCATCCTCTATCAGGGAATCAGGAAGTGAAGACGCAACGAGGGGGGGAGGAATCCGATAAGCGGAAGTTCCACTTTAGGGTGGAGCTCCGCTTTAATATTTTAAAACATATTTGAATACTTTTGAAAAACTAGATGGTAATAAACTAAATGTACTGATGCTAATGGTTTCTTTGTCTGAAAGTGTTCTTGTATTTGTTATAAAAACTTAAAAAAAAAAAAAATCTGATATAAAAAAAATCTACATAAAAACAGAATGCAATGATTTGCAAATCTCATAAATCCATATTTTATTCACAATAGAAAATAGAAAACATATCAAATGTTTCAACTGAGAATGGCTGCAGCAGCTGAGTGAATGCTGGTTTTCCACTTCTAAGGCCGCGTACACACGAAGGGACAATCCCGCGGGATTATCCTCTGGACTGAAGTCCAGCGGATAATCCCCTCGTGTGTGGGCGCCGGCGGACTTTTTGGCGCCAAAGTCCGGCGGACCAAAGTTTTAAGTTTGGTCCGCCGTTAGTAGGCAAGTCCGCGGGACTTTTGAAAATGAACGGACTTGCCGCTCATCGGCAAGTCCGTTCATTTAGCACGTGACTTCAGGTTACGTAGCTAGCGTGGGCAGTAAATGCCGCCGCGCTAGCTCCGTAAGCTGGCATGGATTTAAAGGGACTCCCCACGCCGAAAAACGGCGTGGGGGTTCCCCCCAAATCCATGTCAGACCCTTATCCGAGCACGCAGCCTGGCAGGCCAGGAAAGGGGTGGGGACGAACGAGCGCCCCCCCCCCTCCTGAGCCGTACCAGGCCGCATGCCCTCAACATGGGGGGTGCCCTGGGGAAAGGGGGGCCGTGCGCCCCCCCCACCCCAAAGCACCTTGTCCCCATGTTGATGAGGACAAGGGCCTCTTCCCGACAACCCTGGCCGTTGGTTGTCGGGGTCTGCAGGCGGGGGCTTATCGGAATCTGAGAGCCCCCTTTTATAAGGGGGCACTCAGATCCCGGCCCCCCACCCTATGTGAATGAGTATGGGGTAATGTACCCCTACCCATTCACCTAAGGTGTAAAATGTAAAGTAAAAAAAAACACCCACACTTTTGAAAAAATAGTTTATTGCACTGCTCCGGGGGTCTTGTTCCGTCTTGGGGGTCTTCTCGCCGGACTCCCCCGCCATTTACCAAGCTCTTTTACCGAGCGGGGAAGTCCGGCTACCTTCTTCGTCGTCGCCGCCGTCGCCTGGGGGGTCTCGATCCACCTTCGGGGGTCTTCCGGGGTCTATTCTGTTCTTGCGGCGGTCGTCGTCTTCCGCGCCGCCGGCGCCTTCTTCTTCTTCTTGTCCTTCTTCTTGTTCTTCTTCTTGTTCCGATGTTGACCCGATGCTCTCTCTGCCCGGAATGGCAGAGGCGCGCTGCGCTGGGACTTATATAGGGACATGGGTACAAGGTCACATGCTCATGTCACATGGTGACCCCGCCCCCTTGTGATGTCACAGTCCCAGCATCCTCCGGGACTGTGACATCACAGGGGGGCGGGGTCACCATGTGACATGAGCATGTGACCCTGTCCCCATGTCCCTATATAAGTCCCAGCGCAGCGCGCCTCTGCCATTCCGGGCAGAGAGAGCATCGGGTCAACATCGGAACAAGAAGAAGAACAAGAAGAAGGACAAGAAGAAGGCGCCGGCGGCGCGGAAGACCCCCGGAAGACCCCCGAAGGCGGATCGAGACCCCCAGACGACGGCGGCGACGACGAAGAAGGTAGCCGGACTTCTCCGCTCGTGAAAGAGCTAGGTAAAAGAGCAGAAGAGAGCGGAGGAGTCCGGCGAGAAGACCCCCAAGACGGAACAAGACCCCCGGAGCAGTGCAATAAACTATTTTTTCAAAAGTGTGGGTGTTTTTTTTACTTTACATTTTACACCTTAGGTGAATGGGTAGGGGTACATTACCCCATACTCATTCACATAGGGTGGGGGGCCGGTATCTGGGGGCCCCCTTATTAAAGGGGGCTCCCAGATTCCAATAAGCCCCCGCCCGCAGACCCCGACAACCAACGGCCAGGGTTGTCGGGAAGAGGCCCTTGTCCTCATCAACATGGGGACAAGGTGCTTTGGGGTGGGGGGGCCGCACGGCCCCCCTTTCCCCAGGGCATCCCCCATGTTGAGGGCACGCGGCCTGGTACGGCTCAGGAGGGGGGGGGGCGCTTGTTCGTCCCCACCCCTTTCCTGGCCTGCCAGGCTGCGTGCTCGGATAAGGGTCTGACATGGATTTGGGAGGAACCCCCACGCCGTTTTTCGGCGTGGGGATTCCCTTTAATCCATGCCAGGTGACGGAGCTAGCGCGCCGGCATTTACTGCCTACGCTAGCTACGTACCTGAAGATACGTTCGAAATGAACGGACTGCTCCGTGTGTGGGCAAGTCCGTTCATTTTCAAAAGTCCCGCGGACTTTGGCCGGCGGATTATCCGCCGGAGAAGTCCGTGCGTGTGTGGGCAAGTCCGCACGTGTGTGGGCAAGTCCACACGCTCGGAAAGTCCGGCGGACCCAGCTGGAAAGTCCGGCGGATTGTCCGCTGGACTAGGTCCGCCGGCAAAAGTCCGCACGTGTGTACGCGGCATAAGTCAGACTAACGACTGACTTCTGTTAAACAGACAGGATTACACACACAGATCGAAATTCATTTGGTTTCTTTTCTCTTTTCTGCACCAAACTGATCGTACACTGATCCTTTGATCCTACTGATTCTTTCCTCTTTTCACTTCTGCGTTAGGTATGGTTATTTACTATATGTACAGAGATGTGTGTCTAGCACTTAAAGTATAACTAAAGGCAAAACTTTTTTTTTTTGTTTTGGTTAGAGTGGAGCGGGATTAGAACACCTGCCATTTTTTATTGCTGTGTGTGCCCCCCGTTAAGGAGATTCACCCTCTCTATTTGTCCCGTTAATCATTATCATTGAAAATGAAAGAAAATCACACATTTTGGGTTGTCCCCAGTAAAGTAATAGAGGGGAAATCTTCCAATGGAGACACTAGTTCTGGTAACCTGGGTTTCCTCAAGGAATTGTCTTAATTTGTAAGGATTTCCTCTTACTTCCTGTTTGGCTATGGGACAGGAAGTGAAGGTAAATCTCCACAATGGGACACAGATGGTGAACAAAAATCTGACAGGGGTTATAACCCTCCTTTACTCTATCCAATATTAAAAAAAGTTTTGCCTATAGTTCTACTTTAATTCTTGGATAGCCCGAGATGCATTTCTCTCTGAATACTATGATCTGCTGCATCTAACATACCTTCTCTGATCGCTACTTTATATACTTGTACATATTAGCTGTAGTAGGAGAAAGTCTATCATATTTTATGCTTTATTTTGTCAAGAGTTATTTTTTTGACACTGCCCTCAATGGAATAAGTCTGTAAAATTTCTTGCTATGTCACTCTCTTGCTCCATACAATTTCTGGCTTTTTTACTCACCATTCATTGTTACCCTGTACTTATCATGAAAAACGTAATAAAAAAAGGGCAGTTATCAAAAAAAAGAGAACAAAAGATGTCCACGCTTGACTGGAGTCTACCTTTAATCCTGTGATAGACTAGTCAGAAATTGAAAGAAACAAAATGCATTATAATTAAAGTTCTAAAAACATTTGCTGCAACTAGAAGTGACAACGTCTGAATACAAATTACATTTTTTATAATTCTCTTGAGGTTTAAGATATCAAATATAAGAGGTCACATTTCTTACTGGAGCTCAGCATTGAAGAACCATTGTGATTTCTGCAGATCTTCTTCTATAGCTGTATTTGCTGCTTTGCTACTTATGCCTGTCATTAAAGTGGCTGTAAACCCTCTCCTATACCTAGTGAAGTGACTAGCCTCAGATGATACACGGAGATGAAAGACATCCTCCTATATACGTTTTATATGTATATCTGCTGTCTTTGCCTTTCTACATTCTTTAGAAAGTACACATTGTGTTAAAAATCTTTCTTCCCGTTTCAGCAGCACATAGGGGTGGGTGTGGAGTCTGGCCTTACACTGTGTGAGAGCTGATTGGAGGAAAGGCACACACCCCCACTCCACATAGGCAGAGGAACAAAGGAATATGCAGAGCTGTACTGTGAATTGACAAGCTCTCTGCTTATCTACCTCTAAGCTCCCTCCCTGACACAAATTTTTAACTGTTGTTATCTCATATGTCAGAGAACTTGTCAGAAGTGACTCTGCTGATAATAGAGGAACAAGACAAAGCATTTAGAGATTTGGAGAGAGATAAGTAAACACTACAGATATATGTGCCTAGGTCAACCACTTTAAACCACTTGCTGACCAAGGCCTTTTCTTGAACTTTTTGTTTTGTTTACAAGTTTAAATTTGTATTTTTTGCTAGCAAATTACCTAGAACCCCCAAACATTATATATATATATATATATATATATATATATATATATATATATATATATATATATTTTTTTTTTTTTAGTAGAGACCCTAGGGAATAAAATGGAAATCTTTGCAATATTTTATGTATATGTATTTTATTCATACTGTATTTGCGCAGGGGTCTTTCAAACCTAATTTTTTTGGAAAAATACACTTTAATGAATTAAGAAAAAAAATAAACCACAATACTTACCCCAATTTTTTGTATGATGTGAAAGATGATGTTACGCCATGTAAAGAGATACCAAACATGTCATGCTTTAAATTGAGCATGCTCATGGAATGGCGACAAACTACAGTACTTAATAATCTCCATAGGCAAAGCTTTACATTTTTTTTTTTACAAATTACCTGTTTAGAGTTACAGAGGAGGTCCTGTGCTATAATTGTTGCTCTCACTCGATCATTAGCAATACCTCACATGTGTGGTTTGAACACTGTTTACATATGTGGGTGCGACGTATGTGAGCATGGAGGGATGGGGCGCTTTAAAAAGAAAAAAATTCTCATTTATTTCTCTTTTTATTTTTAGGCTGTTCCTTTATTTATTATTATTTTTATTACTTTTATTCCTATTACAGGGAATGTAAACATCCCTTGTAATATAAATAAGCATGACAGGTCCTCTTTGTTGAGAGATCTGGGGTCAAAAAGACCTCAGATCTCTCATTAACCTGTAAAAGCAAAAGAAAAAAAAAAAACTTAATTTTTTTTGCATTTTGACTTAAAAAATCATTTGTTTTGGCCGAGAACTGGAAGTGATGTCAGAGGTCGCTCCGGTCCTCCAAGGACATAGAGACAAGTGGGGGAAAAATTGCCCTCACTTGACTTTCTGCGCAGCATCGGACCGCTTCTGGATTTTAGAGGGGGCACCTCTCCCGCTGCCTCTAAAAGTGATCGCGTGGTGAATGCGCCAACTTTTATCCGACACAAAATCGCCTATATTAATAAACGATACCGGGATAAGTAATGATGTATTTTTACTGTAGGCTGGTTGGCATTAGGGAGACTTGAAGAGGAAGAATGAGACCAAAGGAAAATAGTGGAGCAAGTGCTTAGAATAAAGATCACAATTCTCTCACAATTCTCGCGGTGTAACATTATCTTTCACAATATACAAAAAAATTGTGCTAACTTTACTGTTTCGTTTTTTTTTATTCATTGAAGTGTATTTTTTCCCCAAAAATTTTGTTTGAAAGACCGCTGCGCAAATACTTGACATAAGATATTGCAACAATCGCCATTTTATTCCCTAGGATCTCTGCTAAAAAATATATATAATGTTTGGGGGTTCCAAGTAATTTTCTAGCAAAAAATACAGATTTTAACTTTGTAAGAAACAAGTGTCAGAAAAAGGTTTGGTTTTAAAATGCACAGGGAAGTTCATTCCTTTGATCTAAGAACAAAAAGTTACAATGTTTATAGTTATCTACTAGAGCAGACAATGTTGTGAAAATTTTAGCAGACTGCTGTTTTTTTTTCTTTTGACAGCTGAGTGACCAGAGAACTCTCTACACTTGTTACATAAATGAATGGGAAATTCTGCATAGAGATTGTGAGGGGGTTTGAATCGAGATCATGATTTTTTAACGATTAATCGCGCAGCTCTATTGTAAAGGCAGAAGGTTTTTTTTTTTATCTTAATGCATTCTATGTATTAAGATAAAAAGCCTTCTGCGTTCAGCTCCCCCCTCATACTTACCTGAGCCCCATCTATTTCCACCGATGTTGTAGGAGTGTCTCGGCTGCTTGGGACTCCCCTCCTCATTGGCTGACACAGCAGCGCGTGCCATTGGCTCCTGCTGCTGTCAATCAAAGTCAGTCAGTCAATAAGGAGCAAAAGGGGCGGGGCTCCATGTCTGAATGGACACAGGGAGCTGTGGCTCGGCTCAGGTGACCCCATAGCAAGCTGCTTGCTGCGGGGGGCATCCAACAAGAGGGAGGGGCCAGGAAAACCGAATAGGGACCCGAGAAGAGGAGGATCTGGGCTGCTCTATGCAAAACCACTGCAACAGAGCAGGTAAGTATAACATATTTGTTATTTTTAACTGAAAAAAAATTGAGACGTTACAATCACTTTAAGCGCATAAAAAAAATTCATAACAATATATACATGGGGGCGTGGCCAAGACCGGCATGTGAGAGGACGCATCTCCCACAGCTCCCGGCGTTGATCCTGCACCGATCCTCCCCCAGCCACCCAACCGAGCTCTAAGCGCCCTATGCTGCACACCTACCTTCAGGAGACCCCCGTGGAACCACCACCGGCCCTCTGCACCAGAGGAATGACCCGAAAAAGCCAGATGGACATCGCGGGCCCAGAAATCCAAGATGGCGCCGCCGCGCTTACAGCGAAAGGGACGCCACGAGGCCCAGACAAATCAAGCCACAAGGCAAGTAAACCTCCCAAATCTGTGGGGAAAGAAGGCCCAAAGGACATGCTATACTATGCCCAGAGACTGTCAGGGGTGAGCGGCCTGGAGCAGCCGTCCCGCGCCAGTGACCAAATGCATAGGCCGCAAAGCCCGCAGCCTATACAAGGCCCTGCATGCTGGGGTGAGGAGGAGGGGGAAGGGGAAGCAGCTCCGGACCCGCAGGCCCAAGACTCCCAGGAAGACCCACAGCCCACCTTGGCAGACATACTTAATGCAGTGCATAAATGTACAGCATCTGTTAACACTTTGAAAGAGCAGTTTGGGGGCCTCAGGGAAGATGTGTCCCTGTTAAGACAAGACATGCAGAAAATCAGGGAACGCACCACTGCGGTGGAAAGTAGGGTCAGCGAAATGGAGGACTATGTGCAACCCATGGCCCAGGACGCTAGAGCTGCCCTACAAATGGCACGAGATGCATTCGATCGTGCAGAAGATTTGGAAAATCGCTTGCGCAGGAATAACGTTCGCATAGTGGGTCTGCCAGAGAAGGTGGAGGGCAGGGACCCCACTGCATACATAGAAGGATGGCTCCTGGAAGTTTTTGGTAAAAATGCATTTTCCCCATTATTTGGGGTGGAAAGAGCGCACAGGGTGCCCTCCCGCCCCCCACCACCAGGGGGCCCCCCCAGGTCGTTTCTTGCAAGAATATTACACTACCGAGACAGAGAGGCAGTACTCCGTCAAGCCAGAGAGAAAGCAAACATCCAGTTTAATGGGGCCCGGGTGTCCTTTTACCCAGACTTTTCAGCAGATGTTCAGAGGCGCAGAGCCAAATTCCAGGACGTTAAGCGTAGACTCAGGACCCTACAAATTCCATATGCTATGCTGTACCCCGCTAAACTCAGAATGGCAGTCAGAGGCCAAGCCCAATTCTTTGAGACAGCCAAAGAGGCCGCATCCTGGCTAGACCGCAACGAACAGGCCCTGCAAAGACGTGCACAGGAGGATGAGGACTGACACTGTTGCAGACACGCTACTTGGTAAACACATAAGTTCACGGATGAGCGAATGCTCCTTCACCTCTCTTGTTTACTAGGGGGATGAACCCCCACATACTTGGTTCAGTTTACACTCCTTGGCTGGGGGACAATATATCACAAAGCATCAAGAGAGCACTTTGGTTACTACGACGTTAAAGCTTAAAGTGACTGTCGCATGCGATGGGCGCCAGAAGGGCGCCAATGTTGTTGTTTACCCTGCCCGGTTGGCAGAGGACCAGGTTTATAGGCCTATTAAGGCCGTAAGTTTTACTAACATTCTACTTTCTGGCTACTGTTTGACATACCAGGTACACCACTTGAAGGAGGAATACCACGATCGACTACACAGAAGATACACTGTAAGACTGGGACACTGGAGTCTACCCACACATTTATCTGATGGACCGTATGTATGCTTACACCCACACATAATCCGCCACAGGACATTCATATTTAGGATACATGGCTAAAATTCCCTTGGTATCTTGGAATATTCGGGGCCTACACTCCCCCTTAAAGAGGACCATGACTTTTATGTGCTTGAAGAAATTTCTACCTGGGGTAATCTGCCTCCAAGAAACACATTTGACCACTGACACGGAATGTTTCTTAAGATATTCATGGGTAGGGAAAGCTTACCACTCTACACATACCTCCTTCTCAAGGGGGGTAAGTGTATTGATACATGCTGCCCTGGACTACCAGGAATTTGAAAGTGTTATAGATAAGGAGGGGAGATTTGTCTTTTTACATTGTAGATTCAATACGTTGATATGTGTACTGGCCTGCATTTACATCCCCCCGCCGTTCACGGCGGCGGTACTCCGGCTCCTCCTGACTTTTCTGGATGGTAGGCCTGATGTGCCGCTGCTAGTGCTCGGGGATTTTAACTGCTGTCTGGATTTGGTGGCGGATAGACACCCCAGCCCTAGACCCTCTGCCCTCTCCAGGGGCACCCCCCTGGCGCGGTTGTTGCAAGAGGTGGGATGGGTTGATGTCTGGCGACACCGTAACCCAGGCACGAAACAATTTACATGCTTTTCCAAAACCCATGGTTCACTGTCAAGGATAGATTTGGGGGTGGGGAACTTGAGCATGCTCCCGTATGTGGCAGACCTCACTCATAGACCCCGTAGTATCTCTGACCACTCGTCTCTGGTGGTTCAACTTATAGTGGCCCCTCCCAGCAATATGCCTAGAGCCCCCTGGAAATTTAATGCCTTCTGGCTGAAATTATTTCACTCTCATGAGGAGATTGAGGGGAGCATGCGCGGGTTCTTCGCCCTCCAAGATCCGAATGGTTCCAGAATAATGCAATGGGACGCCTTCAAGGCGCATTTGCGGGGAGTATTGATTGCTGAAATGAACAAAGTGAAGCGGGACTCGACAGCTCTACTGCAGGAGGTTGAAACTAAAACTCAAGAGCTAGAACAGACGTACATAGATAACCCCACCGAGCTAAATAAGGAGTCATGGCAGGCTGCACAGAGTGCGTATCAACACCTGTTATCCTCCTCAGCAGAAAAAAAAACGCTTCTTTAAGCAACAGGCGTTCTTTGAGGAGGGGGAAAAGACCGGGCGCCTCTTGGCGCGGATCTCTGCCTCTCATCAACGCTCGCCAGCCATAGGGGCAATTAAGACCCCAGCGGGCACTCTGGTGAGTCAGCCAGAATTGGTAATGCAGGAACTTACTAGGTTCTATGAAAATTTATACTGTTCGGGCCAGGCGTATGCCCAAGAAGACTTGGATATATACCTGAATCAGTTGGACTTCCCGGAACTTTCCGCTAGTCAGCGGGACTTCCTGGAGGCCCCACTTACATCGGAGGAACTACAGGCAGCCGCAGGGACCTTTCCGGGTGGCAAAGCCCCGGGGGAGGACGGACTGCCTATAGAAATTTACAAGCAATATGCTGAAATACTTATACCACAGCTCACCCAGGTTTTCAACGCAGCCAAAACAGGGGGTAACCTCCCCCGGTCTATGTCCAAAGCAAATATAGTTCTCCTACTAAAACCTGAGAAGGACCCCACGGACCCTGGGTCTTACCGTCCGATATCTTTGCTTCAAAGTGATGTAAAGATTCTGGCTAAGGCACTGGCCGTCAGACTAAACGAGGTGGTCACATCTATTGTGCATGGAGACCAAGCAGGCTTCATGCCCAATAAATCTACTGCAGTGAACTTAAGGAGGCTCTACCTCAATATGCAGACACAGGCCGACAACATGGGAAGCAGGGCTCTGCTGTCACTAGACGCCACTAAAGCATTCGACAGCATAGACTGGAACTATCTGTGGGCGGTCCTACTGAAATTTGGGTTCGGCCCCAATTTTATCGCCTGGGTAAAACTCCTATACAGTCAACCCCGGGCAGCCATTAGGGGGTCGGGATCACTATCTAGAGAATTTGAGTTGAGGCGGGGTACGAGACAGGGATGCCCCCTGTCCCCCCTCCTCTTCGCCCTGGCAATAGAGCCACTGGCCATGGGGATCAGGGCCAACCAGAGCATAGCGGGATTCCAATATAAGAATTTACATGAAAAGGTCATGCTTTATGCGGACGACACCCTACTCCTACTGGGGGATACGGATGCCTCACTGAAAGAAGCCATGGCCACTATTACTAAATTTGGGAGGTTTTCCGGACTGTTGATTAACTGGTCCAAGTCTGCGCTACTCCTGCTGGATGGAAACGAGACACAAATTATTAATTCCGCCTGCCCCATACCAGTGGCCACGACCTTCAAGTATTTGGGCATCCACATCTCTGCCAAGCCCAGGGACTTTATACACTTAAATGTTGCCCCAATGCTGATAAGGCTCAGAGACAAAGTTAAAACATGGAAGACACTCTTTCTCTCGGTTGCGGGTAGGGTGAATCTAATCAAGATGATCCTTATGCCGCAACTGCTATACCTCCTTCACAACACCCCTATGGTCATCCCCTTAAAAACATTCCACATTATAAATGCCATTTTCCGCAGTCTCATTTGGAAAGATAAACGCCCTAGGATCAAATTAGAACACTTGCAAAGGCCTAAAGACTGTGGGGGATTGGCAATGCCAAACCCATGGCTCTATTACCTGGCTGCACAGCTGCAGCACCTTGTAGGGATGTTCCCAATACCGGAGGGGGGAGACAGCGCCCCGCCAAGCTCGTCACACACCTTAATGCTGCACAATGTCCGTAGAGGCCCTGTACCTATGGCATTGGAGGCTTTATCCTTCACCAAACCACACAAGAAATTTCCTACCCTCAACCTAATTCAGAAAGTCTGGAATAAGGCCAAATACATTCAAAAGGCAGATGGCTACACGGAATATAGTCCAATCTGGTGGAACGACACTTACACAGAACTGGCCAAGTTACAGTCAGGAGAAAAATGGAGGAGGGCGGGGATCACACACTTGAAACAAATATTCTGCAACGGGATACTTCGCCCGTTTGCAGACCTGCAGAACACATATAATCTTCCAACGTCTATGCAATTCCATTATATTCAGCTTCGCCACGCTGTGGTGGCGCAGAGTGCCTCCTCAGAGTGGCGGCTGTCGCAGGTCCCTGCTTTCCGCCTCCTGGAGGAGGCTGCCTCATCGAAAGGATTTATATCCCAATGCTACTCCATCCTGCTACAGTCTGTGATGGAGCGGCATCCTCTGGGGGTCAGGGAGAAATGGGAGGCTGACGCGGGACCCTTAGATGGGGAACAGTGGGAAGAAATATGCCAGGCGGTGGGTAGTAGCTCTCTAAATATTTCACAACGATTAACCCAATTGTACATCCTTCTTAGAACGTACTATACCCCTCATAGGCTACACTTAATGAATCCGCAACTAGATCCCATATGCACCAGATGTAAGAGAGAACACGGGAGCCTTATTCATATGCTGTGGCGCTGCCCCAAACTACACACTTACTGGAACGCAGTGGTGACCACAGTCAACACTGTGTTCCAAATATCACTCCAGCAGGATCCGAGAGCATGCCTCTTGGGTGCTCTGGGAGAATATGGATGGGAGGAAAGCTGCAGGGAGGCAGTACATAGAGTCTTATTCCAAGCCAGGAAGCTGATTATGGTACATTGGCGAGCAGAGGAACCCCCGACCACAAAGGAATGGATTGCAAACATAGGTAGGACCTTAAGGATGGAAAAACTGATATATCAGCACCGAGGTGCCCCACAAAAATTTGAGAAACTCTGGGAAAAATGGCTGGATACGCCAGGCCTGGCTCCAGAGGATATGGTATTGGACAGACTATTGGGATTACATTAGGATTGTGTATATATGCAGTGCAGTAATGATGAATAAGGGAAAGGGATATGGGATGGTGAAACTTGCTATGGCACAACGGCCGACTGAAACTGTACTGATAATGATGACACCTGTGTTCTGTATGGACAAACTGTATTGCTACTTTGAATTCAATGTTGCTTCAAGTGTAATGTACCTGTGCAATTTAAATAAACACTTTTGTTGGATAAAAAAAAAACAATATATACATAAAGTTCATGAAAGAAGTTCATGGAGCTACACACTGGAATTGCATAAGCAAAAATTAATATAAAGTGCATAAAAACATACCCAAAACTATATCCATAAAATGCATCTGAATATTATGCAAGCAAAAACGTATAAACATATAAAGTGTCACTTGAGTGTCCAAAGAGTGCCTTATGCTATAAAATATATTATCAGTCCAATAAATATCCAGAATGACATCTACTAAAGGTTTCCAAAAATGGTGCATCCCAGTACAGCAAAAAAAAAGCGTGCCGCATCCACTTGAGCAGGTACCCAAGGATCACTAACACCCATGCGCTATAACCTTAGAGCTAGGTAAAGCACTTTTTATTGTGAGTAGTTTTTTGTGATTTTTAAAAATAGGTGAAAAGGTTTTACACTATGGCAGTTTACTTTCATTCCCTCCTCTACATGGTATGAGTTTATGTGAATGGAATACAAGTAAAAGGAGAAGCAAAGTGGTTTACCCTGGAAGTGGATGGTGCCAATAAAACCCTGTATAAACAAGCGTATTATGACTTACCTGTAGTGGGTGGTGATATAGTTTTGGTGAGTTCTCTGTGATGGAAGTGGAGGATAATTGAAGCACCATACCACAATTGCATTGTTTGTGTTTGAAGCAAAATATATGAAGACACGTGCATGAAAAGTATCTGCACGGACACTTTATTGAGGGCCTTAGAGCAGAGGTCTAACAAAGGGCCAGTTTAATGTCCTTCAGACATTAGGGGGCCATAGTGTGCCCAGAGGGAGTAAACAATGGCCCATCTTTGGTATTAGGTGGAGAAATAGTTGGTGTCAGTGGGGGGACGAGTGCTCGATTGTTGGTATCTGTGAATGGAATAAAGCCCCATTTTTGGTGTCAGTGGGAGGAAGAGGGCACTATTGGTGTCAGTGGCAGGAATAGGGCCCCCTTTTCAGTGTCAGTGGGAGACATAGTGCTCCAATGTTGGTGTCAGTGGGAGTAATAGTGTCCCATCGTTCAGTTCTTTGTAGGAATAGTGTCCCACTGTTGGCGTCAGTGGCAGGAATAAGATCGCAAGGGCCGGATAAAGGCAAGCAAAGGGCCGCAGTTCGGAGACCCCTACCTTAGAACCGGAAGTTGTGGATAATAGTGGGAAAGGATCACTGTATATATGGACATCAATTTATGTATATAATTCATTTTACTGAAAGAGTAGTGGATGCTTGGAATAAACTTCCAGCAGAGGTAGTGAGACAGACAACAGTAAATGGCTTCAAACATACTTGGGACAAACATTGATCTATATACAGACAGTAAAAAGGGCACATTTCTATATACACATTTTCAGAATATGGTAATGCACATAGCGCTGTAAATAGGTTGTTGTAATTAGTAGAGAGTGGTTGGTCAACATTTGAGCACAGCAGCTGTTGTGTTTTTGGTATTTTCCAAGCGCTGGTACACAATATCAAGGGTAAATACGCTTAGCGTTTAAGCACATTTAGATGTGTTTACATGTCCAACAGCTCCTCTCCTAAACATGCTGGTGATAGTATTTTATTTTCAGCTTGTAAATGCTGCTCTTCTAATACGCCTGTAAAAGCAGCGTTCTTTAAGCCCGATGTGCACGAGGCCTTCCTTCTACTTTATTCTTAATGAACCGGACATCACTTTATAAATACCTTTTTAAGGCTAGGTTCACATTGCTGTGTGTCAGGAACATAAGCAAAATCCGAACATGCAGGGAAACATGCTGCCATTTAACACCCCACACATCTGCAAACGCCCACGATGTAGTGTGCTTTTGGAAAAGAGTTGGGCTTAGTTTTTGCATTTTCACATGTAGGACAGCTGTTTGAAATGAATGGGCTGCCCTATATATGCCCTATATCTGCCCTATATGTGACGCATGGAAATGCGCCTGTGCTTGATTGCACCTGTAGGTGTGAGCCAATGAAGTTCAACTCAAGGAAACCTAATCAACCGTACCTTGCAGTGGGGCTGCTCCTGCACTGCAAGAATTAACTGCCTGTTAATATCTCAGGAATGAAATAGCTGTTTGATTTACCTGTTCCTCTGCTCCCCATGCTCTGATGGTAGACCAATCCTGTGCGTCCTGACCTATAATGCAGGATTATGGTTCCTGCAATGGTCTTGATGACATCAGAGGTCCTTTGCCCGCTGGAGCATTGGGGGGCACATGGACCGGTCTAGCAGTGCAGAGGAGCCTCACTACAAGGGTGGATTTTTAGGTTTTCTGGAGTTCAGCTTTAATACTGTTACTTGGCTATTTATTCATGATTTCAAATGTCATATTTGAATGCTGATACTCCTAAAACTTGAGTCTTCCAAATTAAGTTTGTGAGATTTGATAAAATTGCTGTGTATGATGCACCTGTAGATCTGGCCAAAATGTTGTATTTTACTTTTATGGCAAATATTGTTCTTTGTACACATACCCGGCTGGTGGAAGCTTGGGGAAAGCTCTCTTGCTACTGCTCTTGCAATATCTGATTCTTGCCGTGCCGCTTGACTTGCTTGGTCAGCTGCATCCCCTTTTGCACGTGCATGTGCTGTCCTGTATAGAGAAAAGTAATGAGATAGAAATCAGTATTTACAAACTGCATTAGCTTATCTTACTAACAAGGGCAGCCTGCCAGTATCTTTGAGAATGCTTGGGGGTTAAAGCAGTTATCCCATTATTCTTATTTCACAGTAGCCTGTCAGGTGCTACAAGAAGATGTTAACAGTTGTCACCGGGAAAATAAAGGACAGATGACACTGGGGTGTGATTACAAGAACAAACACATCATCAGTTTAACAGCATTAACAATGAACAAGTATCAAAGTCCTAAATCTTACACAAGTCAATAATGATTGCAGACATGTCATAACACAAATCAGCCAAAACTTCAGTATCAATAAATTCACTGTGTCAGGAACGCAGGTAACTTACTACTGCTTAAATGAGTGAAAACAGAAAAGAAGGTTCCCTATTTTTTTCTACATACTTACCTGTAAAATCCATTTCTTGGGGTACATCACGGGACACAGAGAAGGGTTATTATCATAACTATGTGGGTTATGCGCCACCTATAGATGAATGGACACATGCTACATCATTCAGACAGGAAGTCCTCCCCTATATAACCCCTCCTATACAAGAAGTACCTCCGTTTTGTAGCAAGCAATGAATTCCCAGAAAGAGGGAAGGGACCTCTGTGTCCAGTGATGCACTCCAAGAAATGGAATTTACAAGTAAGTATGCGGAAAAAAATCAAACTTTCTTTATCGTACATCATAGACATCGACACAGAGCAGGTTATAATCATAACTATGTGGGATGTCCCATAGCAATAAAACCTGAGGGGTGGGAGACACAACAATAACCATTGCCATCAATCCCAAAGGAAATACTCTGCCATTTGTAATATGCTGCAACCAAAGGCAGAATCCTCCACGGCTCTGACATCCACCTGGTAAAATCCTGTGAATGTATGAACCAAAGACTATGTAGCGGCCTTGCAAACCTGAGCCACTGACGCCAGATAGCCCGAGATATCCCTATACTCTTGGCAGTGTGCATTTTCCCCAGAAAGGGTGGGACTCCTATCCAACAAGGCTCGGGTACCATCCATTTTAGCTAACTGCCCTTTGAATGGATCCGATTTCAGTTTCTTGATTCACAGAAGAACTGTTTTCAGACCTCCAGGTATGCACATGCATAGCACATCATAGCACAGAGCACATGCAGCACATAAGTGACCATCACCTTACAGACACTGGCGAAAAAACAGACGTACTTCCTGAATAGGAGGGGTTATAGAGGGGAGGACTTGCTGTCCGACTGATGTGGCCATTCATCTATAGGTGACATATAATCCACATAGTTAATATTATAACCTGCTCTGTGTCTGATGTACGGCAAAGATAAAAATGTATATATATACAGTATATATATTAGGTAATACTAGCACGCAAAAAAGAACTAGAAGAGGAATTAAAATATTGTAAAATATGCACATTTTGAACATTGATAGTAAATCAAATACATATGTAATTTTCATCAGAGTGGTCATTTAAATCTTTTCTTTAAACATGCATTACTAGTCTCCCTGAAGTAAGAATGTGGTGATAAATAAACTGCATGGATGCACGGTTGGACCATGTTTGTGCCATTTCAGGTATTAAAATTACAAAGCCAATTTATTCCAAACAGATTAAGTTGAGCAATCTCTGCCAGCACAGAATTTTACAATGACGCAAATTGACATATTGGTTGCTTTCTACATTAAAACTATCCTGTGTGAGCTGGAAAACAATCTGGCCTTCTTGGAATCGTCTTTGACAGTGAACAGCTGACATCTCAGTTTTTTTGATGTCTAACCTGCTAGCTGACAGTACACAATGAAAAGAGTACACTCTGCCACATGCTCAGCTAGGGAAATTAAAAGGGACAGGCAATCTCATGTATTCTTTCAGATTGGCAAACACATTTTAACCCTGTAGTAAATACCTAAAGCTGGACTTACACATATAGATTAAAAATGTAACAGATTCAGCTGCCAAAATACCTAAACAGCAATTTGTCCAACAATTTTTTGCACAGCTTCAGTTTCCCAATAGGGACCTGCCCACTGATCAAATTTTGAATAGAATTTTATCTAATTTTTAATTTAGGACGCTACAATTCTCCAATTATTTCAGCACTTAAGGCCCCTTTCACACGTGCGGACCATATGTTAGTTTTTCATCCATCCGTTTTCGGATAAAAACGGACATACATGTACCCCTATGGGATAGCTCATCCGCTGACACCCGATATCGTCCGCCTCCGCTATGGTCCGATTCTGCAGACGGAGGAAAACCCTATTTTTCCATCCGTCTGGACAGACGGTCTGTGTTCATCCGATCCCCCATAGGGGAGAGCGGAGATCTGACAGGGCGGTCCCTGCACACTGTCATCTGCCGGCTCAGCGGGGATCAGCGGAGCGATCCCCGCTGAGCAGCAGATGTTCACGGGGCGGATCATTACGGATCCGCCCCGTGTGAAAGGGGCCTTAAGGAGAACTTCAGTGGTCACAAAAAGTACTGCAGACTTGTGTTAGGTTATAAGCTTTAGAAGCTCCTGGACTTCTGTTTAAGAGCATCTAAGCCCGAAAACAAATATGTAATATATTGTAGCTTACCAGTCTCTAGAGGTGGTGGCCAAGAACCTTTAACAAGTACAGAAAATATCTGTTAATTTCGCCAAAATGCAGATATCTTGTCAATTTATGTGTTTACATGTAATGGAGATGAACAAAAGCAGACATCTTTGAAGTCCAGCCTGTGTGACAATCATGGCTGCCCCAAATGATACCTCATAGCGAACTGTCCCTCTTTTAGAAACCAACTCCTTTGTCCGTCCCTTCATGGTTGTCCCTCTTTTTGGACAGATGTGTAGGTCCCCTATAATAAATGCAATACCTAACTACCAAAAGTTACATAGTTACATAGTTAGTCAGGTTGAAAAAAGACACAATTTCATCCAATGCAACCAATAAAAAAAAAAAAAAATCAAATCATACAATCCCATAAACACTACCCAGTTATATTATGTACATTAACCACGTGCCGCCCGCCCACCATCAAATGAGCGGTGCGGCTCTCGCTCTGGGTGGACGTCATGAGATGTCACCCCAGAATGGCCGCTCGGGCATGCAGCATGGCGATTACGGCCATGCCATGTTGCTAGGACACGGCGCGACCCTGATCTCTGTAAAGAGCCGATGACGTGGCTCTTTAACCATGTGATCGGCTGTGGCCAATCACAGCCGGTCATATGTAAATTCAGAAGTGCCGGTAATGGGCTCTCATTGTCTAACACTGACAGTATGTGGCAAAGAGAGCCGATCAGCAGCTTCTCCTCACAGGTAATCAGGGTACTGATCATCAGTGCCCTGATTACAGTAAAGCCCCAGCAGTGCCACCAATCAGTGCACATCAGTGCCACCAATTAGTGCCCATTAGTGCCACCAATCAATGCACATCAGTGCCACCAATTAGTGCCCATTAGTGCCACCAATCAGTGCACATCAGTGACACCAATCAGTGCCCATTTGTGATGCAAGTCAGTGCTGCCTTTCAGTGCCCATCAGTGCCTGTTCATCAGTCCCGTCTATCCGTGCCACCTATCAGTGCCCACCAGTGCCGCCTTTCAATGCTCATCAGTGCCGCATATCAGTGCCACCTACCAGTTTCCATCAGTGTGGCATATTAGTGACTCCTCATCAGTGCCACCTAATCAGTGCCCATAAGTGTTGCCTCATCAGTGCCCATAAGTGCCACCTCACCAGTGCCCATCAGTGCAGCCTCGTCAACTTTTATTTTTTTAATTCAAAATTTTCGGTCTTTTTTCTTTTTTTTTTGTAAAAAATTAAAAACCCAGCAGTGATTAAATACCACCAAAAGAAAGCTCTATTTGTGCGAAGAAAATAATAAAAGAATAAATTTGGGTGCAGTGTTACATGACCGTGCAATTGTCATTCAAATTGCAACAGCGCTGAAAGCAGAAAAATGGCCTGGGCAGGAAGGGGGTGAAAGTGCCCAGTATTGAAGTGGTTAAGGAAAGAACAACTACACTAAACCTTTCACACAGAACCTTTTTTATATTATTTTAAAAGGCAAGTACAAAGGAAACATACTGATTAAAAAATGCAATTTTTGCTTTTAAAGGGCTTTTTTTCTCTCTTAAAATAACAAACCTCCTCTTCTGGAGTCCCCCGATGGGACTCTTGTCTCCTCCTCTTCTGTCTCTGCCACCATACCAAGATGCTTGCTATGGGGGTAGACATGTGGGCTCGCTCCTGAGATACACACAGAGAGACACAGGCTCGGCTCCACCCCCGATCTCAGGACCTAATTGACAGCAGCAGGAGCCAATGGCTCGCGCCTCTCTGTCCTGTGAATGCAGGGAGAAGGGAGAGAGCCGCTTTAGACTCCTCCAGCACCGGATTGAGTTAGGTTATATAAAATATCCAAAGCTTTGAACCTCTCACGGAGCTCTGTTCAATCCATCATCTGAAAAAGGAAAGATTATGGCACAACTGCAAACCTACCAAGACATGGCCGTCCACCTAAACTCAGAGGCAGGGCAAGGAGAGCATTAATCAGAGAAGCAGCCAAGAAGCCCATGGTAACTCTGGAGGAGCTGCCGAGATCCACAGCTCAGGTGGGAGAATCTGTCCACAGGACAACTTTTAGTCGTACACTCCACAAATCTGACCTTTATTGAAAAGTGGCAAGAAGAAAGCCATTGTTGAAAGAAAGCCATAAGAAGTTCCATTTGCAGTTTTCTAGAAGCCATGTGGGGGACACAGCAAACATGTGGAAGAAGGTGCTCTAGTCAGATGAGACCAAAACTGAACTTTTTGGCCTAAAAGCAAAATGCTATGTGTAGCAAAAAACTAACACTGCACATCACACTGAACACACCATCCCCACCATAAAACATGGTGGTGGCAGCATCATGTTGTGGGGATGCTTTTCTTCAGCAGGAACAGGGAAGCTGGTCAGAGTTGATGGGAAGCCAAATACAGGGCAATCTAAGAAGAAAACCTGTTAGAGTCTGCAAAGGACTTAAGACTGGAGCGGAGGTTCACCTTCCAGCAGGACAACAACCCTAAACATACAGCCAGAGCTACAAAGGAATGATTTAAATCAAAGCATATTCATGTGTTAGAATGGCCCAGTCAAAGTCCAGACCTAATTCCAATTGAAAATCTGTGACAAGACTTGATACTTGCTGTTCACAGACACTCTCCATCTAATCTGACATAGCTTGAGCGATTTTGCTAAATAAAATGGGCAAAAATGTCACTCTCTAGATGTGCAAAGCTGGTAGAGACATCCCCAAAAAAACTTGCAGCTGTAATTGCAGCGACAGATGGTTCTACAAAGTATTGACTCAGGGGGGCTGAATACAAATGCACCCCCACACTTTTCACTTTCACAAAATTTGAAAACCATTTATCATTTTCCTTCCACTTCACAATTATGTGCCACTTTGTGTTGGTCTATCACATATAATCCCAATAAAATACATTTAGGTTTTTGGTTGTAAAATGACAAAATTTGGAAAATTTTAAGGGGCATGAATACTTTTTCATGGCACTGTAGCTACAAAAACTGTAGCTGCTGACCTTTATTAAACAGACACTCACCTGTCCAGGGATCCAGTGTTGTTCTCACCTGAACTGTTTTTTTCACTGGTCTTCGGTCCCTGGAATCTCAACTTTTGGTCAGCCGGCTCTGACCCCTTGTGGCTTCACAGCCAGCTGCCCACTGCACCTGCGTGAGCCAGGCTGCACTTTGTGAATGGTTCCACAGCATTCCGGGACCTGTGACGTGTCCCAGAAGTCTGCATGTGGGGGGGGGGGGGGGGGAGAACTTTCGCTCAGACCAATTATGCCTGTCAAAGCTAGTTAACCCCCCCTTTTTTGGGTGAAGTTCTGCTTTAAGTACTTAGGGGGTTGAGGGGGTGATACTGCTACTGGGAATTTTTTTTACTTAATGCAGGGAATGCAGAATGCAGAACCACAGTAATTCTTCATGGTGCATGTAACTGGGGGCGTGTCCTTTGCCTACACACATTATGCTAATAGGTGTCTCTCTTTCCCATCTCAGAGAGTTGGGAGGTATGATACTACTGAGAAATTAATGTAGACATAAGTGACAGGAAGTGTGTTATTTGCAGTATTATCGGGTGAATGATTACTAGCAATCCCAAAGGCAGCAATGGCAGCCGCCATAATCTCTTCCTTTAAAATGGAACTATCATTAAAATCTGCTCCATAAAAGTTAGCAATCTCACCATCACCAAATTATTATTATTTTGGTAAGTATAATACAAAATTGCTGTTCCTGAGCTACTTAAAACCTAGGTTAGATCACATGATCTCTAGATACCAAATTAATTATGTTTCTCCAGCATCCTTGAAAACTGCAGAGTGAACTGTTATCAATGATTTTTGGCAATGAAATATAAGGAACAAAAATATAGTATAACACTACTAAACAGGAAACAGTAACAGCATATTCAATGGTCAAATATGGGCGCAAACATATACATACAAAATTGAAAAGAAAACAAGATTTTAATACATATAGAAGAATATTTACATGAAATCAAATGTGAACTCCTTTACAAACTGCCTTAACATAGCACATCGCAATGCATGTTAAGTCTGTGATGTGTTGGGTTAGTTAACACAACATACAGCATGGATTTGACCTTAATGGCTGTAGGAGGGATGCAGACCTGGAATCTCAGGCACAGTAATCTTACCATCAAAGCCCTAGGGAACAATCATTTGGTGTTTCCATTCTCTAGTGTCCACCAATCACTGATATCCTGGTTTTGGGTGGAATGGCCCTTCAATAACAATATGTTGGCATTGATATAATTATCAGTGCACAATGCCTGCTTAGCTCCAACTAACATTTACAATGTGCTGGTGTTTCCTCAAAGTGTCACTCCCTGGACAGAAGTATGGGCTGCCATTGTTGGTCTTTTTCTAAAAATGGTAGTTTTAAGTCTAGGTCAGTTAATCAGGCGGCATCAGCATGACATCCAGGGAGCTTGCATTCTCAAAATAGGGTTTCCTATTTTGAGTTGGTAATAAATCAGCTTTTTTAAAAACTTGCTGACAGGCAGGGCTTATATAACAGAAGAGACCCTATCGGTCTCTTCTGCCATAATTCTTGTTCCTTGCCCCTGCCTGTAATGCGCAGCTCAGCTTATATTTATGGCACCAGCTGTGTGCTGTGGTGGTGTGATTCCTATGCACATGCACAGGATGTGATGTCATCATGTCCTGGCCATTAACGTAGTCAAAGAGTCGAAACCCAGATAGAATCAACCTAGACGCTGAAAAAGCCTTCGATAACGTAAGTGTTGATTGGCTAACACTATCGCTCTCCAAGATGGGTTTTAACGGCCCTTTCTGTCACCTCATATACTCAATGTATGCAACGCCCTCAGCTAAATTAGTTGCAGCGGGTATTCTCTCAGAAGAATTCCGCCTTCACAAAGGAACCAGGCAGGGGTGCCCTCTATCCCCCCTATTATTTAACATTGCTCTAGAACCCCTCTCCAGATTCTTATCGCTCAATGCTCCCATTCAAGGCATCACGGTAGGCTCCACGGAACTGCGTACATCACTCTTCGCGGATGATGTCCTCATTTTCACATCTAACCCCCTAGCTGACATCTTGACAATTGGAAGTATTTTTGATCATTTTAGAATATGCTCGGGTCTCCGCATAAACTACTCTAAAAGCGAAATTCTCCCAATCGGCGGTCAATCTATACCCCCTTAGTCTAAAAACTCTCTCTTTCAAGTTGCCACGTCACATATCACCTACCTTGGAATTAAGATCGGGAAACTGCCCTCTTCTCTTTACCATCTTAACTACCCCCCTCTTTTTGGCAAACTCTCTCAGGAACTGTCTAACAGGATGGATCTCCCCCTATCGCTCTTGGGAAGGTGCCACCTTGTCAAAATGATCAGCTTCGCCAGACTACTGTATCCTTTGCAAACTATTCCGCTATTGCTGAAACACAGAGATATCTCAGCTCTCAACTCTAAAATTTCCAAATTTCTCTGGCATGGCAAAAGACCACGCATAGCTTTTAGAAAACTGCACCTTCCCAGGAGCGAGGGGGGTATTAGCTTACCACATATAAGAATGTATAACCTTGCCTGTTTAATTAGGACTAGCCTCGACTGGCTGGCTCACCAATCTCGGCACTCCAATTATGCACTGGAGACTGAAATGGCTCACCCCTATTCCCTGGTGGCCCTCCTACATTGCAGGTGGAAATCTGTTCCCCTCCCACTTCAACACAATCTCGTTCTACGTGACACAGCCTTGGCCTGGAGAGAGACCAGAAAAATCCTTAAACTCCCATCCTACTTTTCCTCCCACCTACCCATCCTGGTTTTCTTCCCGGTACACACTGCAAACCATTTGAACTATGGCAGGAGCATGGCCTGTCAAACCTCTCTGCACTCTGTGACCCCACAACAGGAAAAACTCTTCCCTTCTCAACGGTGTCTACCCAATTCTCCCTACCTCTTTCCCATAGGTTTTATTACAATCAATGTGTCAGCTTTATATCCAGTACCTGTAAAAAAGAGTCTTTGAGATTTAAACCAAGTTTCTTGGATCGGTTGTTAAAGAATGGTCACTTCACTATCTCGGACATTTACAAGCCTCTTCTACTTGACTCTTCTCTGCCTCCCACGTCTTCTTCCATCGCCAACTGGAACAAAGACTTCCCTGATCCTAATCTTGTCGAAAAGATTCTGTCTGGCCTTCAAAGGGTTCTCCGTCTAACACCTAATGAAACATGGAGGGAAACTCAGCTAAAAATAGCTCACCGAGCATATATTCCCTTCCTCTCGCCCAAATCCAAGAAGGAGGGAGTTTCATGCCCCCTATGCTCAGCTACCAAACCCTCACTCTCACATCGCTTTTGGTCCTGCTCCTTCATCTCCTCATTTTGGGATCAAGTTATCTTCTTCATATTTGAAGTCACACTGTTGAAACTCCCCAAAGATCCTCTTCTCTTAATTTTTGGATATTGGGACCCCTTACTGCTACCGTGGTCATCCTCCTCATCTAACGCTGCATCCCTCAATGGGATGGCCCCCAAACTCCCCTCAAAAGATTGGATCCTGCTATGCCTACTCATCGCAAGGAGACTCATCCTCAGACATTGGATTTCACCTCAAAGTCCACCCATCACCCAACTCAAAAAGGACTGTTTTAGTCTTCTATACAGAGAACGACTCCTCACGGATTTCAAAGACCTCAAATCCAGATCTCGTTTTCTCAACAGATGGCAACTGTTCATCTCCTCAGCTCTCTCCCCAGACGACCAACTGGATCTTCACACACTTTCCTTCTCCTATGATGAGCCAATCCCGGAGGATCCGTAACCCCTACAGTCATTCCTTGTTACTATCTCTTAAATTACTATTACGCTTGGTGGACACTTTTGGAGCCCCCCCCCCCATGACGTTGCATCCTCTGAAGCCCGCAACTCTTTCTCTCCCCCCCCCATGTACCTTCCTGGTTATACCCCCCTCCCCAAGTTAGTACTTATCAGGGGTTAGCACTCAGATCCATCCAGTCTTTTGCTCTATCTAGAATGGATATTTGACAGTATACATTGGGCAGGAACTTTCTGTCTGCACTGCTTCACAAATCCCATCAGGTAGAGTTTTCATGTGTCAAAGGGCTGCTCTGCAACCCCACAACGTTAGTTGTTTTTTTTTTTTTCTAATTACCAAACTGTTATTCATCAACTGTTCTGCCTTGCTGACATATATGTTACCTCCAGATCTCTTTCTGTTTTGATCTTGTGCAGTTTCTGTAAAAATGACTGACAATACTCTGTACATATGTCTTTATATTTTCTTCCCAATAAAAACATTTTGAAAAAAAAAAAAAAAAGAAACCCAGATAGAAGGCTAAGCGAAGGTGGAAGCACACAGAACCCATAGGTTCAGTGACAGCACAGCGCTGGATGGTTAAGTCTGCCATAACATAAGGTGCTTATATGTGATGTATACTAGCACAATATGACAATCCACCTGGGGGCATATATAGTTAAAAAAAAAAAAAAGATTTTACTACTACTACTACTTTATGGCACAGATTTTTGATATTTACAGGTTAACCAACTATATAAGGACATAAGCTTAGTTTCATTTTATCACCGCTTTATGTAACAGAAATATCAGTACGTAATAAAATGGGGACAATGTGTAACACATATCTACTGACATTGCTGCAATACGTATGCACATAGCCTGCGGCTACAACTTGTCCAGTTAAAAATAGTATGGAATGAAATGCTTACAACAAATGGCAATGAGTAGGACATGTAGCAAGAAGGACAGAGAACAGATGGCCAGGAAGAGTGATGCAGTGGTTGTGTGAGGCCGAGAAGAACTACGGATACAGCCAAAATCTAATCAGCAGGCTCAAGAGGGAAATAGGTCTGTTCGATCTCTGACAGCATAACATGAGACCTAACAAATTAAAGAGTAGAATGAACAGGGACAGAGGCTTGAAATGCTGGATTATGGAGGCAGGAAGAACTGGATGACACTGAGAAAACTACATGTCAGCCACATGTTACAATCTTTTTCTTACAATCCAATTTTCTTGCTGCATTATTATATATAGGGTCACCATGCACATCACTAGAATGGTACAATCCACTGGTAACTGTAGTGCTGATAATCGTACAATTCTCCTTAGTTAGTGTACACAAGTGTGTGTTTTACTTCTGAATTGTGAAAGAGGATCATTTGAATTCTGAATTTGAATATTTAAAGCTGTGTCTTAATGCAAATGCATCTCAAACACATTCTTTGCTGCCTGAAAACATCTGGAATCATGCAGTCTGTTTGTTTCTGAGTCATAAATGGAATGTTTTTTTGTTAGCTAGAGCCCCCCCCCCGAAAAAAACAAATGGATTCCCCCGTCCACATAAGTGAGGTGGATGGAGGAGTTTGCTAAATTGTGCTACAATATTCTGACAGCGGGACACCTCTGCTGCCAGAATACAGTGATCAGCGGCTGCAGCCACCTGATATGGAAAAGTTCTCCAACAAGTCCGATCGACTTCTATCAAGTGGAAGCGGTCACAAATGGATCAAAATTCGTCCCTGCTGAACTGACTAAATTTCAATCACACTAACTCAGTTTGTAACTCCAACCATCACAATAATCCTGCCTGCAATTTAAAGCTTAGCACTAACCATCCCTGTAACTCCAAGCTTCACACTCACCCTCTCTGCAAATCCAACCACACTAAGGCTGCATTCACACCTGGGCGTTTTGTAGCTTGAAGCCTGAAGCTACAAAAGCTAGAGGGGAAAAAATACATTATTCTCTATGGAGATGGTTCACATCTCCACTCCAAAACGCCTGAAGCTCAAACAAGTTCGAATCGGGCAGATTTGGGCGTTTTTATTCTTTTTACATTGGTGACCTTTTGCTCTGCACAAAATTCGCGGCAAAACGCGGTAAATAACGCCATGAATCGCGGTAAAAAACGCTGCAAATCGCGGTAAAAAACGCTGCAAAAAAAACGCCGCAATTCGCGCGATTTTCTGCCTGAAAAGCTACGCACAGGTGTGAATGCAGCCTAAGGCCACACTAAGGCCGATCAAACACGGTGCAAAGAGATTTGCGCGATTCCTCCATCAACACAGATATGCCGCATACACACGATTGGACATTGATCGCACATTCCGACAACAAAATACATGACATTTTTCAGATGGATGTTGACTCAAACTTGTCTTACATACACACGGTGACACAAAGCTTGTTGGAAATTCCGAACGTCAAGAACGCGGTGACGTACAACACGTACGACGAGCCAAGAAAAATTAAGTTCAATAGCCAGTGCGGCTCTTCTGCTTGATTCCGAGCATGCGTGGATCTTTGTGCATCGGAATTGTCTACACACAATCAGAATTTCTGACAACAAATTTTGATGTCGGAAAATTTGAGAACCAGATCTCAAATTTTGTGTGACGGAAAATCCGATGGAAACTGTCCGATGGAGCCTACACACGGTCAGAATTTCCGACAACAAGCTCCGATCGCACATTTTACGTCGGAAAGTCTGACCGTGTGTACGGGGCAATAGTTTTAACAAGGGAATCCCCCCTGCAGAGCAATTGTCTATTCCTGGCAGGGGAAGCCAGAAGACAATGATTATCGCTAGGGGCTATAGAAGGCTCTAGCGATAATTGTAAAAGAATCCAGCAGGCTGGTTGTACCAAAGTTGATTGATCAATCAACTTGGTATATTCAGCCTGCCCATTAATGCTTCGAATCTCAGCCAGTTCCTCCTGAGCCGGCCGAGATTCAAACCGTGTATGGCCGGCCTAACATTGCCTGTAACCTGAACCCCTTACAATGACCTTGCATGTAACCCTAACCCTGTAGTAAGGCTGGGTTGGCACTGTTGCACTACAGTAATACACACATCTGTGTGCTGTGGTGCCAGTCATTCCTAATGGCCCCCGACGCACCTTGCCAACATTGTTATGTAAAAATTATTTTATTTAAATTAATAATGTTAGCAGGGAAATTACTCAAACTATGGTTCGGGGAATGTTCACATTGCATGCTAATTTTAATTAACAGCTATTTGTTCTGCCTGGGGAGCTCACAGCACTAAAGGGAACATAGGAAAGCAGAACCGTGTTCTCTCTCCTTGCTCTCAGGGTTACACACTTCTCAGTCACACCCACATTGGTTCCTTGGGGAAGGCTCATCTTTGCTCACTGTACATCCTGCTAGCTGTAATCCAAGGCCATGGCTTTGCTTTGATCTGAACGCCACTTCCCAAAAACCTTTGTGCAACCATGTCTGTGGCAGTGCGTTCTTTCATACAGGCAGATGTGAGAGTAGGGTGGGAGAAGAGGTGGGGAGCGTCAGTACGCAGGTGAGCAAAGGGGCCCCTAAGGATTTACCTTTAAATTATTTCTATTTGAATTTATTAGTATTGAATTGAAAAAAAACTAAAAAAGTTGGTTTAGATGCATACCTCCAACAAATGTGGCCCTTGCGCTCCTTTAAGCTGGCCACTACTGAAGTAGACAGTAACATAGATGGTGTTACCTTACAACCTGAAAACCTTCTACATGTGTGTTTGTTTTGTATCTTAAATATTGAACTGTATTTGTAAGGTCTAAAAAAATCCACACAATCTACATACAATAAATGCTAAATCTGATCTAGGGGACTGTTCACACTATTTCGCAGCGGTAATATGATTTTCCATTATTGATGCAATACGGCAACATTCATTCTCACCTTCTCAATGCACTAGTGTAGCTACGCACCAACATGTGTCACCGTATGCTGCGGAGAATGTTGCATTCACTTTTTTGGTGCATTAGCCAGCCCATATAATGAATAGGCTGCCTTAACGCTGCACCATAAGGCAGTGCAACAGTGTGAGGGCCCTAAGTAAATACATTCATGCTGTGTGTATGTGGACAGGATAACAATCAATCTTGTTACAGAGTGTCAAAGGGAATGACTGCAACTAGGGAAAACTGCTACAAATATAACCATGTATGATCAACAAATACACACACCATGCAATCAATCCCCCTGGCACAGAACAGTATGAAGATCACAGCAACAGTGGCATACCATTATTTTGTACTCCCAGAGAGTTTGCACTGCCACCACTCTCCTAACAGTGGAAGTCCAGAGCCAGAGGTTCTTCCCTCCTCGGGTCATATGATACAGTGGAGCAGGGGACTTCCCCTCACTCTGAACTGAATCTGCATCTAATATTGGTGAGTCTAGGGTGGGGGTATCAGTAGTGAGTCATCTATACTGGACAATGAGGATGGGAGCGGGGTGACTGTACTGTGGGGGTCTGTATTAGGGGGATGGAGTGTACAATGGGGGGATTTCTGTACGTTCTGTGCTGGGGGGGGGGGGGGGGGGTGAGCCTGTACTGAAGGGTTTTTGTAGGCAAAGGGGAGTGGATAATTATTGGTTGTACTCTGTAAAGTGGCCAGTGCAACACATACTACTGACCGCTACACTCTTTGTGTAATGCAATTCTGACCCTACTTTGTGTGATATAAGAACTCCAGACCCCTGCACTCTCTGCATTATGCACTCCTGGCCCCTTCACTCTTAGCACAAAGCATTCCTGAGCCCTACACTATATACACTGTTTTACAGGTCATTCCTGACTACTGAATACTGTACATTGGACTGTATAAGACATACTCCTGATCACTGCACTCTAGGTAAATTACTCCTGAAGTTCTTCTTTAACCTCTTGCCGACCAGCCGCCGTCATTATACTGCGGCAGATCAGCTCTCCTGCGCAAACCACTATAGGTGTACGTCGGTCTGTGCAGGAAGGCTAGTGGGTGCGCGTGCCGTGGGAGCATGCCCACAGACTCGATGTCCGCCGGCGACCCACGATCGCGGTGTACAGAGGAAGAACGGGGAACTGCCTATGTAAACAAGGCAATTCCCTGTTCTGCCCAGTGACATGTCCAAGATCTTGTGTTCCCAGTCATCGGGAACAGTGATCTCTGTCATGTCCTAGGTAGCCCACCCCCCCCCCTACAGTTAGAACACACCCAGGGAACACAGTTAACCCCTTCATCGCCTCCTAGTGTTAACCCCTCCCCTGCCAGTGACAATTATACAGTAATCAGTGGCTATTTTTAGCTCTGATTGCTGTATAAATGCCAATGGTCCCAGAAAAGTGTCAAAAGTGTCCAATCCGTCCGCCGCAATGTCGCAGTTCCGCTAAAAATCACAGTTCGCCACCATTACTAGTAAAAAAAAAAATTATAATAAAAATGCCATTAATCTATTCCCTATTTTGTAGATGCTATAACTTTTGTGCAAACGCTCCATTGTGATTTTTTTTTACCAAAAATATGTAGAATACATATTGGCCTAAACTGATGAAGAAATTAATAATAAAAAAAAAAAAAATTGGGGATATTTATTATAGCAAAAAGTAAAAAATATTGTTTTTTTTTTCAAAATTGTCACTCTTTTTTTGTTTATAGCACAGAGGTGATCTAATACCACCAAAAGAAAGCTCTACGTTTGTATGTGTGTAATGCCGTGTACACACGGTTGGACATTCCGACAGAAAAACTCAGATGGGAGCTTTTCATCGTATATTCCGACATTGTGTATGCCCCATCTGACTTTTTCAGTCGAAAATTCAGACGACTTAGATAGAGAACAGTTCTATATTTTTCCGACGGAACTAATTACTATTGGATAAACCGCTCGTCTGTATGCTGTTCCGAAAAACGACGCATGCTCTGAAGCAAGTGCGAGACGGAAGCTATTGGCTATTCCGTTTTCTAGTCCCGTCATACGTGTTGTACGTCACTGCGTTCTTGACAGTCGGACTTTGGTGTGACCGTGTGTATGAAAGACAGCTTGAGCGGAATTCCATCGGAGAAACCTTCAGAGTTTATTCCGATGGCAAAACCGCTCGTGTATACACAACATTAGACTCTAGCTTGTGGCACAGTCATCAAAGTATATCTTGTGGGTAAAAGGGCATGTGGGCATGCCCACAAGCATATCTTGTGGGCATATGTGTGTTGTGGTAAAACTTAACTCCTCTTTTGTTTAGAAAAAAACATTTCCATCTGGGTGATCTATGTACATTGCATGGATTAGAAAAACCTTTGTTGCAGATTCCTACCTTTTGTTATTCTGAAGAATCCCTGTGTGTTCCTCTGTGCCCATATGGAAAAATGATTCTAATGGGAGTGGCTTCATAATTATCAATCAGCTGTGGCACCTGCAGAGCACTGATGAGGAAAGCTGCTGGGTCTGCATCCCTTTAGACAGGTTCCTATTGAAAGTATCGCACCAAAAATTACATTTTTGGTGCAGGGGATGCCTGAAATCTGACTTGTATCTTAGGCAGACTTCTGAGAAAATTGGTGAGCCACTCACGCAGGAAATTATATTTCTGGGGTGTGTCCAGTACACATTCTGTGTATAACAATATAACATTCAATTACAATACGACTTGTGTAGCAATCGTATATGTTATATTATTTTTTCTTTATTTGCTATTTAAAGTAAGTAGGCTCAGGTTTTATGCATCCATGCCCCTTCAATCCTGTCACACTGCCAGTGCAATTTGGGCACAACAATTCGGTGAGGAACCACCACTTTATTGCTTCATTTGGGGGGGGGGGGGGGGTTAAGGGTATTGTTTCCGTGTGCTAGATATTCTATCTCTGCCTCTGCACAGCTACACAAACCAAATCACTGTTTAAGTTTTGCCTGGTTATGGACTTTAGAACAATCTTATCCAATGTTTATGATTGAATCAGCTATTTTTTGGCAGCGCAAGCTATTTCTGTATAATTAAATGGTAACATGTGGCCAACTTTGGACTACCCCCAGGAAAAGGACAATGCTCACCAGACCTGTGAGTGGACTTCTTACCTCTTCTAACTTCATATAAACAGTAATGTTTTATGGAAAAAATCCCAAATTCAAAAACACACATGCAACTGTGTCAGGTAATAAATAGAAAAGCAATCCTTCTAGGCACATATGTGTATTGTATAGTTTGTTATGTTAGGATTATATGAAAAATCATTCATTGGAATTCTAATTTTTTGGTGGTGAAAATGTTCTAGTGTATGAATAATGCCCCTATTAAGGATCTTTTGCTGACGAAAATTGCCAGAAAAACCAATCTGTCAAGCTGCAATTTACTGGCATGTTCATCAGATGAATGATCTTTTTCATGTCTATTTTTTCTTAATTATTGTACATAATACACATGTGCTTTTACTGTATCTGAAGGCGTCATTTTAATACTATCTGGCTACAATGTATGTGTATTTTATGAACAAATGATCATTTTGGTAGGCAGGATTGTTTCACTTTTCTAGGGAGCACATTGTATGTTTGATTTTATCACTGTAATCAATATATAGTTTGGGGGTTCTGCTATACTGTGTGGTGTGTCATGCATGATATTTTACCATCACAGTTCTGGATTTATACTTTAAAGGGTTTTAATATTTTTCATGAAGTCAAAGTATGTTTCATAGTTTCATGGTTGGTAAGGTTGAATAAAGACACCAGTCCATCCAGTGAAACCTGTGTAATTGGTGATGTATATGTGTCATGTCGATAATCATTTCCCTTATCCCTGTATATTGTGTTCACTAAGATGCACGTCCAAGAGTCTTTTAAAACTATCAATACTTCCTGCCAATACCACCAATTGTGGAAGAGAGTTCCACATTCTTACCGCCCTGTTGCATAATATTATTTCATGCCAGTTTTGTTATGAGGATTTTTAGATAATTCTATAGGTTAGGGTTTTCATTTTGGTACACGTTTTTTTATTTAAGTAAACATACAGCTAGCACACCAAGACTGTGGCAGTAACTCTTCCAATTTCGATTGTCCATTTTTCACATCTGTTTTGTAGATGAATTATTGCACATAATCCATGTGCTTTTACTGTACTTGGTCGTATCATTTTAAAATTATGTGGCTACAAATGATCTTGGTGGTTTCACTGGTCTGAAGCGCACTGTCTTTTTACATTCTCAGAATTGAATATACAGAGTTGGAGCTGTGACACATTTGTTGTCTGCTAACCCAACTGTTCAACAGAAATCTGTCAGAAGGCATCTCATCCCCACCCACAGGCAGATTTGATTGCAGGTGTACCACTTATAAATTCTATGAATATTAGTTCTTGTCAGAGATTGTCATGTTTTTGGCATGCTATAAACACTGTATAAAGAGGTACATTTCTTGTATAGGCTGAACATACCTTAGAGCCAAAGTTCAACAACACAGCCTGGAGCATGTAGTGGATGGCACTGGGGTTTTGGCTCTCCAACCCACTATCTGGACCTTGAATCACATAGGGCACTTTCACACTGGGGCGTTGGGGGCATCGACAGTAAAGCGCTGCTTTACTGAAGTTTTAGCGGTGCTTTTCAGCTGCTAGCGGGGCGCTTTTAACCCCCGCTGGTGGCCGAAAAAGGGTTGAACGTGCCGATGCCTCGGTGTAAAAGTAGCCATAATGGCATGCTTGTTCTCTCATAGGGCTAAAATCTGTGCATTCTATCTTTGCCCACTTGACATACTCATGAATTGCATCTCACTCTTCCTGTTGGAAGAGTACACAAAGGATGTCCCAAGGGGGTCTGGGTGCAGAGTTCTCTATCCAGTGCCTACAAATATCAGATTTTGGGTGATTGAGCACTGGCTTTTATGAAAAACTGAAATCCATTTTTTCGGTGGACAAATTCTTTAACTGCATTGTATCTAAACTGGCATTAGTGTGGGTAGAGGCACAGACTAGAACTAGAAAGCAATGCTTGCATGCTAAGTTTATTATGTGTAGGCATGACCTGACCAATTCCTGGCATCAATATAGGCAGGTAGGTTCTTAAAGTGATTTTAAACCTTAATTTTTCTTTAAATAATAAACATGACATACTTGATGATTTGCACAGAACAGCCCTAGTCCCCCTCCTCTTATGCCGCGTACACACGGCCGGACTTTCCGTCAGAGTAAACTCCGACGGTCTTTCCGATGGAGTTCCGCTGAAACGGACTTGCCTACACACGATCACACCAAAGTCCGTTGGTTTAGAATGCGATGACGTACAACGGGACTAGAACAGGAAGTTCAGTAGCCAATAGCTGCCCTTGCATCGTATTTGGTCCATCGGACTAGTATACAGACGAACGGTTTTCCCGATAGGAATTGATTCCATTGGAAAGATTTAATACATGTTATATTTTTAGGTCCATCAGACTTTTTGAAAAAAAAAGTCAGCTGAAGTCCACACACGATCGGAATATCCGATGAAATTATTCCGTCTGACGTTTTCTGCCGGAAAGTCCGGTCGTGTGTACGCGGCATTAGGTTTCCCATTGGCACTCCTGCCTTCTAAGTACCCAACAGCAAGCCTGGGGGACGGGGACGGGGGGGGGGTAGATAATTGTGCAGGATCGCTCCCATTGCCTGCATGCAGAGACAGAGACAGAGGGACTTTGGCCCACCCCCTCTGCTCCCTAGTCCTAGAAGTTGTTTAAAAGCAGGAGACAGCAACGGACTGAAATTGGGCTCAGGGGTAAGTATAGGGGGGGGGGGGCAGACCAAACACAACAAAGTAGAATTTCTCCTTGCTAAAAAAGTAAGCTGACATTTTTTTTTCTTTTTAATGTTTTGCAATGTGAATCAGGTCTTGTAACAAATATAAAGTAGGTATTATCTGAATTTGATTGCAAAAGTGGAAATACCCTTGAAACACAAATCACTTGAGGTAATTGTTTATCTTTAGCCTTTGGAAAGAGTAGGGTGGTGCACTGCCTCCGGCATCAAGAAGAAAAACAAACAATAGGACAGGCCTTTCTAAGATATATGATCATCTCTGCTCATAACAAGCCTCAGCTGCTGATGTCTACTGGTGACCCATAGGAATTAGATTGTCTCCAAAACCAGCTGGCAACTACTGGATTAGAAGACTCTCATCCAAAATCTATGGTCATCTAAATACTTGAATTTAACCTTTAATGCAAGCTCTAAACCTAATTGTAAACCAGACCTGAACACTGAATCATAACCATAAAATGTAAAATAAACCCTTAAACTTAACATATCACCTTTCTCCTTAAAGTGTAAGTCCACCCTAACACTAAAATCCCTGCATCTACAGACATCCATGATCTAACACTAACCTATTTAACCCTGTAAAGAAGAAATCATTATACTGTACATACCTTTTTTGAAGCCGATCCAATCTGGTCTCCAGCGGTGGAAACTCTGCAGAGGCCACAGCCGACAACAGCTGTGAAATGAATGGGGAGTGACGTCGCCCAAAGACTTACTATGGGGCTTCCTTTGTTGGATGTGTCCTCTGCCACCAGCCTCTACAGCGAAGCCGCGGTTGACAGCTCAGCGTGGGATCGGGTTGGATTGGCTTCAGAAAAGGTATGTATACTGATTTCTTCTTTACAGGGCTAGATAGGTTAGTGTTAGATCTTGGATGTCTGTAGATGCAGGGATTTTAGTGTTAGGCCTTATGCACACAGGGCATTAGAAAAAACGAGCTGCAAAGTCACTACCAATGCCAGGTAAATGCGTCTGTAAAAATTTGCTTTTAGTAGCCCCCCACCCCAAAGCACCTTGTCCCCATGTTGATAAGGACAAGGGTCTCTTCTCGACAACCCTGGCCGGTGTTTGGCGGGGTCTGTGGGAGGGGGGCTTATCGGAATCTGGAAGCCCCCTTTAACAAGGGCGACCCCAGATTCTGACCCCCACCCTGTGTCAATGAGTATAGAGTACATTGTGACCCTACCCATTCACCCCAAAAAAAAGTGTCAAAAATAAAAATAGTACACAGGTTTTTAAAAATGTATTAAAGCAGCTCTGGCGCCTCTTCTTCTGATGTCTTCACCCTCCTGTTCTCCTTCCTCAGCTGATGTCTTCTCCCACCGCCGGTTCTTCTCTCTCCACTGTCTTCTCCTTCTGTCGGTTCTCCTTTCTCTGCTGTCTTCTCCCTCTGTTCTTCCTCCGATCTTCTCTCGATGCTCTCTCCCACTGTAATGCTGGGTCTGCCATGTGCCATTACTTATATAGCCATGGGGTGGGGCCACCCGGTGGCATCATCCGGCGGCCCCATCCCTTGTGATGTTCCAGTCCCATCATGCCCCGGGTGGTGATGTCACGAAGGGTGGGGCCTCTGGATGACACCACCGGGTGGCCCTGCCCCAATGTCTATATAAGTAATGGCACATGGCGGACCCAGCATTACAGCGGGAGAGAGCATCGGAAGAATAGAGAGAGAACACAGTGGGAGAAGACAACGCAAAGAGGAAAACTGGCAGCAGGAGAAGACAGCAGAGAAAGGAGAACCAGCGGCGGGAGAAGACATCAGCGGAGGGAGAAGAACCGGAGGATGCAGACATCGCTGGAGGGAGAAGAAATCGGAAGGAGAAGAGATGCCAGAGCTGCTTTAATAAATTACTTTATCAAAAACCTGTGTACTGTTTTTATTTTTTACACTTTTTTTGGGTGAATGGGTAGGGGTACAACCTACCCCATATTCATTCACATAGGATATAAGGGTAAAAATCTGGGGCCCCCTTATTAAAGGGGGCTTAAAGATTCTGATAAGCCCCCCGCCCGCAGACCCCAACAACCACCGGCTAGGGTTGTCGGGAAGAGGCTCTTGTCCGCATCAACGTGGGGACAAGGTGCTTTGGGGCCGGGGGGGCGCAGGGCCCTCCCTGCCCTAAATCATCCACCCCCCATGTTGAAGGCATGTGGCCTAGTATGGTCCATGAGGGAGGGACACTCGTTCTTCCCCTCCTATCCTGACCTGCCGGGCTGTGTGCTCTGATAATGGGGGGATTTTGGGGGGGGGACCCTACGGCATTTTGGTGAGGGTTCCCTTTCAAGATCCTAAGCACACAAGCCGCACCGCAAGTCGGATCATCATGATCCGACTTCTGGTGCGACTTCTATTCAAATCATTGTGCCCATTGATTTTGACATGTGGAAAAAAAACACTTGACGAGGTTTAACGTTTAGCAGCTTTGACCAATGTCAGATGTTTTTACAGCTCTAACGTCGGTCCTCAGCACGCGCTGGCCCTGAGTTTTTTTACAGCTTGAAAACACCTATGCCACTTACAGCTCATAAAAGCCTGTGTGTGCATGGAAACACAGAATAACATGGAGAGGCGTTTTTAAGCTGCAAAAAAAAAAAAAATCTGATGCTGCTAAAAGCAGAAGTAAAAACGCGCTGGGGTGGACTTACAGTTTAAAACCAAAGGCTAGCCATACAAGTTATCCTCTTCCCGCTGATCGTTACCTGGCGCTTTAAGGTTTTCAAAATTCCGGGAGGCGGGCATTTGGGTCATGTGACTGATGTGATTGGCTGGAAAATAAAGGTGGTCAAACAAAATATTGACACTTTGGGCCCAATTTGGACATTTTCACTTAAGGGTGTACTCACTTTTGTTGCCAGTGGTTTAGACATTAATGGCTGTGTGTTGAGTAATTTCAGGGGACAGCAAATTTACACTGTTATATAAGGTGTACACTCACTACTTTACATTGTAGCAAAGTGTCATTTCTTCAGTGTTGTCACATGAAAAGATATAATAAAATATTTACAAAAACATGAGGGATGTACTCATTTTTGTGAGATACTGTATATCTCTTTTGTTATTCTCAGAGTGGATTATATATTTTGTTCCCCAACCATATAGCTGGGTATGTATATTTACTACTGCATATAGATATTCAAGTACTTTTTTAAACTTTACATATTAACTAAATTATACACCACACTTTGAGGTAGTTATCTAATTAATTGAAACAATAATCGGCCAACTAATCGATTATTAGTTGCACCCCTAATTCTGACAGCCACTGCTCCCGCATGTGTCAGAATGCATGAACAATGACTGCAACTTAAAGCGGTTCTGCACACACTTATTTTATTTTCTCTAAGTCTAAGAATAAACTCATTTGTTAGGTATCCGTCCGGTATCCATGTCCGTTTTTTCCGAAAAATCTGCACTTTTAAAATCAAAACAACAGCATTGTCATTTTGCTTGTGGGCATTTGAAGCCCACAAGCAGTCAATTCCTTGTTCCCTTTCGTTATGGGATCCAGAATGCCTCGCTGGTTCTCGCGCATGCGCATGGGTAACAGCGCCGAGCTGTGTAAACACCTCACGTCCTTAAAGTCTCGCGAGATTTCGGGTCGGATATCCGCAAATATCGCAAGATTTCGGGTCGGATGTCCGCACTGACTCCTGGGATGAATGACACCAGATCCCAGGAGACAGTGTGACACTCAAAGGAAATGACGAGGATCCCCGCACAGACCCCGCCAACAGCCGCAGACACAGATGGATGAGTGGAGAGACCGGGCTGTAATTAAGGTAACACTAAAAAAAACGGCCTTTTACCACTATTTAGATGCTATGTAATAGAATGACCTAATGTTACATTATTGTGTGCATAAACGCTTTAATGGCTGCAATTATGGTTTGGGCTACAATTTTTTGTCCAGCTTCTTCAATTTTCAGATCAAACTTTGTCAAGCCAGGAGGTGCACCCACAACTCACTTTTTTTTTTTTACTTGCACCTGATTGGGTATTCTTTACAAAGCAACGCTTCACCACATTCACTCTGGGGAAAATGAGTGCAACTGCAGTCTATTTGCCTTTAGTAGATTAACTCTATACTGTATTATTATTATTATTATACTTTATTAACTCTATATAGAAGGTGTTGTCCCAATTTGACTGCAAAAGTGGAAACACATTTTAAGGTTAAGCACAGAAGGAGAAAGCTGCAGTGCCAGATGGGTGATATAAAATCAGTGGAATAATATTTCTAAATGGATGCTAATGTCACTTGAACTCAAATAGGGTTACAAAAATACATCTAATTAAAATAGTAGGCAACTCAGAAAGGTACAGTGCCTTGAAGCAGTATTAATACCCATTGAAATTTTCCACATTTTGTCATGTTACAACCAAAAAACTTAAATGTATTTTATTGGGATTTTATGTGATAGACCAACACAAAGTGGCACATAATTGTGAAGTGGAAGGAAAATAAATGGTTTTCAAAATGTTTTACAAATAAAAATCTGAAGTGTGACGTGCAGTCAATATTTTGTAGAACCACCTCTTTCTCTGCAATTACAGCTGCAAGTCTTTTTGGGTCTCTACCAGCTTTGAACATCTAGAGAGTGGCGTTTTTGCCCATTCTTGTTTGCAACATAGCTCAAGCTCTGTCAGATTAGATGGAGAGTGTCTGTGAACAGCAATTTTCAAGTCTTTATAGAAACATTAGGAAAACTGATGTGCTACCAAGTGTGTGACTAGATATAAATACCGGTAGCTAAAATAATTGTGAAAAAAATGAATAATGGATTAAGCTGCCAAATCCCCATAGTGTCACCACATATACTGCAAATAGAAATCAAATGAATGGAGTGGTGCCAAATCTCAGTGAAATAAATATGCAAATCAATCACATAAATAAACTATGCAATCATATATCATGTGTCACGTCTAGATAATATATAATAATGGTGAGCGGCCATTGGACGTGGTGGTGGATGGTTTTGGATCGAGCACCTGATTGCATTATTGCTTCAAACATCACTGGATCACAGTACTTTATTTTTTGAACTGTCTTCTATGAATTTCACCATTTCTACACTGGACTTTGTTATCACTATATATTGTGGAGTCTCTTAAAGTGACTACTATTGTTTTATATTTTGTGTCAATATATTTCTGATTGCCTGTTCACTTCTTTTTGCACTTTATTCTTATATATTATCTAGAAGTGACACACATGATATATGATTGCATAGTTTATTTATTGTGATTGATTTGCATAATTATTTCACTGAGATTTAGCGCCACTCCATTCATTTGATTTCTATTTTCAAGTCTTGCCACAGATTCTCAATTGGATTTAGGTCTGGACTTTGACTGGGCCAATAAATGAATATGCTTTGATCTAAACCATTCCATTGTAGCTCTGGCTGTATGTTTAGGGTCGTTGTCCTGCTGGAAGGTGAACCTCCACCCCACTCTCAAGTCTTTTACAGACTCTAAGGGCACTTTCTTACTGGCAGCGCCCGGGTGTCGGCGTTAAAGTGCCACTAATTTTAGCGGCGCTTTACTGCCGTTTTGCAGCGCTTTTCAGCCACTAGCGGGGAGTTTTAACCCCTGCTAACTCCTGGGGTTAAAAGCACCGCTTTGCCGGCACTGCCCATTGATTTCAATAGGTAGGGGCGCTTTAGGGGCGGTGTATACACCCCTCCTACAGTGCCTCAAAGGTGCTACTTGCAGGACTTTTTTTAGCGTCCTGCCAGCGCATTGGTCCAGTGTGAAAGCAGAGGCACTTTACAGGTGCTTTGCAGGCACTAAGCACCTCAGTGTGAAAGGGGTCTTACAGGTTTTTTTCTAAGATTGCCCTGTATTTGGCTCCATCCATCTTCCCATCTCTGACCAGCTTCCCTGTTGAAGAAAAGCATCCTCACAACATGATGGTGCCACCGCAATTTTTCACGGTGGGGATGGTGTGTTCAGGGTGATGTGTAGTGTTATTTCTCCACCACACATAGCATTTTGCTTTTAGACCAAAAAGTTCAGTATTGGTCTCATCTGACTAGAGCACCTTCTTCCACATGTTTGCTGTGTCCCCCACATGGCTTCTCGCAAACTGCAAACGGGACTTCTTATGGCCTTCTTTCAACAATGTTTTTCTTCTTGCCACTTTTCCATAAAGGCCAGATTTGTGGAGTGTACGACTAATAGTTGTCATGTGGGCAGTTTCTCCCACCTAAGCTGGGGATCTCTGCAGCTCTTCCAGTTACCATGGGCCTATTGACCGCTTCTCCTTGCCCGGCCTGTCAGTTTAGGTGGACAGCCATGTCTTGGTAGGTTTGCAGTTGTGCCATACTCTTTCCATTTTCGGATGATGGATTGAACAGTGCTCTGTGAAATGTTCAAAGCTTTGGATAATTTTTTTATAACCTAACCCTGCTCTAAACTTCTCCACAACTTTATCCCTGATCTGTCTGGTGTGTTCCTTGGCCATCATGATGCTGTTTGTTCACTAAGGTTATCTAACAAACCTCTGAGGGCTTCACAGAACAGCTGTATTTATACTGAGATTAAATTACACACAGGTGAATTCTACTTACTAATTAGGTGACTTCTGAAGGCAATTGGTCCCACTAGATTTTAGTTAGGGGTATCAGAGTAAAGGGGGCTGAATACAAGTGCACGCCACACTTTTCACATACAAGTGGGGTATGCCTGTATTTATTTGTAAAAAAAAAAATGAAAACCATTTATCATTTTCCTTTCACTTCACAACTATGTGTCACTTTGTGTTGGTCTATCACATAAAATGTCAATAAAATACATTTACGTTTTTGGTTGCAACATGACAAAATGTGCAAAAGTTCAAGGGGTATGAATACTTTTTCAAGGCACTGTAAGTGCTCAACTAGAAGTTCTACTCTATACACCTAATCAGTACATGATACATGCTTATGAAACCTCACCAATGTTTACATAGTAATAGCAATGTTCCTTTTACAATTGTAGCTTCTCCTTTCTATGCACCGGTGTGGCTGAATTTAGAAATATTCCCCAATGCTTAGCATAGACAGACTGACATAACAAATAGTGATCTTGATTGCATATTGCTCTGTTATTTTCTGTGTATACCTGGACTTTCTACCCAATAAAACAAAATGATGCTCATGGCTTTGTAAACTATTACAAATACCACTAAAGGATGGAAAAACACCATTGCTAGACATGGGAATAATAGCAGCCAAAGTCAATGTTGACACGTTGAGTCTACTAAACTGTGTATGACTAGATACCCAACTGATGTTCTTATATGTACTGACACATTCATTATATACTACAATGCATGCATATATACATATACATAAAATTTGAATAAAGATCATGCTTTGCTTGTAGCAATTCTGTTGATGTGGAAAACCAGGTTATAGCAGATGAGATGGAAAGAACCATCTCCATAGCAACGATGCAGCTCCTAAAAATAGAGGGGGAAGGGCAGCTCATCTTTTGCTAAAGGCCCCAGTAAACAATTTTAAGTCAGATTTTTAAAGCTCAAGGGTATTGCTGTGACAGCACATACGTAATCCCCCTGTTCAATCAACAGTGGTGCGCTTGGAAATGCACACACCGAGCAGGATGCGGGATGATCTAAAGCAGTGTTTCTCAACTTTATTACATTATGTACACCATTATAACAGCGGATGTGCTTGCCAAGTTTTTCCTGCTACTTTTTTTATCCAACGTACCCCTAAAATCTGTACATTCCAAGCTGGTATGCTGTACATTTCTATCTATTTTTCGTTGTATTTTAAGAGGTCTTTTTGTAATTTTTTTTTTATATCATTTTTTTTATTGAGTATGAAATACAGGTGATAGCACCATGTGGTTGCAATCAAAATTACAATTATCCCTAATTTCTGTACTAATGGAAAACGCAAATGGAACCTGTTATGTCAGTCAAGTATTATTTATTTATTTTCTAATTGTTTTTTTCTAAATGATTTGTTGAACAGCTTATTATCTGCAGGATTGGTTGCATGGCATGTATTCAACAAGGTGTTGGCTAACTGAACCAAATGGAAAATATTTGTACATTTGTTGAAAATGGACTTTATAGGCACACCCGCACAGATCATATTTCTTAAAAAATGTAATTATCGTTAAAAACAAGGTGTGTATATATTTATATATCATTTTTTTTATTTTATTCCTTTTATTGTTTTTTTTTTTTAAACAACACTAACAACAAAAAATAAACAGTAGCCGACCCAGCTCCGCTGAGTCAGTATAGGCCAACATGTACAGGTACATTTATAGATACTTGACCGGTCTAACTGACAGTAGTAATCTACTACCTATCATAGCTAACAAAAACTCCTTCCCCCCCATGACCCCCTTACTCAGTTCCCTCTCCCTCCGTGCTTCATGAGTCATCTGGATACAGCATTCTTGCCCCACCACACTCTGTGACCAGACTTCCAAGGCGGGGCCCTAGATCTTTCAGCAGGACCATTAGATATAAAGAGATTCAAATCAGCCTTCCCCCATGCACTGGTGTTAACCTACAGTTAGCTCAGAGTTGTACCATGTCTGCCAAACTCTATCAAATTTCTTTCCACAGCCTCTAGATAGGTACGTCGCTTTGTAGTATGGCATCATAGAATTGACCAGTCCCTTCCAGAAGCGCAGGTCAGGTGCCCCCGGCCTACGCCACTGCAACAAAATTGCCTTCCTTCCATAGAACAAGAGGATGTTGAGGAGAGTTCTATGGGCCTGCGATGGGACCACCTCTTCAACCAAAGCCAGAAGGCATACCCTGACCGTCATCGGGACCGGAGTCATCAGAACCGCCGATATACAGGAGGTGACCTCGGACCAAAACAGTACACCTCTCTGAACAGTGTCTGGGAGGCTGTGGTTGCTGCTGCACAAAAAGTTGATCGTCAACAGATCAAGAAACTGACAGACTCCATGAATGAAAGGTTTATGACTGTTATTGAAAGGGTGGCTTTATTGGTTACCGATTTTTTTTTTAAATGACAGAAATATTTGTTTGGCTACCATGCACAGCTACACCAGTTTTTGCAGTCTCCGGTTTCAGTAAATGAACCCCAGTGTACTTGAGTCATGAAAAAGGCATTCAATAGGGAAGAGAGATCTGGCGAAGACCATTTTGGTTAGTCAGGGAGTGGGGTTTTCAATGGAATATTAAAAGTTTATGTTCGATGTATGAGTTTGAACAGCACCTCCCTTCATGTCTTCTCCGCTGTCTCCTCCTTGATTTGACCCCAAACTTTTTGAATGCTTTCTATAGTTTTTTTTGTGTGTTGAAGTTAGAATTGCCAATTTTTTAATACTGGGGAAATTAGGGTATAGTCACTTCTGTTAGTGTTTCTCAGTTGGTATAAATATGTTAGGGACTATTCGTGTTTTTGGTCTTTAAAAGTCTTTTTGAAGAAATTGACTTTAAGGCTAGTGGGTCTGCCCATTGCATGCAGTGAAGAGATGATAGGGACTGCTATTATATTCTACAGTTACTCTGGTAACACGCCATGGGTAAGCTCTGGTGTTAGAGGTTACCCTGGTGGATGCCATCACTCTTTCCCTCCCTCTGAAAATGCTTTTATTGACTCTTCTCTCCAGAAAAATGGCATTGTCTTTGTTTTCATTTTTTAAATCAACTTTTTATCTTGCCAAGTGGTGATGACGGGGCCACCTGAGCCATGTATGGCTAGCTTTACCACAACATTGCAGTATTGCTGTCTGAGTGGATTTGGAGAAGAGGAAATACTTATTTCCGCCTGCAGTAGACTGATTGCTCCATTTTATCCCAATGGCACCTGACTGTAGCTCAAGAACTGTTTCTTGCATAAAAGGTAGAGCTTTTTTTTTTAAGTTATACTGTTGCTATGTATCATGACATAAATGAATGTATTTATGCAGACTTATATAGTTATCAAGAGGTCTGCTTTAAGCACTATATCAGTTACCAATGCCTAGCTCCTTTTTGTCTGTTCTTTTGTATGGGGTTTTTGTTACCTTTATAAAGGTTTCTTGTGGAAGACTTTTCTTATGGAGGAAATAATAGAAAAGAGCAAGCATTCAGTGAATCCGATAATCAGTCTGAACAAAGGCAGATTTATACATTAAACTTGCAATGTAATGACCCTGGCACAACTAGTTTTCACAGTATTCAGTTAAAGGGTTGGTCTGACGAAAAGAGATATTTTGGTACATGCTGGAGGGTCAAATCACCCGTTTCTTATGTCTCGAAGTCATTATAGTAGTGGTGCTGATTTTTCTGTGCTTAAATCCTCATGTCTGAAAACCAAAGTGGCTATTAAAATGAGGCCCTTTCTATCAGTTGTATTTTTAGTTAAATTTGTAATTAGAAGTGCATAAGAAATATATATATATATATATGATGTAAGCAAATAATATCCCACCAGACTAAGGCCCCTTTCACACTGGGGCAGTTTGCAGCCGCTATTGCGCTAAGAATAGCGCCTGCAAACCGACCCGAAACAGCTGTTGCTGTATCTTCAGTGTGAAAACCCGAGGGCTTTCACACTGAAGCGGTGCGCTTGCAGGACGCTCAAAAATGTCCTGCAAGCCGCATCTTTGGCTCGCTATAGGAGCGGTATATTTACCGCTCCTATAGAGCCCGGTCCCATTGAAAACAATGGGGGAGCGCGCCGAACCCGCCCGCAAAACGCAGCTGCAGCGGCGGTTTGCGGGCGGTATTGACCCTTTTTCGGCCGCTCGGCTAAAACGCTGGTAAAGCGGCGCTAAATTTGGCGCCGCTTTACCGCCAGCGCCCCCACCGCTCCAGTGTGAAAGCAGCCTAAATGAAACCTTTTCTGGGTAAGACAACTCCTTGGCTGTCAGTGGTTTTTAATCAGACTGGATCACCTGTTTATACAGCCACATGACTCAATGCAGATGGTTCCAAACAATTTCATTGTTATAAGGCAGCCAATAAGTAGAATTTTAGCTGTGAGCCCCAGGTACTCCTGTATGTGGGTGTTTGTATCCACAGACCAGCAACATGCTTTGCTTCAATCAGAAAAGATATCATTCACTATACAAAAGAGAACAAGACCTATCATCTGGACTACAGCACCTAGTAGGTAAACTTAACCTGGAAGGAAAAGAAACCCAGTAACCTAGATGGTCTTAGGATGCACAGGATACCTACAGAAGTTTTAAAACCACCAACACTGTGGACCAAGATATCTGTAAGCTTTAAAATTAAAACCAAATATAAAGATATAGGCAGATATAAAGGACACAAAATTATGCAGCCCTGTATGTATTAATACATCTATAAATGTATTTTTTAAATGCAAGCAACGTACATAACTCCAAAGACATGCTGGTAGGTTTATTGGCTTCTGTCTAAATTGGCCCTAGTATATGAATGTGAGTTGAGGACCATAGATTGTAAGCTCCTTGAGGGTAGGCACTGATGTGAATGTACAATATATATGTAAATCGCTGCGTAAATTGATGGTGCTATATAAGTATCATAAAATAATAAATAGCTGCATTTTCATGAAGCTCTTGCAAGAGCCTGAACAGCAGAGCTCAAACAGAGAAGGAGAAACAGCACAAGATGCCAGTCTGCTGTGCTCACATGCTAATAGGAGGAGAGAGCTAAGTGACTGAAAGATGAGCTCATTAGTCTGCTGCTTCTCCTTTCAATGTTCAGTCACAGGGTGACAAGACCTTCAAATGATACTTAGCTGCAGCAGAGAAAAATCAAGTATCCTGCCATGCCAGGTAGTATTGCGCTGTTTGGAGAGGTTGTATAAATCTCTGGGTTGAAAGAAATACAAATCCTTTTGCATTTGGATTGACCCTTCCTTCTCCCCCATTCGGAAAGCACAGCTCGAGTCGCGCAATGCGCAGTAGGAAATCGGCTGTGAAGCCTGCAAGCTTCACTGCCGGTTTCCCTTACTTGCAATGCCAGTGCCTGCACCCAAAGCAGATGGACGAATCGGCTTGGGGTGCCGACCTTGCATGACCCTGGACCCAGAAGATAAAAAAACTCTACTATATTTTCTAAAAAAAACACAAAAACATACCCCCCGTCCCAGTCCTGTTCATTGGCTCCTGCTGCTGTCAGTTAAATTCCCGTGAGGAGCAAGCAGGGCGTGGCTTACTGGTGCTATGTGTGTCTATGGACACACACAGCCCAGATCAGAATTGCACACAGCTTGCTAAGGAAGCACACAGAGGAAGGAGGAGCAGAAAATGCCACCGGGGGGACTACCAAAGAGGAGATAAGGGACTGCTCTGTGCAATAGTGTTGCACAGAGTAGGTAAGTATAACATCTGTTTTATTTTAAGAAAAAAAAAACATTTAATATCACTTTCAATTAAATGTTTTGTGCTTGGAGTTCAGCTTTAACTACAATGGTGAAGGCCTCCATGGCAGCACTAGGCATCCCCTGCTGTGTACCAGTGCCCTACGTCTATAGAAGGCACCTGCTTATTACAGCATTCATTCATCTACTTTGAAGAATTGTTGATGTATAATGTGCTTTTTTTTCTCTAGTAAAATAACATTCTGCGGAGTAGAAAATAACAGATTTTTTTCCTTCCTCCATGTGGAATGAGACACCCTCTTTGTATTCTGTGGGCTGTTTCACAAGAGACAGATTTTCAGGCAATCGTTCCAAAAGATTGTTTTGATCTGTACATCTTCTCTCTGCAGATCCCTAGAAATGGAACCTGAGAATTGACAGCTACAGCTTGTAAATCTGCAAACGGAATCACAATAAATTAACTTCACGTATTTTCTGCTATTATTTGCACCAACAAGGAATGAAAATTCTTATGAGCTCTGGGTTGAAGGGCGACTTCACACTTCCCTGCTGTGCTATTGCTAAAACACAGCTAACCCGTGGTTTTCGTTCGGGTTACCTGTGCTTTCCCATAGACATCTATGAGGTCCTTCGGTTTTTGTGCGGTTTCAGAAAGTGCACCAAAACTCCTGGGGCAGTGTGAAGCAACCCCTAATAGTGTCGGATCACCCCCAGAATCTTCACATATGTAGACATTTTCAGGAAATTCTAGTCAAACACAGATGCTTGGACACCCAAACAACACAAAACGTACAGGTTATATTTTCAATTTTTAAAGCAGAATTCCAGTCTGAGCTCGTTTGGCTGGGATTCTCCTATGGGTGACAAGAGTACAATTCGTTTTGCACTCCTGTGATCCATTTTCAGCAGAGAGCGGTCTGAAGTATGCTCTCTGCTTACATCATTGGAATCAGTCCTGGCACCGTGTCATCACGACAATAATGTCTGGATCCGCCAGGTGCCTGGACTGATGCCCCCCAGCGAGCCGCCGATGATATTCGATCGCCCGGTTCTCAATGCAGAGGCGGCAGGGGAGCGATGCTGCATCTACCTAGGTAAGTATAAATGGGAAAAAAAGCAAAACCCATACTTCTCTTTTAAGTAGCTGTTTTATGTATTTTACTTGTATAGCCATGCTTTAGACAAAATAAGGTTATGTTTAATTTTTTTTTTCATACACTTGTGCTGTGCTATAGGTACTGCAGGAAAGAAAAAATGGTATGTTATTTACCGATAAACAATATAAATACTCCAATTCACCATAATATTCTGTGATCTCAATATTTGACAGTATATGTACTTTTACCACTGTGCAAACTATAGTCTTCTATGTAGAACCAAAACTCTTGCACTTTTTGTACTACCAAAAAAATTTAATAAAAACTATCTTTAGAGAAAGCTGATGCAAAGGTACAATGGTAAATCTTGTGATTTTTTTGACAGACAGTGGGGTTGATTTACTAAAGACTGTGCACTTTGCAAGTGCAGTAGCACTCTGCAAGGGAATTTGAACTAGAGCTTAGTAAATGATGTAAAAGTTCACCTTGGAAAGAATACACAATCACATGAAAGGGAAATCTCAAAAATGCATTGTTGCTTGCACGTGATTGGATGACGAGGGTCTGCAGAACTTTCCCTCATTTACTAAGCTCTGGAGCAAATTCTCTTTGCAGAGTGCAACTGCACTTGCAAGGTACACAGTCTATTTGCCTTTAGTAAATCAACCCCACTGAAATATAAAACCTGACTGAAGGCTTCTTTTGGCAAATATACTTGCCCTAGGCTTTGCCTTGTAAATGCATAGTTTTTTTTGTACTTTTGTACCATGAAGTCTTAGTGTACACCTCACCAGCCCAGGTGGTGCTCTTACCTATTTTATAAAATGAAGACCTCTTGATTTTGTGTGTTTTGTTCTTTTATTGAGCAAGTTAAAAAATGTGTTAAAATCAGGGCTTTTTTTTCAGGGGGAACTTGGTGAAAATCAGTTCCACCACCTCTGGCTCAGACCCTTGGGTTGGGGGGGGGGGGGGGGGGGCTGCTCACCACAATCACTTGTAAACACAGAAGTCTGGTTTCTGTGTTTACAAGTGACAGCTCTGCACTCTGTGTAACCCTCTGAACTCTGCATGTAATGCAATCCTGGTATTTAATGCCCCTTTAAGACCCTCCTACTATTCGTGAAATTTGACTGACCACACACACTATTTCATGTGATTTGGAGGGTGTGGGTGGGTGGAGGGGTTTTGGGGGGTCATGGTTGAGTTCCAGCACCTATTGTTTGAGAAAAAAAGCTCTGGTTAAAATAAAAACCAGCCTGCCTGATTAATAAAAGTTAAAGGTAAGAGGCTGATTTACAAGCATTGTGCTTCTACAATTGAATTCCCTAGTCTTTGGTATGTTGCTGTTAGCATGCAAAGGGTTACCTAGATGTGGTCTGGAACCATGTGCAGGTAACCCAAAAAAGCATCAGTATTTTGTACTCAATCCAATTATCTGTCTTACCAATTAACTGGAGTATAAAAGACAATGTTTTCTTGTTTATGAACTTAATATTGAGCCAAAATAAGCCACAGTTCTGTTCAGAGAAGAATGTCTCATTCACTGTAGTCCCTGTCCAAGTGAAAGATACAGCTGGATGTCTGTGCAACAAAAAATTCCAAAGCCCATGTATGCTTCAACCTTTACAAAGGGCTACATTTATCAATTTGTCTTTAAAGAATAATTCCAGGCATGCTAGATTTTTACATAGTTACATTGGCTCAGCTTGGATATGTATACTCCATACCTGGAGATGTCCCTGGAAGCTGGAAATCACTGAAGTTGACACAGCTACTCCACTGATCTTTTTTCCAGGTCCCGTGCTGAGTGGTCAGCCCAAGGCTGGCCAAAGACATTGTGCTGCCTGGGTACAAGAATTAAATGACCAAAAGGCCCTCACATCCGTTATTTTATATGATGATAATTTAAACTAAAATAAAATTTATGAAATGCCACGGCCTACCTGAGTATTGTTGCTGACCATGTCAATCCCTTTATGACTACAGTGTACCCATCTTCTGAAGGTTACTTCCAACAGGATAATGCACCACAAAGCTCAAATCGTCTCAAACTGGTTTCTTGAACATGACAATGAGGTCACTGTACTCCAATGGCCTCCACAGTTACCAGATCTCAATCCAATAGAGCACCTTTGGGATGTGGTGGAACGGGAGATTCCTATCATGGATGTGCAGCTGACAAATCTGCAGCAACTGCATGATGCCATCATGTCAATATGGAGCACAATCAGAATGTTTCCAACACCTTGTTGAATCTATCCCATGAAAAATGAAGGCAGTTCTGAAGACAAAAGGGTGTTCAACCCAGTAATAGCAACGTGTACCTAATAAAGTGGCCAGTGATTGTATATAGCCAGCTTTACTCCAAAACTACCAAACAAGTTGAAGAACTCTTTCCTTGTCTATCCCTTGAAAAATGACTGAATGCTGGGGGTCACTAAAGACAGTTTTTATTAAAAAGTAAATTACTAAATTATTATTAGTATTATTATTAAAAATAAAGTAGTGCACAAAACATGCAAGCAAATGGAGAATAACTCATCCTTAATGTTGTCTGCGGTCTCCAAATAACTGAACTTTCAACTTATGACTGAAGAAGGAATAGGCAAGAAGCAGCAAGAGTGGTGGAGAAATCACAGATCCACTGAATAAAGGAGATTTTTCCACTACAGGACCTCAGGTACATATTCCTCTCCAGCAAGGAAAACAATAAATGATATAATCCTGACATCACCAATATTACTCCAAATATCATGATATAAGCAGTTTCAGTGCCCTACATTGTCTTATATACAGCTCTGGGTCTCAAGGAACTGTAGCGCTCAGGCACAGCAAATGCAATGCCATTTTTTTTTTAAGCGAAAAGCTAGAATTTTCAGAATACTGTCTAGGCTCTATTAGGATGTATCTTACAACTTAACAAATCTTCACTTTTTTGGTTTGGGTAAACTCTAAAGTCACTTTAAAACCAAAACCTGTGTGCTTTTAGATTGTATAAAGAAACAACTGGATTTTAGAAAAGTTATTTAAGAGTAAAAGAAGGAGGGCCTATTGAACCACAAGGCTCAAAATCTAGGGAGCACCAGCCCCATATATTGTAAAGACAAAGAATATCTGTAGTGAGTGGGCCTTTTAACCACTTCAGCCCCAGAAGATTTTACCCCCTTCCTGACCAGAGCACTTTTTGCGATTCGGCACTGCGTCGCTTTAACTGACAATTGCGCGGTCGTGCGATGTTGTACCCAAACAAAATAGATTTTCCCCCAAACAGAGCTTTCTTTTGGTGGTATTCGATTGGCTCTGCAGTTTTTATTTTTTTGCGCTATAAACAAAAAAATAGAGACAATTTAAAAAAAAAACGCATTATTTTGTACTTTTTGCTATAATAAATATCCCCCAAAAATATATAAAAAATGATTTTTCCCTCAGTTTAGGCCGATATGTATTCTACTACATATTTTTGGTAAAAAAAAGCATATATTGATTGGTTTGCGTCTTCAAAATAGGGGATAGATTTATAGTATTTTTATTATAATTTTTTTTTACTAGTAATGGCGGCGATCTGGGAATTTTATCGTGACTGCGACATTATGGCGGACACATCAGACAATTTTGACACATTTTTGGAACCATTGGCATTAATACAGCGATCAATGCTATAAAATTGCATTGATTACTGTAAAAATGTCACTGGCAGTGAATGGGGTTAACACTAGGGGGCGGTCAAGGGGTTAACTATGTTCCCTGGGAGGTGATTCCAACTGGAGGTGGAGGGAACTGACTACAGGATTCATGGTTCCTAGCTAAAAGGAACACACGATCTGTCACTCCTGTCAGAACAGAACAGGGAAGTGTGTGTTTACACACACTCGCCCCTGTTCTGTCTCTCCTGCACACGGTCGCTCGTGGCCAGTGGTCATTACAACTGTCGGCCACGAGCATCGGCACGTGCCTGCTATCCCCAGCCTGTGAGCCGACATATAGCTACGATGGCTCGTGCAGGGGAGCCAACCTGCCGCAGTATAACTGCGGCGGTTGGTTGGAAAGCAGTTAAATGGTTGTTCCCATAGGTATATTAAGATATATCACAAAAAAAGGATTGTATATACATTTATGTAAAAATATATATATTTTATTTATACATAGAATATGTCATATCAAAAAGACACAAACAAACATATATAGATAAAAATAAATTTCCAAGTATCAGATATGGTATAACGTGTGTCATACGAAAGTTGCCAACGTGTTTCGCAGTGTAGGCCCCTTCTTCAGGGCTCCACTATCCTTGTTTAACTTAGAATGTCTAATATAGATTTACACAAAATGAACAAAATTAATGACTGAACAAATATCACATATTCATTTATACAGTTATGTATTTCCAAAAACCTCTGTCCACTGGCTGGGATAGGGGGATGGGGAATTTTTTTGTTTTGTTTATTAATAAGTAGCTAAAGTGAAAAATGCCTTGAAAATGGTTGTGCGTTGGATGTGTTCGAGCTAAGGGGAGACCAAAAATGACTCTACAACTTGTGGATATGGAGTAGAAAACAGAGGGCATGTCTGAGAAGCCAGTTCTATACAAAAAGGGAAGATGTCCATAAGAAAAGAGTCCCAACAAAACATCAGGTCTCAATTCATTCAACAACATAACCAGATATAGAGAGTACAAGAACTAATGTAAACAAAACCTATTGCACTAAACTGCATATGTGACCAGTGTATTAAAAAATTATGGAGCACAGTTGCAAAGTAGCCCAAGATCTCTGTAAGCTACCAGGGGGTCTTTGTTTTTAACCAACAGGGGAGCGGGGATCGGGGCGTCCGCCCCTGGTGCCACCCATTGGGATGGTGTCAGGCAGGCCGCCTGCCTCTCCTGGCCCTTGGAACAGCGCTGCTAGCACACTCCAAACTCCAGAAAACATTACTGCTAGCCCACACACCGCTCCACCGTGCCTCTATCAGTGTAAATCCAAGCCTCCAAATCCCCGCACCAACGCCCCCTCCTCGAGTGTAGCTTTTGATTGGAGGAGAGCGGTCATGTGACCGTCAATGAAAGAGAGGAGAGCAGTCACATGACCGGGTCCACAGAGCCAATAGAAGTATTCAATAGATCCAGAACAAGTGACACAGGAGGAGCTGTGCACGAGAAGGGGATGGTAGCGATGCCCTCTATACTCCAGAGCATGCTGGCAATGCAGGTATTCAATAGCTCCGATCTACGAGTGACATAGGAGGAGTGGCACATGAGAAGGGGCCGGCAGCGATGCCCTCTATACTCCAGAGCATGCTGGTCTCCTGGGAGTGCAGAGAAGGGGGGCTTTATAATGAAAGGGGGTCTGTGTACCATTCGGGGGTCTATGTACCATGCAGGGGTCTGTGTTTTGCAGGGGTCTGTGTGTTATGCAGGGGGCTCTGTGTGTCATGCAGGGGGCAGTGCCTTATACAGGGGGCTCAGGGGGCTGTGGAAAGTTTTTTCCTGAAACTTCCCTCTTAAAGTTAAGGTGCGTGTTATACACCTGTGCATGTTATACGCCGATAAATACGGTACTTATTAATAATAATAAAAAAAAATTCCCCCTCCCTATCCCGACCAGTGGACAGAGGTTTTTGGAAATACATAATTGTATAAAAGAATGTGTGATATTTTTTCAGTCATTCATTTTGTTAATTTTGCTTAAATCTATATTAGGAGTTAAACATGGAGAGTGGAGCCCTGAAGAAGCGCCCTACACTGCGAAACATGTTGGCAACTTCCGTATGACATACCTTATACCATATCTGATACTTGGAAAGTTATTTTCATCTATATGTTTGTTTGTGTCTTTTTGATATGACATATTCTCTGTATAAATAAAATATATATGTGGGCAGCAGAGGGACACCTAGGGTCGGATCGCAACGGCATTGACTCAGGGGACTTTCTTCAACAGGGACAGGGTTTTAAGCACCCATTAAGTGGGACCACCTTTTCCACCTATTTGAGACACTAATTCTCGGGGACGAGGACTGTCTTCCTAAGTATACAAATGAGATATACATTTGGTCATTACCACAGAAAGCCCGTATGCAGGATCGTCTTAAATACCTACCTAGTGTGTGCTGCCACACTTACTTTTCCTTCCTTTCTTTGGGGGACACATACTCCATCCTCCTCTTCCGCTGGTATAGAGTCCACCGGTCCATGAATGTCGCCTTCAATTGAGCGACAGGTACTTCTCCGATATAAATCCCACTCCCCACTCCTGACGAAGGTTCCCGCATCTGGGTAACTGGAAACGCGTCGAGTTTACGGGGGACTCACACCTCCGGGAGAGTATTAGTACCGTATCTGTGTTCTCTTTTTATGTTGTTTTGTATTATGTTATTTTTTGTATAAACTCGTTTTGTATGTTATGTATACGCATATTGTCATGCATTTTGTATATTGTGCATCCTGCTGCTAAATATCGTGGGAGGAACTTTTTATCAAATAAAACATCTATATTATGGTTTATTAAAAACTTTGTGAGACTGGTGTTCTATTTAAAGTCCCACCCCTAGGGGATTTTTTCTTATCTATACAAATAGGGATGAGATCACCACCCATCTATATCTATCTCACTGGGGGAGCTAACCTTAATCTTTTCCTGATATTTTTTCAGTCATTCATTTTGTTAATTTTGCTTAAATCTATATTAGGAGTTAAACATGGAGAGTGGAGCCCTGAAGAAGCGCCCTACACTGCGAAACATGTTGGCAACTTCCGTATGACATACCTTATACCATATCTGATACTTGGAAAGTTATTTTCATCTATATGTTTGTTTGTGTCTTTTTGATATGACATATTCTCTGTATAAATAAAATATATATGTTTTACATAAATGTATTCATAATGCCTTTTTTTGTGATATATCTTAATAAACCTATGGGAACAACCTACTCACTACAGTTCATTCTTTGTCTTTGGATCGTAGAAAAGCTATATACACAAGGAAAGACCTTACAAACTTCATTTAGACAGCTAAGATTGTAAATCTGGGGACCTGGAGTCATTTCTCATCAAACTGTGAAATCCATTGTACAGCTTGACCATAAAACTGTATAGGGACAGCTTGAGGGTCATGTGGGGTCCCACTGAAAGGAAAATCAGCTTGGTAACACAAACAAGTAAATGGGACACATGTTTTTACTGGCTTTGCCCACATGCTTTGTGAAACATTTGCAATCCTTCTTTATCTTAACACCCTTCACATATACATATGCCAGCATTTTACTGCCTCATCAGAGCTGTAGATTGCAGAGATAAGCTGTGTAGTTCTGGAGAAGGCATTTTTTTCCATACACTGAAGTCTTTCATCTATCAGAGAAGTGTGCAGGACAATAATACGTGTAAGTCCACCATAACACTAAAATCCCTGCATCTACAGACATCCACATTCTAACACTAACCTATCTAGCTCTGTAAAGAAGAAAACATTATACTGTACACACCTTTTTTGAAGCTGATCTGATCCGGTCTCCAGCAACGGAAGCTTTGCAGAGGTCACAGCCAACAACGGCTGTGAAATGAATGGGGGGGTGACGTCACCCATAGACTTACTATGGGGCTTCAGTTGTCGAATGTGTCCTCTGCACGTGCCTCCACAGCGAAGCCACGGCTGACAGCTCAGCATGGAAACGGGTTTGATTGGCTTCAAAAAAGGTATGTATACTGATTTCCTCTATACAGGACTAGATAGGTTAGATTGTGGATGTCTGTAGATGCAGGGGTTTTAGTGTTAGGGTGGACTTCTACTTTAACTAGTTAAGGACTGAGCCTATTTTTCAGACTCGGTGTTTACAAGTTAAAATAATTAATTTTTTTTGCTAGAAAATTACTTGGAACCCCAAACATTATATACAGCCCTCAAATTTTCCACTCGCTTGGCTGCCAGGGGGGGGGGGGGGGGGGGGGGGTGGGGTTTGCCCGCTGTAACAGCTTACATCACAATAGCAGTCCGCGTGCCGTCACACACAGTTCTACCCTCCTGACCCCGCACCTGTGACAGACAGAATGCCGGTCCAATTCCATGGCGCGCTCTGTCTGTCACAGGTGCGGGGTCAGGAGGGCGGGGCTGTATGTGATGGTGCGTGGACTGCAATTGTAAAGTAAGCTGTTACAGCGGGCAAACCCCGCTCTGTGGTCAAGCCGGCTCTCTTCCTCCAAGCTCTCTTCCGCTATAATGATCCGGCCGCCCTCTCTGTTCCTCCATGCTCTTTTTCTCTGGGAGAATGGCTCCCATTCATCCCCGCCTGTCGGTGCTCGCCCCCCTCCCTGGCAGCCCAGCTTCTCGCCAACCCTCATTTTCCACTCGCACGGGTGAAGCTGCACTGGTGAGGCTGCATGATGGACCCAGGTGAGGCTGCAATGATGGACACAGGTGAGGCTGCACAGGTGAGGCTGCAATGAGGGACACAGGTGAGGCTGCACTGGTGAGGCTGCAATGATGGACACAGATGAGGCTGCACTGGTGAGGCTGCAGGATGGACACAGGTGAGGCTGCAATGGTTAGGCTGCACGGGTGAAGCTGCAATGGTGAGGCTGCACTGGTGGACACAGGTGAGACTGCAATGATGGACACAGGTGAGGCTGCAATGATGGAGGCTGCAATGATGGAGACAAGTGAGGCTGCATGGGTGAGGCTGCAATGATGGACACAGGTGAGGCTGCACTGGTGAGGCTGCAATGATGGACACAAGTCAGGCTGCACTGGTGAGGCTGCAATGATGGACACAGGTCAGGCTGCACTGGTGAGGCTGCATTGATGGACACAGGTGAGGCTGCACGGGTGATGCTGCAATAATGGACATGGGTGAGGCTGCGTTAGTGGGCACTGGTCACGCTGCGTTGATGAATATGGGTGAGGCTGCATTGATGGCCACGGGTGAGGCTATATTGATGGGCACGGGTGATAAAGTTGTTGTTAATATGTATTTGTGTAACTTAATTCTGCATAAAACATTTAAGTGTCATTTCATGAGAATTTATGAGGTCGTGTATAGGGGTGGGATTAGGGGTGGGGCATGGTAGGGGTTGGGTGGAGCATGGTAGGGGTTGGGTAGTAGCTCAGGACTTGAAATTGTGAGCCCTGTTATATATATATTTTTTCAGACACTCTAGAGAATAAAATGGCAGTCGGTGCAATACTTTATGTCACACGGTATTTGCGCAGCGGTCTTACAAGCACAATTTTTTTAGAAAATTTTTTTTTTTTTAATTAAAAAAATAAGACAACAGTAAAGTTAGCCCAATTTTTTTTTTATATTGTGAAAGATAATGTTACGCCAAGTAAATTGATACCTAACATGTCATTCTTCAAAATTGCACCCGCTCGTGGAATGGTGACAAACTTTGACCCTTAAAAATCTCCATAGGCGACATTTAAACATTTCTACAGGTCACCAGGTTTTTGAGTTACAGAGGAGGTATAGCACTAGAATTATTGCTCTCGCTCTAATGATTGCAGTGATACCTCACACGTGTGGTTTGAACACCGTTTTCAAATGGTGTTTGCGACTTACTTATGCGTTCACTTCTGCTCAGCGGGACTGGGGGCTTTACATATTTTTTTATTATTTACTTTTTATTTTTACACTGTCCTTTTAAAGAAAACATTTTGGGTCACTTTTATTCCTATGACAATGAATGTAAACATCCCTTGTAATAGAAAAAAAACATGACAGGACCTCTTAAATGTGATATCTGGGGTCAAAAAGACCTCAGATCTCATATTTACACTAAAATGCAATAAAAAAAATAAAAATTCTTAATAAAATGTCCCCTTTAAGACCATTGGGTGGAAGTGACATTTGAAGTCGCTTCTGCCATCCAATGGTATAGAGCCGAGTGAGGGCCATCTTTCCCTCACTTGGCTCCAGGCCGCGATCATCTTCGCTGCAACTGACGGCTCCGGTAAGCGGCGGAGACGATCGGGGAGCAGCGGGAGGGGGGCCCTCTCCCACCCCGATAAAGGGGATTTTTTGGTTGACAGCCAGCAGGCAGAACCACATATATTTCTATATCTCTACGAGTTCTGTCAACAATATTTTTACTTTCATGGGAAAGGAAGACAAGAGGAACAATAAAAACGCTGCTTGTATGACCACTGAATAGAATTTAACTAGGAATTGCTGCAAAGGGAGAGTCCAAAGGACATACACAGCAATGGGTGTCTACCTGTTTGCACATACCAAAAAATTTAAAAGGATGACTTTATCCTTCAGCCAATGTTTTTTTAAAGTTGTGGGTACAGTGAGGAAGAGTTGGAACCTCTGGCAGCTTTTTAGCCCAGTAAAGCTGGCCATACACCAGAATTTTGTTTGAAAATTTCCAGTTTTCAGAATGTTCATTTGATTCTCTGTTAGGTTGGAAGAAATTAGAAGAAGCAGGATGGAAAATTATTTTCCAATAACAAAATTCTAGTTGTGAATGTGGACTCTATTCAGGAAAAGTCCTACAAACTGCAAAGAAACCTGTTTATTACATCTGGGATTCTATTCATATAGTAGGTCTGGACTAATTAGAGGCTTTTGAACATATTAGTTGACTCAATTATGACAAGAAAAGATGATTTGACAAATGGTTATTCAACAAACACTCAAACTGTGTATGAGCAGCTTAAGGAACCTTAATCCCATTTACTATGTGGTGTTTAAAGCAGGAAATTAAGGGATTCTATCGAATAGAAATACAGAAAAAAAATAAAAGCACCCCTTTGCTAGGTACACACTATTTGTTTTTTATGTTCAACCCAGCGGGCTGAAAGAGAAAAAAAACTGAAGAGCTTGGAAGGAGCTCGCTATCTATGTGATGTTAGTACAGCGATCTCCCCGCTGAGCGAGCTTCTGATGGACAGCTTCTGTTGAACCGGCTGATATTCGGCCTGTGTGTACCAGGCTTTTGGGCTATGTCGCACTAGCGATTTTTTTTTCTCTGACAACAGTTCACCAACAACAAATTTACCAAAGACTGCAAAGGAAATCCTCACCTGCTTCAATGAACTGTTCCATTGCTGGCTGGAGGAGCAAGACGCCATTCCCTCGTTTACAAAACCTTGCAGAATGTAAGTCACCAATGAGGGAGCAAAGTCTTACTAATCCAGCCAGTGAGGGATTGACACGTGTTTTTGTACATCCTGAAATCAAACAACATTTTGCAGGGTGTTCATACGAAAGTTTGAGTCTATAATATTACTACTGAATGCTCTGGTGATCGATTTTTGTGAATGTCAGTTTGAGGCTGGGTTCCCACTATTGCGAATTCGCATAGCAGGAGATTGTGACCGTGATGGAGATTGTGATTGTGACAAATCTCACACATCTTCACAGCGACTCCGATGCAAATTGCACAGTGCCACTTTGCCATCAATGTCACAGTGCCGATTATCGGTGCTGCCTCATCTGTGCAAGCTCATCAGTGCCCATCAGTGCAGGCTTATCAGCACACATCTGTGCAGGCTCATAACCACCACCATGTCTAAAAAATATTTTTCAACTGAGGAGGCATACCAAATTCTAAGTGCAGCTGAAGAGAGCAACGGGGAGCTCTCTGCATCGGATTCTGCTTCAGATTTGGATTCTGACGCTGATTTTAATTATGAGCCAGTGGCATCTAAACTGTACATACCTCTGCCTTCCTCGGACCCTGGCCTGTTTTTCGACCACGCTTCTACCTACTCCTTCTGGACATACCTCTGCCTGCTCTGAAACTTACTCTGGACGTTTTTTGCCTGCCTCTTGGACTGATCTTTTGCCCTGCTACTGGAGAAGTGTAATTCATAACACGTGTGTGAGGGGCTCTAGAGTTGTTTTCTGGATGAAGAAAACAATTTTTTGGAGACCGGAGGCTTCAAAGAGATTTGGATGGGAGAAGTGTCTACCCCTCTCCCCATTCTGTCCTGACCTAGGTCCCCATTCTGCCTGCTGCCTGTAGGACCTACTGCCGCATGAACTGACCACACCTCTGCCTGCTACCTGTACTATGGACCCTGTTCCTGCCTTCTACCAGGACCAATATTTTGGCACTGCTGACAACAGAGCTGCCTGCACTGACCTTGGACTGTATATGGACAGTATCCATGCCTGCTGCCTGTACGGACCATGGACAGTATTCCTGCCTGCTGCCCGAACAATTGCATTCGCTGTTGCTGACCAAGTCCCTGCCTGCTGCCTGGAACAATGCTCTCCTCTCCTCCTGTGGACAACTGCGCTACTAAAAGCCAGAGGTAATCTTTTGTTTACCCTTTGCTCAGCAGAATGTATTTTGGGGTGCAATGTTTGCTATGTACATGCTATGTGTTGGAAATATCTTATAAATGGCCAACTTTGTGTAAAACAAAATGCGTTTAAATTTTTTTCCCGCATTTTCCAAAAACTTCTGGAAAAAAATGACATGTTCAAAAGACTCATTATGCCTCATAAAATATATGTTGGGGTGTTTGCTTTCCAAAATGGGGTCATTTTGTGGGCATTTACATCGTCCTAGTGCTCCAGGGCCTTCAAAAGTGTAATAGGTAGTTAACAAGTTAGATGTGTCATTTATGCTCCTGGAACACCTGATGGTGCTCCCTACATGTTGGGCCTCTCTATGTGGCCAGGCTTCGAAAAAGTCTCACACTTGTCGTCATACTCAGGAGGAGGAGTAGCAGAATGTGTTTTGGGATGTAGTTGCAAGTATGCATATGCCGTGCGAGAGAAATAACCTGTTAATATGACAATCTTGTGAAAAAAATATAAATAAATCTTCATTTCGCAAAGAATTGTGGGAAAAGATGACAACTTCAAAAAACTCACAATGCCTCTTAAATAGCTTTGAATGTCTACTTTCCAAAAAGGGGTCATGAGGGGGGGGGGGGGGTGGGGGGTGGGGGGTATTTGTACTTTCCTGGCTTGCTGGTGTCTCAAGAAAAGAGATAGGCCATCAGTACATCAGGTGTGATCAATTTTCAATGCTTAGCACCATAGCTTGTAGACTCTATCACTTTCACACAGACCAAATAATATACACTTATTTGGGTTAATTTTACCAAAGCAATGTAGCAGTATAAATATATAACGAAAAATGACCAATTTGCAAAATTGTATAACAGAAACAAAGAATTATTTTTTTTTTTTTTAATTTCGGTCTTTTTTCATTTATAGCTCAAAAAATAAAAAATAAAACAGTGGTCATTAAATACCACCAAAAGAAAGCTCTATTTGTATGAAAAAAAGGACAAACATTTCATATAGGTATATTGTTGCATGAGTAATTGTCATTCAAAGTGTAAGAGCACTGAAAGCTGAAAATTGGTCTGGGCAGGAAGGAGGTATAAGTGCCCAGTAGGCAAGTGGTTAATTACAATTATTCTCCTCCAATACTTTGCAATATTACTCCATGGTAAGATTTGGGTCACTCGCAAAGATCCTTCTACCTTTTCTCATAGAACGCATTTCACTGATCTAGAATGTTTTTGGCAGTAATATTGAATGTTGGTTGGTATTTTACACTCTAAAATACTCAAATGCTCAAAAAAAATAAAACAACCGTATCTTAGTGATTTGGAACTATGGAGTTTTGATGGCCATGCTACCTTGGAGATTAAAGTAAAACTGTCAGAAACCTAGGCAAATGGTGAAGACCTTCACAAGAAAAGCTGCCTTTAGCAAAAAAACACGTCAAAGCCATTAGTAGATCAAGAGATATAGCCCGCTTAATTTACAAAGAAACCTTCACTCATTCTGGAAAAAGTTGAATCTACCTTCAGCATTCCTATCTTTCAACAGGTCCATATTATTTATTGGTCCAATATGGAAGCTCAGAAAATGGTACAGATCCCAATCTTTACAGGAAAAATAGAGAGCTGCTTACACCTTACACCACTGAAAGCAGTAAGATCTACTGATTGTTCTCACACGTGGTTTTCTTTGAAAGTACCTTGGGGGAGAAACAAAAAAGACTATACAGGCATACCCCACTTTTAAGTACACAATGGGGTTTATTTACTAAAGCTGGAAAGTGAAAAATCAGGCTCACTTCTGCATAGAAACCAATGAGCTTCCATGTTTTATTACCAAAGCTTAATTGAACAAGCTGGGGTTAGAAGCTCATTGGTTTCTATGCAGAAGTGAGCCTGATTTTTCACTTTCCAGCTTTAGTAAATAAACCCCATTGTGTACTTAAAAGTGGGGTATGACTGTAGCTAAAAAGTGGTATTTTTTTTAATGGCAGAGTACAACAGATGATGATTCTACTATAGACAGAAAGAAATGAAAAAATAAATAAAAATCATCAACTGTAATGATACTACATTTATCAAAAAAAGTTACTCAAACGTGGGTTCGTGGGTTTAGCTGTAATGCAAATGATTTTATTTAAATACTGATTACATAATGCATGTACAAAGTGTAAATTTGTCTTGATCAATTGGAGGCAGGATTTTTATTCTATAAGACTTTACAAAGCCCTTCTTCTGTAGACGTGCACTGTAATTAGCTAAATCATTGTAAAAGCTGTGGAGGTTTTTGCTGAATGCACAGTGGGATTTAACATAAAAATACCCAAGACAGAAAACATGCTCATTTGATTTACATGAACAAATAGATAATAACTGTATTTCTATAGCAATAATATATCCCTATACAGAACCACCTTCTACTTATCTATCCAAGTAACAAATGTCCATATACTGTATTTGTTCATTGCACTGAACCTGTAAATTGTGACTGGTCACCCACCATCTTGCTATCTGATCAGCAGGCGAGAAAGCATTTTCCTATTGCCGACTTTTGAGTCCACTCAAAATGCAGTATGCTTATGACTGTGTGCCAATGACCAATACATGGTTCAGCACTGGCATATACACAGTTTAATTGGACAAGGGGTTTTATAAGCAAGCCCAGTAGTGTGTGTGTGGGGGTTGGTCACTATCTGAGGATAAGGAAATAGAACACTCCTTTAGCGGCAAAACCTCTATAAAGTTCAATGCTACTCCAGGCTTATTACAATAGTAAAATCAGGGGCATTTAACAGGTATTTATCAAATACCGTTGTGCACAAAAGTTTGCATACCCTGGCAGAAATTGTGAAATTTTGGCATTTATATTGAAAATATGACTGATCATGACAAAAGACTGTCTTTTATTTAAGGATAGTGATCATATGAAGCCATTTATTATCACATAGCTATTTGGCTCCTTTTTAGATCATAATGAGAACAGAAATCACCCAAATAGCATTAATCAAAAGTTTACATACCCTGGAATGTTTGGCCTTGGTAAAGACACACAAGGTGATACACACAGGTTAAAATGGCAATTAAAGGTTAATTTCCCACATTTGTGGCTTTTTAAATTGCAATTAGACTGTGTGTATAAATTGTCAATGAGTTTGTTAGCTCTCACATGAATGCACTGAGCCATGGAGAGCAGAAAAGAACTGTCAAAAGGCCTGCATAACAAGGTAATGTCGGACTTTGTACTGATGGACTTTGTATAGATGGAAAAGGATATAAGCCTTGGAAAAGCCTTACATTTGCCAGTAAGTACTGTTTAATCACTTATTAGGAAGTGGAAAGTTCAGGGATCTCTTGATACCAAACCAAGGTCAGGTAGACCAAGAAAGATTGCAGCCACAACTGCCAGAGGAATTGTTCAGGATACAAAGAAAAACCCACAGGTAAGCTCAGGAGGAATACAGACTGCTCTGGAAAAAAGTCGGTGTGGTTGTTTTTAAGGAGCACAATAGGAAAATACTTGAACAAAAATGATCTGCATGGCCAAGTTGCCAGAAAGAAGCCTTTACTGTGCCAATGCCACACAAAATCCCAGTGAGGCATGTAAAGGTATTATCTGGCATAGTGTAACTGGGCTTTTCTGTGGTATTGGCGCAGTAAGACTTCTTTCTGGCAACTCGACCATGCATATCATTTTTGTTTAAATATTTTCTCTTGGTATCAAGAGATCCCTGAATTTTCTACTTCTTAATAAGTGATTGAACAGTACTGACTAGCATATTCAAGGGTTTGGATATCTTTTTATATCCTTTTCCATCGTTATAAAGTTTCATTACCTTGTTACGCAAATCTTTTGACAGTTCTTTTCTGATCTCCGTGGTTCAGAATCTAGTCTTCTCAGTGCATTTGTGTGAGAGGTAACAAACTCAATGACGATTTATACACAGACACTAATTGCAATTTAAAAAGCCACAGATATGTGAAATTAACCTTTAATTGCCATTTTAACCTGTGCGTGTCACTTTGTGTGTCTGTACCAAGGCCAACCATTCCAGGTTATGTAAACTTTTGATCAGAGTCATTTGGGTGATTTCTGTTATCATTGTGATTTAAAAAGGAGCCAAACAACTATGTGATAATAAATGGCTTCATGTGATCACTATTCTTAAATCAAAGAGTTTTTTTTGCACTATCAGTCAAATTGAAATATTAATGCCAAAATTTTACAAAATGGGTATACAAACGTTTGAGCGCAACTGTACATCCACTGTTATGCCCCGTACACACAGTCGGAAATTCCGACCACAAAATCCATCAGATTTTTTCCGACACTGGTGTTGCATACACACGGTCAGACAAAGTTGTCGGAAAATCCGATCATTCTGAACGTGGTGACTTTGTTGCATATGACGGAACTACGTAGAGGCTAGTAGCCAATAGGTTTGGTCTCTTAATTTGATCTGAGCATGCGTGGCACTTTGTCCGTCGGAATTCTCTACACACGATTGGAAAAAGTCCGATCGGATTTTGCTGTCGGAAAATTTGAGAGCAGGATTTCGATGGAAAAAGTCCGATGGAGCCCACACACGGTCGGATTTTCCGACAACATGGTCCGATCGGACATTTTCCGTCGGAATTACCGACCGTGTGTACGGGGCATTAGACATAATAAAAGGCCACAGCTCCATGCACGCTAAATACTGCTGTAGTGAATCCAAAAGAGTTCTCTGCTGAACATTTTGCTTATGATAGCAGGGAGAATATGGAATGATATATATGCAGCTAGTGGACGATATTCCTGTCAAATGTTGATAAAGTCAGCTCCAGCATGGCCTTATTTAGGCAGACAACTCCACTGACAATCCGGAGCATCAAGCCCACTGTCTACACTAAAGTGACAGCTGTTTGTTTTCTTTAGCATGGTATAATAAAGCGGCAACGTGTGCTCTATCGACCCACAGATTACAACTAAAAAGTATACTTAAAGTCAGTAAATTAAAACAGCAATGGGGTTGATTTACTAAAACTGGCAAGTGAAAAATCTGGCGCAGCCATGCATGGTAGCCAATCAGCTTCTAACTTCAGCTTGTTGAATTAAGCTTTGACAAAAAAACAAAAAAAAAAAGGCGGATTGTATCTAATGTATCTAAAAGGGTTGCTAACGACAATATACATACAAATTTATTTGGACTGGCAAAAAAATGAAAAGTATGTGGTGTGTGTGCGTATATATATATATATATATATATATATATATATATACACACACAGAGTATATATAGACAAGCTTTAGTAATGGTGTAAGTTAATGTGCATCCACCCAGTGATCCAAACATATAGAAGTAAAAGTACTATGGACAGTCAGCAAGTGGTTAAGCATATGAAAATCATTGCTCCTGGCTGAATGGATTTTTTCTAAAGTTTTTTTAAAGTGTCAATTAGGTATCAATAGATAGCAGCACCAGTGTGTTTAAAGAAATTCAGTACACAACAGACATGTATCTTACATATGTCAACAGTTTGGGGCAGATGCCCTTTCCCAAACCCTATTATTTAAGATTTGTGTGGGGTGATATTAGACTAAGCTTCATCTTCTAAGTCTTGTGCGGTACAGAGGGCATTCATTTGTATTTGTGTTGTGGTATTACAGAAGGATACAGAAACTAGTTGCCTCACTAGATTGGCTACTTCTGCTGCTCCATTTCCAAATCACTGCTTGTCTGTCCCTAAACAGCTGTCAATGTTCCCAATGCTTTTACCTGGGAATGTCTCAAGAGCAGCAAAGACAGAAGATTCATGTATTCTAATCTTGTAATAATTACTATATCATTGCTCAGTGAATATTATGTTAGTCATGCCTGACCTTTCCATCTCTATTCATTATGCAAGTATGTAGGAAGAAAATGAAATAAAGTGAGTAACAGTAAAATTCCTACATTTTAAGTAAGGTGAAGAGAATCTAAAAAACCTGTGCAACACAAGGTCCCATTTACATGTGAAGTAAGATGACTTTCCTGTAGGTAAAAAAAGCAGTTAAAGTGCATTGCAGGTATGTGTACGACTGCCTGCTTTTTCCAACACCTATGCATGCTACAGGTAAAATTATCTTATCTGCAAGCTTGCCACCCAGAGAGATAAATGCCAATGCACTTCTGGAGGGAGATGCGAGCCAGACTGAAGCTACTAGTATGGGACACTCTAGCCAATGGGTTCCACCCAGGGCAGGGGAGAGAGACCACCCCACTCACCTGCAGAGACTGATGAGTAATGACAGAAACTGCCTGATCAATAGAGACAATCTGGGTGTCCTGCCCAGAGTCTAGGACCAATAAAGGGATGGGGGGGGGGGGGTGCTGGGGCAGCAGAGGACAGGGAGCCAACGAATGAGAGAAGAAAAGAGTGAGATGGGGTTTCCCCAATGCACTACACTCTTCCTGACTGTTGACAATGGGTCTACAGGCACAAAGCGTGTAGACCTTTTCTTGCCCATCAGTGACAGGTAGCTAACATTGATAGATATCTGCAAGGCCCTATTCAGTAGATTATTGCAGGCACTTCTTGTTGGCTCTTCTGATGGGAGCCGAGTGCATGAATTCAAAAAACTTGAATATCTTTAGGAGAGGTTGTCTGATTATCGCACAATGGGGATGCCACAAAATGTTACTAGAGTGAACACAAAGACCAATTGATCTAAGAGGTAGCAGGTGCTCCGAAGGATGCTGAGGGGCCAGGTCCATATTTAGGTAAGGAACAGCCAGGACTGGTCTCAGTGGACATTGTAGGTCAGGAAGTCCCTATGGAGAGGAGGGATGCTGATGAGTAAAAAGTACCATGAAAGGCTAATGCCCCGTACACACGGTTGGAAATTCCGACCACAAAATACGTCTGATTTTTTCCGATGGATTTTGTCCGACACTGGTGTTGCATACACACGGTCGGACAAAGTTGTCGGAAAATCCGATCATTCTGAACGTGGTGACGTTCGTTGCGTACGACGGGACTACATAGAGGCTAGTAGCCAATAGCTTTGGTCTTGTAATGTGATCTGAGCATGCGTGGCACTTTGTCCGTCGGAATTCGCTACACACGATCGGAAAAAGTCCGATAGGACTTTGTTGTCGGAAAATTTGAGAGCAGGAGATAAAACTTTGTCCGTCGGAAAATCCGATGGAAAAAGTCCGATGGAGCCTACACACGGTCCGTGTGTATGGGGCATTAGGATAACCCAATGACAAAAGAATCTTCTGAGAAAGTGAACAAATGTCCAGATGGTGAACAACCTCACAACCCTAGGCCCCATTTGGACAAGGGCAAGGGGTCCCAGGATGCAGGAAACCCAGAGGACGAGAGGAAGTTGCACTGTTTTGTGCAGTATTACCAGAATAGTAGTGTAAAGCAACTGAAGGAAATCAACTGGTATTTCTTTGCACTTGTAAAAACTGATATAACAAAATGCGTTTAATGGTATAATTAACAGACCAAAAAGGAAACAAAAGACAAAGTTTTTACATACACTTTAATGGAGATCATCCCTATAGGGACTGTGACAATAAAAGCCTGGCTAAAACTTGAAAACTTCCCTACTCCATCCAATCCAAATTCCCTGCAATACACACTATTTATGATGAAGTAAAGCAAGCAAAGTGGTAGAGATATCATTTGAGTTTCTTAAACTGCCTCTTCATTGTCATTTACTTTTGCTGAGCTGTGATAAGTCTGTTAAACACAGCAGGATGGGGATGTTGTACACACAGCTGTATCATTAAATACAGTGGTATCAGTAGATACCACATGAGGAGATTTGGGCCCAGCTGCTTAGGAAATAATGAAGCATGCTCTGCTAATTAAAATGCCTTCAGACATTTGCTTCGTCAAGGAGTAGATAATTGTATTTTATTGTCAATATTTCAATATTTATGGTGACAAGGCTATACTATTAGAGCTAAGCATTCATGCAAACATGTGTATTATTGTTGCTCAACTGCAGTTTATCTATTGACTCACGTACCTGTACGTGACATTCTTCCGGCGGTTGGGGGGTCCGATCGGACCCCCCTCCGCCGGCGGGGACGGTCGGGATGGCTTCAGAAGCGATGCGGGACGAGGTAACGGCCAGTCGTTTCTGGCCACCCCCTCCCGATCGCTCTGGCCAATGAGATTCGTCCGCTTCCTTCCCCTTCCTGTGTAATTGTAAACACAGGCAAGGGGAAGTGATGTCACGCTCCTCGTGTCGGTCTTTCTGACCGGGACGCCGAGCGGAGAAGACATCAAGTAAGTGCACAAACACTACACTGACACCAGGCACACATAGGCACACATTTCACCCCCCTGTCACCCCCTGATCACCCCCAGATCACCCCCTGCCCCCCCAGTCACAGTGTCACTGATTGCAGTGATCATTTATTTTACTGATCACTGCATTTAGTGTCAGTGTGACTGCAATAACTGTCAGGGCAGTTAGTTTTAGGCCCCTTTAGGTCCAAGGTAGCCCCCGGCCCCCCCCCCCGTAAAGGTTTAACCCCTTGATTGCCCCTAGGTAACCCTTTCACCCCCTTTTGCCAGTGTCACTAAGCGATCGTTTTTTTTGATCGCTCTATTAGTGTCACTGGTGCCGCTAGGTAGCCAGTTTTTTTTTTAGGTAACCGCCAGGTTTATATAGGATTATAAATAGGTTTATAGGTCAGGTACCCCCATATTACAACCTAAATAAAGGTTTTAACCCCTTGATTGCCCCTAGAGTTAACTCTTTCACCAGTGATCACAGTATAAGTGTCACTGGTGACGCTGGTTAGCCAGTTAGTTATTTAGTTATTTAGGTTCCCCGTCAGGTTTTTATATAGTGTCAGGTACCCCCATATATTACCTAATAAAGGTTTTAACCCCCTGATTGCCCTAGTTAACCCTTTCACCAGTGATCACCGTATAACTGTTACGGGTGACGCTGGTTAGTTAGCTTGTTTTTTTATACTGTCAGGGCACCCGCCATTTATTACCCAACTATCGGTTTAACCCCCTGATCGCCCGGCGGGTGATATCAATTAGGTGTTAGGGTCAAATAAGGTCTGCGTCGCCCAGGTTAGTGCCAGTACCGCAAACACCCACGCGCAAAGCATACACCTCCCTTAGTGGTATAGTATCTGAACAGATCAATATCTGATCTGATCAGATCTATACTAGCGTCCCAGCAGTTTAGGGTTCCAAAAAACGCATTGTTAGCGGGATCAGCCCAGATACCTGCTAGCACCTGCGTTTTCCCCCCTCCGCCCAGCCCAGCCCAGCCCACCCAAGTGCAGTATCGATCGATCACTGTCACTTCCAAAACACTAAGCACACATAACTGCAGCGTTCGCAGAGTCAGGCCTGATCCCTGCGATCGCTAACAGTTTTTTTGGTAGCGTTTTGATTCATTCGCCAGCAGCCTAGGAGCTTTTTTTCCTGTGAATCTCACTAGTGTACTACTAAATTTAGAGCCCAAAATGGCAAATCGCAAGTACACTAGTGAACAGGCCTACTTGTTTCTGAGTATGTCAGATAGTGAAGAGGAGGTCACTCATCTGTCAGAATCAGGCTCAGAATACGATCCAGTAGACGACAGCGGCTCCATGACAGATAGCTCTGGCGACGAAGGTGTGGTCCCTGCTAAGGTCAGGCGTACCCGATCCCGATCTTCTGATGTTGTTGAGGTGCAGGAACCGCAGGTCTCTCGTATGGAGCAGAGAAGTACTAGCGCCGCTATTCCTTCTGGTGAACTGGCAAGCACCAGCGGCCTAGTACACCCTGGACGTAGTCAAACCAGCACTGCAGTAACACTTGGTGACGTGGCGAGTCCCATAAGTGCAGTTCAAGCTGGCGAGGTGGCAAGCACAAGTAGTGTCCCGCTGCCACCAAGAAGAAGACAAAGGCAGGCCCGTCGATCACATAGTGTCCTTCCTGCAGAATTCGCCAATCCTGATTGGGTGCCCACCACTTCTGCAGAACCCGTACTTCCCCCATTCACTGGCCAACCCGGTATTCAGGTGGAAACAGCTGATTTTAAGCCATCCGATTTTTATTCGCTGTTTTTCACGGAAGATCTCTATAGATCTATTGTGGACCAAAGTAATATATACGCTGGTCAACACATCGCCGCTAATCCCCAAGTGCCTTCCCTTGCCAGAGATTGGAAACCAATTACGGTTTCCGAATTTAAGACCTTTCTGGGCCTTTCCCTCAACATGGGCATACACAAATTCCCGACGCTGAGGTCTTATTGGTCCACCTCACCGCACCACCATATGCCCGTGTTCTCTGCCTCCATGTCCAGGGCACGATACGAACAGATCTTGCGGTTCATGCACTTCAGTGACAATGAACTTTGTCGTCCTCGTGGAGACCCTGAATTTGATCGGCTCTACAAAATTCGGCCCCTCATAAACCACTTCAACCAATGTTTGCAGCCTTGTTTACGCCCAATCAAGTTGTCTGCGTTGACGAGTCCTGATTAAGTTTTCTGGCCGCTTGTCTTTCAAACAGTTCCTTCCCAGCAAGCGTGCCAGATACGGGGTCAAGCTCTACAAGCTCTGTGACAGGGCAACAGGCTATACGTGGAGCTTTTCGGTTTATGAGGGAAAAGATAGTCACGTAGAGCCGGAGAACTGTCCAGATTACATAGGGAGCGCTGGCAAGATAGTGTGGAACTTGGTGTCACCCTTATTCGGAAAGGGGTACCACTTGTACGTGGACAATTATTACACGAGCGTGCCACTGTTTAGTCACTTGTTTGATCATCAGATTGGAGCATGTGGCACCGTGCGACCTAATCGCCGGGGCTTTCCCAGCGGCTTGTAGATTCCCGTCTTAGGCTGGGGGAGAGAGCCTGCTTGAAGTGTAATAACTTGCTCGCTGTGAAGTGGAGGGATAATAGGAATGTTTTCGTTCTTACCTCCCTTCATGCAGACACGACAGTCCAAATTCGTACGGCGGCTGGTGTTGTGACGAAACCCCTCTGTATCCACGAATACAACCTTAATATGGGGGGGGTGGACCTCAACGACCAGTTGTTGGCGCCGTACCTAGTTGTCCGTAAGGCTAGACGCTGGTACAAAAAAGTGTCTATTTATTTATTCCAATTGGCTTTGCTGAATGCTCATGTGCTATACGGAGCTTCAGGCGGGACGTTACCCTTCCTTGAATTCCAGGGAGCGGTTGTCATGGAACTCCTGTATCCAGGCGATTCCACACCTCACCATCCCTACCAAATGCAGTAAGCCGGCTGCATGAGAGGCATTATCCTCATGTCCTCCAGAGTACCCCTACCCAACGAGCCCCCAAAGAAGATGTCGTGTCTGTAGCAAGCGCGGATTTAGGCGTGACACCCGTTATTATTGTCCACGCTGTCCTGACAATCCTGGTCTCTGCGTTGGTGAATGCTTTGAACGCTACCACGAACTAGTGAGGTATTAGCGTAGGGTACAGCATTTCACAGGCTAGGATACACTTTCACAGGGTCTCAAGAATGCCATCGCATTTTGAGACCCGACCGTTGCAGTTCAAATTATAGTTACAGGGTCTCAAGAATGCCATCGCATTTTGAGACCCGACCGTTACAGTTAAAATTATAGTTATAGTTTAAAAAAAAAGTGTAAAAAATAAAAAAAAAATAAAAAAGTACAAAAAAAAAAAAAACCCCCAAAAAAATATAAAATAAAAAACCAAAAATAGTTGTCGTTTTATTGTTCTCTCTCTATTGTTGCTCTTTTTTACTCTATTCTATTCTGCAATGTTTTATTATGTTTTATCATGCTTGCTTTTCAGGTATGTTTTATTGTTAACCATTTTTTTTGTTTTCAGGTGCGCCATTCAGTTGCAGCGCGGATTTATTTATCTTGACAGCAACAGCGTTTGCTCCCACGATACATAAAGCCGCGACTCCAACACTGTAGGAGGTGATTTCACCACCACAGTTAAAAAAAAGAGCATATATGCCGAAGCATGGGGGCAGCAGAGGGCGGAGGAGCGATTTTGCTCCTAATGCCACGTACATACGGTCGAAAAAAAGTCCGACCATGTGTACGTGGCATAACTTTTTTGCGGGAGGATGCCCCCATGCTTCGGCATATATATATTTTAGGCACCGGTTGCGTTAACAAAATGTTTTATTTTTTACTATGTTTTTTTTTTTGGTATTTGCTTTGCAGGTATGGTATGGTAAGGTCTTACTGTTATACTCTAATGTTACTTTGTTTTAATGTTAACCATTATTTGCTTAGCAGGTACGCCATTCAGTTGCAGCGTGGATTTATTTATCTTGACAGCAACAGCGTTTGCTCCCACGATACATAAAGCCGCGACTCCAACGCTGTAGGAGGTGATTTCACCACCACAGTTAAAAAAAAGAGCATATATGCCGAAGCATGGGGGCAGCAGAGGGCGGAGGAGCGATTTTGCTCCTAATGCCACGTACATACGGTCGAAAAAAGTCCGACCATGTGTACGTGGCATAACTTTTTTGCGGGAGGATGCCCCCATGCTTCGGCATATATATATTTTAGGCACCGGTTGCGTTAACAAAATGTTTTATTTTTTACTATGTTTTTTTTTTGGTATTTGCTTTGCAGGTATGGTATGGTAAGGTCTTACTGTTATACTGTAATGTTACTTTGTTTTAATGTTAACCATTATTTGCTTAGCAGGTACGCCATTCAGTTGCAGCGTGGATTTATTTATCTTGACAGCAACAGCGTTTGCTCCCAGGATACATAAAGCCGCGACTCCAATGCTGTAGGAGGTGATTTCACCACCACAGTTAAAAAAAAGAGCATATATGCCGAAGCATGGGGCAGCAGAGGGCGGAGGAGCGATTTTGCTCCTAATGCCACGTACATACGGTCGAAAAAAGTCCGACCATGTGTACGTGGCATAACTTTTTTTGCGGGAGGATGCCCCCATGCTTCGGCATATATAAATGGTGCATGTATGCCCATCATTAGAAGTGGGTGGATGAAGGGAGGTATTCTAATGGTGGGCATACCCACCGCGCCATTGGGAAATTGGGAAAGCATTTTATCACACCGATCTTGGTGTGGTCAGATGCTTTGAGGGCACAGGAAAGATCTAGGGTCTAATAGACCCCAATTTTTTTCAAAAAAAGAGTACCTGTCACTGCCTATTGCTATCATAGGGGATATTTACATTCCCTGCGATAACAATAAAAATGACAACTAAGAAAAAAAAAATGGAAGGAACAGTTTAAAAATAAAATAAAAAAGCTAAATAAAAAGAAAAACTAAAAAAAAAAAAAAAAAAAAGCACCCCTGCCCCCCCTTCTTTTGCGCAAAGGCGAACACAAGCGTTGGTCTGGCGTCATATGTAAACAGCAATTGCACCATGCATGTGAGGTATCACCGCGAAGGTCAGATCGAGGGCAGTAATTTTAGCAGTAGACCTCCTCCGTGAATCTAATGTGGTAACCTGTAAAGGCTTTTAAAGGCTTTTAAAAATGTATGTAGTTTGTCGCCACTGCGTGTTTGTGCGCAATTTTAAAGCATGTCGTGTTTGGTATCCATGTACTCGGCCTAAGATCATATTTTTATTTCATCAAAAATTGAGCAATATAGTGTGTTTAAGTGCATTAAAATAAAAAAAAGTGTATTTTTTCCACAAAAAATGCGTTTGAAAAATCGCTGCGCAAATACTGTGTGGAAAAAAAAAAAAATGCAACACCCACCATTTTAATCTGTAGGGCCTTTGCTTTAACAATATATATAGTGTTTGGGGGTTCAACGTAATTTTCTTGCAAAAAAAAAATATGTTTTCATGTAAACAAAAAGTGTCAGAAAGGGCTTTATCTTCAAGTGGTTAGAAGAGTGGGTGACGTGTGACATAGGCTTCTAAATGTTGTGCATAAATGCCAGGACAGTTCAAACCCCCCCCAAATGACCCCATTTTGGAAAGTAGACACCCCAAGCTATTTGCTGAGAGCAATGTTGAGCCCATTAAATATTTTTTTTTTTGGTCCCAAGAGATTGAATAATGAAAAAAAAAAAAATAATATTTTTTTTTACAAAAACTTGTCACTAAATGATATATTGCTCAAACATGCCATGGGCATATGTGGAGATACACCCCAAAATACATTCTGTTGCTTCTCCTGAGTACGGGGATACCACACATGTGGGACTTTTTGGGAGCCTAGCCGCGTACGGGACCCCAAAATCCAAGCACCGCTTTCAGGCTTTCTAAGGGTGTAATTTTTTTATTTCACTCCTCACTGCCAATCACAGTTTCGGAGGCCATGGAATGCCCAGATGGCACAAACCACCCCCAAATGACCCCATTTTGGAAAGTAGACACCCAAGCTATTTGCTGAGAGGTATGGTGAGTATTTTGCAGATCTCGCTTTTTGTCACAATGTTTTGAAAATTGAAAAAAAAAAAAAAAATTTTTTTTTTTCTTTACTTTCTTCATTTTCAAAAACACATGAGAGCCTTAAAATACTCACCATGCCTCTCAACACATAGCTGGGGGTGTCTACTTCCCAAAATGGGGTCATTTGGGGGGGTTTTGTGCTATTTTTGGCATTTTATGGCCTTCGAAAACTGTGATAGGTAGTGAGGAGTGAAATCAAAAATTTGCACCTTAGAAATCCTGAAGGCGGTGCTTGGGTTTCGGGGCCCCGTACGCGGCTAGGCTCCCAAAAGTCCCACACATGTGGTATCCCCATACTCAGGAGAAGCAGCAAAATGTATTTTGGGGTGCAATTCCACATATAACCATGGCATGTGTGAGCAATATATCATTTAGTGACAACTTTTTGAATACATTTTTTTTATTTTATTTTTTTGTCTTTATTCAATCACTTGGGACTAAAAAAAAAAAATATTCAAAGGGCTCAACATGCCTCTCAGCAAATAGCTTGGGGTGTCTACTTTCCAAAATGGGTCATTTGGGGGGGTTTTGTGCCATCTTGGCATTTTATGGTCTTCAAAACTGTGATAGGTAGTGATAGGTAGTGAGGAGTGAAATCAAAAATTTATGCCCTTAGAAATCCTGAAAGCGGTGCTTGGTTTTCGTGGTCCCGTATGCGGATAGGCTCCCAAAAAGTCCCACACATGTGGTATCCCCGTACTCAGGAGAAGCAGCAGAATGTATTTTGGGTGTAATTCCACATATGCCCATGGCATGTGTGGGCAATATATCATTTAGTGACAACTTTGGGCAAAATATAAAAAATTCCATGTACTCAACATGCCTCTCAGCAAATAGCTTGGGGTGTCTACTTTCCAAAATGGGGTCATTTGGGGGGGTTTTGTGCGCAATTCCACATATAACCATGGCTTGTGAGCAATATATCATTTAGTTACTATTGTTAAGATAACTAGATTGCATATTGCTAGTAAGAGCTACCTGCTATCCCCTCCATCCCTAATGCAAAATGGCTAGGTGCTTTTAAAAAAAAAAAAGAAAAAAAAGATACATGCCTTAAGCTGGCCATACACGTGTCGAATTTCGAAAGATCTTTCTTTTGAAAATCAGAAAATTCGTGCATTTTGTGATTCGATGATGCCACCATTGATTTCGAAATTTGACTAACCAAACCTTCAATTTCACCTCATGTTCCTACAGAAAATAATTTTCTTGTCTGGGAATCTTCTTTTCTTTCCGGGAATCTTCTTTTCTTGCACATGCACATTTCTTTTTCGATTACATTTCTCGCACGATTCTCCCATCATTGGTTCGAAAATCGTTTGTTTTTTTAAAAAATTTCCAACATGTTGGATTTTTTTAATTCGATGGCCGCACGAAAATCGGCCGTTGCTGCAGCCCACTAATGGTGCGAAATTCATACGAAAATTCTTGGATAAGATTTTCGAGAGAAAGATCTTTCGAAATTCGACCCGTGTATGGCCAGCTTTAGACCCAAACTTCCAGCCTAAGCACTAGAGATGTCGCTTGACCTCTGCGCAGCCAGCTGGGATCCCTAATTTCACAAAAATGTGCTACTAAACAGTGCAGGAGTGATGTTAGTGGATGGTTTCTACTTATTTTTTAGGTCCACTTTTAAAGTGGTTCTAAAGGCTAAAGGTTTTTTACCTTCTTGCATTCTATGCATGAAGGCAAAAAACCTTCTGAATGCAGCGCAACCCCCAGCCTCCCTTAATACTTACCTGAGCCCCCTCCAATCCAGCGATGTTTACAAAAGCCTGGACTGTATGGGGACTCTCCCTCCTCATTGGCTGAGACAGCCCATTGGCTCCCACTGCTGTCAATCGCAGTGAGCCAATGAGGACAGTGGGCATTGCTGAGCTGCCGCTCTATGTGCCTTATGGACGCATAGAGCAGTGACTCAGGAAAGAGAAAGCAGCAGTGCTCCCAGGGCAAGCGGCTTTCTCTGGGGGCACTGCTTGAGGGGAAGGAGCCAGGAACGCCGGCTGGGACCTGAAAAAGAAGAGGATTGGAGCTGCTCTGTGCAAAACCCCTGCACAGAGCAGGTAAGCAGCAATATCATTTAACGTAAACACATTTTTTTCTCCACCGATCAAGGTCAAAATATCGGGCCCCTTCATTGATAGCAAACTTTAATACAATGGTGAACTAACCCTTCAATACAGGGCGCGCCCATGACAAGAGATTTCCAGGGCAGTTTGAATTTTCTAAACAGAAAGCAATACAGATTTTACCGTATCAAGATTCTGTCTCTTCTAAATATGGACTGAGCTGTAGGCAAGGAGTCATGGTCACTGCTTTGACTCATTCACTTGTGTGAAAATTCAGCTGGAGGTATTGAGCTCTGTAAAGATAGGATTTTACACAAACTGGAAGAATATGGGAAATGTGCAAAGCAGCCAAAATCTCCATCTGCTGACTGGGTAGGAGAATACATTGTATTATGCAATATTTCATATTAATCTTTTACATTTTAGTCCTAATCATAATAAAGAAATAAAATATGAAAAAAACACTATACATTCCCAAACCTGTGTTTACCCATGCAGGACAAAAAAACGAGCAGAAACAAGCAGGTGGACCTCTTCCATGAAAACAGGTGATGACTTTTAAAAGGTGCCATGATACAGGCCCTGATGTTCGGATTCTTCAATAAACAAAAATGTGACTTAAAGCGAAGATAAATTTACCTTTGCTTTGTCCCCACTGTTCCTGTCTTTGGCTGGCGTGGGATGATGCCACTCCTGCGCATGCACAGGAGTCAGTCATATGACACACAGGGATTCTGGTGCATATACAGCTCAGTTTACATGTGGCATGACAGTGAGCAGGCAGGCAGGTATATGCCACTGCAGAAGAGACACTGCATGTCTCCTCTGCAATAAAGAGCTTGCCTCATCAGGAGTACCGGCGCTATGGCTTTAAATTGAGTTTTTGCCCAAAACTGTAGTTGAGTTTTGGGGTTATTTGTTTCTAAATTGTGATTTGGCATCAGTTTGGCTGGGCTGTATTGAGGTTTTGCCTGGTCATAGGTGGGGTTTGAGAGGCCCTAGAATGCAGTCTGGTTGGACGCATTGGGTACCAATCTCTTCTCCAGCCAATCAGTGGGCGCGTTTGTCTCGCTGTGTGTTCTGGGAGAGGGTACTTAAGGTGCTGAAGTCACGTGGTTTGGGGTTCCGGTCCAGAAGTTGCTGCTGACTCTGTGGCCCTGGTCCTCCTGACCAGCCCCCAGAGGCCCTCATGGCCTGGGGTGCGGATCCATCCGTTTCTGAGCCTCGGAACTGGCTAGTTCAAGGCGCAGTAACTGGAAGGAGGATTCTAAGGTGTTCCAGTGCCATCTCGGGTTTGGAGAGGCCCAGCAACTCTACATGCAACCAGGGGAGGACTCTTCAGTAAGAGAGCCATGCACGAGGCTGGCTGCTCGGTAAGAGCCTGGAAGCTGAGCTGCCATGGACATTGATTGAATCCACAATTTCTTACTGTATAGCCGGATCGGCTAAAAGATTCTGGTACAGTAAGAAAAGTTCCTACTTTGACCTTCTGGTTACAACTAAGATTTTCAACCAAGTCTGTGTGAGAGACTTTGCAAAGCTAGAATTACTTGTTGTCTGCTAGATCCAAGCTCAAGGATTTATCCAGCGGTTAAAGAATTCAGTTGCGAGTGGCTATTCCCTGGATTATGTACAGCGAGAGACTTTTATTGAAGTCAGCAGTTCCAAGCAACTGAGCTAAACTTTATCCTTATACCCTCTATTCCCAACTTAGAGACTGAGTTTGTTCAACTGTTTTAGGCAAAATAAAAATCCTAAAAAGGAATTCAGGTGTTGGTCTCTACAGTTACTGGGTCATCAACCCTGGGAACCCCTAGACAAGGACAACGAGTTACGAGCTGGTGGAGGTAATCGGTAAGCCCAGATTCAATTCAGCCGCTCCTTCGGGGGTCAGTGCTACATATACATATATATATATATATATATATATATATATATATATATATATATATATATATATATATATATATATATATATATATATATATACACACAGTCAAGGCCGAAAATTGTTGGCACCCCAGAAATTTTTCCAGAAAATCAAGTATTTCTTACAGAAAAGTATTGCAGTAACACGTTTTGCTATACACATGTTTATTCCCTTTGTGTGTATAGGAACAAAACAAAAAAAGGGAGGAAAAAAAGCAAATTGGACATAATGCCACACAAAATTGTGGCTAAATAAGATTGTTTCAAGCATGTGATGCTCCTTTAAACTCACCTGGGGCAAGTAACAGGTGTGGGCAATATTAAACGCACACCTGAAAGCAGATAAAAAGGAGAGACGTTCACTAAGGCTACTTTCACACTTAGGCATTGAGCACGCTGGCGGTAAATCGGCGCTATATTTAGCAGCGCTTTACTGTCGTTTTAGTGGCGCTATTTTAGCAGTTTTAACCCCCACTAGCGGCCGAAAAAGGGTTTAAAACCGCCCGCAAAGCGCTTTGCAGGCGGGTTTGGAGCGCTCCCCCATTGTTTTCAATGGGAAGGGGCGCTTTAGGAGCGGTAAATACACCGCTCCTATAGCGCTCCAAAGATGCGGCTTGCAGGACTTTTTTGAGGGTCCTGCAAGCGCACCGCTCCACTGTGAAAGCCCTCAGGGCTTTCACATTGGAGTGCATTGAGCGGCTCTTTCAGGGCGCTTTGCAGGCGCTATTTTTAGCACTTTTGTGCCTGCAAAGCACCTCATTGTGAAAGGGGCCTTAGTCTTTGCATTGTGTGTCTGTGTGTGCCACACTAATTCACAGTAATCCATGTCCTTAGTCTGCTTGTCTTAAGCAAATTGTTTGCGGGCTTTCTTGTGCATCATCTTTAGAAGATTCTGGGACTTCTGGGACGACAGCCATGCAGACCAATTTGATGCAGTGTGTGGCATATTGTCTGAGCACTGACAGGCTGACCCTCCACCCTTTAACCTCTGTAGCAAGGCTGGCAGCACTCATACGTCTTTTTCCCAAAGACAACCTCTGGATATGACGCTGAGCACGTGCACTCAACTTCTTTGGTTGACCATGGCGAGGCCTGTTCTGAGTGAAACCTGTCTTGTTAAACAGCTGTATGGTCTAGTGCTGCAGCTCAGTTTCAGGGTCTTGGCAATCTTCTTATAGCCTAGGCCATCTTTATGTAGAGCAACAATTCTTTTTTTCAGATCCTCAGAGAGTTCTTTGCTATGAGGTGCCATGTTGAACTTCCAGTGATCAGTATGAGAGAGTGATAACACCAAAATTTAACACACCTGCTCCCCATTCACACCTGAGACCTTGTAACACTAACGAGTCAAATGACAACGGGGAGGGAAAATGGCTAATTGGGCCCAATTTTGACATTTTCACTTAGGGGTGTACTCACTTTTGTTGCCAGCGGTTTAGACATTAATGGCTGTGTGTTGAGTTATCTTGAGGGGACAGCAAATTTACATTGTTATACAAGCTGTACACTCACTACTTTACATTGTAACAAAGTGTAATTTCTTCAGTGTTGTCACATGAAAAGATATAATAAAATATTTACAAAAATGTGAATGGTGTACTCACTTTTGTGAGATACTGTATATATATATATATATATATATATATATATATATATATACATACACACACACACACACATGTATATACTGTATATACATATACAGTAGGTATAGAAAAGAATCACCCCCCCCCCCCCCCTTTTAAGATATTCACATTTTGTTGCTTTGCAGCCTAAAATGAAGACAGACACTATGATTGTTTTATCCAGCTGTATTTACTCAGTGCAACTTATAACATCCAAGTGAAAGACATAACACCAACATGTCAGAAAAAAATTAAATTCAAAAACAGAATCATCGTATCGAAAAAAGCATCACCCCTTGTGTCAGTATTTTATTGAACCACCTTTTGCTTAATTACAGCCTTCAGTCTGTTGGGATATGTCTCAATTAACCTTGCACATCCAGACTTTGATGGTGACTATTTGTGGACAGCAGTCTTGAAGTCATTCCACAGATTTCCAATGGGGGTTTAAGTCTGGGCTCTGACTAGACCATGCAAGGACATTCACCTTTTTCTCCTTCAACCACTGTGTGGTAATTTTTTATATGTGTACTTTGGGTCATTGTTATGTTGGAAGGTAAACCTTCTTCCCATTGACAACTTTCTGGCACAGGGCAGCAGATTTTTCTCAAGGATTGGATAGTATTTTGCCCCATAAATTTTTCTTCTATCCTGACAAGTGCTCCAGTCCCTGCTGCAGAGAAACATCCCCATAACAGGATATTACCACCTCCACGCTTTACTGTAGGAAAGGTGAGCCTTATTGGGTTTTTGTCAGACATATTGTTTGGTGTTGAGGCCAAATCAGTAAACTTTAGTCTCATGTGACCAAAACACCTTTTTCCATGTGGCCTCAGAATCTTCAAGGTGCATTTTGGCGAAGCTCAGTGGTGCACGTGTCCTTTCTTGAGGAGTGGCTTTTTTCTTGCAACCCTCCCATACAAGCCACATTTGTGGAGAACTTGTGATATTACTGCCACATGCACACAATGACCACTCTGTCATAAATTCCTGCAACTGCTTCAGAGTCGCTGTAGGCCTCTTGGTAGCCTCTCTAACCAGTTTTCTTCTGGCTCTTTCATCCAGCTTGGAGCAACATCCTGATCCAGAGGGAGTCTGTGTTGTACCAAATACCTTCCACTACTTAATAATAGACTTCACTGTGCTTCTAGTCATTGATAAAGCCTTTTTACATTTGTTTGTATCCACCTCCTGACTTGTGCCTGTCCACAATTTTATCCCAGAGATCTTTTCATCAGTTTTCATCAGTTACACTACCAGGGACTGAAATGCTTCAGGAAAGCTCTTTTAATGCTGAGCTAATCAAAATGAGTACAGCTGATCACAGTTGAAAGTCAAATGGCTTTGTGTGCCATTGAGAAGGTGATTAGCCTGATTGAGTTTACAAGTCATTTTTAGGAGGGGGGGGGTGATCCTTTTTTCCAACTCAGTGATTCTGTTTTTGAATTTTTTCTTACATTTTTTTCTGACATGTTGGTGTTATATATATTACACTTGAATTTTATAAGTTGCACCATGCCTGTCTTCATGTCAGGCTGCAAAGCAACAAAATGTGATTATTTTAAAGGGGGTATATAAAAAAAAGTAGTGACCATTCTATCAGTCATTACATTTTTGACATATACTGTATATTGCAGCATGAGCATTTGACATATAAATTGCAGTTCACATGGGCTGATATAACACACTTCTAACAAGTGATAATCAGATTAGGCTGTAACAGAAATCTAATACTAATCAGTATGGGTGTTGGGGTGTTGGGGTGTTGGGAGAATTAAACATGCTCTTTGCAAGTAAAGCAGTGTATATATTGCACACAAATAATAAATAGTTGAGACTTGAGACTTTGTGTAAACTGAAAGGTGTGTTGATGGCTAAATAGATGTTTTACAACTTCGCTATATGTTTGTACATCATCACTGCTCTTTGCAGTGCCTTACCAAGCATGCATGAGTGATTCAATATCTAATTGTGTCTTTTTCGGAATAAGCTTTGTGTTTTAGTGGTACAATTATAACGTGCAATAACGGTCTACAAGCTCTCCAGGGCTATCCATACATACTTAGATTTCTCTGGCGGCTGCTTAAATACCAAAACATCGACTGCAACCTATTGTTTGCAGTCACCGGTCGGTCACTAATGCCCTGTACACACAATAGGATTTTCTGATGGAAAATGTGTGATAGGACCTTGTTGTCGGAAATTCCGACCATGTGTAGGCTCCATCACACATTTTCCATAGGAATTTCCGTCACACCAAATTTGAGCTCTGGTTCCCAGATTTTTCGACAACAAAATCCATTGTCGAAAATTCAGATCGTGTGTACACAATTCCGACGCACAAAGTGCCACGCATGCTTGTAATCAAGCAGAAGAACAGCACTGGCTATGGAACTTCATTTTTCTTGGCTCATCGTACGCGTTGTACGTCACCGCATTCTTGACGTTTGGAATTTCTGACCAACTTTGTGTGACTGTGTGTATGCAAGACAAGTTTGAGCCAACATCTGTCGGAAAAAATCCCATGGATCCTATCGTGTGTACAGGGCATAATGCTAGGTACACACTAGACGTTTTTTTTATTCATCCCAGAGGTTACAGTACTAAGTGATGTTAGCGCGGCAATCTCCCCTGCTGTGCTATTGTATTCTGACAGGGTGACTTCCCTGCCCCCCCCCCCCCCCCAGAACACACCGATCAGCGCTGGCAGCCATTGGCCAGGTAGTGCTGACAGAGTCACACACAGCTGGAATTTCAACAGATTTAGCAAGAATCAGCTAAAATTTGAGCATTCTATGGCCAGCTTAATCAGCATCAGACTGCCAGTACCATTTAGACGTGGGCTGTGCAGATCATTTTGTGATATTATACAAGCCTAAGCAGACTGAACACTTCAGTGAAAACAGATCTTTCAAAAATGTCAGGCTAATTATTAAATAAATTAAGAGGGGGCAAAAGTATCCCAATATGCAATACCTTTTGTGCAAACACATTAAAACCACTAAAAAAATGGCAACATAGCAGGAATCACACTTGCTATATAATACATACTGCAAGGTTTCTATCTGGTGCAGTAAAAATGACATCTGGTGTCTAAAATCACAATGAAAAATATCCTGATTTATAAAAAAAAAAAAAAGGAAAGATTATGCTGTTATCAGATAAAAATCCTGAACATAATGCTTGCTGTCATCCACTCAAGTTCACTGTCTAATCTAGAGAACACTGAAATAAATCCTTACCCGAAATGATCTGAGCCAACTGTTCTACAATGCAGGCTTATAAACATATAGTGGAGCAAGGGGACACTCTGTCCTGTTTCCTACATACCTACACACACAGAATAGCATCAGAGCAGAAGATTATATATATATATATATATATATATATTTTTATTGTCCTACCTCTTGAAAGGGTTCAGGAATCTACAAGTCTAGACTGAATCCTAAGAGCAGAATTTCACCCAAAAGGGGAAGTTCTGCTTATCTCTCTCTCTCTCTTTTTTTGGGGGGTAGTGGGTACCTGGTTTTGACAGATTTGCCACCCCCCTACAGCCTACACATAACAGGTCGCAGAAGGCTGCGGGACCATTCACAAAGTTCAGCGCAATTAGTGCATGCGCAGTGGGAAGCTGTCTGTGCACCTGCAAGGAGTCACATCTGGCTTCCCTTATGCCCCGTACACACGATCCGAATATCGTACGACCGATCTTACAACCGTTTTCGGTTAATAATCGCAAGTAGAAATTGAATAGCCAAATAAAGTCACAAAATTTCTCGTACGATAGAAAAAAAAAAATCAGAATTGATGTCATGTGTTGTAATGTATTTGTATTGTATTTTCGGATAACTATACTGACTAAACAAAAATCGTACGATCTGGAATTGTGTGAGGAAAATTTGCGTGCATGTCCAATCGAATAATAATCGGATGAACGGTCATGATCCGGCTGTCGGAAGTAGTGTACACACGATCCGAAAATCGTACGATCCTTCCTCGGATGACCGTTTTCGTACGATATTCGGATCGTGTGTACGGTCCATTAGGCTCCGTTCACATCTAGGTGTTGCTATTTTACAGGCATTTTTTTTTGGGCGTTTTTGTACAGGCGTTTTGAAGTTCAAAAGGTCACCAATGTAAAAGAATTAAAACACCTGTAATCTGCCAAAAAAGAAGCTCATGTACTTTTTTGAGCGACAGGCGTTTTGCTTTAGGTGACAAGGGCCACTGAAATGAATGGGATTTGTCTTGTTGGATGTTTTTAGAGCTGAGGCTTAGAGCATAAAAACACCCAAAAATGCCTAGATGTGAACAGTCTAAGTAAACTTGCTGGTGCCAGGGACCCGAATACCGGTGAAGAACTGGCTCGGTGAGAACGGTGCTGAATCCTTGGACAGGTAAGTGTTCTTTTATTTCAAGTCTGCAGCTACAGAATTTGTAGCTGTTGACTTTTATTTTTTTCATACAGCCTGAAGATCCTTTTTAAATAATTAATAATATTATATAAATAATAATACGAGATTATTTGCTTAAAAATATTTAAATATATATTTTCATAACATTGTAACTCTTAATAAAGAATCAAAGTGCAATGTTGAGGTGTTACAGGGTAACTTGGTTTACAGTACATTCCCCAGCAAAGGATAAGAAAGTATACTATCCAGTAGAACCTTTCTTTAGAGTTCAGTGGAACCCTACGGTTCTAGAAGTTGCTGGGGGCTAGAGCACAGTGGCAGATTGGTTGTCACTGTAGGCGGGGGATCAATGTACAGTAAAGCATCATGTCTACACTGACCATCATCCACTGACCACCAAGGTAAGGCGGCATTCTACATTGACCACCAATGTAAGAGACCACTACAATTTTCATTGTCTGTGCTGCTTTTTTGGGCATTTTTATTATTATTTGTTTTATTTCTTGAATATTATTTAAAACTTACACTGATGTACCATGAGCTGTAGGTCTTATAAATTTTAGTGTGGGCTCCCTAAGATCTGAAAACTGTTTCAGAGTTTCCTCTGTGGTAAAATATTTTTTAAAAGCTGATCTAGTAAAATGGCATCAATCTTTTTATTATTAACCACTTCAGCTTCAGAAGGTTATAACCACTGCAGAACCAGGCCATTTTTTGGCGATACGGCACTGCATTGCTTTAACTGACAATTGTGCGGTCGTGCGATGCTGTACCAAAATAGAATTGATCTCTTTTTTTTCCACAAATAGAGCTTTCTTTTGGTGGTATTTGATAACCTCTGTGGTTTTTATTTTTTGCGTTATAAACAAAAAAACTATTTTGAATAAAATACAAATTTTTTTTTACTTTCTGCTATAAAACATTCCCAATAAATTTTTTTTAAAAAATCTAAATTTCTTCATCAGTTTAGGCCAATTTGCTACATATTTTTGGTAAAAAAAATCCCAATAAGCGTATATTGATTGGTTTGCGCAAAAGTTATCGCGTCTACAAACTATGGGATAGATTTATGGCATTTTTATTTATTTTATTTTATTAGTAATGGCGGCAATCAGTGATTTTTAGCAGGACTGCGATATTGTGGCAGACAAATTGGACACGTAACACTTTTTGGGGACCAGTGACACCAATACAGTGATCAGTGCTAAAAAAAAATGCACTGATCACCGTATAAATGACACTGGCAAAGAAGGGGTTAACACAAGGGGCGATCAAAGGGTTAAGTGTATCCCTGGGAGGTGCTAACTGTGTGGGGGGTGGATACACTGGAGGAAAAGAGAGATCTGTGTTTCAGCTTAGCTGAAACACAAGATCTCTCTTTTGCTACCTGACAAATTAGCGGTTTGCCTTGTTTACATAGGCAGACCGCTGCTCTGTCTCTCCACTGAGCGATCGGTGGGTTGCGGTGGCCAATGCGGCTGCAGTCCCGCTGTGTCCAATCAAAAACAAACATTTTATACTTACCTGCACAATGCAGTGGATTTGCACAGAGCAGCCTGGATCCTTCTCTTCTCAGGTCCCTTTTCGGCTCTCCTGGCCCCTCCCTCCTGACGAGTGCCCCCACAGCAAGCAATTTCTATGGGGGCAACTGAGCCCAATCACACCTCTGTGTGTCCATTCAGACACAGAGCTGCGACCCGACCCCACGCCATTTTTCCTTATTGGCTGACTGTTTTTGATTGACAGCAGCGGGAGCCAATGGGGAGGGGAGTCCCGGGCAGCTGAGACAATTCTACAACATCGCTGGATCTAGAAGGGGCTCCGGTAAGTATTAGCGGGGCTGAGAGGGGGCTGCTGCACACATAAGGCTTTTTATATGAATGCAAAGAATGCATTAAGATGAAAAAACCCTCTGCCTTTACAATCACTTTAAGCTCAATTGCAAGATGCTCATTGAGCATAATCCAGGAAACCTTGCGTATGAACATAGCAATATGAACTGAGGAGCTCTTCTACCTATGGTAAGTTTGGCAGTCAAAAACTTAAAATGAATTACGTTTTGTGTGGAGCAAGAGATATCATCCACTTTTTCATTTAGTAGAACAATATGGGGCAGTTGTGGAACAGGCGTTTCCGTGACCTTTCGTATTATCACAAAAACTTTGTTCCAGTAGCCCTGAATTTGGGAGCATTCCCACCAAATGTGAAGCATGGTTCCAAGAGATTGACAGCCCCAAAAACATGAGGGTGAGGAGGTTGGAAATAGCCTTGCAAGACGTGACAGGTTTTTTAGTATGCTGGAAGGCATAGGTCCAGCCCCGCTGCAGGCAGCCTGTTAAAGTCTGTGGAAAAAAAGTTTTGGCTTAACATACACTTTATTCAATAAAGTAAAAGGTAAGCCTTTTTCTAAAATATACTGTGTATAATAGAGAAAGTAGAAACTTCAGCTTTATTGAAGTGCAGCACCCTAGAACTTGTGCGTTTGCAAAGTCAGCCTGCTTTATTTAGGTGTTGGACAATTCCACCACCACCGATTTACAAGCAGCAGGGAGACGAACTATAGATAATCAATTGAAAAAATGGACCTTATCAAATACACAGCTAATCAGCAGTTTCAGACATTTCCATCAATCCAAATACTGCATTCAAAGCATTTACAGTTTACAGTCAATTGACCCATTGCACTGGGGAAATAGATGTCCATTTACAAGCTGTCAAGTAATCACAGGTCCTGAACCTACCTAGCTTTTATTGCCGATCACAATCACTCAGAGGTGCAGACACAGCATTACTTGCTTTTACAAGTCTTTGGAGTCAGGCACAAGTACTAAATAAGAAGCCTACCAAATTTATTAAAGTGGACCTTTCAAAAATGTAGGTGTGCATGAATAAATTCCTTATATATACCTATATACAACTGTCTAGATTTTCAGAACCTAACCCTGCATTCAACTTCTCCACAACTTTATCCCTGACCTGTCTGGTGTGTTCCTTGGCTTTCATGATTCTGTTTGTTCACTGAGGTTCTCTAACAAACCTCGTCAGGACTTCACAGAACAGCTGTATTAATAATGAGATTAAATTACACACAGATGGACTCTATTTACTAATTAGGTGACTTCTGAAGGCAATTGGTTCCACTAGATTTTAGTTAGGGGTTATCAGAGTAAAGGGGGCTGAATACAAATGCACGCCACACTTTTCAGATACTTATTTGTAAAAAATGTTGAAAACGATTTATTGTTTTCCTATCCTATCTATCACATAAAAATCCCAATAAAATACATTTACGTTTTTGGTTGTAACATGACAAAATTTGGAAAATTTCAAGGGTATGAATACTTTTTCAAGGCACTGTAAGTATATTATCTAACTATTCCCCCCCCCCCCACCCCAGCCCACAGGTACTTTTATGCAGTTTTAGGAAAGGGGGTTGGCACTGAGGTGGAAGGTCTAAAGCATCATACACACGATCGGATTTTCTGACGGGAATTGTGTGTTGACAGACTGTTGGCCTAAAATCCGACTGTTTGTACGCTCCATCGGACAATTATTGTCGGATTTTCCATGGACAAATGTTGGATGGCAGGTTTATAAATTTTCCACGGACAACGGTCTGTTGTCAGATTTTCCAATCGTGTGTACACAAGTCCGTCAGACAAAAGTCCAAAGTACAAAGAGGCATGCTCAGAATCGATGCTCGCCAAACACAACATTAGCAGAAATGCCCAAAGGGTGGCCCAAAAGAGATGAAAAGCCACGTAGTATGTCACTACGGTCGTGTTTGTTGGCCGATGAGTCCTTGCCGTTTGTATGCAAGACAAGTTCCTGGCCAACGCCCTTTGGACAAAAGTCTGACGTTTTGTCTGCAGAAAATCCAATCGTGTGTACGAGGCATAAGACCAGCTTATTTCCTTTGATTTTGGACCAGCTTGAACCATAGAGGACAAGACTTTTTAAGGTTGATTTACTAAAAGCAAAAAGACTGTGCAAGTGCAGTTGCTCCAGAGCTCAGTAAATGAGGTTCACTCTTCACTTTCCAAAAACATACAAGGAACATAAAAAAAACTGTATCTTTGCTTGCACGTGATTGAATGATGGAAGTCAGTAGAGCTTTTTCTCATTTACTAAGCTCTGGAGCAACTGTTCTTGCAGGGTGCAACTGCACTTTGCAAAGTGCACAGTCTATTTGCCTTTAGTAAATCAACCCCTATGTCTCATCTTGTGCTAGGACTGCACTGGACAAGGTTGCCTAATGCAGTTAGACCTTAGAGTAGTCACCAGAGCATGACATTAAGGAAAATCCTCTAACATGGAAGTTGCTTTGATTTTTGATAGATACCCTCTTATTTCCTGTTCCGGTAAGGGAAGTGAATGGGAATCTCCCCATCTAAAAACAAACAAAAACGTTTTTGCTTTGCCTTTAATACACTTTATAATTGCATTTGTACATTTTTCTTGTATGTACATTTTAAATAGAATTGTGATGTTACTGCAATTTTGTGCAGGACAAATTACATTACTCCTATTTTCATGGGCAGTACCTGTGCAACATGTTCTGTGTTTCCAGTCACAACCAACCAGATTCCAGTTGTCCTTTTACAAAGCAGGTTTGAACATGAAGGAAGAATCTGGTTGACTCAAACCTGTACTGGGAAGTGACAAATAAACCTGACTGGTTGCTCCTTGCCACATAGCACTTCCTTCAGATCCTTTGATTAATGAGACCCCATATGATCCTCATGACAACAAGGAAAGACATTCCAGGATGTCTCGGAATATAAAGGACAATCCATATATGGCTATTACAGAGACAAGCTTGCAGAGGAGATTCAACAAATGCATTATACACCAATGAAGGAATTCCGGATTCACAGTCATATGGAGGCTTACTTAAGCGTTTCAATTTGTCACATCAGATCTGTCACTGTGAAGCTTGCTATATGCGTTATACCAGTTTAAACAACCGCTGAAAAGGAGCCTTTGCGTCTAATGTTTTATCATTTAAATACTGATGCACAAAAGGGTGAACATAAAACAGGTCACACAGCAATAGCAGATCATCACACACAATGCACAATTAAACCTCCTACGGCTCCCTTCAAGATGATGAGAATTAGTCACTAGGAAAACTTTCTATAGAGTTTTGTCTTCTGTTTTACAGTCTACTGGATATTGGAAAGTAATAAAAAAGAATACTGACGGTTTTGCAGCAGAAATTATGGGATAACATGTACGTTAAGGTTTAATGAGGTAGCTATATTAATAATGAATGAATTAATAATGAATGTCATTTTAATCCCTTAAAGTGTATGTAAATCCCACTAATGAACTTCTACTTTCTCCTTTGAGGTCTGTTAAATATACCAATGTATGAATTGTCTAAAATCTGTTTGATAAGTGCAAAAAAACAAAAAATGACAGAAATCCAGTGCTCTCCTCTGTGCTTACTTCTTTAGTATCCCTGCCCTGTCTACCTTGGTGAACTGCACACCACCTCCCCTTTTGTTGTAGAGATGAATAGAGGGGGAGGATTTCTGTAGTCTGAACACACTTCCTGTCCTAGGTTGACATGATGCTTCTCCAAAAGATATAGTACAGTGTGTGTGTATTGTCATTCAAGGCCAGGAAGCCTTGAAAACAAAAACAAAAAAAGATACATTTTCTGGGGTTTAATTACAATTTAAAATAGAAGTATGGGCTTTGCAAAAAAGAAAACCATACTCACCCAGGTGGCATCAAATCGATGCTGCATCTGTCCCCTGCCGACTCTGCAATGAGAACTGAGTAATCAAACACTGCTGATCACTCAGTTCTTCCCTCCACAATTAGCAGAGAGCCATGACTGTCAGTCACTGGCTCTCTGCTCTGCCCCTCCAGCGCTCACTGGGCTGTGGAGGGGGTGGGAGGGGCTGGCTCAGTCTCGCTGCATTTCGCTGATAGGCTGAGCCAGGTGCCGGTCCAGGCTTCTGGGTGGATCCCAACCATATGGTCGGGATCTTTTCAGAGCCTGGACCAGCTCTCTGATATCAGCCAATGGTGGGCTTTAGCTCACTGACAGCTTAAAACGGGTCACAGAAGTGCAGAATGAACTACACTCCTGTGATCCATAGAAGTATAGCCAAAAATTTTGGCTGTACTTCTCCTTTAATAACTGTAAATGCAGCGAGGTACGTCATTTTCACATCTGCATCCGCAGCAGTCCCCCGCTGCAAGCATCGGGTTATTTCAAAACAGAAAATTACGCGATGCTAGGCGGAGATCGGTGCCATTTTTGGCCAGTACTGTGGCAGTGTTTTGTAATGTTGCCAGGGGCGCGCTTCCTTCACACTGCACATGCGCGAGATTGGGAGGTGCATGCTGGGTAGCCAAAATGCACCTAATTACGGAAGAGAGACCCAGCGGGCTTCACACGCCCACAGTCAGGATGGCCACGCTGTGCAGAAGGAGAACAAAGTGAGTTTTCAATGCTGTAGATCTACAAGAATGGGGACACTTTCGACAATTGGCAATTGTGAAAGAATGAGTGGTGACAATCACAGGTGTGATTTTATAATAAAACAAAAGAAAAAAAAAAAAAAAACAACCGTAAGTCTGCTTTAAAAACTTCAGCGCCCTTGGAAGAAGAATGGCATTAATGTCAGATGGGTAAGTCTGAAGAAGACATCACCAGGGATAGATGGAATATTGCAGCAAAAGCTGCCTTTTTCGGGGTGCACCATAATAAAAAAACAAAATAAACTGGAATTCAAAGCTGAAATGCACAAAGCTTAAGCAATTAAATCTAGTTTTTCTACTATCTGACCAATGATTAAAGCGGAGGTTCACACAAAAACGGAACCTCCGCTTTTCAGGAACCCTCCCCCCCCCCCCCCCCCCCCCCCCCCCCCCTCCGGTGTCACAGTCTACACCTCTCCTCCCGCTGTCTGCTGGGAAACACACGGGTCCCAGAGACAGCAGGGACCATATGGATTGCGCAGGGCAATTCGCAGTAGGGAACCAGGAAGTGATTCCCTTACCGAAGATGGCGGTGGCAGCACCCAAGAGCCGAGCGACAGATCGGCTCCGGGTGCCGACATCGCGGGCGCCCTGGACAGGTAAGTGTCCATATTTTAAAAGTCAGCAGCTGCAGTATTTTTGTAGCTTCTGACTTTAAAGAAAAAAAATTTGCGGGACCTCCGCTTTAATGTCTAAAGCTGCCGATACAAGCATTGTTTTTTTTTTTAGCCCAGCCTGTGGGAAGAACAGAAATCAAACAGATTCCTACATCACACTAAAAAGCATTGATGGACGAATCTTCCTTGATAGTTATTGTATTCTGTCAGCCGGTGCCGATCATCTCATTGGATAGAGGGACTGTGGCTGACAATTTCTACTAAGCTCTTTTGGAAAGCTTGATTGACCAGTCGACTTTTGTGGAGTCTAGTGGGGCCAACAAGGGCAACCATAGCTCAAACTTCGACCAATTAAGTATGAATCAGACAAAATTCAAGGCATGTATGGCAACCTTAAGTCTAAAATATGGCTCTTACTGCTCAACAAGAGTGATGTTCAGTTACTCATTGTAACTATTCAATTTCCAACATTTTACTGTGGGTAAATAACACAAGATGAAGTATGATCTGTTGTAGCAATGCTAAGTACTTTGCACATTCCACTTTGTGCTAAAAATAAATAAATAAAATCCAACTAAATGCAGGTATGCACTTTTAATCTACCTAGTAAAGGAAAGATCCTGAATCTGGTTTGAACCTACTGTAATCTCCTTTGCAGCCCCAAGAGAAAGGGAGAGACAGTATTAGGAGCCAATCAAATTCCACTGCAGGACATGTGCTGATGATGAACATATGGACATGAGGAATGAGCAAAGTAAGGCCTGTTGTTCCTTCATTGTTCAAACAGTAAGGGCCCATTTAGACAAGCAGTTGTCTCTTGCCTATTCTTGCCGGTGGAGAAACTACCTCCATGCCCACTCTGTGTGCGAACAGTCGCAGCCAGCAGTGGCACAGCCAGATCTGTACTCTGTACAAATCAATGGGTAGCACTGCAATGTTTGTATGAAACGCACCTCTTAGTGGTTACAGGTGTTTGGAGGCTCCAATTCACCCTGGATGCAGATGGTTTGTGTCCAGGGTCAGCAGTCCTGGATGCAGCCCAGTTTGTATGTGCCCATAGCAGAGCAGAGCTGTGTCCAGATGCAGAGGTTGCCGGTCTGAATGGGCATTAAGTTGGTGCTGTGTCCTGTAAGGTTTGGCAGCTGTGCCTCTATCACAAAACTGGCTGCTCAGAATTACAAATCCTTTGGCAAGTTTACCAGTCTTCACATATACAGTAACTATATTTAGCTGCTTTCTAGCGTTCAGCTTTAAATAAAGGCAAAAATCAAAGATCGCTCCACAATGAGAGCAGTTCACGTATTCACACGACACTGACAAGTAAGCAGTGAGATAGAAGTCACAGGTTCCGATTATCATACACACACTAAATCCAGCCATGGTAACAAACCTATTTTTAGAGCTGGCTTCAAGTTCTTGCATAGTATGCATATCCACATAGACATAGTACTTTACTGCTCTGTCACCTGGCAGCTCTGTAATCTCATATTATTATTATTAGCTGCTTGTCAGAGGATCCTGGAGTCCATCTAACTTACCAGAACCTGTAAACCCCAATAAATGAAGCAAGTATCAGTAGCATTGTCTCCTGATCAATCTGGGCACATTCCGAAGGTCCACAGGGGGAATGCTAGTGATGATTTTAGAGTATACAGTATCTCACAAAAGGGAGTACACCCCTCACATCTTTGTAAATATTTTATTCTATCTTTTCATGTGACAACACTGAAGAAATGACACTTTGCTACAATGTAAAGTAGTGAGTGTACAGCTTGTATAACAGTGTAAATTTGCTGTCAATGGGGCAGCACTGCAATACTGCCATCAAAACGCTGCTATTGCGGCATATTGGGGGGGTGGTAACCCTTTCTCGGCCGCTAGTGGGGGTAAAAGCATCCCGCTAGCGGCAGAAATGCGCCGCAAATCCGACAGTAAAATGTCGCTAAAAATAGCAGTGTTTTACCGCCGACGCTATACGTGGCTTGGTGTGAAAGCTCTCTTACTATACATGCAGCCAGTGACATCACCGGTGCAAGCCCTCTTATGGAACAGCCACCCGGGCCATTACTTCAGAGTTCTGCGCCGTAAACGGTGGCTCCCACGTGCATGGGCGGGAGGGATGTTATCGCAGCTCCGGTCAGTCACAGAGCCACGAACCCGGAAGGAAGACCAGGTGAATATGGGGGCGCCTGCAGAGGTGACAGCGCGGCACTGGGAGGCTTTGTTTTTAGGGAAGTTTAACATAATGTGCTAGTATGCAATGCATACTAGAGCATTTTGACATTACCTTGCAGTTCAGGGAAAAAAAAAACACCCAGCGGTTTACTAGCACTTAAAGTGCATACGTTTGGTGATAGCACTCTCTTTCTGGCTCTCAATTGTGCTCTTGCGTTGTCACTCTGGGCATCCAGCCGGAAATACTAGTGGCTGTTTCAACAAACTTTACACCAGAATAGTACACTATTGTCACCCTCAGGAAACCCACCCTAAGAAATGCCACGCAGCCATTGCTGGAGTGCATGTAGGTAGACAAGAAGTGGCAGCAAAGCAGTAGAACAGCAGCACTGATATGCAACAAAAGGATGAAATAAACAAACATTATTTTATTAAAAGAGGTCAGTTGGTTATCATACATAGTGGGACATTTATTAAAGCAGTAGTGTATCAATGAATGTGTGATTGAATCTTTGGGTATGTTTTCTGACCAAAGTGACAGTTTTTCATGTAAGTGCAGCCAAATAGTGACTACACCTTCTTTTTATTAATTGTGCTGCAACTGTGGGCATTTATTAGTGAAATGTGACCTAAGAATTATCACAAAAATGAGAAGTGCTGAGGAGCACGCATGCAGGTTTGCAGATATTGTTTTTTCATAGCAGCTAGTTTACGGTGCAAATTGCACACATCAAAAAAATCTGTTCCTAATTTGCATTATAAATAAAAAGCTAGACATAAGCAACTGCAAAATTATAGGACAGTTTTAATAATGTTCCAAACTGTGTTTTAGCAAATTAAAGGCCATTCACTTAGAGTTTACATCCACTTTAACGTGGATTTAAAGTCCAAGAGTATTCACTGCTATAAAGTAGTGTCAAAAGGACAAGCCCCGGACCAATTGGCAGCCAAAGGACCAGGCCCCTTTTTGCGATTCGGCACTGCGTTGCTTTAACAGACAATTGCACGGTTGAGCAATGTGAAGTAACTTAAAATGAATTTAACTGCTGTGAGATGAAATCTAATTGTTGTAGGTTACAAACATCACAGCTGGTATTAAATATAGGTTTGTTATTTGTGAGCTCTACTGTGTACACTACTGGACATACAGTATATTCCAGTGGTGTAAAGAGTAGGAGGTGCATAGCTATACACCACAACTAACTTTCAGCTTTTATGGGGTACCCATGGACAAGAACAGTGGTCTCCAATCCGTCTGCCTTTATCTGGCCCTTGGGGCACCATTCCATCCTTTGACACCAATGATGGGGCACTATTACTCCCACTGACACCAATGATGGGGCAACATTACTCCTGAAAATTTCTGTAATCGGTGATAAAATAGTCACAGAGGTAGTTATTTTTATTCACATGTTAATACCTTCTAAGCATTTTCGTGTGTGATTCTTCACTTTATTTTGGTTATACATTTTAAAAGTAAAGTCACCTCCAAGTCTTCTATCGTGCACAGCTTGTAACAACTGAATACATGAATCAAAAAATTTTTATTTTATGTGAGCTCCGAGCACAGTCTAAATCCAACCAACATAAACCAGGACCTGCACTGGAGTTGCACAATACCCTAAAAGGCCTTACTGTACTCTTTTTTGAATAGTAGAATAGATCATGCATTCCAACCATTTGTAGAAATACTACAGGAAACTAATAAACAAAGTGGAACTATACTATTACACTACAGCCTTAGCCTGCTCTCTTTCAGCCGATAGCTTGTGATTCATCAAATACTTTGACCTAACAAACGTGGGGCTTGCTGAGATCTGTACTCATCACTAAGAATTCTGTAAAAAAACAACTCACTTTCCATCATCCCTAATGGCAGGGCCATGTAGATCTTTATATTGTATTTCTATACAGGAAAGTTTAAAGTTTTGCTGTGGATAAAAAGGATGCAGACATGTTTTTGGACAGATTTTTGACGTTGAGTGCCCCAAAATGGGGACATTGAATATGTATGCTTTAACCGCTTCAGCCATGAAACATTTTACCCCCTTCCTGACCAGAGCACTTTTTGCGATTCGGCACTGCGTCGCTTTAACTGACAATTTGCGCAGTCGTGCGACGTTGTACCCAAACAAAATTGAAGTCCTTTTTTCCCCACAAATAGAGCTTTCTTTTGTTGGTATTTGATCACCTCTGGGGTTTTTATTTTTTGCGCTATAAACAAAAAAACTAGCAACAATTTACAAAAAAACTTTTTTTTCCCTCAGTTTAGTAGCAATAAGCGTATATTGATTGGTTTGCGCAAAAGTTATAGCATCTACAAAATAGGGGATAGTTTTATGGCATTTTTATTATTTATTTTTTACTAGTAATGGTGGTGATCTGCGATTTTTACCGGGACTGCGACATTATGGGGGACACGGCCAATTTTGACACATTTTTGGGACCATTGGCATTTATACAGCGATCAGTGCTATAAAAATGCATTGATTACTGTAAAAATGTCACTGTCAGGGAAGGGGTTAACACTAGGGGGCGATCAAGGGGTTAATAGTGTGTGTTATAACTGAAGGGGGGAGGGGACTGTGTAGGGGAGATGACAGATCGCTGTTCAGACGATCAGTCACTTCTCCCCTCAGAGAACCGGAAACTGTGTGTTTACACACACAGATACCGGTTCTCCGTGTGCCCCGAGCGTTTGTGGGAGCCCGGCAGTGATCGCGACCGCCGGGCACTCGCATCGGCTCAGTGGGCACGCCGACGCGAAGCAACGTTACATAACGTCGTTTTTCACCCAGCCGTGCCATTCTGCAACAGTACAACTGCAGCGGCTGGTCGGCAAGTGGTTGAAACTCTAAAGTTGGCTCATGGGAATGTCCTTCATTAACCAAGTCCTTTAATCGGTTACAAAGGCTGAGAATACTGCAATGAGAGGTGTAGAAGGGCATGGCAGAGCACTGACCTCAGAGCTGGAAGTAGTGTATTTAAAGCCCCCATCTTGGGACATTCCAGAAAGCAAAGGAACATAAGCAAAGACATGTGTAGGCTTGTGCGTGCACCTGCTTTTTTTGCCAGAGGTCAGTTTATTTAAAGGAGAAGTCCAGCCTGAGCTCATTCGGCTGGGCTTCTCTTATGGGTCACAGGAGTGCTATGCGTTTGGCACTCCTGTGACCCGTTTTCAGCAGAGAGCGGTCTGAAGTCCACTCTCTGCTGAATCACAGGAATCAGTCCAGGCACCGCGTCACATCACGCCAATAAAGTCTGGATCCGCCAGGTGCCTGGACTGATACCGTCTCAGCCTCTCAGCGAGCCACTGATAGACTGAGATGACCAACCCCTGCCCCTCCACAGCTCAGCACTCCAGTGAGCGCGGAGGAGGGGGGGGGGGCAGAGCGGAGAGATGCTGACTGACAGGCAGCAGCTCTCTGCTCAGGGAGCTGAGAGAACCGAGCCATCGGCGATGTTCGATCGCTCAGTTCTCAGTATAGAGGAGGCGAGGGACAGATATAGCATTGGACCAATGCTGCATCCACCTAGGTAAGTATGATTAGGGGGAAATGAATGTTTACTGAGAACAGGTTCACTTTAAATATAATCTAATAAAAACAGTTTTTAGTATGTGAAGCTGCAAGGGTTAATGTACAAAATTAGCTGATCTCCTAAACCAAACGCCCAAGGATAATCCATCATCTGTACCAGACCTGCTTTTAAATTATATCCATACTTGTCAATGCCCATCCCCACTATCGCATCATCATGAATGATGGCAAGGACAGGATTCAAAGCAGACGTTTTCACAGAGAAAATGTCTCTGTTATTGTAGTTTATGCTTAGTAAGCCTCTTTAATGATTTCAGCCTCAGCCTCTCATTTTTTTCTTAATATACCCCCGCTTACTGGGAGGCAATGGGGTTAATTTACTAAAATTGGAGAGTGCAAAATCAGGTGCAGTTCTGCATAGAAACCAATCAGCTTCCAGGTTTTACTGCCAAAGTTTAATTGGACAAGGTAAACTTACAAGCTGATTGGCTACCATGCAGAGCTGCACCAGATTTGTCACTCTCCAGTTTTAGTAAATCAACTTCAATGTCTGAACAATTCAGACAGTCACCCAGCCACCGGGTACAGCGTTGTCCTGCTGACATCATTCTGTCAACAGACACTTCTTAGTCCGAAGTCGCCATCTTACTTCTGATGTCATTGAGAGGCCCGTTGACTCTTCCGGGGTCAGCTGGCGGGCATCGTGATGATGCTCTGCTAGGTACGCTCCCCTCCTACTTACTGAATGAAAGACTAAAGGCCACCTAGGATATGCGATGTGCATATCCCAGGTGGCCCAGTGAACACTATGCACATTGTCTGCCTAGATGAACGACGTGCATGGAGGGGCGGGCAGCATGATTTGTTAAAAAAATTTAATAAAACACTGCCCTATTGCTATAAAGTAGAGGTCGAGAGGAGGGAAGTAAAAAATGCAGAGGGTGTAGATCTGCTTTAAGGCCTAGGTTTAGTAAAAAAACAGCAGTCTCAGGGCTTTTGGATGTCTACACAAAATAAAGAGAAAAAAAACACAAATAATACCACATTCTACCCACCTGGAGGCTGCTATCTCAACTTTTGTCCTTGCTACAGCCGCTGCTCTTTGGGCTCCTTCAATGGCCCGATCTACTTTTTCTTTTGTTTTGGTGTTCTTTATCGGGATAAGCTGTTTTCTTATTCCACGCACTAAAACATTGTTTTTATACTTTCCCTCTTCCTTTGTGCCATCAGGGAATATGGTACATCCATATCCATGCCTCCTGTTATTCAGCCATTCGCCCTCATACTTCATTCCATTTGAGCGCTCACTTACTCCAAATCCAGTGCGTTTGTCATTCTTCCATTCCCCCATGTAGGTTTCTGTGGTGGTGGCATCTACATGATCTTCTACGGGACAATAATCAGAGTCTAGATCTCCAAAGCTAATTGTAGAATTTGCATCACTGGAGCTTATTCTACTCATAGCTGCATCGCTTCTCACAGAGCTACGCTTGCTAGATATAGAGATCTTGGACTCAGACTTTCGTAGCTTTATGCTACCCAACAGTGATCCTCTTCGGAACAAACCTTTCTTTTTGCTGGTCGAAAGCTCGGAGTCACTGTGAAAATTCAACACAAATCCTCCACGCGTCCCTGCAGGACTGTCTGCTCCAAGGTCATGGAGCACTGTGCCATTACTCTGTTCACTGCGAAGTGAAGACAGAGAGGTTCGAAGAGGTGAACGGATCACCGTAGCCATGCCATAGGGAACACTCTGGCGGACACCATATCCATGTCTCATGCCTCCCATCCATTGCCCTTGGTAGGTACCTATAAAGCAATGAACATTAATGTCAACAGAATATTAAAGGAAAAACAAATGCAGAAACTAAATTTCATAAATTATTCTAGCCATTATACTGTTTTTACATGTAAATAGATGTTTTTTTTTATTCCCGCCAAGGCCCCTTTCACACTTGTGTGACTTATCCTGCGACTTGGGACTGCAAAGTTGCATGACAAGCCGTACCCCATGATTTCCAATGAGTACCGTTCATATCTAAGCGACTTCAATTCGCTGCAACTTCAAAGTAGTCCCTGCACTACGTTGGTCTGACTTTGATGCAACTTGAGATCCAACTGACAGCGGTGCTGTGCCACATAAAAAATGGCACATCCCTTAGTAAAATCAGCACACATTACAAAACATTGTTACACACACATTTAACCCTTTGATTGCCTCCTATAATAAGGCTTACCTGTAGGTACTGTGAAAATCTCCTAAACTTGCACAGTTTAGGAGCTTTTTGGAGTGCATGCAGCCAGTGATGTCACCGGCGCATGTGCTCTAAAGGTCGGGCATACTGTGCCGGACCTTCAGAGCCTTACATACATTGACCATCATATCCTTCTAGTGTTGATTACATTTTGCTTGCTTAGTTATTTGTGGCATTTACTCCATTGTCTTCTCAACATTTTTGACTTTATATGATACCACAGCATTTTATTTCTATTTTAAACTGAATGGGTTGTTTTACAAGCCGATCGATTTCAATCACTTTAAGTGGTTAAAATAAAGAAAACTTTGCAAATTTTCACCATAATTCATGGGCTGTTCTTTCATTTTTATTTTTTTTATATCTTTAGCAATCCTGATCAAGTGCATAATACATTTTTTCAGCACGAAGATTATCTAGTTTGTTAATATTTAATAAAACCAAAGTTTGAGCAATGTTATTTATGTCTTCTCCGGTCTCCTGACATCTAGCCATATGTGAAATGCTGAAAGCTAATATGTAGGTCATGTAAATATTACAAAAACATAATGTGCACACTTTTTCAGATGTTCAGATCCTCAGCAGAAAGCCGCACTTCCCTTCACACATCCAGAAGTCCCTCACATCCTGGAGAGCAGGGTTCTCCACAAGCCATTTTCCTGTTTATCTGGTCATCCATCTCCATTTCTTAAAACATGTCTTATCACATGTAAGAGAAACTTCCTTTGTTCAACTCCTAACCATTCAAGAATGACTTGCACGTGTTTCCACATCAAAACATCCGACCAACAAATCAAATCACTTTTCCCACAACTCTCATCAGATTTTGGGACTGTCCTGTCTTATTTATGCACAAAACTAACAGAAACACACGACTACTCTAAGTGCTTACAAGAGCTATGAGCTCCAACTGTGTGGAGGAGGAATTCCTTTTTACCAGAGAATACAGAGATATACTCTAAATCGCACAGCCTACACTGTGATTAGAAGATGTGCGTTAGTCACCACATGTCAGGTGTAGGTGTCCTTATACCTGCCTAGTGTGGGGCAGAAATAATATAAAGAACTGGATGACTCAACTTCTAGCATTCAAAGGGAGATTTGGTGCTTTCATTTTGGGGATTCCAATATTTGGCTTGAATGGAAGCTAAATGCTCACCACACAACCAAAACCATTTATGTTGGCCCAACCAAATGTTTGTCCATAACTCCATATTACACATTTTGAGGTGTTTTTTTATTGCAATGATGCCACAAAATCAAAGAATAACTGTTTAAAACATCCCTCCCATTAGGCTGGATTCACACCTATGCAGTCTTAGTGCTTTTTGCATTTTGCAGATTTGGACTACAGTCCATTTAACATGGTTTCCTATGGAACACAATCTGTAGTGCAGATCTACAAAATGCAAAAAGCACAAAAAATGCATAGGTGTGAATCAGGCCTTAGACCTCATTCACACGGACATACTATAGCATACGCCCCTGTGAAGGCTGAGTTTACCCGCACAGAGACACACACAGCTGCTGCTCCCAATTTGACATGGGTGTGGATGCATGGCTCTGAATACACACTATCTGCGTTTGGGGCTGTGCACCCACAACCATATCAAATTGGGAGCAGTGGCTGTTGCGTCTCTACTGACAAGATTAGGCATGCCTGCATTGCCAATGACTGTATTGGGATGCACAGGAACAGCGGTGCAGGTAAACAAGGCCCTTGCTTGGTCGTATACTCTAGTATGCCCATGTGAATGAGGTGAGGTGGATGGAGGAATCCTCCCCACTAAGAGCCTTGCTGTCAGAACACACTCATCTGTGTCTGCAGCCAGCTGATCAAGAAAATTTCCAAAAAGACTGTTAGACGATCTAACAATCAATTTCTGTATTACAGGAATGGGCACACATGGATTGAAATTTGGTAGAATTTCAATCCATCTATGTCCAGCTTTATACTCACCTGTCCTTGATCTTTGCCAGAGCCACTGCTGCAGACTCTCCTTGCAGGGCAGCCTATATCCCAATTACTACGGAAAGGCTATAAAGGCTAGTTTACACTTGCTTCAAAACATGGCTTCGGACACGCTTTGTTAAAGCAGAACTCCGGCCAACATTTTTTTTCCATGTCCTTGTTGCTGATCTCCTACCTTCACCAACTTTTCCATCCATGTTCTTCATGTCTCAGGGCGTCTGATGTCTCCCCCCCGGTCTGTGACGCCCATGGAGGAGGTGTCCTCCTTCTCCTCCCTCCTCCCTGTCAGCAATCTGTGCACCCCCCCCACCACCCACTCCATCTCCGCCCGCCTGCTATCTCCGTGCAGAGCGGGATTATCATCAGCAATTACTTGTTATTGGCACAGTGCGCTGTCAATCATAATAACGGCGGAGGATGGGACACCAGCGGGCAGTGTTCTCATATACTATACCCAACACAGTGGGAGATCCCCGCTGTGTATATACAAGTAATTATTGATGATAATCCCGCTCTGCACTGCTGGTCTCTGACATGGAGGTGACATGGTGGTCCCTGACATGGAGGTGACATGGTGGTTCCTGACATGGTGGTCCCTGACAAGCAGCACTGGTGGTCCCTGACAAGATGGTCCCTGACATTCGGCACTGGTGGTCCCTGACATGGAGGTGACATGGTGATCCCTGACAAGTGGCATGGGTGGTCTCTGACATGGTGGTCCCTGACATTCAGCACTGGTGGTCTCTGACATGGAGGTCCCTGACATTCGGCACTGGTGGTCCCTGACATTTCGCACTGGTGGTCCCTGACATTTGGCACTGGTGGTCCCTGACATTCAGCACTGGTGGTTCCTGACATGCTGCACTGGTGGTTCCTGACATGCTGCACTGGTGGTCCCTGACAAGTGGCACTGGTGGTCCCTGACTATGGGCACTGGTGGTCCCTGGCACGTGGAACTGGTGGTCCCTGGCACGTGGAACTGGTGGTCCCTGACAAGCCGCACTGGTGGACCCTGACATGCTGCAATGGTGGTTCCTGACATTCGGAAATGGTGGTCCCTGACATTCGGCACTGGTGGACACTGATAAGTTGCACTGGTTTGCATTTATATTAAATGCATTACATTAATATTATATTATTATGCATTTATATTAAAATGCTTTGCATTTATAAGGCTGTAACCTATCATACTGTGTGTTATGTATGGCTTGCTGGCTGCAGAATGAGGGGTGTGATTTATGTTGAAGTGGGCGAGTTCACATTTACATGTACAAGCCTTGTGTACCTCCCACATTCACTCCAATCCCAAGGATTCATGGGAAATGTAGGCGGATTACAGTTGGAGAGAGAGAAGAGGATATGATGCAATCACTCTTCTAAGAGATCCTCCCTGCCAGGAAAGATTCTTTTTAAATCGGAAAAGCGTAGCTCCACCCTAAAGTGGAACTTCCGCTCATTGGAACCCTCCCCCCCTCCGGTTCCACAATTGGCACCTTTAAGAGGGGTGCAGATACTTGTATAATACAGGTATCTCTACCCACTTTCGGGCATAGATAGCCGAAGATTTTGCGGCTAGCTACGCCACTTCCTGTCTCCCCCCCCCCGTCTTCTGGGAAACACATGGGTCCCAGAGACAGCAGGGGCTATCCGTATTGCGCAGCGCGACTCGCACATGCGCATTAGGGAACCGGGAAGTGAAGCCACAAGGCTTCACTTCCTGATTCCCATACCGAAGATGGCTGCGGCAGCACCCGAGAGCCGAGCGACAGTTCGGCTTCGGGTGCCGACATCGTGGGCACGCTGGACAGGTAAGTGTCCATATTTTAAAAGTCAGCAGCTGCAGTATTTGTAGCTGCTAACTTTTAAAAAAAATGATTTTGTCGGAACTCTGCTTTAAACGGTAAGAAATTTCACAAATGTGATAACTGTTTAGTGTTTTGTGTGTGTGTGGGCGTACTAATGGGGGATTTTTTTAAATTAAATTTTGCTTTAAAGCTCTCGGAACGCCAGTCAAAGCCCCTGTCACTAAATAAAATGGTTAGCTTACAGTTCTGTTTACACCTTGCTTTTGCTTGGTGCTTCGATGAGGCTTTGTTGGGGCTTCGATGGGGCTTCAAGCAAGCTTTGCCATAGACTTCTATGGAGGCTTTGAAGATGCTTTAAAGCACCACTAAAGCTAAATGGAGTATCATTTTTGAAGCAAAGCCAAAGCAAAGCAAAAGAAGGTGTAAACAGGACTGTAAGCTAACCATCTTGTATAGTGACAGCGTTCAGAGAGCTTTAACAAAGCGTGTCCGAAGCCTTGTTTTGAAGCAAGTGTAAACTAGCCGTTAATGTGTGTTGAAGCCGAAGCAAGTGTAAATGAGACCTAATAGGCAGTCTCTCCACAGTAATGGAATCAGACACAGTGGACATTTAGCAGGAGCAATGTTATACTCACTGTGGAACCTAAGGGGTTAATCACGTGTATTGTGTAAAAAGGCTGTTTGATCCTGTCTTCTCGGATCCTCCCCTTCTTTCACAGTCCCCAATCCATCTCCTGATAGTACAGAGCCTCGATGCACTCTGCACAGTTTGATGTGTGATTCTAGAGAGTTGTTTTTTTTTCGAGGGTGCATGTAATCAGCACTGTCCAGACAGAGGGTCAGGAGTCCTGCAGCCTCATAGGACAGTCAGAGGAGAATGAAAACTCCTCCTACAAGCTTTAACCAGTGCTCTGCTGGACACTGATAGAAGTTACAAGACTGATATATACTGCTGATGAGAAAAGGTATTTAGCTGTTTATATTTACTAAAATCATTGCATTTCCATGTTCTGTGTACTGTGGACGACCAGATATAGTGAATGTAGGGTCCTTTAAAGGACAGCTATACAAAAGTACAGTACCCTTACAGTACCCTTTTAAAAACTTTGTTTTTAAAGCTTATTTTTTATTTGTGATCATTTTTTCATTAACTAAACCCTGCTTTTTCTGTATCTGTTTTCCAAAGGAAAAGTATTTCCTGCTCTGTCCGGTCCGATCAGCAGGGAATCTGTATAGAGGCCCCACTGAATCATAGCAGAAGTGAACAGATGTCACTTTTGTGTGTGTGCATTCGGGTCTTAATTGCACTTATAAACTGGAACCTTCCAGACCCAGATTATGTCTAAAGCCGGGTACACTATGATTTTCTTTTCATTCAAAAAAACTGTCAGTTCCGGTTGGAGCCACTGCACTAACTATCCGAATAATGTAATCTACACCGCTGGCAACAAAAGTGAGTGCACCCCTAAGTGAAAATGTCCAAATTGGGCCCAAAGTGTCAATATTTTGTGTGGCCACCATTATTTTCCCCTGCTGAGCTGTCGTGTTCTGACAGGAGGAGGACACCCCCCCCCCCCCAACACTCCGATCGGCGCATTCCAACATTGGCTGAGAGCGCTGATCGGGAGCCGGTTCTGTCAGGATGTCATACACACGGGCCAAATGTCGGCTGGTTCTTATTGAACCGGCTGATGTCTCCTGACATTCGCCCCCTGTGTATGGGGCTTAGGGGTACCCAGATGTAAACAGAGTTGCATCCATTTACATCAAACTACCTCAGTTCTGCCCTTTTAGGTCTGAAAAAAAAACAGAAAAGGATTTCTGGACCTGAACTTGGAGGTAATTGGATGTTAATGGGCACAAGTCCGAATATGGAGCTTCTGACCAGGTCTCTGTGGACCTGATGGGACTTTCCTTGTGAAAGGGACCTAAAGCACAAGGGGAGATTTACTAAAACTGGAGCACACAGAATCTGGAGCAGTTGTGCATAGTAACCAATCAGCCTTTAACTTCAGCTTGTTCAACTAAGTTTTGACAATAAAACCTGGAAGCTGATTGGTTACTATGCAGAGCTGCACAAGATTCTGTGTGCACCAGTTTTAGTAAGTGCCCCCAATGTGTAGCAATTTGTTCAGAAGTTATCTTCTAGAAGATGCAAACCATCTAGTCCTGTACTTGCACACCTGCCCATTTAGCATGTTCCTTACATAATTATGTCCCCCAGTGCTGCAAATATACTATGCGGGGAAATAAGTTAAAAAATAAGTGTCTTTTTTGACTGGAGTAACATGAATGTTATCGAGTATTAATACTTCCTGGCTAGAGTATTTTTTTTATTAAAGTTCTACTTTAAATGAAACTATAAATGAGCCCTGAGAAAAGTTTTCATGGATGAGAAGCCGGGGATTACCAGACAAGCCTGAAATCATTAAGTAAACAATCTTCAGGAAAAATATATAACCGCACTAAACAGTAACACGTGGAGACAAGCTGAGGGCGAGAAAAGAACAATTTAGCATGACTAACCCGTATGACTCCGCTATGCCAAACGCCATGACAATGAATGGTATTATAATATTTACTTTTCCAGTGTAAGATGCTTTTATGTTTATGTAGATAGTGTGTCAAGACGCCATGTTTAAAGATGTTGCAGGAAATGGAGAAATGTTGTTTAATAAACCTGAATGTTCTACATGGTTCCCCCTCATGTTTATTTGATCTGTATAAACATGTAGTTACAGTAATGTTCACCCCCCTGGCGCTAGGTAAAATATATACCTTTATTTTACAATTACTTCCTCCCCCTCATGTTTTCAGACTGTTTAAACACAACCTCCCAGCTGCAACTTACACATTAACTCTTCCGCTTTACTGTGGAATGGTGAATCACATATGCCATTTCTAATCACAATGGGCCTCATCTATGAATGGCTTTAAATAAAAAAGTTGTATGGTCAGATTGTAACGTTTGTATGGTGACCCTGAGCCAGTCATTACTACACATGACAATCAAAGATTATGTTTTTATTTTCACAAACTGCACTTGGATGGAGAAATAAAAACTGATTGGAGGCTATGAGCAATACTGGCTGTGAGCCATTCAATCTCAAAGATATGTTATAACAGGGCTCATCAAATCCCAGGCGCCAGGTTGCCATGGCAACTAGAAATTACATCCTGGCTCCTGGGCTTTTGTCAGTCCATTCACAGTTGGCACCATGCACAGGGATGCACAATTCCTATCGCCCGACACCCAGGACATGTAGCGCCAGACCTCCTTCATAGCGCTAACCTTACGACCTAGAGGGGGGCCCTTAGTTCCGGTTCACACTATTGCAATGCGAGAACCCTGCAAATCAACTGCGGGTTCCCGCATCACACCCGACACACACGGCAGTTCACACTGCCATATGCAAACTGCTGGGGAGTGTCATTATATGTTAATGACACCCCCATTTCAGCTCGCACATCGCACTGCGAACTGACAGTTCGAACATGAATCGGATCGCATATGTGTGAACACACATGCGATACGATTCTGGTCCGAACAGAAAAAAAGGTGCTGTGTTTTCACCGAATGCGGTGCGATATCAGCCATACTATCTGTATGGCTGACATCGCACTGCACAGACATCGCATGTAATGTGAACAGCAGTGGTGCTGCGAATTACATGCGATGTCTGCCATCGCAATAGTGTGAACCGGCACTTAAAGCGTTGCTTATGGAAATTATACGGTACTGAACAGTTTTGGTAAAGGGAGTATAATTGGAGAGGGACCTTTACAAACACACGGTCATTTTGCACAGCATGGGCAAGTGTCTTTTTGAATAATATATTTAAAACTTAAAGCAGATCTCCACCCAAAAGTTCCACTTTAAGTCGTCCTCCCTTGTCAAGTTTGGCATGTCATTTTTTTGGGGGGGAAGGGGTATCGGGTACCTAGTTTTGACAGATACTCTCTCTCCCAATTCCCACTACCAGCTGCCCACAGTTATGATATCAGTGGCGGAAACCCCAAGGCTAGTGAAGAACTAGCCCGGGTGAGGACATCGCTGGATCCCTGGACAGGTAGGTGTCCTTTTATTAAAAGCCAGCAGCTACAGGAGTGGAGAACCTCCTTAAAGTGTTAAAGAGAAACTGCTATTAGAGAATATGGTACTACCAGTGCTAACACTTGCATGTTCCAGGGCAGTAATCATCATCCTTGCTTTTTTACTTAGTGATTTGCTGACACAGAGCAAGTGTGTCATTCAGAAGCCCAAACCTTAATGACTGCATATTACTTCCAAGTCACCAACTCAGTACATAGTGAGAATCAGATTGATAGACCCGCTGCTTGCACGTGTAAAAACACATCAGCCGTGACATCTCCCATAATTCTGTCCTGAAAGGTTCTCTTTAAATGTACTTAGCTTTCCATTCTAAATATGTTTGTATTTTAATGCTGGAAGTGTGTTCCTTGCTGGACAGATGCTCCAAATATCTTGATTATGCAACAGATGCCAGTTAACTAAATTTTTACATTTTATGATGACACTTCAACACTCTGCATATTTTTGGAATTTTATCAATTCTTCAAAGTGCTATTCCCATAGTAACCCTCCTGCATGATCACAAGGATACCAATGCAACAACCAGCCCACACACATCAATCAGATCCAAGAAATTCAGTAATGTGTGCATTCAGTGGAAAGGAGTTTGGTGAATTAAGTGTCATAGAACACGCAGCCTCTAAATAGGACTAGAAAAATACAAGTGACCCCTGTCATAACAACTATTTTATGTATCTTTTTTATCAGAAAAACTTTTTATTAAGGTACAAGGCACAAAGGCACGTACATAGCAATGCAAAAAACAGGTAGGCATTAGTACATAAAGTACACAACAGAAAGACAAGTGGAATCAGGCATAAAAAATGCAGAAACAGAAACTCCAGAGTTGGCCTTCAAATGGTATAATTTGCTATGAGGAAGAGGTGGTGGGGGGGGGGGGGGGGGGCAGACAAGGGTCACATGAGAGAAGCATGGGATGGGAACGGAGGAGAAAAGAGAGAGGTGGGGGGAGAAACATCTGCAGGTGGTGCTACCAGCTCTCAACAAGGAGGTATATACAAATTGGCCATATAGACCGACTGACATCTCAAAGCTCCCCATCACCCCAAGAGTCTATCCAAGCAGACCAAATCTTGTCAAACTTTGTCGGGCACTTCCAGTTTAAATAGGTAAGTTTATACAAAGGCAATACCCTGTGCACAGTTGACGCCAGGAAGTGATCAAAGGAGGCTGAGAGGATTTCCAACAGAGGAGTATCTCTCTTTTTGCCTAGAAAGAAGTGTAACAATAAACAATTTAACATATCTATCTACATGGAAGTCCTCAAACACATTTAATAGCAGAATATTTAGGTCCAATCCGATAGCCAGGTCACAAACTGAGTTGACATCAGCCACCACCTGCTCCCAGAACTGCTGTAAGGATGCACAAGACCACACCATGTGGAAGAAAGAGGCCTCCAAGGTGTGACATCATGGTTACTCTGAGGAGGTAAAGGGGTAAATGGCCGCAAGGCGGCGTGGGGTGTAATAAACTCTATGGAGAAAATTAATATGGATGAATCTGTCCCTAGCAGAGATCATTGTGGTAATGTACGAGCCCAAATAATCCTCCCATTCATCCTCCTCCAGGTCCGGGATATCAGCATGCCATTTAGAGTATACCCTATTCACCTTAGAAGCATAAGCTACAGAGAGGCGCAAGTAAAAAGAGGAGAGGGGTTTATCCAATACACCGGATACTAACAGGCTCTCTATAGGGTCTGACTCCAGCGTGATCCCGGAGGGAAACTGTATGCCAAAGGCATGCCTGAGCTGCAGGTACCTAAAAAACATCTAGTTGGGTAACTGAAAGGCTGCCTTAAGCTCAGGGAATGTTCGCAGATGACCTTCCTTTATCAGATGTTTGAGGCTTCCCACTCCCCTAGAGGCCCAGACACTAGGGTCCGGAATTGTACGCATGTGCGGGAGCGAGGGATTTCCCCATAAAGGGAAATGGGGGAAAAGGACACAGAGTCTCGAATGTAGCCGTGGCCCTATGCCATACCTTCACTGTAGTGCACATGAGAGATGTAATTGCAGGGTGAGCTTTAGGTCCTAAGGGTCGAGTAAGAGCCAACAATGGCGGCCTCCAGGGTAACAGCAGGGTTATTTTTAAGAGAAAACCACCACCTGACAGTAACCATCACTGCAGCCCAAAAATATAATTGGAAGTTAGGGAGTGACAGGACCCCATACTAAGCGGCAGTTGTAACATGGAGAGGGACAATCTTGGGGGTCCGCCCGCCCATATGAAACTAGTGAGTACATCATTTATACGTTAAAAAAAGGAGCTCAATATAGGCAAAGGAGTATTAGGAAAGAAATACAAAAATTGTGGTAGACCATTTTAATTTAATTAACCCTACCTACTGGAGAATGGAGGAGGGAACGCCATATGTTACATTTCTGGGAAAATCGATTCAGAAGGGGGTCCAGGTTGCAGGCATAATATGTGCGTGGATCCCCGCCAACCCTAATGCCTATTTAAACTCTTCTATCCAGCTCAGTGGGGTACCCAGTGGTGGTCTAGGGTGTGCTGGATAAAGTGGAAATAAGAGGGATTTCCCCCAGTTAATTTGGAGTATGAGCCAAACGTGTTCAGAATTCGGAGGGCCATGGGAAGGGACGAGGCAATGTCAGTCAGATACAGAAGAGTGTTGTATATATATATATATATATATATATATATATGTATATATACATACATATAATGATAATTTTTCCTCAATCACCTCCAGAGTGACTCCCTTAACCACAGCATCTGCTCTGATTGGAGTAGGAGATTGGAGTTAGTTCCATTGGCTAAATTATACATTATCCATCATAACAGAAAAGGTATTTAATAGGAAGTTCAAAGTGACAATTGTTTTGTAGATTTAAATACTGTAGAGAAGAGTTAAAACCTTTTTTTACTGTCCATGTCCTGCCAGGGAGATTTCTTTCTATTCCTATCTTGGAGATACAACAGGAAGTGTGGTAAAATCTCCCCATCTTATACAGTTGTCCTCTCATCTCTTGCTCAACCACCCAAAATATGTCATATACCAAATATGTTTAGAAGACCAATAACAACTGAATGCGATTTCTAAAGTTGCTTTCGCTAGTCGAAGCTAGTCACATTCAACTGGAATTGTAATGTAAAAGATGAATCGTAAGACCTAGATAATATGTGCCATTAGTTTCGGTGTGAACTTGGTAGAACATTCCTATTTATGAGGTCCAGATCTCAAACTGAACAAGGGACAAGTCCAAACTTCTTTTTGCAGCAGCTAGTATTCATGACTAAATAAATGTGTACACATTTGAAGTTAAAAGAGATGCTGCATCTGTCCCCCAGAGTCTCTGCACTGAGAACCGATCCATCGAACACTGCCGATGGCTCGGTTCTCTCAGCTCCCACAGTGGAGAGCTGCTGATTGTTAGTCAGCAGCTTTCCTCTCTGCTCCTCCACGCTCACTGGAGCACTGAGCTGTGGGTGGGTGGGGAGCGGCCGTCTCAGTTTCTTAGCGGCTTGCTGAGAGGCTGAGACAGGCAACAGTCCAGGCACCTGGCGGATCCAGACTTTATTGTCGGGATGACCCGGGTCCTGGACTGATTCCAGTGATATCAGTAGAGAGCGGACTTCAGATCGCTCTTTGCTGAAAACGGGTCACAGGCGTGCAAAAACGAATTGCACACCTGTGACCCGTAGGAGAAGCCCAGCCAAACAAGCTCAGGCTAGACTTCTCCTTTAAAGTATAACTAAAGGCAAAACTTTTTTTGTTTTGTTTTGGATAGATTGGAGGTAGATTAGAACCCCTGTCAGTTTGTATTGCTGTCTGTGCCCCCATTAGGGAGATTCACCCTCTCTATTTGTCCAGTTTACCGTTATCATTTAAAGTGAAAGTAAATGAAAATCACAAATTTTGGAAATCTTTCAATGAGGACACTAGTTCTGGTGACCTGGGGGTCCCCAATGGATTCTCTTAATTTGCAGGGATTTCCTCTCACTTTATGTTTGGCTATGGGACAGGAAGTGAAGGGAAATCTCCCCAATGGGACACAGATGGCAAAAAAAAATCTGACGGGTTATAACCCTCCCTTACTCTATCCAAAATGAAAAAAAAAGTTTTGCCTATAGCTTTACTTAAATCAATTAAATTTAACATCACATAAACAGACATGGTCAAAGTGTAGCAAATGGGGTGCACAGTTTCTGCACTGAGAAGCTTAGTGTGCCCATACCAAGAGAATGAAAGAGAGAAAAAGCCTGTCAAAACTGTATTTTCAAGGTACAACTTGCATTTGATTTAAAAGTCAAATTTTTTATTGAATTGGATAGACTGGATATAAAACAGAACATTGCTGCAGGCACTAAAGATTTCTAGCTAGGCAAAAAAAAAAGTTTGGGCCAATCAATGCTCTTTATGTTCAAGATATACATGGCATAATACTTCAAGGACAGAAAATGTAATACACAAAACCCATAATAAGAGGCAGATTAACCACCTGAGATCCGCGCTATAGCCGAATGACGGCTACAGCGCGGATCTAAGATGCCGTGACGACGTCTATTAACGTTGTCCCGGCCACGAGCTGCCTGCGCGCCCCCTGAAGGGCGCGCGTGGCGCGCTTTGTGATCAGCGAGTCTGTGAGACTCGCTGGATCACAGATCCGAGTAAGGGGTCGATCCCGACATCAGTCCCTCTCACTGCAATGTGCCCAGGGTCCATGGTGCCCACCTTTGCCTAATAAAAGCGCAGCCTACCAGTGCCCACTAGCTCCACCTGTCAGTGCCCACAGTGCCATCTGTCAGTGCCCACAGTGCCATCTGTCAGTGCCCACAGTGCCATCTCAGTGCCCACAGTGCCATCTGTCAGTGCCCACAGTGCCAGTGCTGCACATCAGTGTCACCTACCAGTGCTCATCAGTGTCACCTACCAGTGCCATCTATCAGTGCCACCTATCAGTGCCCATCAGTGCCATCCATCAGTGCCCATCGGTGCCACCCATCAGTGCCCAACAGTGCCATCTTTGCTGTGCCCATCAGTACCGACTTATCTGTCCCCACCAGTGCAGCCTATCAGTGCCCACCAGTGCAGCCTATCAGTGCCCACCAGTGCCGCCTCATCAGCGCATATCAATGAATCAGAAAAATTACCTGTTTGCAAAATTTTATAACAAACTATTAAACATGATTTTTTTTTTCCATCTTTTTTTGTTTGTTTAGCAAAAAATAAAAACCCCAGCTGTGATTAAATACTACCAAAAGAAAGCTCTATTTGTGGGAAAAAAATGATAAAAATTTCATTTGGGTACAGTGTTGTATGACCGCGCAATTGTCATTCAAAGTGCGTCAGCGCCAAAAGCTGAAAATTGGTCTGGTCACGAGGGGGGTTTAAGTGCCCAGTAATCAGGTGGTTAACACAAAATGAGGGTCCAGACAACATAGCATCTTTTGCCCACCATTCCTTTGATGATTGACATGATTAGGGATTTCAAAGGGGACACAGTAATCCCATCTACATGGCCTGCCTATTAACCCAACTGTCCTCCCTTTTGAAGTGACATTCACTGGGCCCTTAGCTCCTGCCTAAGTAGCCCTTTGGATGATTTTGGCTTATACCACAGCCTCTCCTGAATCTCTATTACAGATTTTACAAGACCTGCATGTACACCCTGTCCTTGTGCTACTAGCCTTAGTAAATAGATAGGAAAGTAATTTTTTTTAAATTTCTTTAGTTGCTTCCTGGATTCTAGCCTAGGCCAAAATGATGTCATACATCCCAAAAGTCTTTATGGGCCTTTTTTTCATCTGGATGAAGGGCTTTCTCAGCTAAGCTCACACCGCTGCCTGCCTGCATGTCTAAGGTAAGGGAAGATGGATTCCAGGAAGTAAATGCTACATGAATCATCTGCCCTTACTCAAGATGACCACAGCTAGAAATGCTAGGGGGGGGGGGGTGTTTTTGAAAGTGATTTCTCAACAAAATAAAGTATGGATGCATGGATGATGGATGGATGAGTTTGCTTTGAATATTAAAAATGTATTAAAGTAGAAGTTGACCCAAAGCCTAACTAATTATAAACCTACTCAAAGTCACATTCTAAAACTAATCTATCTAGCCCTGTAAAGAAGAAAACGCTAGCGGCGGATGCTGTGTGCAGGAGAGAACTGACAATGACTGGTAAATGACTGGGAAGTGACATCCCCCATGGAGTTACTATGGGAGTTCCGTTGTCAGCTGCCTCTCCTGCACATGCCTCCACACTGAAGCTGCCGCTGACAACTCAGTTTGGGACCGAAACAGCTGCAGAACAGGTAAGTATAGCGATTGTAGAAAGTGGCTGTGAGTAGGTTTAGCGTTAGCTTGGTGTTGGCTGAACTTCTACTTGAACTCCTTCCCACCGAGCATACGCACATATGCGGCCTCGGCTTTAACTCAGCTTTTACTGGGCAATTAAACCCCCCTCCTGACTAGACAAATTTTCAGCTTTCAGCGCTGTCGCACTTTGAATGACAATTGTGCAGTCAAACAACATTGTACTCAAATTAAATTTTTATCAGTTTTTTCACACAAATGGAGCTTTCTTTTAGTGGTATTTAATTACCACCGGGGTTTTTATTTTTTGCTAAACAAACAAAACAAAAAAAACTGTAATGGTTTGTTATAAAATTTAGCAAACGGGTAATTTTTCTCCTTCATTGATATGCGCTGATGAGGCTGTACTGATGGGCATAGATAAGGCAACACTGATAGGCACTAATAAGGCGACACTGATGGGCACCGATAAGACGGCACTGATAGATGTCACTCATGGGCACTGGTAGGTGGCACTGATGGGTACTGGTAGGTGATATTGATAGGCAGCACTGGTGATGACACACTGTGGGCACTGATAGGTGGCACTGTGGGCACTGATGGGTAGCACTGTGGGCACTGATGGGTGGCGCTGGTGGGCACTGGTAGGTGGCACTGGCGGGCACTGGTAGGTGAGGCTAGTGGGCACAGAAGCCTCTCCACGATCGGGATCTATGTCCCTCTCGCAGCTGCTGGTGATCGCCTTTTCCTCCTCATGCTGTCAGCGTGAGGAGAAAAAATAGACGATTACCGGCTCTGTTTAGGTCACATGAACAGCTGTCATTAGCTGACAGCTGGTCACATGGTAAGGGGTCGGGATCTCATAGACTCGCTGATCACAGAGCGCGCCGTGCGCACCCTGCTGGGGGCGTGCAGGCCGCTCAGGCATGAGAGGACGTCCATCGGCGCCCTCCTGGCAAATTGAGCCCGCGCTGTAGCCGTCTTTCGGCTATAGTGCGGACGGCAAGTGGTTAAGGGGTTATACTGGGATGATGCATGCAGCTTCCGCTGCTCTTCCCGGGCCTCCAGCACTTCCGCCGGCTAGAGTAAGACTGAAGCGAAGCTGGAAACGGCTTTGTTCCAGTCTTCTTTCTGTAAACACAGAAGCGATGTCACAATGTTTTTGGCGATCTGAATACTTTGAAGTGCAAAGGAGGGATTTGGGGTCTTTTAGACCCCAGATCCCTCCATAAAAAATATATATAATGTTTGGGGGTTCTAAGTAATTTTCTAGCCAAAAATACGGATTTTAACTCAAGCAACAAATGTCAGAAATAAGCTTAGTCATGAAAGGGTTAAATACTATTTTCTGTTTGTGGTGCTCTAACATAGTAAAACGTATATATTACCCCAACCTTTCATATTCCTAATATGTGCCTGTTGTACCATGTACTTGTGTTTAAATGTATCCTGTTTTCTTTGTATTGCTTCCTTTGTGTGAAATACCCAGTTATCCTGCCAGTCTATCTGCTGTCCTATTTTAAACTGACCCTGTTGGGCATGAGAGCACATCCATCCCAGTGTGGTCAGGTTTCTGACTGTGTTGAGAGAACATACTGCCTGTCCTCCAAGGGTCAGACTTCTGCTGACACACCCTTCACAGCCACCCACTGTGAAGATCAGAATACTGTTGCTTCCTTACCCCACTTCTTTAAGCCCCTTATGCAGCTGAGAACAGAGATTATGCGATCACTTATAAGAAATAAAAACAAGTTATTTGTGTTTTTTTTTATATTTATACACAAATAATTTTGCCTTTCATTTCTATTTTAAACTAAATGGGTTGCATTACAAGGTGAGGGTTTACATATACTTTAAGTTCTGCTTTAAAACATGTGAATTTTTGTTTTTATGTTTTTTTTAGTTGCTTGTACACATATTTGGTGTCCTAATATGTACTTCAAAAAGCTACTACAAGAACTGAAAAGATTCCCAGTACAAAATATGATTAGCAGACACTTGTGTCACTTGAGGTAATGTAGTATATAGTCATGAAGACGAGTCCGGCGGATGACACTAGTACTAGCATGCCTCAGTCATCTGAGTCATCCCCTGTTTAGGGACACAAGTTATTTGTCTGAATAGTGAAACACTGCACATTGTGGTATTGAGCGCACTGATTTCTTCCAACAGACTTCTAATTGTAACTCCATGAGAACAGCTGCATCATTTACAGGAAATGAAAGCTGCAGTCTTGTTAGGCATTTTATATATATATATATATATATATATTTATATACATACACATATACAGGGCTTGACTAATTTGCTTTGTATCTAGGAACCAGCTAAAAAAGTTAGGAGCAAGTTTTTTTAAATCAGCTGCCCGACGCCTTGAACTGCACGTTCAGGACGTCGGCCAATAGGAATTGCTCAGGCCAGATGAAAAAAGACTGAAAATTTCAAATGTTTTTTTTTTAGTTTGGTAAAAAAATGTGCAAATAAGTAATTTTTGAAAATCATTGCATTCTGTTTTTATGTAGATTTTACACAGCATCCCAACTTTTTTGGAATTTGGGTTGTATATGCATAGTCTTCAGGAGAATTAAATTATGTCGCCCTTTCACCATTTAAACCCCATGAGTGATTTTCCATCTATGCCGATGCCTACATAGTCTGTATCTAGTCAGGTACACCATCACAATACATAATTGTTGGTAAATTAAAGGCCATACACATATAGTTTTCTCTCATTCAGCCCATGGGCTCAACAAGAGAAATCTAACAGATTCCTGGATGACGGAACTAATGATGGAATCTCCCCAGCCGGCTATTGTATGCTGACAGCTGGCGGCTACACCTATCAGAATACCTGAACAGTGACTACATCTGATTGGATATAGTCACTGTTTGGCCGATAATATTACACCTGGCTCCTTCAACAAATAATCTACCTTTTCTCTTGAGCTGGGTGGTGCCAGTAGGGCCATCCACAGCTTCAATCTCACTGATTCAGCAGGAATTGGCCATGCTTAAAAAGGTGATTATCAGACAATCAGATTATGACAGATTGTCAGATTCAGGCGTGTAAACATTTAACCAAATTTCCTTTTCTCTTCACTGATACAGAATAATTTACTTATTAACTGTCCATAAGCATGTGCACATTTGACAGTCACAATGCGTGAAAAAAAAAATGGTCCCAGCATGTGACACACCATTTAGTAAGTGGAAGAACTTCTGAATTTCGTAATTGAAATTTAAAGTGGTTGTAAACCCTATTTTTAAACTTTATGCTTTTGTCTTGCATGTTGTCTTTTTGGGGGTTTTTCTTTCAACAGAGTTTACTTCCTCTTTAAATTCACTGTTCATTTTTCAAAATGAAGGCAGGCGTTTGTCTGGAATAGAGTTAAAAATGGAGTTTGTATTTAATCAGACAGATTCATCTATAAAACAGTGACATGTGCTTAGCTTACAGGAAGTGCTGAAGCTTGTTTTCTATAATGCCGTGAACAGATACTTAGAAAGAAGTGATAACTATAATTATGTTTATATGCTACATTAACAATTAAGCATTCAATGAATTCAGTTGTTGCAGAGCAACCGGTGATGGCATTTTGTTTACACATCTCCATATAACAAGATGCAGGTCTCAATTTTTAAAAATTAGATTTATCCAGTGTACTTTTACATGGAACCATTGTTGTCATCAATTAGGCAGCTGCTAAGAGGAATCTGTCTGCTGAGCTGTGAAAGCACGGGCACCCTCTGCTGCAGTAGGTATAATATAAGTGTGTGGCAAAGCCAACAATTCAGCAAAGATCTACCTTTCAACAGGACTAGAAAAAAACTTATACATTTTTCTGGGATGCTTAAAGCCTAACTCGGCTTCAATCCCTTGATCCTCAAAATTATCTAACAGAATGACCTTTGAACCCAAAAACAAATCAAGACTCAATTTAAGGGTCTAGTTCTACAGATTGCTCCTATTTACTGTGAAACTCTAGTAGAGATGAATAGTTTGAATAAAAACTGTAAGTATTTTTAAAAGGTGCTTAAATGGAACTTCACCCAAAAGGAGAAGTTCCACTTTAAAGAGGAAGCTAATTCTACTACTGAATTTTACCTATAGGTAAGCCTATAATAAGGCTTACCTATAGGTAGTGTAAATATCTCCTAAACATGCACCATTTAGGAGATAGTTACTGTACATACAGCCAGTGAAATCACTGGCGCATGCACTTTGAAGGAACGGCCGTCTGTGCAGTTTCTTCAGAGCCCTTTGCCGTGACCAGCGGCTCCCGCGCGCATGCACGGGAGTGACATTATCGCGGCTCTGGCTACTCACAGCGCCGAAGCCCATGAACCCGGAAGAAACTCCGGGGAAGATGTCGGCCGTCTCAGCGGTGTACGATGCATACTAGCTCATTATGCTTTTGTCTTACAGGGTTTTTTTTTGGGGGGGGGGGTTCAAGAGTTTACAACCTCTTTAAGTCCTCCTCTCCCCTCCTCCATTTGGCGAGCTCTGTGAATGCAGATTGCGGTAATCCAATCAGCGGCTCTTTATCACGCGATCATCTGTGTCCATTTACAGCTTTTCACGGATGTAAACATAAGCCAGTTATTGGCACTCATTTCCTCATGTTGGCAGCGTGAGAAGAGGAGAAGAGAGCCGATAACTGGCTTGAGTAAAAGGAACACGTACAGGAACACGTACACTGATAATCAGGGCACTGATTATCAGTGCCGTCCCAACAATGTCCACCAATGCTGCCAATCGGTGCCCACCAGTGCCCACCAGTGTCCCCTATCAGAGCCACCTTCCAGTGCCCATCAGTTTTGCTAACCAATGCCCATCAATGGCGCCTCACCAGTGCCCATTAGTGCCGCCCATCGGTGCAGCCTCATCAGCGAAGGAAAAAAATTACCTGTTTGCAAAATTTTATAACAAAATAACAAAACGTTTTTTTTTTTTTTTCAAAACTTTTTGTCATTATTCATTTATTAAGCAAAAGATAAAAAAAAAACCCAGTGGTGATTAAATACCAGCAAAAGAAAGCTCTATTTGTGTGAAAAAATAAAAAATTATAAAAATGGAATTTGGGTGCAGCGTTGCATGACCGCGCATTTGCCATTCAAAGTGCGACAGTGCTGAAAGATGAAAATTTGCCCGGGCAGGAAAGGGGTAAAAGTGCCCAGTAGGCAAGTGGTTAATATAATGCTATTAAGTGATCCCAAATCTTATACCTATCTAGACTTTAAAGGGGAACCATGGTATTTATGAAGTACATCTACAAATGTTCACCTGAATGTAAATACTTTTATCAGTCTTTATGAAACCCTGCTTTCTGTGCATAGTTTGCAAATATCCAACGTATATGGAGTCAGCTACACGTGCTCATCACATATGAAGGCTGCGGCCTGTTAGAAGTTGTGCGTTGTTGGTCATTTCATCTCCTAGTACAGCTGGCTACCAACATTCTTAGGTCACTTTGAAATTTCATCCATACATCGTACACAAAGGGGCCTATTCTATAAAACTTACCAACACACACCAATGCATACTGACCAATGTAGCCTGGTTTCTATGGGTTCCTAAATTTGCACACTGATCGCAGTATTACTAAATAAGCCTCATAATGGTATAACGTTTTGGTGATCACCAGTAAACTATAGACATTTCTACAAATATCTGTAGAATGTTCTCAGAGGCGTAAGTGCTTAGAGCCTAGAAAATGCTGTGTAAAATGTAAGATTAAGCACTCAGCTGTGCGGAGAAACATGATCACTTGCCACCTGCTACCCCAAAATCGTTCAGAAAGAACTCGGGTTTATTCTGGAAATTAACCAAAGTGTTCCCAGCAGGGGCCTGGCTTCAACAGTGAGAATATTTGCTGCTAGACCACTAGATCCAGAGCAATGGAGACATTCTTCAGATATGGGGCACTAAAGAAAAAGGCAAGAACTAGAATGCCAATTTTAGCAGCTCAGTCACAGTACTAAAATCACCATCAGCAATAAATCACAAGGAATAGCGAACAATTGTTAAAGAAATTATACAAATGGTGGCATCATGATGTATACTACATGCTTTACATGTAGAATGTAGTAGCTCAGTTGCATGTGATTGGAGCATTGTGTGATTATGTAAGGTAATCACTACTACATGCAGCCTGTGAAGTTTACACAACAGGGAGACATTTATTTCATACATTCAACAAATGATTGTTACTCTAAAGCCCCATACACACGGTCGGACAATCCGCGGACCAGGTCCGTCGGACCATGTCCGTCATACTTTGTCCGATGTTGGTTTTGCGTACACACGGTCGGACAAAGTTGTCGGAAAATCCGATCATTCTGAACGTGGTGACGTTTGTTGCCTACGACGGGACCACGTAGAGGCTAGTAGCCAATAGCTTTGGTCTTGTAATGTGATCTGAGCATGCGTAGCACTTTGTCCGGTCGGACAACCGTACACACGATCGGATTTGGTGTGATCGGACCGTGTTGTCGGCAAATCTTTCCAGCAGGAGATAAGACTTTGTCCGTCGGACAATCCGACGTACACTGTCCGATGGTGCATACACACGGTCTGATTTTTCAACAACATTGTCCGATCGGACAGAATCCATGAAAAAGTCCGACCGTGTGTATGGGGCTTTACTCTAATGATTCGTTGCTGCTACTGAGCTACTAAAAGTTGCCTATGTAGATGCAATCCTATGGCTAAGCTCCCCCTTGTAGTGTCGGGAATCAAAGCATACATAAAGACATTCTCAACTCACAGGAAAAACATGCTGATCTTCAGCCAGGGTGGATAAAAATCAATGATTTAAAAATATATATATATATTTTAATAAAATGCTTTTGGAGTAAAAATCTATCTAAAGATAGTTTTCTATTTAAGATACATTAAAAATGTTGTTTATTCAGCATGAAATGGAGCTTAGTTATGTAGCATGAGGCTGTATACTCTGAGATATTTAACTGGTTCCCGACAGGCTCACACAGATATACTGCGGCAGAATGGGCGAAATCCCGTACGGGTACGTCCTTCCCTTTAGCGGCCACCAGAGGGTGCGCACCCGCTTAACGGCGGGGGGCCCGATGCGCGTGGCCATGTGCGATCGCGCGCACGAGCGCCAGCATGGGGATATGTGTGTGTAAACACACAAATCCCTGTGCTGTCAGGGAAGAGGAGCCATATCGTTTGTTCGTACTAAGTAAGAAAAGCGATATGTCTCCTCTCCTAGTCAATTCCATCCCCATACTGTTAGAACACACTGAGGGAACACACAATTAACCTCTTGATCGCCCCTAGTGTTAACCCCTTCCCTGTCAGTGACATTTACACAGTAATCAGTTCATTTTTATAGCACTGATCGCTGTATAAGTGCCAATGGTCCCAAAAAAGTGTCAAAAGTCTCAGATCTGGTTGTCAGGCATTTTTGCTGTGGCCAATAGAAACCTATGTAAGGCGTGGAATGATGGCAGAAAAGGGGAGCTGCTGTTTGAGCTGAAAATGCCTGAAAAAACCCTTAAAAAAAAAAAACGCTTATTTCTCACTGTTTTGCGCATTTTTATCCCCATTGATTTCAATGGAAAATGCCTAATCTGTCTGCAAAGTAGCTCATGTACTTTTTTAAGCGACAGGCATTTTGCTACAGATGACAAAATGCTAAAATGTGAACAGGGCCAATTGAAATGAATGGGATTTTTCTTGTTGAGCGTTTGAGTGCCGAGCTTTGAGCTGAAAAACGCTCAAGTGTGAACGGGGTCTAAGAACATTTTCAGAAATTACCTATTGATCTTGCCAGAAATGATGTTCCTGTTAGTTGTAGCGAGCAATATCTTCTCTCTAAGGTATCTTCTGTAAACTACCAATTGCTCTGCCCTTAATGTAATAGAGATGAAGATATGGACATGTTTGTAGTCCATATCAACAGAGCAGCCTAGGTTGTCAACCATGACTCCCTCCATAATATACAGTGAAGGAATGATGTAACCACCTAAGGACAGGAAGTGTGCCATTTGTAGGATTATCAGGTGAAAATAAAGAAGAAAAAAAACAAAAATGAATGCAGCCACCCTCCGAGGACTATTAAGCTGCAACATATTACATTGTTGGTTTTGTGTTTTTATACAATTTAAACTGTATGCTTAAGATGAAGATATTATTTGCCATACATAAGTAAAGGTTTAAAGGGAATTTGCAAATAAACAAAACCAAACTGTCCCAGGTATTAACAGATCTACCTAAAGGGGCCTGCATATACTTGCAGCAGCCACCCAAATCCTCCCGTCATGGACGAGTGCTCGCCAATGAAAACTTCCTGGAGAGTCATAGGGCTTGCTGCTGCAACACATTCTTATTGGCCCACCCTTTCTTAATTTTGGTAAAAGATTCTCTTTAAACACACATTACAGAAAGAAAATGTTGCAACTAGCAGGCGGTTCTGTACCGCTAATTAGAGATGAGATTGGGTGTCCTACTAACTCATCTCTAGCCAAACTCCAAACTTGCATTCTTTTTGTTTACTCCAATGGGTTGTGGGGAGGGTAATTTCCACGCATAGCTCATGTAAGCAAACTCCTGGACCGCAGCTCCTTGGAGTATAAAAAAAAAAAAAAGCGCAAGTGTAGAGTTTGGCTAGAGATGAGTTCGGAGGAGGCCCAAGCTTGTCTCTACTTCTAAGATTAGCTGTACTATTCTTGAAATATATTAGGCACCTTTCACATTGGGCTGACTCCATTCTAATCAACAGGAATGCTGATTTGAGGCAGAGTGGGCGGATGACAGGTTCATGTCCCCTCAATATCTGAAAAGCAGACGCAGACAGACCCCATGGGGTGTAAACGGACAACAGACTACCCCGATCTGATCCGCCTACAAGGAGGACGGATCCCCTTCTGTTTGTTTTTAGTGGACAGGATCAGACCAGAGGTAGGCGGGTGGAAATAGACACAAGTTCATTTACACCTGCTGGTCCATAGGGGTGAATGGAGCATTCCAATCAGGTCCACCTGAAAAACAGACAGGTGGACCTGATCGGAATGGTTGTGTGAAAGGGCCTAAGGTCTCCTGCAATGAAACAAGTGTGTATGTTAAAAAAGGGTGCTCAGAAAAGGGCATCTTTTAAAGTGGATGTAAACCTGAAAAAATAAAATAAAATAAATTAAGGCTTGCACCTTGTACAGCATAGGATTTCATGTCACTTGTGCCCAGTATTGCCACAGAGTTAATCCAGCTCTGAGCAATCCTCTTATCTTTTTTCAGTGAGATAAAAACTGACACACAGAGAAATAGGAGTCAGTTCTTCCCCCTTGCTGTGAGTGACAGGTGATTTACATATCTCAAGCACAAGCTTGAGAGAGGCATTCTGTGTATTTCAGATCCCCTCCTCCCTTCTTCTCCAGCTCTCCCAGGATTGGCTGCTCCACACCTCAGCATGATTGGGCATGCTGAAGTCATGTGGTGACTTTTCTGGGTTTTGAGTTCAGTGTAAGAAATACACAGGAGAAAATGCATGTTGACAAGGGGAGTGTCTGCTGACATTACGACTCCACCCACTGAGCTTTGAACAACAGACCCACCCACAGAATCTGCAGTTTTTTCAGGTCTCATAACAGACAGAGGGGAGATATTTGACAGGTAAAGATACATGCAGGAAACATGTATATCTTTTTAGATAACCCCTATGGCAGTAGTTTAGAAAGCATGGGAGTGGCTTTACATCCACTTTAATGTATTTAATCCTTTTGTCACAAACATATTAACTCTGATTAACAGTTGGTCTGAGAACTAGAAACACACTGAGCTGCACATTCCTTGTTTTCTGCTATTCAAACATGCACAGCAAGGGGTATTTCACATTTGAACTTATAAAGTTGTATTGTGTATACAAGGGGGTTAAAGCAGGATTACAACTAACAAAATAACTTTAAATGTAAATTTTTATTATTGGGCTATAATTATTGTTTTTGCAACCCTTATAAATGCTCCATATTTGAACCCAAGTTTATTGTTTATTTTTAGTAATTTCCCTCATGCATTTTCATGTTTTTTTTTTTTTTTTTTTTAAATACAACACTAAGCTCATGAAAAACATATATAAATGTCTTAAAAACAACTACAAAGTACTTTTACCAGAAAAATGCATTCAACAAACTCCTATGTTTACTGTATGTGCCCAGACAATTGTTTACTATAGGAGCGATACACGGGGGTGGGCATTCCTATGGACAGATTATAGTAACATCCTGGTTGTAAACCTTGAGATTTTCATACACAAATCCAAATATTTCTGCCAGTCTTACAGGTGACACACGGAAGGAAACACTATTACAGTAAAATATACTGTGTTCCAAAAACTGAGGGCACAGTACTAATAACAGTTTTAATATATTATTTAATACCAATTTGCTTGTTTGGGATTTTGAAGTAGCCACTGAGCCCAATAGGAAATGTGCAGCTTTTTCTTATTACTGCCTGGCAGGTGTGGACAAGCTGGGCTATGGTATATATACATACACACACAGGGGCGGACTGACAACTCATGGGGCCCCGGGCAATAGGAGATTATGGGGCCCCCAGGCAATCAGAGATTATGGGGCCACACAGTATAAACATGCACAGTATACAATCACACAGTATACAAAGACATGTTTCTATTGGCTGAGAAGGTACTGGAGAGGTGGGGCAGCTATAATCTCTGGATTTTTAGACCAAAAGAATGTCGGTAAGGGACATTTCAGAGACAGATGTAAAAAAAAAACACAGATTTTTACATACTGTCCCTGGTTTTACTGAGGTTGGCAACCCTGATGGGGCCCCCTAGTGGCCCAGGGCCCTCGGGCGGTGCCCGAGTGGCCGAATGGTCAGTCCGCCCCTGTACACACCCTATCATTAAACCACCTGCAATAGTTATATATTCGGTCTATTGAAAGAGTCACACAAGAAACATTACCAGGTCATAGTGCTACATATCATGAGCAGATGTCTCTCCCATCCATTGACCTTGGAGAGACATTTGTATGTTCATTGCTAGCCTTAGATATTAACTATTGTCAAGTCATGCTGGAACATATATATATATATTTTTAATTTTTATTTATTTTAATCAAGAGGTGAGCCACGCTTCTTTCAATTAATGCAATCTGTGCACTTTCATCCGACAAGCTCCCACACACTGTTGATGCAACTGAATTCAAAAGGGATGAGGCACCAATGATCTTGCTCTTAGTTTTAATTTTTCTCCTCCCAACTCTTCAACATATGGGAACCATGTTCCGTGTGTTGAAAAGAGATATAATTAAGCCAAGTCTCATTCCTTTTTTTTTAATTAAAGAAAAAAGAAAATATATATATATATTTATATATATTTATATCAAGTATACAATATTACCTGTTAGATAGGGATCAGCTACACTCTCCTGTATCTGTTATGCTCATTATACATTAAGATAACCATAAATGAAGAATCAATAATTGATTCAGTTATCCCACAAGTCTTTTGCTTTTTCATTCGACATAATCAGGAAAATCATTGATTTGGTCCAAATTAATTGTATTTTCCACCAGAATCAATTATTCATCGTATTTACTGAACTGTCTATTCGGTTCCATTGATTTCTGAAACGTGGTTATTTATTCCACAATTCTATCTAATGATTGCATTGCTAAGTGTATAGTCAGCTCTAACCCCATACAGCCGGGAAACGTGGACACATCTCTATCGTTAAGACATTCATGCAGAAACAAGCAAATCCTTTTCATTTCTGATCCATTCTAGACCAGGCACTGATGTGATTAGGGTGATATGAAGTGAACGGAGAACATGTTTAACATTTCCTGACCAGCCCGCTCATGTACAAGTGACAGACAACTTTGTGGCTCTTCTCAGCTGTGAATACAAGATATCTCTTCCATGACAGGTGTCTGCTGTACTTGGAACTCAGATCGTCTTTGCTATCCAACTTTATATAATGATGTTTGAGTTGCAAAACTCATTGCGGCTCTGAGACTGCGGGGAGTTTATCAGCACCTGAGGCCCCCTACTGCTTTCACATAGATCTCCCGTGTCTGGAGCTGACTGTCCGACTGACTGATGAAAACTGGAGACAAAGTGGAGTTGGTGCCCCTAGCAACCAAACCATTTATGTTGTGTGAAGGTGACACCTGATTATTCATCCTAATCTGTGTGAGTGTCTTATTTAACCCCTTCAATAAAAGATGAGTTCATGGCAAATATTTCTATTCAGCTGAGGGCTTAACCATCTGTGAATTGTATTTGTTTGTTGTTTGTTTTTGTTTTGTTGTTTTTTTTTTATAGTATGGCAGCATGAGGTTAAACAGTTGTTTACTGTTTCCTTATTTGTAACACTGATTACAATTTTTTCAAAACAGATGTTTGTAAAAACAGAATTGATCTCATGTTACAATATGCGATTTCAAGAGTAAAGCCAGGTACACACGTACAAAATTCAGCCAGCTCAGCAGGAACCAGGCACGACTTTCTGCCCGTGTGTACTCTGTTCAACAGAAGCCGGTCTAATGACTGTCTTTTGTCTTACTGGAAAACCAGCATTTGATCAGCACATGCAGCCAATGACTGCAGCACTGATCTGTGTATTCTGACAGGTGAGTAGCCCCCGCTGTCAGAAAACAACACCGCAACGGGGGAGATCCCTGCATCCACATCACTTGTGTAGATACGACGATCTGCCATTTTATTTTTTCATTCAACCTGCTAGTGAACGAAATAAAACTGTGCATGTATACCCTGCTTAATGCCCTCCCTTGGATGGGGGTATTGGGCAGGCACAATGGTTGAGGGCTGGTTCACACCGGATGCTTTCCAGTGCAGTTTTAAACCACACCTGGGATGCATGCCATAGTGTTTGCCATGTATTTTAATGGCCCTACTTCACACCAGTGCGGTCAGTTCCAGTGCCTTTAAGGAGTGCTTTATTGAAAAGTTCATAAACAGTACAATGAAACTCAATCAAAGATCATTGACATGGTACCCTGTTTCCCCGAAAATAAGACCTAGCGTGATTGTCGGTGATGGCTGCAATATAAGCCCTACCCCCCAAATAAGCCCTACCCTATTTCCCCAAAAATAAGCCCTACCCTGAAAATAAGACCTACAAGATCTTTAACTAGGGCTTATTTGGGGGTAGGGCTTATATTGCAGCCATCACCGACAATCACGCTAGGTCTTATTTTCGGGGAAACAGGGTATGAGCATAAAGCATGGTATGAGCATGGGCAAAAGCTATTAGTCTTGACCCAACCCACCCAGGTTACAGTGTGTTTGTCCCATTGCCATCACTGAAAAGATATAGAACACTTAAAACGCACACTAAAAGCATATTTTTTTCCCTAGGGACGTATTGTCCATAATCCCATCAGGTACAGTGTTTTAGGAATTGTATTATTCTTTTATTTATTTTTAAATAACATTTTATATTTTGATATATTTAAATAGATATGTGGGCATGTGCTAGGAGTATGTATGTGTGGTTTTGTTGAGAAGAGTTTTATTGCTGCTGTAAAGAGTACCCAGAAAAATGTTGTTGTATGTATACAATGACAATAAAGTATATCTATCTATCTAAAACAAAAAGTATTGGAGAAATTCCAGATGAAACATGTTACAGCAGATAAACAGAATATCTAATTAGACATTAATAAAAGTGCTACATGCTGCAACTTTTTAATATGGAATCCATCAAAACCAATGAGAACACACAATGTTCTGAATGAAAATAAAGATTTTTCAAGCGTCAAAATAAAATAAAAAAAGCATCAAAAACGTGTGTAAACTCATATGCAAAAACACACCCGCAACTCTGAAATTTTTGGTGTGAACAGGTCCTGCCTGGCATAATGAGGGACACACAACGCTGATGACACGATATGCAGTAAATCATTTCAGGGGGTACTTTGCTGCTGAAGCCATTGACCTAACGATGTCTGATAGCTGCCTCTGAGGATCACAAGGCAATAAGAGCTCCTCATTACACATTCCACAATCTGGACTGCATAATATTTATCCTTTCATATTTTTTTTTATACCCCTCTATGGGAAAATATCACTGAAAAAAAAGCTGACATGAAGGTGATCACTGTCCAGGGACAACTCCAGACTGCCCACCCGGGCACACAGCTGGATTATCAGAAGATGAGCACTGGAGACATTCTGGGGGATTTGTAGTTGTTTTGTAAACTTTAATAAAACACAGTAATGAGAGAACATTCACTGAACAGTATAGTAAAGCTTTCATCCTCCCATTACATACTACTCTACAAAACATTAACTTTAAACAAGCTGAGAAAATTGGAAGCCACAATAGGAATTTCAGATGTGTACCAAATTCATTTTATAGTGACAAATGTCACAATACACAAACATTCCGGGGACAAATCACCAAACCCTGGCACCATCTATGGGAATACGGGTTAGCTGGCAACTATGCCATGTCCATAGCTAGTTATGGAAGGGACATAGCAGACTGGCATGATGAGCCAGTGAAAGGCAGGGGAGCAGGGACATGATCAGTGACACACAGGGGATTGGGGACAGGGTGAATGACATGCAGGTGAGCAGGGATATGGTGAGTACCAGGCAGGTGAGCAGGGATATATATGATTGGTGATACACAGGTGAGCAGGGAAATGATTGGTGACACACAGGTGAGCAGGGATATGATTGGTGACACACAGGTGATCAGGGATATGATTGGTGACACACAGGTGATCAGGAATATGATTGGTGACACACAGGTGATCAGGAATATGATTGGTGACACACAGGTGATCAGGAATATGATTGGTGACACACAGGTGATCAGGGATATGATTGGTGACACACAGGTGAGTAGGGATATGATTGGTGATACACAGGTGATCAGGGATATGATTGGTGACACATAGGTGATCAGGGATATGATTGGTGACACATAGGTGATCAGGGATATGATTGGTGACACACAAGTGAGCAGGGGTATGATTGGTGACACACAGGTGATCAGGGATATGATTGGTGACACACAGGTGATCAGGGATATGATTGGTGACACATAGGTGATCAGGGATATGATTGGTGACACATAGGTGATCAGGGATATGATTGGTGACACACAGGTGATCAGGGATATGATTGGTGACACACAGGTGATCAGGGATATGATTGGTGACACACAAGTGAGCAGGGATATGATTGGTGACACACAGGTGATCAGGGATATGATTGGTGACACACAGGTGATCAGGGATATGATTGGTGATACACAGGTGATCAGGGATATGATTGGTGACACACAGGTGATCAGGGATATGATTGGTGACACACAAGTGAGCAGGGATATGATTGGTGACACACAAGTGAGCAGGGATATGATTGGTGACACATAGGTGATCAGGGATATGATTGGTGACACACAAGTGAGCAGGGATATGATTGGTGGCACACAAGTGAGCAGGGATATGATTGGTGACACACAGGTGATCAGGGATATGATTGGTGACACACAAGTGAGCAGGGATATGATTGGTGACACACAAGTGAGCAGGGATATGATTGGTGACACACAGGTGATCAGGGCTATGATTGGTGACACACAGGTGATCAGGGATATGATTGGTGACACACAGGTGATCAGGGATATGATTGGTGACACACAGGTGATCAGGGATATGATTGGTGACACACAGGTGATCAGGGATATGATTGGTGACACACAAGTGAGCAGGGGTATGATTGGTGACACACAAGTGAGCAGGGATATGATTGGTGACACACAGGTGATCAGGGATATGATTGGTGACACACAGGTGATCAGGGATATGATTGGTGATACACAGGTGATCAGGGATATGATTGGTGATACACAGGTGATCAGGGATATGATTGGTGACACACAGGTGATCAGGGATATGATTGGTGACACACAGGCGAGTAGGGATATGATTGTTGACACACAGGTGAGTAGGGATATGATTGGTGACACACAGGTGATCAGGGATATGATTGATGACACACAGGTGATCAGGGATATGATTGGTGACACACAGGTGATCAGGGATATGATTGGTGATACACAGGTGATCAGGGATATGATTGGTGATACACAGGTGAGTAGGGATATGATTGGTGACACACAGGTGAGTAGGGATATGATTGGTGACACACAGGTGAGTAGGGATATGATTGATGACACACAGGTGATCAGGGATATGATTGGTGATACACAGGTGAGTAGGGATATGATTGGTGATACACAGGTGATCAGGGATATGATTGGTGACACACAGGTGAGTAGGGATATGATTGGTGACACACAGGTCATGATGTGTGACATGCAGGTGAGCAAAGGATACACAGGTAAGCAGAGACATGACTGGGGACATAAGTAAATGACACACAGTTGCTCAGGGACACATTCCAAGCAGGCAGTCTGTTCAAATCAAAGACACTTAGGTGGTGGGAGAAATTGTGGGTGACGAACAGATGATGGGGACACATTGGGTAAAACACAGGTGATGGGGACACGTGGGTGATGCATTGGTGATAAGGACATGTTGGGTGACACACAGATGAAGTGGGAAATATTGGTCAGTGGGTACAGGTTGGGTGACACACAGGTGATGGGTGAAGGTGGGGTGACACGTTGGGTGACACGTTGGTGAGTGGATACAGGTTGGGTGAAACTCAGGTGACAAGTATAGCTTCAGCTTGGGTGACATTCAGGTGATGGGGACATGTGAGGTGACACTAAGGTAATGGGTACAGGTTGGGTGACACTCAGGTGATGGGGGACATACTGGTTAGTGGGTACTGGTCGGGTGACACTCAGGTGGTGGGGGACACATTGATTGGTGGGTATCGATTGGGTGACACTCAGGTGATGGGGGACACATTGGTTAGTGGGTATCGATTGGGTGACACTCAGGTAATGGGGGACATATTGGTTAGTGGGTATCGGTTGGGTGACACTCAGGTGGTGGGGGACACATTGGTTGGTATCGATTGGGTGACACACAGGTAAGGGGTACGGGTTATGGTGACACTCGGGTGATGGGGGACACATTGGGTGACACTCAGGTGACGGGTTCAGGTTGGGTGACACACAGTTGAAGGGTAGAGATTGGATGACACATTGGTTAGTGGGTACAGGTTATGGTGACACTCAGGTGAGGGGTACAGGTTATGGTGACACTCAGGTGACGGGTAGAGGTTATGGTGACACTAAGGTAATGTGTAGAGGTTGGGTGACACACAGGTGACGGGCATAGATGGGGTGACACATTGGGTGACACTCAGGTGAGGGGTACAGGTGGGGTGACACATTGAGTGACATGTTGGGTGACTGGTACAGGTTATGGTGACACACCGGTGACAAGTACAGTTGGGGTGACACTCAGGTGACAGGTACAGATGGGGTGACAAGTTGGGTGACTGGTACAGGTTATGGTGACACACCGGTGACAAGTACAGATGGGGTGACACGTTGGGTGACAGGTACAGATGGGGTGACACGTTGGGTAATGGGTACAGGTGGGGTGACACGTTGGGTGACAGGTACAGATGGGGTGACACGTTGGGTGACAAGTACAGTTGGGGTTACACTCAGGTGACAGGTACAGATGGGGTGACACGTTGGGTGACAGGTACAGATGGGGTGACACGTTGGGTGACAAGTACAGTTGGGGTTACACTCAGGTGACAGGTACAGATGGGGTGACACGTTGGGTAATGGGTACAGATGGGGTGACACGTTGGGTCACAGGTACAGATGAGGTGACACTCAGGTTTTGCGGTCACTTACCTCCATCCCCGTAGGTCTCGATGCCGTAGCCGTCCTGCAGCCCGTTGCTCCAGGTGCCCTCATATCGGGCCGGTGTAGCCAGGCTCTGGCGGACCCCGTACCTCCCTTTGAAGCCATGGGACCACTCTCCCCGGTACATCCACCTGCCTTTGGTCTCCACGCCCAGCCCGTGCCTCTTGCCCTGTGCCCAGTACCCCAGGTAGGTGTTCCCGCTGGGCCAGGTGTACACCCCGACCACCTCGAAGCCGTGGGACCAGGAGCCCGAGTACTCCCCCTGCCCCTTGGGCCCCGTACAGATGCCGTGCCCGTGAGCTTTGCCATCCTCCCAGCCGCCGCAATAAGTGCCGCCGTCGTCGAAGTCGAAGCGTCCGCCCGTCATTCAGCGGCTGTGCGGTGAGGGGAGCTCGAAGAAGGTGAGAGCGGGGCAGCGGCTCCCGTGTACCGGCGGCGGCATGCACTCTCCTCTGCCTCCCCTTCTCCCCTCTACATCCCACTCACAGCGCCCAATACCGGCCAATCCCAGCGCGGCCCCGCCACCATCCTCTGCCGCTGGCCCCGCCCACACCCCCCCGCCGCGGGTATTATTAGAGGCTGAGCGAGGAGCCGGGAGGTCCGGACTAAAAATACCGCCGCTGGTGGAGAGAGCGGAGCGACCGACCGACCGGGGACAAAGTTTTCCCCACTGCCCCTCTCCTTTCCTCATCACACTCCTCTCCGGTCATTGGAGGATCACATGTGTTCTAGTAGAAGTCATCTCTGATTGGTGACCCAATATTGGGGCTCATACTGGGGGGTCAGAGGACCTTACACCACAGGGGGGCGACACGGGTGTCTGCGGCCATCCATCTACAGATCAATGACGAGCTGCGGCTGTGCACGCGTCATCGCACATCTGAGCGCTTGAACGCGTACATGACGGATGAGCGCCCTTGTTTAGGGCTCATTTACATTGGCGGTTTAGGGGGCGATTCACATTTTTACCGCCCCTCGACTGCTCCCCTTTAGCCAGAAAGGTATTTGCTTTGTGCTTCGCCCCAAATTATACTCCCTGTCATGTTCAGCACGCACCAACGCCCGCCAGATGCATCCCATTCAAGTAAATGGGGCCACGCTGCCACGGCACACAATATACGTGGTGCAGTGCCATAGGCTGCCATGTAGGGGGCTAAAACAGGTGGCAAAGAGACGACACAACTAGAAGCAAGAATCATACCCCGCCTCTCCTGCTTACTTCTCCATTCCAAGAGATGAAGACCGGTGCTCAGGCTGGGATGTTCCGTCCCCAATACAGTCAATCCATTACAAGTAAAGCCATCAACAACTCGGTGTACTCTTCTTATTCAACTTTATTACCTACCTATGAAATGGCACAGTATACAGAATACTAACGTGTTTGACTCATTTGGGGAAGCCTGTATTAGCCGAAACGCGTTAGTATTCTGTATATGATGCCATTTCAAATGTGTCTAATAAAGTTCAATAAGAAGAGTACACCGAGTTGCCGGTGTTGTGTCGAATACTGTCCCCGTCGGATAGTGTCCGCCCTGTACTGCGCTTGCGGAGGACAAGGAGACGCTGAAGGGCCAGATTTAGACCTTGCCCGGAGCACTTCAGGTTCTGGGGGCCCCTCATACACAGAGGTCTACATTCTCAACCACAGTCACACATTTTTAAAACGCACGACACAACATCATACCGAGGTCATGCATGCACACATACATGCGCAGGCATAGCGCTCTTGAGCTGCCAAAATGAATTTTTAAAAACAATACAATTGACCAGTCCAGAGTAAAAACTGTGACAGATGATGGCCAGAAAAATATTACAAATAATAATCTTTTATTATTATATATTTTGTATTAATTGTTATTATTTTATATAATTTTTTTTTTTTATATTGTATTATATTATTTTTGTGTAGGGGGTGGCCTATTAAAGCAGTAGTAAGACGCTGGGAATCTTTTCTTTTTTATTTAACCTGCAAGGCAAAGTTTTAATGTGCTAGTATGCATCACATACTACTAGCACATTATGCAAAACGTACTTTAGAACAAAGCCCTCCAGCGGCGAGCTGTCACCGCTGACAGGGATTCCATCTTCACCCGGTCTTCCTTCCGGGTTTGTGGACTCCGGCCATGTGAGTAGCTGGAGCCGCGGTGACGTCACTTCCGCACATGCGCGTGAGAGCCGTCATTTACGGCATAGGACTCTGAAGAAACGGCTCAGGTGACCGCATGCGCCGGTGACGTCACAGACTACATATACAGTAAATATCTCACCCGTTTAGGAGATATTTACAGTACCTATAGGTAAGCCTTATTATAGGCTTACCTATAGGTACAAATTCACATATGGGAGTTTACTCCCACTTTAAGTCAGGGGGGCCCAGGGAAGTTGCCTCTTTTGCTCCCTTATAAATGCGGCACTGAATACAGCACCCTCCTCACCACCTGCAAAACGCTCTCTGAATCAGCGAGCAGCTGGCGGTGAAGCCGCAAGCAGTCCACAGCTGCCCACAGTTAGTATGCTGGTGCCAGGTACCGAACGCTGGTGAAGAAACCGGCTGGGTGAGAACATCGCTGGATCCTGGGACAGGTAAGTGTCCTATTATTAAAAGTCAGCAGCTACAGTTTTTGTAGCTGCTGACTTTTAATTTTTGAACTTTAGACTGGGCATCCGCTTTAAGTTTTTATTTTTTAGTCACTTAGGCTAAGTTCACACTGGCAATAAAATCCGGCTTTAAGGGGCGTTAAAAAAGCCCCTCAAATGCCTATGCAAATGATACAATGGAAAACACATAGTGCTGTTCACATTATCAAAACATAAAGCGTTGGCATCGCTTTGCTTCATAATTGAAGCCCCATGACGAGTCTGGAGGCATTTGAAGGCTTTCAACACCTCCCATTCCAGTCTATGGTAACACTGTGCAAATGCCCTGGCAGACGTTTGCAGTGCGGTTGCGGGGCATTAAAATTTGTTTATTTCCTGTAATATCCCATTTGTTAAGCAGTTTTTAACGTGTCTTAACGCTCATCAAATGCTTCAAAACTGCACATAGGGCATTTGTGGAGCGTTTTTAAGGCTTTTAAATCGCAAGTCTAAAGCACATACTAAAGCTCATTGACTCAAGTCTAACGCCCATACTAATGCTAGTTAAGCGTTAGAAATTTAGTAAAGTGTGAACAAGCCCTTATTGCAAAGTCCACCTTCATTCATACTGGCAGTGGCACACATGCATTTATATTCATTTATAGGCAGGGCAGGCACTTGACTATTTTGCGCTCTGGGCAAGAGCAACACCAACTGGTTTGCTAGGGGGGGACTCAGCTGGGGGGGGGGCCTGGAGCGCAGGGCGCTGGGGGGGGGGACACAGGAAGAGGAGGATCAGGGCTGCTCTGTGCTAAACCATTTCATAGGGCAGGTAAGTATCCACTTCAGCTCCAGAAGGTTCACCCCCTGCCATGACCAGGCCATTTTTTGGGATATGGCACTGTGTTACTTTAACTGACAATTGCGCGGTCGTTGCGACACGGTACCCAAGTAACATTGATGTTCTTTTTTCCCACAAATAGAGCTTTTTTTGGGTGGTATTTGATCACCTCTGCAGCTTTTATTTTTTGCTCTATAAACAAAAAAAGACTGTCAATTTCCAAAAAAAAAAAAACAATATTTTGTACTTTCTGCTATAAAACATACCCAATATTTTTTTTTTTTTTAAAAATCACATTTCTTTATCAGTGTAGGCCAATATGTATTCTGCTACATATTTTCGGTAAAAAAAAAAATTCCAATAAGCGTATATATTCATTGATTTGTGCAAAAGTTATAACGTCTACAAACTATGGGATATATTTATGGAATTTTTATTTTTTTACTACGGTAGTGTAGTATCAGCGACTCATAGCGGGACTGCGACATTGCGGCGGACAAATTGGACACTAAGTGACAATTTTTGGGGACCAGTGATACTAATAATACTAATACTAATACTGATAATCAATAAAATTGGCCAAATATGTGTATGTTGTATGTGTATGTGTTGTAAGCGTGTCGGGACCCCACAGGGCAACAGATGGACACCAGTGGCAAAAGCGCCCTGAGGCGATCCAGTTCGCATAGGTAGCGCTATACAAGTCATTCATTCAATAATCAATGCTAAAAATATTCACTGTCACTGTACTAATGACACTGGCTGGGAAGGCGTTAACATCAGGGGCAATCGAAAGGTTAAAATGAGCCTAAAATGTGCTTGGTTACTGTGTGGGAGGTGCTTGTACTATGGGAAGGCAGAGATCTGTGTTCCTGCTTTGCAGAAACACAGGATCACTACCTTCCCTACTGATTATTAATATTATTATTATTATACACGATTTATATAGCGCCAACAGTTTATGCAGCACTTTACAAAGTATAGGGGGGGGGGGGGGGGAATACAATTACAGTACAATAAAAAAGGTACAGGAGGGCCCTGCTCATAGAGCTTACATTCTAAAGGGACGGGTTGGTGGTACAAAAGGTAATAGCTGCAGAGAATGATTTGATGGGGATAGAACCACAGTCTGCCTTGTTTACATAGGTAGACAGCCGTTCTGTTCCTGTTCTACACGATCGCCATGTCCCAGGGGACATTGAGTCTGCCGAACCCGGTGATTGGCTTTTGCTGTGTCCAATCACAGTGGGAGCGGGTCGCCGGCGCCCCAGACCTGGAAGTGCAGGATCATGTACAGGTAGGTACGTGATCATCCTGCACAGGAGAGCCGCCTTGCCGCTGTATGACATGTTTGTTATTCTTTGTTTTTTTAATTAGAATGTTTTTTTATTTTTTTTTAGCCATATGCTGGGTGGATTTTGTTTGAAAATAAAAAAATAAAACACTCTGACTGATTATTGCATCACTCTGCACTAAACTTTTTATCCAACCTCTATATTACATTTGTAATTTTGAAAGGACAATATAATGGAAAAAGAGAGGTAAAAAAAATCACTTGTGTGGTTTAGCCAATCATTTTCTGGATTTAGATCTTTGTGGTCTATGTACTCGGGGCTAAGGCACGTGTCCCTCTGTATCATTTCAGATAGTTGGGAGGTGTGAGTGTTGTAAAGACTGTCAATGCTCTGCCATGTGATGACTGTCTAGATTCCATGTGATCATAATAGTTTTTGTACTCTCTTGCTGCCTTTTATGAATGAAAAATTTATGAAAAAAAAACAACCAAACAAAGGGCCTCAGTCTTTGCTTATGGGTAAGTGGTTGGTGTCATGCAATTGTTTCTTTTTTGCTCCTTTAGCTAACAGTGCCTCCAGAACAGCTGGTGTATAGCACAGATATCGCCATAAGATTACAGAGCCAGCATTACCCATTCCATACAGCTTAGCCTGGAACAGCTGTATACAGTTTGGTAATACTTTTAGAACAAGGCAATGCTGTATCTCCAAATTACTTTTGAAATGAACATGTTAAAACTTATATTAGCGTTAAAGGGTAACTCCACATTCAACCAAAAACAATACAGCAAAAAAAAAAAAAATTGTAATTTAACCTCCCTGGCGGTATGATTCTGTCTGGAATTTTGTGCTGAAAGCGGTACAATTATTTTGCATGGAAATTTGGTGTTTTTATATTGTAGGTCTGCAATTCTTATGAATAACTCACTTAAATCTGTCCGAACCAGAGTCTAGTAGACATCCCGGGTATAATAAAGTTTGAAACACAAAATCATAAATTATAATAAAATAAAAATATATATAAAAATGATTCAATAATGTAATCAAATCAAAAAAACACTGACATTTGCTCAGTTGCAGAATAGTCGCTGTCATTAAATTTAGTGTTTGATCATGAATTGTGATTCTAATTTATTATCGGTGTTTTCTAGCTGGTCTTTTTTGTATACAGTACTGTAATCTGTAAGATTACAGTACTGTATTTCTACTGTGTTTTTAAACTTTTTTGAATTTGGCGCCGATCTCCGCTCCCGTGCGTCGTAACGTCGCAGTTAACGGAGATCAGCGGCACTCGGCACTGTGTGAATCGAGCGAGCGGACGGCTCGCTCACACAGCGGGGAGACATCGCAGGATCCAGGGGAAAAGGTAAGTAACCCCCCCCTGTATCCTGCAACGCAAGCCCGAGTCTGACTCGGGGTTACCGCTTTTGGTATTGAAGTTTCCACCCAGAGCCAGACTCGGGAATACCACCAGGGAGGCTACTGTTAGGGCTGGTTCACACCACATGCAGCCCAGTGCGTTTTTTTCCTGCATCAGAAACGCATAGATAGTAAGTTATATGGTTCCCAATGGCATAGTTCACACCAGTGCGGTCCGTTCCAGTTCCAGAAGAAAAAATAGAACATGCTGCATTTTTTCTGCACTGGGGCGCGGTAAAACGCATCAAAAACACACTGGAACGTACATCTCCCCATTTAAGGTGAAGGAAACAAAGAGGGGTAAAATACACTGGAAAGCATCAAAAAACACCTAAAAAACACACCAGAAACACATCAAAAATGCGCATTCAGAAATGAATCTAGAACAATCGGGACTGTGCTTTTATGGTGTGAACTGGCCTTTAGTGTACAGAATGCCCCTAGAAATGTCTATTTCTGCTTGTGTGAAGAACTCTGCACTATCTGCACTAAGATACAAGTCAGATTTTAGGCACCCTAATGTCATTTTTGGTGAGATACTCTCCCAAAGTTATTCACGTCTAATGGGATGCACACCCTGCAACTTTTCTCAGCAGAACCCTGAAAGTATATTAGTTGCTTCTAATGAATTAGTTATTCCCATTCAGAATCAGTCCTGCACAAGACCATGATCTAATGAAGTGTTAATCCTCGTGCACACGATCAGATTGTTGGCCAACAAAACCGTGGAATTTTGTCCGAAGGGTGTTGCTAAAACTTGTCTTGCATACACACGGCACACAATTGTTGGCCAACAATTCTGAACGTAGTGACGTACTACATGTTTTTTCAGCTCTTTGGTGCCACCCTTTGGGCTCCTTCTGCTAATTTCGTGTTAGTAGAAGTTTGTTGAGTGTTGATTCGCGCTTTTCTTTTCGCATTTTTCATTTAGTGCTTTTCAGTTTGCGCTTTTTATTTCGTGCTTTTTCCGTTCCTTTCTGAACAGTCGTTTGTCAACCAGACATGTTGCGGAATCGGAGGAGATAACGTGTTATTTATTATTGGCCTTGGAGTTATTGCTTTGACATTATTTTTTGGTTGGATAATGATTTGATTTGGTATATTTCCTATATTTTTGGATGCATAGAATGCACTTTTTGGTTAAGTTCTATTGGCAGATAGCATATCTAATTTTTTTTTTTTTTAATGCACAATCAAAAAATTGTGGAGAATAATACTTGGCTATGTGTTTTACTTCAAATGACAGTTTGGGAGTCGGCAGTTACAGTTAAAAAAAAATTAAAATTGACAAGGGACACCAACATAGTTGTATCTTTGATATTAAAAACTGCAGGCTAATGGTGTTGTGGTAACTTGCCCAAATAATAATAAAAAAAAAAACATAATAATATTATTCTTGATAACACTAAAAAAAAAAGTTTAAAATTTGTTTGCAATAACTTCATCAGTATCACAAGCAAAGCAGCTTCATTATTATCCCATTAAAGAAGAAGACAATTATGCGCTGCATTTGGAGATTTCATAATTTGCCACGTCACGAATGTTAATTCTCCCTTACTAAACGCTAGTTTACAAGACCGACCGCTTCTGCTTCCGAGCATGCGTGTTTGTATTTTTGACTTTTGTCCGAAGGACTTGTGTACACACTTGGAAAATCCAACAACACGCATTTGTTGGCGGAAAATTTGAAAACCTGCTAGCCAACATTTGTTGGTGGAAAGTCCGACAACAATTGTCCGATGGAGCATACACACGGTCGTATTGTCCACCAACAGCCTGACGTCCAACATTTCCCGTCGGAAAGTCCAATCGTGTGTACGGGGCTTAATTCCTTCAGAGCAGAAACAGGTAGGACTCTACACTAAGGTTTGTTAAAATCCTTGCAATGTACATAGATCACCCAGAGGGGATTGTATTTTTCTCAATAAAAGTGGAGGTACTTATTTATATGATTAGGTTTGCATAATGTGGGATTGATTTACTAAAACTGGAGAGTGCAAATTTGGTGCAGCTCTGCATAGGAATCAATCAGCTTCCAAGTTTTTTTTTTTTTTTTTTTTTGTCAAAGCGAATTGAACAAGCTCAAGTTAGATGCTGATTGGCTACCATGCATAGCTGCACCAGAGTTTACACCCTCCAGTTTTAGTAAAGCTCTATATATACTTTAAATTCTACAGTTGTTTTCAAACTTTTTAAAAAATCTAGTTTGTGTTAAAATAATACCTGCTGATCCTGCCATGAAAATCCTTGTCCAGGCACTTCCTGTTATAGGGTGACAAGTTTTCCTGTGTTGTCACCCTGTTACATGCTCCCCCTTTGAAGTATAAGCAGCCATGCTGATTCACATTATGGATGGGATTTACTAAAACCGGAGCACACAAAATCTGGTGCAGCTGTATACAGTAACAAATCACTGTCTAGGTTTTTTTGCCAAAGCTTAAAGCAGTAGTAAAGTCTGCTTTATGACTTGTACCTACAGGTAAACCTATAATAAAGCTTACCTGTAGGTACAAAAAATATCTCCCAAACATGTATGGCTTAGGAGATATTTACATTTGTAGAGACCGTTGACATCACTGGTGAATGCGCACTGTGCTCTGAATGGACGGTATACTGAAGTATGTCTGTCATGATGTGCTAGTATGTGGTGCATACTAGCACATTTTAACTTAAACTGGCCAGGGGCCAATTTTATTTTTTTGTTTGGACTTTAGTATCGCTTTAATTGAACAAACTGAAGTTAGAACTGATTGGTTACCATGCACAGCTGCACCAGATTCTGTGTGCTCTGAATTTAGTAAATCTTCCCCATGTGTGTGACAGGGTCTCTTTAAAGCGGAACTCTGCTGGGGGGGGGGGCATTTCTCATTGCAGTGGGTTCTCCTCCCCACTGCAAGAGTTAACTGCTTGTGTGGCCCAGGGGGAGATGAATAGGGTGATATACATAAACCAGCCATACAGTATGCTATCTGGGACTCTATAGGAGAGATTTCCTCTTACTTTCCGTTCTGCTGACAACTGTTTCACCAGACAGGAAATGTGGGACAATCTGCAACAGGGAGACAGTTGTCATTGTGGAATTAGCCTTGCAGATAGACTCGGATAGCAGTAAAGCTGGACAGGGGTTTTAGTCTTTCCCTACTCTATCCAAAAAATGTTGGGCTTGCACTTTAAATAAAAGGGGTTGTAAAGCTTTTTTTTTTTTTTTGTATTAAAATAACAAATATGTTATGCTTACCAGCTCTGTGCAATGCTTTTGCACAGAACAGCCCCAATGCTCCTCTTCTGGGGTCTCCCACTGGCACTCCAGGCCCCTCCTCTTCATCGGGTGCCTCCACAGAAAGCAGCTTTCCATGGGAGCACCTGTGCGGGCTTGCTACTGAGTCCCGCTGCTGCATCCATTGACCCAGACAGCGGGATTCAGCCCCGCCCCCCACTCCCATGTCACTGGATTTGATTGACAGAAGTGGGAGCCAATGGCTACTGGTGCTATCAATCTGTCCAATGAGGAGAAAGACAGCAGCTAGAGCCGCTGCGCTCATGCACATCGCTGGATCGGATCGGGATCAGGTAAGAAATAAAAGGGGGGAGGGTCTGGGGCAGCTGCAGCACAGAAGGCTTTTAACTTTAATGCATAAAACCATTTTAAAGTGTACCTGTGTCCAACTATTGGACCACATCAAGTAGGAGCAGCTGAGAGTGTGGCTGTTAGCACAGGTTCCGCATAACCCAACCCCCCCCCCCCCCCCCAATAGCTTGCACTACTTTTTTAGCTACCAGTGGGCTGGTGTTCCGAACAAGTGCACTTTTTCAGAGCCCATCTCTCACAGAACCAGCCTGGTGCTGAGGAGCATATCATTTCTATATTAGCATTTGTGGGATTAGCCTAGCCTCTTGCTATGTTGATACCAGCCTGTGTCTGGTGTTTCCAAAGTGCAGGCTTCGCACCATTTAGGAAAGGGTGACTACGCATTTGGACCTTCCAAAAAATAAAAAAAAATAAAAAAAATGTTAACAGTGAAAATGCCAGTGAAAAAGGTTAGAAGATGTGAGATTGTTCAAGCTGATCAGGAAGAGTAGATCAGGAAAAAGGATCCCTGGGTTAGCTCCCTGCTCGCTGAACAGAGTTTTATTATACAGATTCTCTGCCCATTGTGGGGACTGACAGACTAGACAGGTGACAAAGGAGACTGCATTGCCCAACCAGGAAGCTAAATTGCTTAATCAGGAAATAGGTGTGTCACCTGGATGATTGTGCAATGTGGAAAATATGTGTAAAGTTGCTTCACAACTGGAATTTTTTTTGTTATATGTATATATACATGTACATGTACAAAACAATAATTGAAAAAATGATATACTTACATTAGCAGTTTCCTTGTGAAAATCCTAGATTCGTGGTCGTTTTTTGGCCTCAGTACATTTGTGAGTCACTAGTAGGATTCGTATCAGCATAACTTTTTAAGAAAATAGTGCATATGACTGGGGGTGTGGTTGCCATCATCCCTATTAATTCTAGTACACTCTAATTCCTCAAATGCGTGGTGCATTTGAGACACCGGGGACACTGATGGACACCATTCCACCTCTTCTCCAGCGTGGAAGAGGGTGGATTTTCTCGCCAGAACTATAGATACTGGCTCAATAACACGCATCTTCTAAAGACATCTGGGATACCGTTTTTCACCAGCTCACCCATAAGTACAAATGCCTAATGATGGTTAGGGGGGTACAATCTCTCCCCCTTTCTGAGACTCCAGATATTTGAGGGTCCATTAAGGAACTTTATATGTGACTTAAGGCAGATGAGCTAGAGATCCAAGGCTCTCTTACCACCACACAAAGTATATGTACACTTTGGTTTTTAGTTCCCTTTTGTGGCATTGGTGTTGGTGTGATTCAGTGGTCCTTGTGTACCATGAAGAAGACTTTTTAGCATAGAAAGCGCCTGTGGTACCTATGAGTGAATGCTTTGGCCAATATTAGCATACTATGTATGTATGTATGTTTTATGATGAATGGTACATGATACTGTAACTCTGAGCCTACAATGATTCTAAGAATGTTTATGTAAGGCCCCTTTCACACTGGGACGCTTTGCAGGCGCTACAGCGCTAGAAAAAGCGCCTGCAAAGCACCCTGAAACAGCCGCTTCTGTGTCTCCAATGTGAAAGCACGAGGGCTTTCACACTGGAACGGTGCGCACGCAGGGCGGTCAAAAAAGTCCTGCAAGCCACATCTTTGGAGCGCTGTAGGAGCAGTGTATTCATCGCTCCTAAAGCGTCCCTTCCCATTGAAAACAATGGGGCAGTGCTGCAAACCCGCCGGCAAAGAGCCGCTGCTTTAAAAACGCCCCGCTAGCGGCCGAATAGCGCAGCTAAAACGACGGTAAAGCGGCGCTAAATATAGTCCCGCTTTACCGCCAACGTGTGAAAGTAGCATTACAGAGTGGTATGTAATCCCTGAAGAAGATATTACTTGAACTTTAAAAACACGTTAGATTTTTTTCCAGCTTCTGAAACCATCAACTGTATTAGATATAATGGTGGGATATAAACAGCAAGTACCACTGTGTGCAATTGATTGTATGTGTGCAATTGATTGTATGCTGCTAACATTATTTGAGTCACTTTGGCCATGTTTTGTATCATGATGTTGTAGATATATTTATTTATATATATATATATATATGCACTAATGCTGTTTTTTTTAAAATAATTTTTAACTATTCTCTGAATAAGGGATGAATTCATTGTTAACATTGTAGTTGTCTATACATTGGTTGCCCTATAAAGTCCCACTCATTAGAGGCATTAGAGTGTACGCATATCAGCATAACAACCAGGCAATCAACATTTTATGTACTTTTTCTATTGAAAACTACAATTGTCTGTATTACTTGGATCTGTTTGGAATGGGTGTAATGGATAGTGAATGGGTGCGCCTTATGGCTATAGATACAGTGCAGTCATAGTTGGACTTAATTATGGGGCGCACCCTTTGTTTCATATCTTTGAACCATTTAATAAAATTATAACATATATTGTAGAATTATTTCTAGTAAACTCCCTTCAATCAGCCAGTGCACCTGCTTTATCAACCTCTACTTCTTCTTAACCCCTATAAGCTGGTTCACATCCTCGGAAACTTGCTAGGCAGTGCAAAGGCTGCATATCCATCAGTCTTTCTCAAAACTCCCCTGACTCCTTCAGGGAGAAGCACTTTTCACAAAACATAATGTGTTCTGTATGGTGTTGGTTTCTTATTGAACAAGATGTCTATATAACGAATGAGGTTCTGGTTCGCTGATACCATGGGTTTGCAGCAGATCCAGCATGTTCAAAATTAGTTTTTCTGAAAATGAATGCAGTAATTTATCTGGATGAAATTCTGTTTAACCATAATGCGATGCCTGGCCTTTGGACTTGGGTCAGCTGGGTTAGAAGGGCCAATAAACAGGCATTTGAATAAGCTAGCCACCTCACTATAGAAGGGTGAGGTCACAGCAGACATATTAACAATGTTCTTTAGCTGCGATAGAAAATGCATGAAAAGTGTTGCTGAAAAACTGCATAGGAAGAGATTAGTGTAGGTCTTATAGGAACTGGTAGGTTTGTTGAAGCAGATATAAACCACGTACAGTCACTCTATCACTTCCACACCCCCCAGATATGTAAAAATGCTAAAAAAAATTGATATGTTGTGTGAGAAAATGTAAATTTGGGACTACCTAGGCCTATAACCAGAGGAAGGGGGCCCTTTTCACCAGCTGGTATGGAAGCAGCTGACGTGCCAAGCTGGCATACAGGTATGTAGGGGGGTGGGGAATTTTTTTATTTCCCAGCAAAAATCTGACATAGGGTGGTACTGGAGACAGTAGGGTGGGTGTTTGTGATAGAGGTTTTGATTTTCAAAGCTTCACTTTGGGGAAGGGCTATGGCCATAGGAATGTATGCCTAACTTTTGTTGCTGCCTGCCTTTCACCTTCACAAAAAACACTCATGGGAAAAGGCCAATGAGGTCTAAAAGGGGATTGCCAGATTTGTGGGTAGATATAGTGTAGCTTTTTTCAGCAGCTCCATATGGCAGCATACATACTACCATCTGAAGCTGTACTGTACAGTCATTGTACTATAAATGTCCCTGTCTCTCAAATAATACACTATAAAGTTAAAAGAGATGTTCGGGTTTTGAAAAAAAAAAAACATGCATACTTACTGGATGCAGCATTGATTCAATATTTCTAAGACTGAAAACTGAGTGATCAAACAATGCTGATCGCTCAGCTCTTCAGGCTTCAGGTCTTCAGGCTGCAGAGAGCTGGAGCCAGAAGATGGCTCTCTGCTTTGTCCCACTAGCACTCACTGGAGTGCTGGGCTGTGTAGGGGGTGGGAGCGGCTGGTTTAGGCTCTCACCGGCTCGCTCAGAGGCTGAGCCAGCTGCCGGCCAAGGCATCTGGGTGAATCCTGAACAAATGGTTGGGATCTTTTCAGAGCTCTGGGACATTTACCGACAGCGGGCTTCAACCAACTGTCAGGTGAAAACGAAGTAGAAGTAGAGCCAAAATAGCTGTGACTGGCTATACTTCTCCGTTAACATTAAGATAAAACCTGTTTTGTATCTCCTGCTTATATTGAGGTCTAAACAAGCTGCTTGCATATTGTCCAGCCACTGAAAAATATTTGTGGCTATTGTCTATTTAAACCACTTCTGTTCACCCTTCATGACCAGGGAGAAGAAACAAATAGATCGTTCCCTCTGTACAGAGCCCTGTGTTGATTGTCAACACAGGGCTCTGGGCTGTGATTGGACACAGCCAATCAGCAGGTTCTGGCCATGAATCATTGGCCAGGACCCGCTGCCAAAATCCTGCTGTGTCTAATCACAGCAGAAGTCGGAGAGCGGGGGCACGCCCATGCGCCCAGTACCCAGAAAAGGCCAACAATGTACATGTATATTGCTGTGCTTGTAGGAGCCGCCAGTTTGTAGTACAATGTGGGCGGGCAGTCCTGAAGAGGTTAAACAATACATTCTAATTTCTACCTGTCTCATCTCTCCCTCTTATATTGCAGGCTAAGCAAGTTGCTTACATACTGTCCAGACACTGAACATTTGTGGCTATTGTTTCTCAGATAATACACTGTAATTTTTATCGCAAGCTAAAACCTGCCTTATATCTTTCTATTTGCTGCCTATTTAAGTGCCCGCGTACTGTCCTGGAAATCACTGCAGTAGACACCACTATTACAGTGACCTCCACCAGCTTCAGAGTCCCATGCTGAGCAGCTGCCCGACTGCATTGTGAACACAGGAAGTCACCCACTCGGCACAGGAGAAATTCTTATATAGCTTTGCATTATCTTAATAGATGTAAAGTGTTTTCTGAAAGCTGCTGTCTACTACAGCGATTTCCAGCTTCCAGAGGGATCCCACAGGTATGGCATATGTACAGTTACATTGGTCCAAGCTGGACTAATGCAACTATGTAAAAATATTCATACCTGGAATTCTTCTTTAAGGAGGCAGTGCCAATATGACCAATAACAAAGAATGCTGTTCCTGCAGGTTTACAAATGATAAGCTCTGACTTGCCATTCTTCCTCCTTGCTTTGAGTCAGTGGGTAACTTAACATAACAGGTCCCCTTTAAGGGTTCATGCATAGTTGAGTTGTTGCTTTTGCATGTTTGAGCTTTTTTTTCACTGCCTCTAAATGCCCCTCCATGTTAGCTTATGTGTCCATACACACTATAGGCATTTTCAGGAGTTTAGAAGCAGAACGACCCCCACCAAAGTTGCATTTAGGAGAGGAGATTTGAGCATAATTCTATTCTGCCCAATAGAATACATTGACGCAAGACTCATGAATGTGCATGCATGCAAAAAAAAAAAAGGCTTTTTACCATAATTTTCTGCTGCTAAACTCCTATAGTAGAAAAGGCGCCATAGAGAATACAGTGTGCATGTAGCTTAAAAGTAAAAAACAGGAAAAACTTAACAACTGTATAAGGACAATGAGAACGGAGACAATTATTGTTTCTTTGTAAATAAAGTCAGTTCAAACAAACTTTAGTTTCCGGAGTGGCTGATGGGTAGCCATGCCTCAGGGAGGTGGGATTGTGTCTGGACATCCAACCACCTAATGTCTACGGGCACACAGAGACACTCAGAACGGTGCCCAGGTATGCAACCTAATTATTTATACTGTATATACTGTATATATATTTTTACATCCAAAAGCGGTAATTGTTGGCTAGTCCACAAATATTTGAAGGAATCTCACTTAATACCTTCAGCACACTGGCCTTTGGATGACTGATCCTAACTTCTGCCAGCTACTCATTCACCAGATATTTGATAATCAGATATAAATAAGAGCCGAGTGACGGAAAGGAAAGGGGGTGTGAATGTAACTGAGATTAAACGTGGTCGCAAAAAACACTTGAAGTCACTTGTCATAGAGTGTCACTTCAGGGAAATGAATGCGTTACTGTTAGGATTTTTTTTTTAATGGAGATAATAAATAGTGACAATAGCTGATAATATCATACAAGTTCGGTCATGCCAGATTATACTTTGGCGTTTTATTTAAAAATAGATAAAACATTTTATAATTATTGCTTATCTGCATTCATTTTTTTTTTTAGAGGGCAGCTACTTTATTGCATTTGAAGAACTCAAGCATTAGTTCAATGGTTGGATCTAAATCTTAAATGAACTCTCTTTAGTCACTTTAGTGTAGTTTCAGAATTGCATCAAAGCGCTGCCACATGGAGTCCTGACTTTGATGGCTTTGGAGAAATTGAAGAAAAAAAAGATAACAGTTGTAAAAAATTCTATTAAACTCACTTTTTATGTGACTGTAAATGGTGAATGAAAGTATTGAATTAAAAAAAAATTTCATATACCACATAAAAAAAAAAAAAATCGATACTGTATTATTTTGTGAAACATTTGACATTCTTTATGTTTCTGTTATTGATCTCCCAAATAAAAAAGTTTGCAAACAAAAAAAATAAAACATTCGGCCATGGCCGGGCCCCCTTACTGGGGGGGAGGTGGGGGGTGATGGGGTGGCTTTCTGACCCCGGAGCTGCGATGCATTGCAGTCTCTCCCCTTCCCCCACTATTATGTATTACTTATACAGGTTGGGGGATGGGGTTTTGCCTCCTATGCATCGGCATCATGATTGAATGCCCTGCTCAGTGCATCAACTTGTCTGAACATTGAGCAGATTCCCTCTTTCCATCCAATTGGGGCTCGTGATGTTGGTGGGGACCCGCCCTTTGCCGGGATATAAGCTGCTCAGGCTGGCGGCTGACCATTTCACATGGACCATTCACACAAGTAGGATTCCAGGCATGCCTATGGCCACAGAACCACACACAAGGTAATTGAGGTTGACTCATATTCACTACAACATTTCTTTGGGTTTATTTTAGTTCTACAATACACAGTCCACCATTACTTGGTGGTTTTGTTTTTGGTTTCATCTTTTGTGGGTACGCTTACACACACTTTCTCTGGTTGTAGTTTTTTTAACCTATACACTTCACACCACCACAACAATACCCACCATTCATCACTTCACTCACTTTACAGGTATAAGCTTATCTCATTAACTAATACATTTATTTCACATGGTTTCATCTTCATACTCTTGCAGAGCAGTGTGGACTGTTAAACATACACTAGATTCACATGGTCGTGACATGGTCGCCTGGTCTTCTCATAGTTGCTGTCTCTGGTCTGGATGGGACTCCTCACCTCAGCCCCGGGGGAGATGATCATCCTTATCCCCTGTCTTCCCTTGGACCTAAGGTTGGGTGCCACCATAGGGCCGTATTGTAAGTTACACACCGTTATTTTGAGAGATTGTTCTCCGTTTAAAGGATATCCTATATTTATAGATATTATTGATTTGATTTCTGAGCATTTTACTCCTGATGATTGGCATGAGCCATGAAATGTGCGTCGGGTTACATCGAACTGATGCCTAGACAAGTTTGGCTCACCATGAGCAATCAATTATGTTCATTGAATTTTTATGAATGGATGAGTTCATGTTTTTATGTAACTGTAATGCTTATTATGTTTTACCTTACTCTGCATAACAACTATATATTCATACAAGTGTATCATAGTACCATATATACTCGAGTATAAGCTGAGATTTTCATCCCTTTATTTAGGGCTGAAAGTGCCCCCCTTGGCTTATACTCAAGTCACCGCCGTCTGCCTACATGAACAGCATGTCATGTAGACAGACGGCAGTGTTCAAAAGCCGCGCCTCCTCCTCCTCCCTGTCCGTGATAGGAGGAACACTAATTTTCCCAGCAGTAATTCAGTGTGCAGTGTTCCGCCTATCACGGACGTCCTGTCATTCTCATCACATGGACCAGGATGAGAGGATGTCCGTGATAGGCGGAACACTGAACACTGACTGCTGGGAAAACAGAGTGTTCCTCGTATCACGGACGAGGAGGAGGAGGAGGCGCGGCTTTTGAATGTGGAATGGCGCCTTACACGCTGATCGGCAGGATCAGCAATGGGGGACACAGGACGAACAAGGAGGCATCTAACGATCGGCACAAGACTGCAATGGTGGACACAGGTGGCAGATCGCACAGGGAGGCATACACAGGACCCAGGGGATGCAGTTCGGCACAGGGGGGTTTGTACAGGACACAGGGAGACATGCAGCTGCAGATGGGCATTTGCTGACCCTCTTTTCCACTTACAGTAGCTGCTGCATTTTTCACCCTCGGCTTATACACTGGGCTTACAAAAACACCAGTTCTTTTGGCAGAAAAAAAGGTTCATATACAGTGTTTTTGTACAGACGTTTAGTATTTAGCATTTTTTTTTTATGCCAGAAAAGTCCTCTCAAAGCGAAAACCAGAAGGGTTTTTTTCTGCCTCTAGACGCTGAGCTTAAAATAGGCCTCTAAGCCCTGGTTTACACTGAATGCGACTGTGAAATTGAGCTACTTCACTTGAAGTAGTACGATTTCAAAGCTGCAGGTAAATGCTATTTCAGGTGCCACTTGTCTGACATCTGTGCGACTTCATGCACAGATGTGTATGCAAGTCACACCTGAAATTGCAAAAAATAGTGCAGGGAACTTTTTTTCAAATTGGTACGGCATCGCAAAGACAGAGTCACACTGATTTGAACAGTTCTATTGCTGACAAGAGGGTGCAACTTGTCATGTGATTTAGAACTGTTAAATTGCATGACAAGTCACACTGGTGTGAACAGGGGCTAAAAGTCATAATGTGCATGGACACGTAACATACAGCCAGAATACAAAACTCCTGTAGAAGCAGCATTTTTTAAGCCCAGTGTGTATGGACCCTAAAGATATTCAGATTAAGAACCTGATCTATCTTTGAAGGGTGAGTATTTCCAGCTGTGGTAGTGGGACGTGTTTATGAGGATACACTGATTGGGTGGCTCTGATTGAACATTACAGTGTGACAAAGAACATGTGTTTTGGCTTGTTAGAGGAAGCCTGGTGGTTCTGATAGGTTGGAGAATTTGGGATACTCTTGCAGACATGCACTCTACTGAACACCTTAAATGGAATAGCAGAAAGTCCACTTGTAGCTATAGGCACTAAATAATAATCCTTAGGCACTAAGTAATATTTTGGTCCGATCTATATAGTTGCATATAAAATGCACTTTTTATCTTTCAAAAAGTGTTTCCAGGTGCCAAGTTCCAATTTCATCCAATTTCTTAATGGCTGCATTCATAAATTTTAAAAGCCAGTATAAAGGAATAAAAGTGGGTTTAACTAATTATTATTTTTTGTATAATTCTCCTTAAAAGGGGTGTGGCAGGGGGTGTGACTAATCCCTGCCTTAGGACACTTACCTGCCCTGGAGTCCAGCGATGTCGGCACCAAAGCCAATGTTTACATCAGCTGGTCAGGTGCTGCAGCCGCCACTGTGGGTAAGGGAACCCGGCAGTGTAGCCTTTCAGCTTCACGGCCTGGTCCCTACTGCGCATGCGCGAAGTGTGCTGCACTCTTTCACTGGCCCAGCAGGAGGGGAGGTAGGAGGGAGGAGGAGGGGGGCCAAGCTGCTGACGTAATTCCCCCCAACCCGATCTCCCAGGAATGGGGACATGGTATCTGTAAAAAACACCGGAGGGGGGGGATCAGATAATCGGAAGTTCCACTTTTGGGTGGAACTCCGCTTTAAGCACAGTATGCAGGAAGCAGAGCAAAGAAGTGGCTTTTTCCTCTAGAATTAGAGTTATCACCTATTTACCCTGTACATATCACCACAAGCCAGGCATGGACAGGAAAAACAAGGAAAAGCCTTGTGTAAAGGAGGAGATCTTTGCAGAAGAGCGTTACTTTGTGTGCCTACAGATGGAAATCTGGCCATGGAAAGAGTGCCTGTGCACTTAACTTTCCTCCAGAGGAGCTGTTTATGGCCAGTTGCACACAGACGTAATCATTTACTGATGTTTATACTCACGATCTTGTGCGTAAGTGTATGGACGAGTTGTAATATTCTAATTTATAATCACGTAAACATGCTTATAGATGTAATTTACTGCACTCAGTTGCAAAATTTTCTATTTTTGTTTTGAAACCCTTATTGAACCACCATTCAAATGCAAGGGGAGTGTGGCCCAGGGTAAAGTGCTTGTTTCATAAGAGGGGAGCTAGTGGACTGTGAGGCGATTTGAAGTTCTGAGACTTGGACAATATATCCCAGATGCTTAGTGGCAAAGAAAGGGAGGCGCATAGGATTGGAGGCTGATCCCTCGTCTGCAACCACATAACGTGGGAAATCAGTTTAAATTGACAGGAATAGGATTCCACCAATATCCACAATGCGTGGGGCTGTTGGGAATGAAATTTAGTAAGTTGCGCTAATTGGGCAGCACAAAAATATTTCAACGGATCGAGGAATCCCCGGTCTCCCTTCTGTTTTGGGGTAAACAGTGTGCGTTTATTCACCCTGGGCCTCTTGTCTCCCCATATAAACTGAAGAAGCTTCTTTTGAAATATCATCAGGTCAGATCTAACAAGTGCCACTGGTATAGTGTGAAAAAAATATAAAATCCTCGGAAGAATTATAATTTTTATCGAATGTAGTCTGCCAAACTACGATGGAGGGTGAAACTGCCATCTAGCCAAGTTTGCCGTTAAACATTTATACAGTGCAGGATAGACATGTGCACAATAGAAAATTTTGTTTACTTTCGTTTTGTTTCTGTTCGTTTCCGTTGATTCGTAACGATTCGTAATTTCGTAAGTCGTCGTGTTCGTATTCGGACTCGTTCGTATTTTCATAAGTCGTCGGTGTTCGTATTCAGACTCGTTCGTATTTTCGTAAGAGTTTTAATTTTACATTTTTTAAATTTTCGTTTATTCGAAATTCGTATTTTTGTATTTTCGTTATATTTTGTATTCGAACGCATTCGTATTTTCGTAGATTTAGTTACATTCGTACTTTCGTAAGATTGATTTATTCGTACTTTCGTAACATTGTTTTCGTAGATTCGTAATCGGAGCGTAATTCATAATTTTATGTGTATGCTATTACATGTTTAAGAAACAAAGAATTTCTCTCTCACAAGTCAGAACTTAACTAAATCCACCAAAACAGTGCCTCCGACCCAACCACGTTTATCAACTAACAAAAAAAGTAACAAATTTACGAATCCATTCGAAGCACGTTAAGCAGCGCCATTGTAAGAGACACGGAAAATTACACATCAACAAACAAAAAAAAAAAGTTACGAATGTACGAAGTTTTTCGTTCATTTTGATTTTTGTTATTTTTGAATCTTTGTTCGGTATTTTCGTTGTTTCTGTTTTCGGATTTTCATTCATTCGTAGTTTCGTTGTTTCTAATTTAATTATTTCGGATTTTCGTTGTTTTTCATATTCGTTCGATTCGATAATTCGTTATTCGTTAACATTTTTACTAAATCATTCGTACAATACGAATGAACGAATATAACGAATTTTGACGAATAACGAATGCGTAACTAAACGAATTGCACATGTCTAGTGCAGGATAGTTGTGGCAATATAAATATGCAAGGAAGGTGTCAAATGGATACCTAGGTAAGGAAGAGCCTCTGGTTCCCACTGAAATGTATAAGATTGTTCAAGGGCTTTTTGAGTGCTGTTAGAACAATCTCCATGATCTTTTCCCGGTTTCGGTATAACGTGAATATACGTCGCATTTTCGAGTTTTGGGATGCTATTACCCCGATGCATGTCATTAAAATAGGAGTACAGATGGGGGATCAGGATCTCCTGATACTTCCTATAATAATGGCCAGAAAAGCCACCCAAGCCCGGAGCTTTAGAGGGATGCACAGTTTTTATGGCCATTCTAATTTCAGGTTCTGCAAACTCCTTATCAATTTTCATATATTTTAAGAGATAAATGCTCATTGACATTAATGGTCATTTTTATTTTTATATACATATGAAAACCTATTTGCCTGTTCAGGTGAGGGTTCTGCTAAAACATAAAGCAGCAGATGAACCTTGGCTGGGACGGAGCAGAACATGATCAAATTGAGGAATGTCAGTGGATGGAGGGGGCTGTGTGTGACGGAGCTGGAGAGAGAATGCTCTGTGCTAGGCACATCCCAAGAATAGACTGGTGAATGTGCCCAAGTTCTTACTGCACATATCACATTCACTCTGTATCGCTCAAACACTGCAGCTCACTGAGAGACACCCGGAGTCTTTCATTAAATATTTATACAATCAGTAATCTCATGTTATTCTGGAGAATATCTGGCTGCATGGATTACGTGTTTGTTACGCAAAGAGATGCCACACACAGGCATACCATGTATGAGTATGGCTCTAAATACAGACTGAGGGAGCCTCACACCAGCTCCAGTTAGATATTACTGAGATGGTTGAAACGTTTTATTTAAAGGCTCTGTCCATTGCACCTATTTAGATTTTTTGCAGGTGGTTAGAGTTAAATGGTCTCTTGCGTCCAGTGGTGAAATTTCTCTCTTGGAGTGCACAAATCTACAGATTTGCCATGGCAGTCACTGTGGTGGAATTTTGAATTTATTTTACAGTATACAGATGCATAAGGAAGAATAGGAACACTGGGGATCACCCTAGTTCCAAGGGTTTTGGATACACAAATCAGAAAACTTTGGCTTTGCAACTCTGGTGTCATAGGTGTTATCCTGTATTATATGTTTATTTGAAAATCAAATATTTCATGCAAAAATATTAAAAACAGATATAAAGCATCAACTCATAAATCTATAAACCCAGGCTTCATGTAAACTAGCAACTCCTGGCAGCTTCTAAACTTGCGTTTAGGAGCTTTTGGCGTTTTTTTTTTTTTTGCCAAAGCCCTTAACCACTTCAGCCCCGGACCATTTGGCAGCCAAAGGACCAGAGGTCTTTTTTCAATTTCGCACTGCACTACTTTAACTGGTAATTGCGCGGTCATGCAATTTTGTAACCAAACGAAATTTGCGTCCTTTTCTTCCCACAAATAGAGCTTTCTTTTGATGGTATTTGATTGCCTCTGTGATTTTTATTTTTTGCGATATAAATGGAAAAAGAGCGAAAATTTTGAAAAAAAAAGAGATTTTCTACTTTTTGTTATAAAAAAAATCTAATAAACTCAATTTTAGTCAAACATTTGGGCCAAAATGTATTCAGCCACATGTCTTTAGTAAAAAAAAAAATGCCAATAAGCGTATATTTATTGGTTTGCGCAAAAGTTATGGCGTCTACAAACTAGAGTACATTTTCTGGAATTTACACCGCTTTTAATTTATGACTGCCTATTTCATTTCTTGAGGTGCTAAAATGGCAGAGAAGTACAAAACCCCCCCAAATGACCCCATTTTGGAAAGTAGACACCCCAAGCTATTTGCTGAGAGGCATGTTGAGCCCATTGAATATTTTTTTTTTTAGTCCCAAGTGATTGAATAAAGACAAAAATAAAAAAGATTTTTTTTTTTTTCAAAAAGTTGTCACTAAATGATATATTGCTCACACATGCCATAGTTATATGTGGAATTGCACCCCAAAATACATTTTGCTGCTTCTCCTGAGTATGGGGATACCACATGTGTGGGACTTTTTGGGAGCCTAGCCGCGTACGGGGCCCCGAAACCCAAGCACCGCCTTCAGGATTTCTAAGGGTGCAAATTTTTGATTTCACTCCTCACTACCTATCACCGTTTCGAAGGCCATAAAATGCCAAAATAGCACAAACCCCCCCCAAATGACCCCATTTTGGAAAGTAGACACCCCAAGCTATTTGTTGAGAGGCATGGTGAGTATTTTACAGCTCTTTTCTTTTTTTCAAATTTCAAAACTTTGTGACAAAAAGCGAGATCTGCAAAATACTCACCATACCTCTCATCAAATAGCTTGGGGTATCTACTTTCCAAAATGGGGTCATTTTGGGGGGTTTTATGCCATCTGGGCATTCCATGGCCTCCGAAACTGTGATTGGCAGTGAGAAGTGAAATAAAAAAATTACACCCTTAGAAAGCCTGAAGGCGGTGATTGGTTTTTGGGGTTCCGTACGCAGCTAGGCTCCCAAAAAGTCCCACACATGTGGTATCCCCGTACTCAGGAGAAGCAACAGAATGTATTTTGGGGTGTATTTCCACATATGCCCATGGCATGTTTGAGCAATATATCATTTAGTGACAACTTTTTGTAAAAAAAATATATATATTTTTTTTTTTTTCATTATTCAATCTCTTGAGACAAAAAAAAAATATTTAATGGGCTCAACATTGCTCTCATCAAATAGCTTGGGGTGTCTACTTTCCAAAATGGGGTCATTTGGGGGGGGGTTTGAACTGTCCTGGCATTTTATGCACAACATTTAGAAGCCTATGTCACACGTCACCCACTCTTCTAACCACTTGAAGACAAAGCCCTTTCTGACACTTTTTGTTTACATGAAAACATATATTTTTTTTGCAAGAAAATTACGTTGAACCCCCAAACACTATATATATTGTTAAAGCAAAGGCCCTACAGATTAAAATGGTGGGTGTTGCATTTTTTTTTCCACACAGTATTTGCGCAGCGATTTTTCAAACGCATTTTTTTGGAAAAAATACTCTTTTTTTTATTTTAATGCACTAAAACACACTATATTGCTCAAATTTTTGATGAAATAAAAAATATGATCTTAGGCCGAGTACATGGATACCAAACACGACATGCTTTAAAATTGCGCACAAACACGCAGTGGCGACAAACTACATACATTTTTAAAAGCCTTTAAAAGCCTTTACATGATACCACATTAGATTCACGGAGGAGGTCTACTGCTAAAATTACTGCCCTCGATCTGACCTTCGCGGTGATACCTCACATGCATGGTGCAATTGCTGTTTACATATGACGCCAGACCAACGCTTGTGTACGCCTTTGCGCAAGAGAAGGGGGGGCAGGGGTGCTTTTTTTTTTTTTTGTTTTTTTTTAATTTTTTAGCTTTTTTATTTTATTTTTAAACTGTTCCTTCCATTTTTTTTCTTTGTTATGATTTTTATTGTTATCTCAGGGAATGTAAATATCCCCTATGATAGCAATAGGCAGTGACAGGTACTCTTTTTTTGAAAAAATTGGGGTCTATTAGACCCTAGATCTTTCCTCTGCCCTCAAAGCATCTGACCACACCAAGATTGGTGTGATAAAATGCTTTCCCAATTTCCCAATGGCACGGGTTATATCCGGGAGGGGGGACATTCCCTCCCACTGCTTGTAAAAGCAATCTAGAGGCTAATTACCCGCTAGAATTGCTTTTACATGAAAGCCGATCACTGGCTGAAAAGAATGATACCAAGATGATACCTAAACCTGCAGGCATCATTCTGGTATAACCATTCAAAGTCCAGCAACATACTGGACATATATTGTAATCTTTTTTTTTTTCATGCAGCCTCTTGGCTGAACGAAAAAAAGAGATTGATTGGTGGGTATGCCCACCATTAGAATACCTCCCTTCATCCACCCACTTCTAATGATGGGCATACATGCACCATTTATATATGCCGATGCATGGGGGCATCCTCCCGCAAAAGTTATGCCGTGTACACACGGTCGGAATTTCGACCGTATGTACGTGGCATTAGGAGCCAATCGCTCCTCCCCCCCCTGCTGCCCCCATGCTTCGGCATATATGCTCTTTTTTTTAACTGTGGTGGTGAAATCACCTCCTACAGCGTTGGAGTCGCGGCTTTATGTATCGTGGGAGCAAACGCTGTTGCTGTCAAGATAAATAAATCCGCGTTGCAACTGAATGGCGCACCTGAAAACAAAAAAATGCTTAACACTGAAACACAGTAAACAAAATTACATACCTGAAAAGCAAGCATGATAAAACATAATAAAACATTGCAGAATAGAATGGAGTAAAAAAAGAGCAACAATAGAGAGAGAATAGAGAGAGAGAGAGAGAATAATAAAACGACAACAATTTTTTTTTTTTTTTTTTTTTGAGATTCACAGGTAAAAAAGCTCCTGACTGAAGCGACTGAAACAAAGCGCTACCACAAAAAAACTGTTAGCGATCGCAGGGATCAGGCCTGACTCTGCGAACGCTGCAGTTATGTGTGCTTAGTGTTTTGTAAGTGACAGTGATCGATCGATACTGCACTTGGGTGGGCTGGGCTGGGCTGGGCGGAGGAGGAAAACGCAGGTGCTAGCAGGTATCTGGGCTGATCCCGCTAACAATGCGTTTTTTTTGGAACCCTAAACTGCTGGGACGCTAGTATAGATCTGATCAGATCAGATATTGATCTGTTCAGATACTATACCACTAAGGGAGGTGTATGCTTTGCGCGTGGGTGTTTGCGGTACTGGCACTAACCTGGGGCGACGCAGACCTTATTTGACCCTAAAACCTAATTGATATCACCCGCCGGGCGATCAGGGGGTTAAACCGTTATTGGGTAATAAATGGCGGGTGCCCTGACAGTATAAAAAACAAGCTAACTAACCAGCGTCACCCGTAACAGTAATACAAAAAAAAACTGGCTACCTAGTGGCACCAGTGACACTAATGCAGCGATCAGAAAAAAAATCGCTTAGTGACACTGGCAAAAGGGGGTGAAAGGGTTAACTAGGGGGCAATCAGGGGGTTAAACCTTTATTAGGTAATATATGGGGGTACCTAACGCTATATAAAAACCTGACGGGGAACCTAAATAACGAAATAACTAACTGGCTAACCAGCGTCACCAGTGACAGTTATACGGTGATCACTGGTGAAAGGGTTAACTCTAGGGGCAATCAGGGGGTTAAAACCTTTAGGTTGTAATATGGGGGTACCTGACCTATAAACCTATTTATGAACCTATATAAACATGGCGGTTAACCTAAAAAAAAAAACTGGTTACCTAGCGACACTAATGCAGCGATCAGAAAAACGATCGCTTAGTGACACTGGCAAAAGGGGGTGAAAGGGTTAACTAGGGGCAATCAGGGGGTTAAAACCTTTATTAGGTAATATATGGGGGTACCTGACGCTATATAAAAACCTGACGGGGAACCTAAATAACGAAATAACTAACTGGCTAACCAGCGTCACCAGTGACACTTATACGGTGATCACTGGTGAAAGGGTTAACTCTAGGGGCAATCAGGGGGTTAAAACCTTTATTTAGGTTGTAATATGGGGGTACCTGACCTATAAACCTATTTATGAACCTATATAAACATGGCGGTTAAAAAAAAAAAAAAATGGTTACCTAGCGACACTAATGCAGCGATCAGAAAAACGATCGCTTAGTGACACTGGCAAAAGGGGGTGAAGGGGTTAACTAGGGGCAATCAGGGGGTTAAACCTTTATTAGGGGGGGGTAGGGGGCTACCTAGGACCTAAAACTAACTGCCCTGACAGTTATTACAGTCACACTGACACTAAATGCAGTGATCAGTAAATAAATGATCACTGCAATTAGTGACACTGTGACTGAGGGGGGGAGGGGGGTGATCTGGGGGGTGATCTGGGGGTGACAGGGGGGTGGATTGTGTGCCTATGTGTACTGGTGTCAGTGTACTGTTTGTGCACTAACCTGTACATGTTCTCTCCTCGGCGTTCCGGTCACATAGACCGGCGCACCGAGCGTGACATCACTTCCGCCTTCCTGTCTATACAATAGACAGGAAGGGGAAGCTTCTCATTCGCCAGGAGCGATCGCGAGGGGGTGGCCAGAAACCACTGGCCGTCCCCTCGTCCCGGATCGCTCCTGAATCGATCCCGACCGTCCCCGCCGGCGGAGGGGGGTCCGATCGGACCCCCCAACCGCCTGAAGAATGGCACGTACAGGTACGTCCTTTTGCCTGTACGTGCCATTCTGTTGACGTATATGTACATGGGGCGGTCGGGAAGTGGTTAAACTCAACTCCATAAAAGCCTATGGGGGTTATTTACTAAAAACAAATCCAATTTGCACTGAAAGTGCACTTGGAAGTAAAGTCGCTGTAGATCCGAGAGGGACATGCGAGGAAAATAAAAAACAGCATTTTAGCTTGCACATGATTGGATGATAAAATCAGCAGACTTCCACTCATTTCAGATCTACCCCTTAGATTTAGAGCAACCGCACTTCCAAGTGAGCTTGCAGTGCAAAGTGGATTTGCCTTTCGTAAATAACCCCTTATGTGTCCATGTACATAAAGGGTTTTAGCAGAGATTAGGAGCTGCCGTGTTTAGGTGAGATTAAACCTCCCTCTCCTGAATGCGTAAGAATAGCGATCAGGATAGGAAAGTTTTGCCCACCGGCCGCGGAAAAAAGGCAATTTGAGTTTTCCTGCGGTGGGGGTCAGGGTAGGCTAGTATGCATATAGCCTAAAACTGGCCCCATACTACTATCATTTCCCTTTAAGCCTTACTATCTTTGAGAGATAACATATTTGATTGGTACAAATTCAGGGAAGAATAAAAGAATTGAAGGCCGGCCATAGACAGTTTGAATCAGCAGAAACCGGCCAAGATTCGAAATGTGTGTGGGCAGGCTGAATGTACCGATGTACTGATTGATCGATCAACTTGGGTACAACCAGCATGCCGGATTCACTTGCGATTATCGCTAGCAGCTACAGGAAAGAAATTTGCATCGTCTAAGTAATAATAGGCTTTTCTAAGGGTCATGTCTCACTAGTAATCTTGTTTATAATAGCAAATCGGATAATTAAGGGCCTATTTAAAAAAACAGTTGTGTGGCCTTACTAAAAGCCCTAACACTTAAAAAAGAAAGGACAAATATATAAAGTACGGTACTGTACTTTACAAATGTGTTTAGCTTTTTAATTTCATAAGGACCCCAAAGCAAGCAAAGCCAGATTTATTGTCATAAATTGGACAAAAAAAGGGTAGAGAGGACTGGAGCCCAGTCAAATGAACTATCACAGTCAAAGGCCAATTAGACAGCGCAGCGCACTTCGCGCATGCGCAGTAAGGTACCGGCTGTGAAGCCGAAGGGCTTCACTGCCAGTTTCTCTTACTAGAAATGGTGGCAGCAGCACCCGACAGGCGATCTGAAAATTGACTGGGTTGCCGACATCACAGGAACCCTGGACAGGTAAGTATCCTAATGTTAAAAGTCAGCATCTAGAGTATTTGTAGATGCTGACTTAACATTTTTTGTGGAGGGGCCGGAACACCTCTTTAATGAGACTTAAAAAACGAAATTCATATTTCTTTACTGAAAAGTTGATTAATTAAAATTTGTCATTTTTGTATAAACACCTCCAACCTCACCACTTTAAAAATAGTGACAACAGTGTCTACTAAGTGTCGGACATCTATTTTATTCATGCCAAATCACACATACAATATAATACTTAACTACCATACAGACAACATATTAATGCCTTTAAGTGCAAGTGACTAAACTTCAATCTTTTTAAACAACTTAGAAGCTTAAAGAGGAAGTAAACCCTGATGCTTTTTACTTCCTCTTTTTTCCCCTGCAAAGTAAAAGCATAATGGGCCCAATATATGCCACTTACCTTCAATGGAATCCTGCGCTGTCCCCTACTGGCCGCATCCATCTTCACCCCTCTTCCTTTGTGGGGCCGCGGACTCTGGCTCTGTGACTGGCCGGAGTCGCGTGACGTCACTCCCACACATGCACGCGGGAGCCGTCAGTCACGGTTTCTGCTAGAGAAGACATGGCTCGGAGGGCCGTTTTTTTACAGTGCATGCGCCGCTGTCATCATCCGCGCACAACAAGGTAAATATCTCCTAAACTGCACACGTTTTGGAGATATTTACAGTACCCATAGGTAAGCCTTATTATAGGCATTATTATATGACCCATGTGAATGTACAATGTATATGTAAAAAAGCGCTGCGTAAATTGACAGCGCTTTATAAGTACCTTAAGTAAATAATAATATTGCAGCTTACCATTTCTTAGATGTGACGGCTGTATTCATTTTCCCTTTTAGGCTCTCTTTCTTCTATTTTCATCTGATGATCCAGCCAGCAAGTCTGTTGTTTTCTAAAAGCACAAGCTCTCCGGAAGAATGAATCAGTTACAAAGATGAAAATAACCATTTACCACTGACAGGGGCGCTTACAATGATCAGCTATTATTTATTCATGTAAAACCTAGATCCCCCCCCCCCCCAAAAAAAAACAGCTGTAACTGATTAGAAAGTGTGAGCTGTAGTTTGGATTCAATTTGTTTGTATGTTTAAATCAGATAATGCGTTTAAAGCCCCATACACACGGTCGGACTTTTTCATGGATTCTGTCCGATCGGACAATGTTGTTGAAAAATCAGACCGTGTGTATGCACCATCGGACAGTGTACGTCGGATTGTCCGACGGACAAAGTCTTATCTCCTGCTGGAAAGATTTGCCGTCAACCCGGTCCGATCACACCAAATCCGATCGTGTGTACGGTTGTCCGACCGGACAAAGTGCTACGCATGCTCAGATCACATTACAAGACCAAAGCTATTGGCTACTAGCCTCTACGTTGTCCCGTCGTAGGCAACAAACGTCACCACGTTCAGAATGATCGGATTTTCCGACAACTTTGTCCGACCGTGTGTACGCAAAACCAACATCAGACAAAGTATGACGGACATGATCTGACGGACCTGGTCCTCGGATTGTCCGAGCGTGTGTATGGGGCTTAACACTTTCCCCCCACCAAACTGACAATGCCGCTGTCTGATGTGCCTCCTGTTCTCCTTCATCCAGATTTGTGTCTTACTAATACAGGAGGTGTAGTACAGTCCAGATCACTAGGTAAAAACAGAGGTAAAAAGCCAAAGAAAAGAGAACTGATGCAGCCACCACATCTAATGATTGGTAAGCTGCAATATATGTTTGGTTTTGGGTTTAATACTACGTTAAGCCTCAGTCATCTGGGTTATATATCTGTAAACTATGCATTTTATTGTATGATTGTTTGCATTGATTGTACAAACCATCATTTTTAGTCGATTTTTGTATTAATAATAATAAAAATTTATTTTTCATTATATGTAATCTATTTTATTGCCTTTAAAATCCCATTATTTGAGGTATTGCTTCAACATACATGTGCAGGTACTTCCCATTCTGAGTCACCTCTTGTCTCCATTCCCTCCTCACCTCTGAGCATGATCCAGCAATAATAGATTCCCCCCCGGCATCAATAGACCCCAATAACAACACAGAAGATCTCCCACCAGCCAGCATCAACAAACACTTCCCTTAACAGTAAACCCCTCCAAGCAGCAAATGACCCCCTAGCAACATAAGATCCCCACCAGCAACAATAGGACCCCCACCAGCAACAATAGATCTTCCTAGCAATGATAAACCTCTGCCAGTACCAATACAGTAGATCTTCTGGCATCCAGCAACAACAGACCCCTCCCTCAACAGTAGACCTCTCCCAGCAATAAATAACCCCCTTGCAACGTAAGATCCCTCTAGCAAAAACAGATCCTCTACTATCAAAAATAGACCTTCACAGCAACAAATGACCCCCCCGCGACAATAGATCCTCCAGCAGTTGGCATCAGTAGACCCACAAGCACACTCCAGCACCCCATTCACTGCTGGAGGTGCCAGAACCTCGGGTTACCGCTGAAAAAAAGCCCTAGGTAAAAATAAAAGAGACTAGAGAGGTCTGGTAGTAACAGTTTCGTTACTAGCTAGCTTTTATTTTTCCATTATTAGCTTCATGATGTATTGTTCTAAAGGACAATTAGATTTGCACTTTATGTGGTTATATTCATAACACAATACATTCTGCTATAATATATACATGAGAGTTTATTCCTTTTCCATGTTTGACCATGTTCCTCAAGCCGTATGCTAATGAGTAACTCAACCTTATTTTAGCCCTCATAATGTAGATTTCAGCCCATACTTCATTATTCTCAGATATGTACTTAACTGCAAATGATCTGTTTTATATCATAGTAAATCATTATACTGCCACTTTGTGCACCTCCAATAAAAGAGTAGGCTTATAAATCTGGGACAATCCTTGTTAAAGCACTTTCTTGCTGGAGCTGGCTGTAGACAGACAGGTAGAGGTTTTAAAGCAAAGTGTTTTTATAAAGAGACAGGTGTCTACTCTGGTATGTAAGAATGACATCCTAATAGGTGTGTCTTTACCTGAAGGGGGATAAAGTGCAGGCAACTCCCAAAAACCTTATCTTCTTCTATTTATATTAGACAACGGATGATCTGGGAGCTGCATTCTTGCCATTCTGAGCCACATAAAGGGAGTTATTTCTGAGATTTCTTTCTGAACAATAGTAAAAGAGAAAAGGGTTCAGAAGGCATGGCCAACCATTAGAGGTACCTTTTCTTTTCCTAAATTTCTTTGAAGATAACCTTGAGATTATAATATTAGGGCTATTGAGAAGTTTCTTGAGAGATGATTCTTCTTCCAGCTATCAAGGAACATCAAGGAACAGCCTAAGAGCAATTCCAGTAAAACTAATCAGTGAACCACCAATGCTATCCTGGTAACATGGAAGTTCCATTAAAACCAGGGAGTCCTCTCAATTTACCTTTCATCTGAGCTTATTTAATTCTTTACAGCCCACATATATTGAGCAGATCTGTAGCCTTTTGTCACTTAATACTTTTCTGAGTAACTACCCTTCATGCTCTCTGGACAAAGCTGTAAGCAATGTAGTGTAGCACTAACCTCCGAAGGAGCTGCTGGTTTAATTTTGGACTTACCGTTACCTCACCTGCTTGTGTCTCTGTCTTGAGGGTCCCGTGGATGATGGCCAAAGAATATTGAAACTGACACTGAGTCCTCTTTTGGGTTATTTATTTAGAATAATGTCAAAGTCTCTCAATAAAAAGGGTAGAGAGTTAGGGGTGAGTTCAGGCACTTTATAATTGCAGGGTGGAAGTGTCAAAAGAACCCAGAGGATAAAACAGTCCCACAGACTGGATTCAGCCACCCCCGGATAGACCTCTCTTGCTTAGCCTTGCAGCCGGTGGGATGCTCGGTAAAGTCTCTGCCACAGACTTCTTAATTACACTTGAGCGTTACTGAGGGATTTAGAAGAAACTTAAAGAACTGCCATACAGTACCAGTCTCTCTCATCCTGTCTGCCGATACTGTATGGGTGTTGATCCAGCTTGCGTCCATAAACTGAGTTTCCAGGCTTCTCCAGAGATACCAGCCTGCCTTGCGCTCGGTCCTCCCTTGGAAAAAGTCCTCCCCTGGATCCTCCAGTTTCTGGGCCTCCCTTACAGGCGAGACAGCACCGGACCATCCCTGGATCAATAGGCCCTTAGGATTCTTCTGGGCCTATCCCCTCAGTCGCGTAGCCTCAGGCCAGGAGGGCTCTGAGGCCCGGGCAGCAGGCCCCGAGCACCCCTTAGGGAAAAGCCCAAACAGGCCAAACCCCAAGAGCCAAAACAAGAACCCGAAAAAATGGCGTTGGTACCTTAAATACCACCCCCCAGAGAGCACAGCGGGAGAAACACTCCCACTGGGCTGGTTCCGAGCAATAGGTGGCATTCAATGCATCCAGCTAAACTGCGTTTCTACTCTTGCCAGCGGTGACAGCAACATCTGCAGTCAAGGAGAACCCAGTGCAACCCAGCTGCATGGGCGTCCGCAGGTAGGGGTAAGAGGGGGCAAGTGCCCCCCCTTGGAATCAGGGATCGGATCAGGAGTGATGACCCCCCATCACCCCTCTCTGTCACCCCCTCTCTCTCTCTCTCACCCCTCTGTCTTTTTCACCCCCCTCTCTCTCTGTCACCCCCCTCTGTCTCTCTCTGTCACAGTCCTCTCTGTCACCCCCTGTCTCTTTCTGCCCCCCTGTCTCTCTCTGTCACCCCCCACATATATGAAGTTTCTGACAGTCTCTTGGGCTATGTATGCTGTCACTGACAGTCTCTTGGGCCATGTCCGCAGTCTCTTACAGTCTCTTGAGCCATGTTTTGCATGGAAATTTGGCGTTTTTATATTGTAGGCATGCAATTCTTATGTCTAACTCACTTAAATCTGTCCGAACCAGAGTCTAGTAGACATCCCAGGTATGATAAAGTCATAAATTATAAATCATAAATTGTAATATAATAAAAATATATATATAAAAATGATTCAATAATGTAATTAAAACAAAAACACTGAAATTTGCTCAGTTGCAGAATAGTCGCTGTCATTTAAATTTATTGTTTGATGATAAATTGTGATTCTAATTTTTTATAGGTGTTTTCTAGCTGGTCTAAAACCACTTTTGACATAAAGGGACACTTTTTGGTTGCTATGGACAATCTCCATTTTCCAGGCAGAAAAAAAAATCTTTTTATTATATAAAATGACATGCAGGGCACTGGGCAGACCACTAGGGACAAAGGGGTATGTGTATTTTTTGTATACAGTACTGTAATACTGTAAATGGAACCTGATTATGTTTGACTAGCTTGTACCTTTACCAAGGATAGTGCAACAAGGGTGAATGGTGTGAGAATGTCTTTGGACTTCAGGGTTGTATCAGCTAATGGCTTTAGCCTCCAGGGTGGGTGTAATTCTGGAGGGTTCCTATGTTTTGGAAGTGCTAATGGTGGGTGTTATTCTGGAGGGTGACTTTAAGTTCTTTAAATTCTATGGCGTGGGTGGCTGGAAGCCTTTAGATGTAGAAGGTTGTGCAGATAACTTTAATGCCTGGGGTAAAATGGGGGATGCAAGTGGGTGAGTTTAGCGTGGGAAGGTTTGAGTTTAGATCTGGGAAAAAAATGTACCAATAGATGGAGCACCAGACCAAATGATAAAAGAGTTCAAATTGATTTATTGGTCTGTGCTAAAAGCCAGCCTATGCATTTAGGGGGCCATAAGCCAACAGTATCTGCATCAAAGATAGTAAATATAACTTTCTTATCTTTATCTATGGGCTAGGTTGGTGTGATTCTAAATACTGTAATGTATAATCAAAATATGTGTATTTTTATACCTTATGTGTATTGTAAAACATACTTTTTGCAAGCTGGAACTAAAGTCCCGTATAAATCGGTATACCTTTTTAAAAGTAATTTATTGGGGCATTCACAGAGGAATCTGTGATGGGGAGATTCACCTTATACGTCTTTATAAATGCTACCATAAAGTAAACGTGTGAAACGTGTGTGTAAAAGTGTGCACTTTCTGGCCAACCATATATTTACAGAAGATTACCATATTCCCCTTTATTATTTTTTTTTTCAAGAGTTAATACATTTCATTCAATTAATCTTTCTTTAAAACAATGGTCCTTCATATCTCTTATTCATTTTGCTGAACTCTTTATAGTTCCATCGCATCCTTTAGGTTAACTGGTGCCCAAATTCTGAAATTCATAATCACAATAAGTCTACAGTATCGCTTTGTGTAGGGGAAAAAATAATCTTTCTCTTTTCTATTTATGTGCTTTAAAATTTTAGAACCAAGAGGTTAGCTTGCTATTCCACGCTGTTGTCAAGTCTTTGATCTACAACAGCCTTTCTCAACCGGGGTCCTGTAGAAGCCTGGGGTTCCTCCAGAGGGTGCTAGGGGTTTCTTGAGCAATGGGCCTCTCAGATTACTAATCACTAGAGCCAATGATCTTTTTAGCTATCTGTAAGGAATGATTATTCTCAATGACCACAATTGTATGGAGCATTCTTCCTTACATATAACGCTAATGTACCGTTGAGCTTTTGAAATAGTAATTACTGTATTAGTAGGGGTTCCCTGAGCTTGGGAAGTTATTTCAAGGGTTCCTCCATGTTAAAAAGGTTGAGAAAGGCTGATCGGTGTCACCTGTAAACAAATACTTGAGCAATCTTAAACTCTATATAAGCTATACAAAATTTAATTGTTAAGGTCCCAAAACGAAACCTTTTGGTACATCACTTACAACCTTAAAACCACTTGCCGACCGCTCACTGTATATATACGTTATTACTTTGAAGAGGGATATCTCGGTAACGGCAGCAGCTGCTGCCACAACAGAGATATCCCTCTTTAAAGTGAGCGGTTCTGTTTACGATAATGGTGGTCATCGCGGCAGATTCACCGCAAGATCACCGTTATCGGCGACGAGAGAGGTGCCCCCCCCTCCCGCCGCTCTCCCACGCCTTCCGCCGCTTACCGGAGCCGTCAGCAGCGGCGGAGGCGTTTGGATCCTGCGATCGGGTGGGTATGGAGACGAGTGAGGCTAAGATGGCCCCCACTCGTCTCTATACCATAGGAGGTAAAGGAACATTTTTTTCAATGTCATTTTTTTTTTTTTATTCCATTTAAGTCCAAATATGAGATGTGAGGACTTTTTGACCCCAGATCTCATATTTAAGAGGACCTGTCATGCTTTTTTCTATTACAAGGGATGTTTAAATTCCTTGTAATAGGAATAAAAGTGATCCATTTTTTTTTTAAACAGTGTAAAAATTTATAAATTCAAGTAAAATAAATAATAAAAAAAAAAAAAAAATTTTTAAAACACCCCGTACCGACGAGCTTGCGTGCAGAAGCGAACGCATACGTGAGTAGCGCCCGCATATGAAAACGGTAGTCAAACCACACATGTGATGTATCGCCGCGATCGGTAGAGCGAGAGCAATAATTCTAGCCATAGACCTCCTCTGTAACTCAAAAGATGCAACCTGTAGAATTTTTTAAATGTCGCTTATGGAGATTTTTGATGGTAAAAGTTTGACGCCATTCTAGGAGCGGGCACAATTTTGAAGCATGACATGTTGGGTATCAATTTACTCGGCGTAACATTATCTTTCATAATATAAAAAAAAATTGGGCTAATTTTACTGTTGTCTTATTTTCTTATTCAAAAAAAGTGATTTTTTTTCAAAAAAAAGTGCGCTTGTAAGACCGCTGCGCAAATACGGTGTGAAAAAAAGTATTGCAATGACCACCATTTTATTCTCTATGGTGTTAGAAAAAAAATATATAATGTTTGGGGGTTCTAAGTAATTTTCTAGCAAAAAAAACTGTTTAAAACATGAAAACACAGAATCTGAAAAACAGGCTTGGTCCTTAAGTGGTTAAACCATTATAATCACCATTCACAACACTTTGCCTGGGCCTTTTAGGCAAGTTTTCTCTTCGATTACAAACTGAATTTTTTAAATCAACAGACCTTAATTTACACATCAGCTATCTATCTCATAGGTTCATGTTAGGTTTTCGTACTGCCTCAAGTACTTCTATATATGTAAAGAGGGAGACATCTTGTGGCATGTTTCATTTTAGCCACTATGTAGAGCTCATATCCAAATGGGCTGAAAGATTATCCATCTCTTCAGATTTATATGTCTCCCAGCTTCCAGTACACAAATGCATTTAAAAAAAGTAATACATTGATTTGCATTTTAATGAGTGAAATAAGTACAGTATCTCACAAAAGTGAGTACACCCCACACATTTTTGTAAATATTTTACTATATCTTTTCATGTGACAACACTGAAGAAATTACACTTTGCTACAATGTAAAGTACAGTGGAACCTCGGATCGCGAGTAACGTGGTTAACGAGTGTTTCGCAATGCAAGCAATTATTTTTTTTTAAATCCGAGTGTTGTCTCGCAAAAGGAGCAAGATTTAAGCCTCTGTGGTGTGCAGTACCGCATTTGGCCAGGGGTGCGGGGGCGCCGGTGACACTCGGAGCCGTTCGGAGCTGTTCGGAAATACTTGAAAACACTCGGAAATACTCAGAAACACTCGGAAATACTCCGTTCCCGAGTGTTTCCGAGCCTTTCCGAGGGTTTCCGAGTGCAGCTGAGCAGTCTCCGAGTATTTCCGAGTCTCTCCGGCGCCCCCCTCCTCTGGCCACATGCGGTATTGCATGCAATAGAAGTAAATGTGGAACGAATTATCTTCGTTTCCATTGATTGCTATGGGGAAACTCGCTTTAAAATGCGAGTGCACAAGCATTCTCCTGGAACGGATTATGCTCGTAATCCAAGGTTCCACTGTAGTGAGTGTACAGCTTGTATAACAGTGTAAATTTGCTGTCCCCTCAAAATAACTCAACACACAGCCATTAATGTTTAAACCGCTGGCAACAAAAGTGAGTACACCCTTAAGTGAAAATGTCCAAATTGGGCCCAAAGTGTCAATATTTTGTGTGGCCACCATTATTTTCCAGCACTGCCTTAACCTTCTTGGGCATGGAGTTCACCAGAGCTTAACAGGTTGCCACTAGAGTCCTCTTCCACTCCTCCATGATGACATCACAGAGCTGGTGGACGACCTTGCGCTCCTCCACCTTCCGTTTGAGGATGCCCCACAGATGCTCAATAGGGTTTAGGTCCGGAGACATGCTTGGCCAGTCCATCACCTTTATCCTCAGTTTCTTTAGCAAGGCAGTGGTGTGTTTGGGGTCGTTATCATGTTGGAACACTGCCCTGCGTCTCAATCTCCGAAGGGAGGGGATCATGCTCTGCTTCAGTATGTCACAGTACATGTTGGCATTCATGGTTCCCTCAATGAACTGTAGCTCCCCAGTGGCAGCAGCACTCATGCAGCCCCAGACCATGACACTCCCACCACCATGCTTGACTGTAGGCAAATCACACTTGTCTTTGTACTCCTCACCTGGTTGCCACCACACACGCTTGACACCATCAGACCACAAGACATGGTTCCAGTAATCCATGTCCTTAGTCCGCTTGTCTTCAGCAAACTGTTTGCAGGCTTTCTTGTGCATCATCTTTAGAAGAGGCTTCCTTCTGGGATGATAGCCATGCAGACATGATGCTGTGTGCGGTGTATGGTCTGAGCACTGACAGGCTAACCCCCAACCCCTTCAACCTCTGCAGCAATGCTGGCAGCACTCATACGTCTATATCCCAAAGACAACCTCTGGATATGATGCTGAACACGTGCACTCAAGTTCTTTGGTCGACCATGGCGAGGCCTGTTCTGAGTGAAACCTGTCCTGTTAAACCCCTGTATGGTCTTGGCCACCGTGCTGCAGCTCAGTTTCAGGATCTTGGCAATCTTCTTATAGCCTAGGCCATCTTTATGTAGAGCAACAATTCTTTTTATCAGATCCTCAGAGAGTTCTTTGCCACGAGGTGCCATGTTCAACTTCCAGTGACCAGTATGAGAGAGAGAGTGATAACACCAAATGTAACACACCTGCTCCCCATTCACACCTGAGACCTTGTAACACAAACGAGTCACATAACACTGGAGAGGGAAAATGGCTAATTGGACCCAATTTGGATATTTTCACTTAAGGGTGTACTCACTTTTGTTGCCAGCCATTTAGACATTAATGGCTGTGTGTTGAGTTATTTTGAGGCGACAAAAAAAAAAATATCAAAAATTTTGAAACAAAAAAGTTTTTTTAGCTTTTGTTTAATATTTTGCAGATAAGTATTTTTTCTTCTTCACTGATGTGTGCTGATGAGGCTGCACTGATGGGCACTGATGGTGCTGCATGGATGGGCACTGATGGGCACTGATGAGGCTGCACTGATGGGCAGTGATGAGGCTGCACTGATGGACCCGGATGAGGCTGCACTGATGGGCACTGATGATGCTGCACAGATGGGCACTGATGGGCACTGGTGATGCTGCACTGATGGGCACTGATGGGGCTGCACTTATGGACACTTAAGAGGCTGCACTGATGGGCACTGATGATTCTGCATGGATGGGCACTGATGAGGCTACACTGATGGGCACTGGTGAAGCTGAACTGATGGGCACTGGGGAGGCTGCACTGATGGGAACTGGGGAGGCTGCACTGATGGGCACTGGTGAGGCTGCACCGATGGGCACTGGTGAGGCTGCACCGAAGGGGCAGTAGTGAGGCTGCACTGATGGGCACTGGTGAAGCTGCACTTATGTGCACTGATGCACACAGATGAGACTGCACTGATGAGGCGGCACTGATGAGCACTGATGGGCACTGATGAGGCAGCACTGACAAGTCTGCACAGATGAGGTGGCACTGATGGGCACTGATAGGCGGCAATGATGGGCACTAATAGGCAGCACTGATGGGCACTGATTGACACTGTTGGGGCTGCACTGATCATCAGGACACTGATGATCAGTGTAAATGTCTCCTGTCACACTTGCCGGTTACCGTCTCTCCTTTTCTCATGCTGTGACTGCGTATGAGGAAAGGAATGCTGCTGATAACATGGTAAATGGCCGCTGTGATTGATGGAGATCTGTGATCAGCTGTGTCCAAAAAACACAGCGATCACAAAGTTCGCCCTATGCGTGCCCCAGGGGGCGCACGGGAGGCGTGTTTTAGGAGGACGTCCATGCACACCCTCCCAGAACAACAAATACAGAATTGTATTTTGTTTTGTAAATTGTTTATTCAGCCATTGCTATCTATGGAAACAATAGGAACACAGCTATGTTCTTTGTAAATTGTTTTATCTAGTAATCTACTTGGAGTTTTGCTGTATACATGTATTTACTTCAGATATATAACTAGGCCTAAAGCTGAAGTCTGCACAGAAGTAAAAGACATAAAAGGAACCCAAGAACACAAATTGCTAGTAAGGCAGCTTACCGGTCCATTGGTGGCTGCATTAGTTTTCCTTTTTGCAAGGGAATTTGCCCCAGAGCCTAGTGAATGAGGTGAAGCCCTGCTGAATTCCATCATCCAGTCATGTGCAAGCAAAAATGCTGTTTTTTATTTATCCTTGATTGGGTCGTTTTTCGAAAAGTGAGACTTCACCACGTTCATTAAAGCGGAGCTCCACCCTAAAGTGGAACTTCCGCTTATCGGATTCCTCCCCCCCCTCCGGTGCCACAATTGGCACCTTTCAGGGGGGAGGGGGGTGCAGATAACTGTATAATACAGGTATCTGCACCCACTTCCGGGACTAGCTAGCCGAAGCTGGCCCGCCCATATCCGAAGATGCCCCATTGTTTCTTGGGAAACACAGTTCCCAGGACACAACGGGGACCAATAAAGAAGAGCAGCGCGACTCGCGCATGCGCAGTAGGGAACCGGGCAGTGAAGCCGCAAGCTTCACTTCCTGATTCCCTGACAGAGGATGGCGGCGGGGGCAGCCGAGAGACGAGCGATCGCTCGTCATCTTCTGCCGACATCGCTGGAACCTGGAACAGGTAAGTGTCTATTTATTAAAAGTAAGTATTTGTAGCTGCTGACTTTTAAAAAAAATTTTCAGGTGGACCTCCTCTTTAAGTACTGGGGCAAGTTTAATTGCAAAGTGCAACTTCTCTTGCAAAATCAACAGACAACTTACCTTTATTAACCACTTCAGCCGCAGAGGATTTTACCCCTTTCCTTACCAGAGCACTTTTTGCAATTCGGCACTGCGTCGCTTTAACTGACAATTGCGCAGTCGTGCGACGTTGCACCCAAACAAAATCGGCGTCCTTTTTTCCCCACAAATAGAGCTTTCTTTTGGTGGTATTTGATCACCTCTGCGGTTTTTATTTTTTGCACTATAAACAAAAAAAGACTGAATATTTAAAAAAAAATAATAATTTTTTACTTTCTTACAATAAAAAAATTTGAAAAATCAAATTTCTTCATCAATTTAGGCCAATATGTATTCTTCTACATATTTTTGGTTTAAAAAATCCCAATAAGCATATATTGATTGGTTTGCGCAAAAGTTATAGCGTCTACAAACTATGGGATATTTTTATTTTTTTACTAGTAATTGGCGGCGCTCAGCGACTTATAGTGGGACTGCGATATTGCGGCAGACAAATCAGACACCTAACTGACACTTTTGACACTTTTTGGGGAACAGTGATACAGTGATTAGTGCTAAAACATATGCACTGTCACTGTACTAATGACACTGGCAGGGAAGAGGTTAACATTAGGGGCGATCAAAGTGTTAACTGTTTGTCTAGGTTGTGCTTACTCACCGTGTAAATAACTTCCAAAAATTTTATTTTATTGGCAATAAAAAAAATATATACATAGATTATGCAAAAAAAAAAAATTTATTTATAGAAATTTGGTTAAAAAATCTCTCATGTTGTAATTTCAACATGAGAGATTTTTTAACCAAATTTCTATAAATAAATAAAAATTTTTGCATAATCTATGTATATATATTTTACATTTTTGCACTGATGGGCACTGATGATGCTGCACAGATGGGCACTGATGGGCACTGGTGATGCTGCACTGATGGGCACGGATGGGGCTGCACTTATGGACACTTAAGAGGCTGCACTGATGGGCACTGATGATTCTGCATGGATGGGCACTGATGAGGCTACACTGATGGGCACTGGTGAAGCTGAACTGATGGGCACTGGGGAGGCTGCACTGATGGGAACTGGGGAGGCTGCACTGATGGGCACTGGTGAGGCTGCACCGATGGGCACTGGTGAGGCTGCACCGAAGGGGCAGTAGTGAGGCTGCACTGATGGGCACTGGTGAAGCTGCACTTATGTGCACTGATGCACACAGATGAGACTGCACTGATGAGGCGGCACTGATGAGCACTGATGGGCACTGATGAGGCAGCACTGACAAGTCTGCACAGATGAGGTGGCACTGATGGGCACTGATAGGCGGCAATGATGGGCACTAATAGGCAGCACTGATGGGCACTGATTGACACTGTTGGGGCTGCACTGATCATCAGGACACTGATGATCAGTGTAAATGTCTCCTGTCACACTTGCCGGTTACCGTCTCTCCTTTTCTCATGCTGTGACTGCGTATGAGGAAAGGAATGCTGATAACATGGTAAATGGCCGCTGTGATTGATGGAGATCTGTGATCAGCTGTGTCCAAAAAACACAGCGATCACAAAGTTCGCCCTATGCGTGCCCCAGGGGGCGCACGGGAGGCGTGTTTTAGGAGGACGTCCATGCACACCCTCCCAGAACAACAAATACAGAATTGTATTTTGTTTTGTAAATTGTTTATTCAGCCATTGCTATCTATGGAAACAATAGGAACACAGCTATGTTCTTTGTAAATTGTTTTATCTAGTAATCTACTTGGAGTTTTGCTGTATACATGTATTTACTTCAGATATATAACTAGGCCTAAAGCTGAAGTCTGCACAGAAGTAAAAGACATAAAAGGAACCCAAGAACACAAATTGCTAGTAAGGCAGCTTACCGGTCCATTGGTGGCTGCATTTGTTTTCCTTTTTGCAAGGGAATTTGCCCCAGAGCCTAGTGAATGAGGTGAAGCCCTGCTGAATTCCACCATCCAGTCATGTGCAAGAAAAAATGCTGTTTTTTATTTATCCTTGATTGGGTCGTTTTTCGAAAAGTGAGACTTCACCACGTTCATTAAAGCGGAGCTCCACCCTAAAGTGGAACTTCCGCTTATTGGATTCCTCCCCCCCTCCGGTGCCACAATTGGCACCTTTCAGGGGGGAGGGGGTGCAGATACCTGTATAATACAGGTATCTGCACCCACTTCCGGGACTAGCTAGCCGAAGCTGGCCCGCCCATATCCGAAGATGCCCCATTGTGTCTTGGGAAACACAGTTCCCAGGACACAACGGGGACCAATAAAGAAGAGCAGCGCGACTCGCGCATGCGCAGTAGGGAACCGGGCAGTGAAGCTGCAAGCTTCACTTCCTGATTCCCTGACAGAGGATGGCGGCGGGGGCAGCCGAGAGACGAGCGATCGCTCGTAATCTTCTGCCAACATCGCTGGAACCTGGAACAGGTAAGTGTCTATTTATTAAAAGTAAGTATTTGTAGCTGCTGACTTTTAAAAAAAATTTTCAGGTGGACCTCCTCTTTAAGTACTGGGGCAAGTTTAATTGCAAAGTGCAACTTCTCTTGCAAAATCAACAGACAACTTACCTTTATTAACCACTTCAGCCGCAGAGGATTTTACCCCTTTCCTTACCAGAGCACTTTTTGCGATTCGGCACTGCGTCGCTTTAACTGACAATTGCGCAGTCGTGCGACGTTGCACCCAAACAAAATCGGCGTCCTTTTTTTCCCACAAATAGAGCTTTCTTTTGGTGGTATTTGATCACCTCTGCGGTTTTTATTTTTTGCACTATAAACAAAAAAGACTGAATATTTAAAAAAAAAATAATAATTTTTTACTTTCTTACAATAAAAAAATTTGAAAAATCAAATTCCTTCATCAATTTAGGCCAATATGTATTCTTCTACATATTTTTGGTTTAAAAAATCCCAATAAGCAATTATTGATTGGTTTGCGCAAAAGTTATAGCGTCTACAAACTATGGGATATTTTTATTTTTTTACTAGTAATTGGCGGCGCTCAGCGACTTATAGTGGGACTGCGATATTGCGGCAGACAAATCAGACACCTAACTGACACTTTTGACACTTTTTGGGGAACAGTGATACAATGATTAGTGCTAAAACATATGCACTGTCACTGTACTAATGACACTGGCAGGGAAGAGGTTAACATTAGGGGCGATCAAAGTGTTAACTGTTTGTCTAGGTTGTGCTTACTCACCGTGTAAATAACTTCCAAAAATTTTATTTTATTGGCAATAAAAAAAATATATACATAGATTATGCAAAAAAAAAATATTTATTTATAGAAATTTGGTTAAAAAATCTCTCATGTTGTAATTTCAACATGAGAGATTTTTTAACCAAATTTCTATAACTAAATACAATTTTTTGCATAATCTATGTATATATATTTTATTGCTCATAAAATAAATTTTTTTGAGGTTATTTACATATTCTCAAGGGATGGTGGCAATATACATGTGTGGTTTCATGAATCATTATAACTATCGTGCTTACTCACTGTGGGGGAGGTGCTTTGACTAGGGGAAATCTGCCTTCAATGCTTTCCCTTCTGACAGAACGACAATCTGCCTTGTTTACATAGGACATCGCTGCTGGGCTCCTGCTGTGCAGAATCATAGCGGGAGTGGGTCTCTGGCGGCGCACGTGCCCCAGATCCGGAAGTGTCAGGTCACGTACTGCTGAAGTGTATGTACGGTGGGCAGTCCGCAAGTGGTTAAAATAAAATAACAAAACATTTTATACGTAGTATATAAATAGAATGGCGCTAATTGTTTAACATAAAAATTAATATAAATATGTGATTATGAGCAAAAAAAGTCCATAAAAAAGTCCACCAATAATCAAAATAGTGAATCTTGATTAATGCTGTTGTTAAACTCCACCATCTACCATCTTGTGCAACAGTGCCGCCGCCACCAACAGTTAGACCCCTTTCACACCACACCGCCCATAGCGTCGGCGGTAAAATGGCGCGACGCATTTCGGCCGCTAGCGGGGGCGCTTTTGCCCCCCACTAGCGGCAGAGAAAGGGTTAAAACCCCAGACAAAACTCCGCAATAGTGGCGTTTTGCCAGCGGTATTACAGCGCTGCCCCCTTGATTTCAATGGGGAGCAGCGGTGGAGGCGCGGTGCAAAGAAGCTGCTGGCAGGACTTTTTGTGATGCCCTGCCAGCGCACCGCTGCAGTGTGAAAGCCCGAGGGCTTTCACACTGCAGACAATGGAGCAGCAGTTTGAGGGCGGATTGCAGGCGCTATTTCTAACACTATAGTGCCTGCAAAACGCCCTCGGTGTGAAAGGGGTCTTAAATTAGCTGCTCACCAGCTTCAGTTGATCTCTCATTACAAAAGATCACACAAGTGCTGGTGAGACCTGTTTTAAGAGCTGCGACTGCTTTTTGGGGACTGTGCTAAACCCTGGGGTAAAGACCCATCCACGAGCACAGGAGAGCCGTATAACCAAGAGCAAGAGCAAGACCCAGGCTGGGTTTGAGGCTCGGTTTCCACTATTGCAACCCCAAAGTCGCGCGATTTTGCCGAAATATTTACCGCAATTTTTTGACGTGACTTGAAGCAATTACTGTGTATTCTTGAGGTCTATGGGCCTCAAGTCACATCAAAGTGGGACCAAAGTAGTGCAGGGACTACTTTGAAGTCACTGAGACTTGAAGTCGCACAGATATGAACGGTACTCATTGGAAATCAGTCCCAAATCGCATGAAAAGTCACACTCGTGTAAACCGAGCCTTAAGCCATAGGCACTGAGTGATCTCTTGTAATGAGGGATCAACTCAAGCTGGTAAGCAGCTAATTTAACTGTTGTTGGCGGCACTGTTGCACGAGGAGGTGGATGGTGGAATTAACAACAGCATTAATCAAGATTTACAATTTCACTTATTGGTGGACTGTTTTATGGACTTTTTTTTTTGCTCATAATCCCATATTTACATTCATTTTTATGTGAACAATTATTACGATTCTATTTATATACTAATGTTAAACTGTAACTATGTCATGCAGGAGAATTGCTGCTTGATTTACATCTGATTTCCCATTAGCGCAGTTTTTTCCATCTTCTAAACATTTTATACTTACCTGCTCTATGCAATGGTTTGGCACAGAGCAGCCCTGATCCTCCTTTTTCTGGGGTCCCCCGTTGGTGTTCCAGGCCCCTCCTCTACGGCGAGTGCCCCCCCATGGAAAGCCACTTTCTATGGATATAGACCCGGGGCGACTCAGCCTCCCAAACCTCCCAACTTTTTGCGATGGGAATGAGGGACACCTATCGGCAAAAGTATGCAGGCATAGGACACACCCCTTGCCACCGCCCCCTTAAAGGAGAATTGTACAAAAAAAACAAGATTGGTTGAACCCACACATGCTTTTTTTAATCACTATTATTCCTTTATATTGGCTTTTGCAATTTACAAATGCAGCAAATTAGAAATCAGATGAAAGGTTTAGCACTGGAAAACACTTTTTGATAGATAAAAAGTGCATTTTATATACATCTATATGGATCAGAGAAAAATGAGGAGGAATGAGGGACAAATCAGGGACAGTTGGGAGGTATGCCTCCTCGTCACAGCATTTGGTTGCAGGTGTCAATGGCTGCCTCTGCTATTAATCTGCCCAATGCGGAGGGAGAATGCCGGGAGAGCCGCTGCTCTTGTGCACATCGCTGGATCAGATCGGGCTGCTCAGGTAAGAATAAGGGGGGTGAGAAAGCATTAAGGTGAAAGAACCTTGGAGTTTTAGAACCACTTTAAATAGCATCTTCTGCATAATTTAGATGCATCTGCAGTGTGGAAGCAAGGAGAGCAACAGAACCCTGCTTGCTAAAGTGTATGTAGGCACAGATGAGGAACAGTGCAGGTACGGGGCATCATTGTAAAAGAGGCTCCATCCTTTTCCGCCAGCTAACTGAAACCATCATTCTGTGTGTGTTTCCCTCACTGCACATGAATGGGCTCCCCTTGTCAGATGTGCGCCAATGCCAATTAATCGATAATGGTACCCCAAGTGCATCTCGCAAAAGCAGTGTGTTTGCAGCCACCAAACTGCACAGTACTGCAGTTCCATGCTGTTTTATGCGGCACGATCCGAATAAGCAGTGCTTACATTACTTTTTTCACATTCCAGGGTATCTGCCAGCCAATTGAAATAAAAAGGCTGTCAGGTCTCCTTTCTTTCCAGTGTGAGCCAGCCCTTAGGGTCCCCATACACAATCTGACTGTACAATCAACTTTAGAGCTCACAAAACGATGTAATATGAGGACCTGGATAAACTATCCAACTGATCTGTATCCAGACAGATATGCTCATGCACTACGTCAGTAGATCTAAAGGAAATTGTTCAATCAGATTGTAATATGTGTGGTGAGTTAAAAACTTTCTGTGCCAGAGAATCCCCCAGCCCCTCTTTTAACTTACCTAAGTCCGATCTCAAGCCAGCTTGGTGCACGCGAGCAACGGCTCTCAGCTCTCTCCCTCCTCACTGGGCAGATTGATAGCAACAGGAGTCACCATCATGCCAATCAAATTCTGTAACGAGGTAGTGGGGGCGGGCCTGAGCCACGGTGTCTGTGTCTATAGGGATTGAGCCCACACAAGCTGCTTCCTATGGGGGTATTCACTGTACAGGAGGAGCCAGGATCCCAGGTGAGGGACCCCAGGAGAAGAGAATCAAGGACTGCTCTGTGCAAAACCATTTCACACGGGTGGTCCGATCGGGTCTTGTCAGTTTTTCAGGTGGACCTGATCGGGCCCTCCATTCACCCCTATGGACCTGTCGATGCCATCGGTGACATGTCTACTATCACCCGCTGCTCTCCGATCCGATCCTGTCCACCAAATCCAGACAGATGGTGACCAGTGGCGGCTGGTGCTCCATTTTTTTGGGAGGGGGCAAAATCACCCAACACCCCACCCCCCCGAAGTCAGTAGGTAGGTCGGTCGCACACAACCCCCCCCCCCCCCCCCCCCCCGTCGCTTGATCATCAGTGCATGCAGCCCCGCATTTACCCCATCCAGGTCCTCCTCGTCGGCTTCACCCAGCGCCTCCTCCTTCTCGGCTTTATGGCAGCTTCCCCTGCATCTTCTCCTCCTCGGCAGCCAATACAATCGCTTCTCCTCTCCGCCACTCGGGTCTGAGGACCCACTTCCTGATTGGCCGGGAGGAGAATCAGGAAGACAATAGGAAATATTAATTTGCTATTGTGACACAACTGGGTGGGCTCAGGGCGCACTACTCTGCCAGCCAGTTAGGGCCTCTTTCTAAAAAAAAAAAAAAAAAGAAAAACCCATTGGGGCCGGACACATGGATTAGGGGGGCGGCGTCCCTGTGCCTTGTATGGATGGGCCACTGATGGTGACCCTATTTTCCATCCGTCTGCCTGATCGGATCGAATAAGAGCGGGTGAAAATGGCCAAGCGGTCGGTTTTCACCCGATTTCCCCATAGAGGAGAGTGCATACCTCCCAACATTTTGACATGAGAAAGAGGGTCACCTACTAACAAACGTATGTAGGCAAAGGATACGCCCCCCTGCCACACCCCTTAAAGGGCACATAACCAAAAAAAAAGTTAATAAATCCACAAGTGCTTTTTTTTTTACCACTAATATTCCTTTATATTGGCTTTTAAAATTGACAAATGCAGCAATTTAGAATTTGGATAAAAAGTTTAGCACTGGGAAACACTTTTTGAAAGATAAATGGTGCATTTTTTATACAACTATATAAAACAGACCAAAATGAGGGACAAATGAGGAAGAGAGCGGGACTTTGCTCCAATTCAGGGACCGTCCCTCTAAATCAGGGACAGTTGGGAGCTATGAGAGCGGGACTGTCTCAGCACAGTGAGGGGACACGGACCTGTCATTCTCCTGCTCAGCGAGGATCAGCGGATCGATCCCCCCACTGAGCAAGCAGAGTCCGCCGAGCGGACCACCCGGGGGAAAGCGCCAATACACAGAACAGGTATGTATGACATGTTTGGTATTTTAATAAAATAAAAATAAAGCTTTACAATTATAAGATACTGTATACCAGTATATGTGAATATTACAGAGAGGGAGCACAGTGTATAATGATTATGGTGCAGGTATATACATGATTTTACATCCACAGCTACAACAAGCACTGGTATGATGGAAGTGGAGTGACCCTTTAACCACACTAGTCATAGAGCAATGATTGCCAGGCAAGCCAATCCCGTCCCAGCATTTCAGAGAAGGAAACAGCACAAGGAGCAAGCTGCTGATCGGCTCTCCCACAATGCTGTGCGGCAGGTAACGGCTCCGGTGACGGTGAAGAGCTCCATTCCCCCGGCTGATATGGAGGACAGTGCGGCGAATCGGGTGATGGAGGGGAAGCTGATCCTTTATCATTGGACTCATTCCTTCACCTCCCAGAAGGTGAGCGCAGCGCCGCAGGTTCAGCACCTGGACAGCTCAGTGCTCCTCCGCCTATCACAGTCCGGGATCAGTACCCGGCCGTCCTCCTCCGCCTATCACAGTCCGGGATCAGTACCCGGCCATCCTCCTCCGCCTATCACAGTCCGGGATCAGTACCCGGCCGTCCTCCTCCGCCTATCACAGTCCGGGCTCAGTACCCGGCCATCCTCCTTCGCCTATCACTGCACGGTGCCGGGACACTGCAGGGCACGGACGGAGGAGGCTTGTCTGAGGTCCATGTATGATGTGTGGATGATCTGCCAGCCCTGCCTTTGTTTTTTTCTCCTTCCCTTCTCTCTCTTCCCTTGGGTCTCTCTTTGTCATCTCATTTCCTCCCTGGCCAATCACATTGTCCCCTCTCCTTTCATTTACATGGCATCCATTGAGCTGGGCTGAGCTGCATAGATGGGGGGTCAGTGACCCAATAATCACGGTCTACCACAGGTAAGCCTATAGTAAGGCTTACCGGTAGGTACTGTGAATATCTCCTAAACTTGCACAGTTTAGGAGATATTCTCACTTCATGCAGCCAGGGACGTCAACTTGCACTCTGAAGGTTCGGTATACCGTGCCGGACCTTCAGAGCTCGTGCCATAAACGGTGACGTCATTGCGCCCCTGGACACTCATGTAGCCAGTGGCAGCTGGTGATAAAACATTTTGGGGGAGTGCAAACTAAACCCGTCCAGGTCCTTACCTGCAAACAGAGCCTCCAGCCTGGGCTGTCACAGCTCTCCTGATACCCGGCGCCTTCTGTGTTCCGAATCTTCAGCCTCCTGATTGGCCAGGACGAGAAGCCGGAAACCGAAAGTGACACAATGGCAAATTCTGGATTCGCTAAAATCAAAAGTGAGGGGTTTGGGGTGCAGTGCTCTGCGCCCTGAGGACAACTTAAAACAAGCCAATTAGAGCCTCAGACTCTAATCACGTGCTTGTTAAAACGTGACAGAGCTGATAGACACCTATTAGTCCGGTGCCCCGACACAGTGCACTGCACACACATAGAACAATTTATTTTTAAATAAATGATAGTATGACTAACATTTTTTAATTTTAAGATGTTAAAAAATTTATTTTTAAATAAATGATAGTATGACTAACATTTTTTAATTTTAAGATGTTAAAAAATGTTAGTTTTTTACTTTTTTGAATAAAAAAATAAGACAACAGTTATCAATTTTTTTATATATTGTGAAAGTTTATTTTAAAAATAAATTTTAGTTCTATGAACTTGGGGGGGGGGGCGCTCGCGGCAATACCTCACATGTGTGGTTTGACCACCGTTTTCATATGCGGGCGCTACTCACGTATGCGTTCGCTTCTGCGCACGAGCTCGTCGGGACGGGGCGCTTTAAAAAAAAAATTTTTTGTTTTTCTTATTTATTTTTCTTGATTTTATTTATTTTTACACTGTTTTTTTAAAAAAAATTAATTGGCTCACTTTTATTCCTATTACAAGGAATGTAAACATTCCTTGTAATAGAAAAAAGCATGACAGGTCCTCTTAAATATGAGATCTGGGGTCAAAAAGTCCTCAGATCTCATATTTGGACTTCAATTAAAAAAAAAAAAAAAAAAAAATGTCATTTAAAAAAATGACATTTGAAAATTCCTCTTTAAGAGGTATGGGCGGAAGTGACGTTTTTGACGTCGCTTCCGCCCTCCTATGGTATAGAGATGAGTGGCGGCCATCTTAGCGTCACTCATCTCTAGACACAGGAGGGGAACGGACCCGATCGCCTCCGCCGCTGCCGACGGTTCCGGTAGCAGCTGCTGCCGTTACCGAGATATCCCTCTTCAAAAGAGGGACGTACATCGTCATGCGCCGGTCGGAAAGTGGTTAAGGACCAACCGCCACTGCATGTAGCCATAGATCGTGAACCTGGTAAGATGAAAGCCCTATCAGTGGTGACAGCGTGCCGCGGGAAGGCTTTGTTTTAAGGTAAGTCTCTCATAATGTGCTAGTTTGCGATGCATACTGGCACATTAAGACATTGCCTTGCAGGGGAAGTTCTTTTTTTTTTTTGCTACCACTTTAAAGAATAATTCTAGACATGGTTCATACCTAAAGCATTGTGCACTTAGAAGGTTGGTCGCTCAGCTTGCATTAAAGATGAATTCCAGCTTGGATGTAACTATGTTCATACTAGACATGGACGATCCCCCTGGAAGCTGGAAACCACTGAAGTAGTGCTGATCTCCACTAGATTCCGGCCGCCCAGTCTGCTGTGTTCTGAACACAGGAGGTCAGCTGCTCAGCATGGGTGCCATTCAGAGAATGCTTTGCATTTTCTGAATGGTTTAAAATCATTATTTGATTGGACAAGGTAGTGAGGGTGACATCAACACCCCACCTCTCTGCCTTGTCCAACACAGAACACTTTGCATACATTGGTCCAAGCCGTAATTCATCTTTAACTACTTGTTGACCGGCTCACGCCGATATACGTCGGCAAAGTGTCACGTTCCCATGAATCGATGTATGCCGGGGGACTCGATGCGCGTGGCAGGCAGGCGCAATTGCGGGGCATGCGAGCCAGAACAGGGATTTGTGTAACACACAAATCCTCGTTATGACAGGAGAGGAGAGACAGATCTGCTGTTTGTAGTAATTACAAACAGCGACGTGTCTCCTCCCCCAGTCAGTTCCACCCCCCCACAATAAGAAACATTCACAAGGGAACACACATTCAACCCCTTTATCGCCCCCTAGTGTTAACCCCTTCCCTGCCAGTGAAATTTACACAGTAATCAGTGCATTTTTATAGCACTGATCGCTGTATAAATGTCAATGGTCCCAAAAAGGTGTCAAAGGTGTCCGATCTGTCTGCCGCAATGTCGCAGTACCCCTAAAAATTGCAGATCACCGCCATTACTAGTAAAAAAAAATCATAAAAATGCTACAAAAATGCCATAAAAATATCCCCTATTTTGTAGACGCTATAACTTTTGCGCAAAACCAATCAATATTTGCTTATTGTGATTTTTTTTACCAGAAATATGTAGAAGAATACATATTGGCCTAAACTGATGAAGAAATTAGCTTTTTTAAAAACATTTTTGGGGATATTTATTATAGCAAAAAGTAAAAAATATTGTTTTTTTTTTTCCAAAACTGTCGCTCTGATCAAATACCACCACTGAAAGGCTGCACTGATGGGCACTGGAAGGCTGCACTGATGGGCACTGGAAGGCTGCACTGATGGACACTGATAAGCTGCACTGATGGACACTGATATGCTAAACTGATGATCAGCGCCCTGATTATCAGTGTAATGCCCCTGTCACTTCAGTAAAGCCGGTTATTGGCTTTCCTTTCCTCAGACCCTGACTGTGCAGTGTCCGATCACAGCTGATTGGTAGAGAGCCAACGTTCCTCCCAGAATGAGAGCGATCCCATCTGACCGTCATTTTACAATACGGCGTGCAGGAAGCAGTTACACTTACCTGCTCTGTTCTATGGTATTGCAGAAAGTGGCCAGTATACTATTGGATTTGATTTTGTTTTTTGGTAGATCATTTTAAGATTATTTGTTTTTAACAGCGCTGCACTTTATTACCATATTTCCCGGTGTATAAGGCGACCGGGAGTATAAGACGACCCCCTAATTTTACAGTTTTTTAAGCTTTTTTGCCTGTACATACCGTATAAGATTACCCCCCCTTTCCGAGGCTTCCGACGCTTCACATTTCTTCCTTCTTGTTGGAGCTGGAGCTGGCGCCATATCCTTCTTCCTGCTTGCTGGAGCCAATCACGGCAAGCGATGTATTCCATTAATGAATACAAAGCCTGCTTGGATTGGCAGAGGCTGTAACATCATCAGCCCACGCCTCTCTGACTCTCAAAGCCAATCCGAATTATACATTTTTAATATTCAAAGAAAACTCCCCCATTCATCCATGTCTCCATTCTTCATATTGTTAAGAAATCACTTTAAAAAAACGTTCCCCAAGCATTTTTAGCTACGGCCCTCTTGAGTAAGGGCAGATGTTTCATGTAGCAGTTACTTCCTGGAATCCATCTGCCCTTAGCTCAGGCATTCATGCAGGAGGCTGTGCTTAGCTGAGAAAGCCCCTCCTCCTCTCCTCCAGATGAAAAAAGAATGCCCATAAAGTCTCCTGGGATGTATGGCCAGAAACCAGGAAGCAACTGATGAGAAAACTGTTTAAAATATAATATATCTTATTATCTATGTACTAATGCTAGCAGCGTAAGGATTAGAAATAGTTCATGTCGATTGTGAGACTTTGGTTCCACTTTAACCCTTCAGTCACCTATCCCTAGAGTGTGTGGATTAACCCTTCAGTGACGAGTCTGCAGTGTGTGCATTAACCCACTCATATATCTCAGGATATCTCAGAATATGAACATTAACCCCTTAGCCACTGATCCTCAGCTCATTTGTGTTAACCCTTCAGCACCAAGTCCTCAGTGCCTGAGTGTTAAACTCTAAGCACCCAGTCTCCAGCACGCGTGTGCTCAACCTTCAGTGCCCAGTCGCTAGCTCGCGTTCTTGAGGGTTGGTTCACACCACAACAATGCAATATAGATCTGTTCTGGATGAGCTCCTGCATGCGTGTTTTTAGCGTGTTTTTCTGCATTTTTGATGTGTTCCAGTGCAGTTTTTATACATTTTTGATGGGTCTTAGGATGCATTCCAGATGCTTCTTTTTTCCTGTTTTTTTCACTGTACTGGGGTCCGGTGCGTTTTTTATGCTTTCCAGTGCATTTTTGGAAAAATGCAGCATGTTCTACTTTATTTTCTGTAATTAACCGCACTGGTGTGAACTATGCCATTGGAAACCATATAACCTACTTTCTATGCGTTTTTGATGCAGAAAAAAAAAATGCACTGGACTGCATGTGGTGTGAACTGGCCCTAAAACCAATAACCAAAGTATGGGCTTTAGAAAACAGCTTCAGGTCCCCCCTTCCCCCTCCGAGTGCAATCATTTCTATTGGATGACTGTACTTTGCAGGACTGCTGTTGGCTGCTGTGAGTACAGCCGTCACCTAGGAGGCAGTAAAGAGGCACTGGCTGGAGGTTTTCTTTGCGAAGGCTGTGTCACATTACATAGGGCTGCATATGAACATTGCTGGGTCAGGCCTGAGGGTAAGTACGCTACTCAGTGGGCTCCACGTAGGTGGGTAGGAAAGGGTGCCCTTTGCCATACCCTATGCGCAGAATATACTGTAATGCACGCTAAGACACTTCTTTAGCATTGTTTGTAAGATCTCCATCCCCAAAACACATTTACTAGTACAGTATAATAAGGAATTAGCCTATACTGTATATATAAAACATAATTTATAGCCACGATCCATAAACTAAAACCAGCGTACCCTTTATATTTAGCTTTTTAGAAGATTTAAGCATCAAATGGTTGGATTAAACCAACGTAAGAAAATGTCTGGCTATTCTCTGAATTTTACAGAACACATTTTTTTTTCTTTCTTATTACCTCTACATATGGATATAAGTTATGATCCATACCTATATACAAACAAGGGATTTTTTTTCCTCCTTTCTTAGAGATCCTAGACATTGTGCAGTTTTCCATTTACCATGAGATGCGCATCTAAAGGTTTCCTAATATTTTCTCTGCGATAGTTGGGTGTGATGCTCTTTGGGTGCTCTGTTCCTTTATCTGGGGCCCTGTATGTGTGCCATCCCCTGGTGGCATGGGTGTTCTCCCTCATTGCATTTGAATGTTCAGTTAATTAGGAAAGTTATGCACTTTGATCCTGATTTTTGACAAATAGTTTTTTATCTGTTATTTGAAATAATAGTAAGGTATTCATTTTCATATGTACAGTATATATGCATTGTTTCATTTATTGTACTCATATATGCTCCTTCAATGAACTCCTGATGAAGTGGATTTTTATCCAAGAAACATGTTGAGGTTGTGGGAGCTTTTTGTAATCGGCTGTACTGCTACTATCATCACTATACATTCATATGTAGAGCTCCAATTGAACATCCAATCATATAGCTCTGTTGAATTTTTTTCGTATGGTGACTTTATATGTTTTTGAACGGTTTGCTGCTTTTTTTTAAACAATTTTGTAATAAATGTTGGTATAATTTTAAAAAATTGTGTACGTTGTGCATTAAAAATTCCTCCATAACTGGGGGTTTTACCCTCCATAGTCCTTTGGAATTAGCCTATATTGAAATGACAGGACAACAAAACATACAGCAGCAGTAGAAATGATATTGGCACTACGATTGATTAGGATCTGGAAGTGGTTTTTATTCTGGTGACATCTCTGACATTCCTCTTTGTGATTAATTTCAGGTGCGACTGGTAATAGCGGAGAAGTGTCTGAAATGTGAAGAACACGATGTCAGTCTACCCTTGAGTGAAAACAACGAGCCCTGGTTTATGCGCCTTAACCCATCAGGAGAAGTTCCAGTCCTTGTTCATGGAGAAAATATCATCTGTGAAGCTACACAAATTATTGATTATCTGGAGCAGACATTTACTGATGGTAAACCATTGTCTGATGCGTACAATAGGGTTATTTAATTACATTTCTTGCTTTTTGAATGTTGGAGGTCACATAAAGATACCAAGGATCTTCTAAAGTTAATGGAACTCTGAACTAATCAGGGTTAATTAAAGTGTAAGTAAACCCTCCTATCGTTTTCAGCCAAGGAAGCTGCCATCTTTGCCTCTGTTTAATCTACAACTGCCATGATGCTGCACATGTGATCAGTTTAGACACATGCCATTGGATGGCTTGACAGTTTGGTTGAGAGCACAACCAATGGTAGTGTTACATTTCCGGCACGTGCCGGAAATTAAACTGTTTTATGGATGGGTTTATTTCCGCTTTAACTAAGATGGATATATTATTTTAACTCCGTTATTTTATCACAAAATAATTTTCTCCTAAATATGCTCAATTCAAAAACATAAATATCCCCATCAATTAGATCCTGGATTGGATTCTGGACTCAGTCTATTTTCCCTAATGCTGGGCATACACTATACGAAAAATCGTTCAAACTCGTTTTCAAATAACGAACACTCGGCTGTAAGAGCAAACGATAGTGCCATCATGTAATGACCGAATTTTGATCGATAAATCGCTCAATGTCACATATGCCCGGTCCAAACAGTTAAATTTTTAACCTCCTTGGCGGTAACCCCGAGTCTGGCTCGGGTCCAGCTTTTTGTGCTGGGAGCGGTAACCCCGAGCCAGACTCGGGCTTGCGTTGCGGGATGCAGGGGGGAAGTTACTTACCTTTTCCCCTGGATCCTGCGATGTCTCCCCGCTGTGTGAGCGAGCCGTCCGCTCGCTCGATTCACACAGTGCCGGGTGCCGCCGATCTCCGTTCCCTGTGACGTTACGACGCACGGGAGCGGAGATCGGCGCCAAATTCAAAAAAGTTTAAAAACACAACACATATACAATACTGTAATCTTACAGATTACAGTACTGTATACAAAAAATACACACCCCCTTTGTCCCTAGTGGTCTGCCCAGTGCCCTGCATGTCATTTTATATAATAAAAAGATTTTTTTTCTGCCTGGAAACTGGAGATTGTCCATAGCAACCAAAAAGTGTCCCTTTATGTCAAAAGTGGTTTTAGACAGCTAGAAAACACCGATAAAAAAATAAAATCACAATTTATCATCAAACAATAAATTTAATGACAGCGACTATTCTGCAACTGAGCAAATTTCAGTGTTTTTGATTTGATTACATTATTGAATCATTTTTATATATATTTTTATTATATTATAATTTATTATTTTGTGTTTCAAACTTTATCATACCCGGGATGTCTACTAGACTCTGGTTCGGACAGATTTAAGTGAGTTATTCATAAGAATTGCATGCCTACAATATAAAAACGCCAAATTTCCATGCAAAATAATTGTACCGCTTTCAGCACTAAATTCCAGCCAGAATCATACCGCCAGGGAGGTTAATGGATGAGAAATACATTAACCTTTCAATTTATCTTTTGTTTGGCAGGATTTTCCCACTTGTTCCTTAAATTTTTTGGCTCTGAAGGCCTCATGCACACTGCGATTTTTAGCTTTATCGCTTTTTTTTTTTTTTTTAACACAATTATACAGTAAAACCTTGGTTTGAGAGTACCTTTGTTTGAGAGAGTTTTGCAAGACAAGCAACATTTTTTCATAAATTAAGATTTGATAAACAAGCGATGTCTTGATATAGAAATAGCGTCATGTCACAACTGAGTATAAAAGAGAAGAGAGGCGCCTCTAAGTGTAGAATATGGTTACATTTAATGCAGGTATGGTTTGATGATGGTTACATTTAATGAAGGTATGGTTGATGATTAAAACAGGCACATCTAAGTATGCAGGCATCCGGGGTAAAGCTGTCCACATAGACCATCCTCCACACCGCCATCAACGTCGTCCCTTCCACACTGCGCTCCACGAGCAGTTCAAGCTTCACTTTCAGTTTGCTCTACTGCAGGGTAGTCTTCCCGGTCACGATTGCAGACTGACAGCGGTGAGAGCCGGCAGTGTGGGGGACAATCTATGTGGACAGCACCATTCCTCCTAAACTCCTCTAACTGATTACTGGCAGTAAAAAACAAACAAAAAACCTTATCTAAATGCCCATTTTACTTATTGAAAGCTGTGGTCACATGTTCCTCTTGATTATTCTCTTTTCTTTTGTTTACACCAGGCGGGGGTGCTTTTCTGTGTGGCCAGGTCACTGCCTGTGCGACATGGATACTTCCTATTGGCTGTGCAGAGGCAGGGGGCTCTCAGGTTCCAGAAGAGAAGTGATATCATTGCAAGGGGATGGTAGGGGACTGGCTAGCAAGGGACCATCTGCAGAGCTTGATTAGTGCTTCACCAGCCCCAGAAATGGTGCTGACGAGGGACCTGGGCTAATGCCGCGTACACACGGTCGGAATTTCCGATGGAAACAGTCCGATTGAAGCTTTTCATTGGATTTTCCGAACGTGTGTATGCCCATCGGTCTTTTTCTGTCGGAATTTCCGACAGACTTTGGATTGAGAACCTGTTCTTAATTTTTCCGACGGAAAACCTTTCTATCGGATTTTCCGATCGTGTGTATGCAATTCCGACACGCAAAATTCCGACGCATGCTCGGAAACAATTTGACACATGCTCAGAAGCATTAAACTTCCCTTTTATAGTGCAGTCGAACGTTTTTTAAGGCGTGGTGTTATTGATCGTCGGAATTTGGTGTGACCGTGTGTAGGCAAGACAGTTTGAGCGAAATTCCATCGGAATTCCGACGGGAAAACCATCAGAGCTTTTTCCGACGAGAATTCCGACCGTGTGTACGCGGGATAAGATAAAAATGCTGCAGGATGAATTCGATTTTTTTTTTTATAAATCTTTTTATTAAATTTCATAACAAACAAACCAAAACACAACAAGACATCATCATACACACTGAACCAAAGATATAATAATATAATTTCAAAATCCAGTATATCAAAAAAAAAGAAAAGAAAAAAAAAAAGGAGCAAACGAGGAAACTTTAGTATACTGCAGCTTACCAGTCCGATTTTTTTCCTTTTAGTTTTCTCCTTGTATTCCTGCAAATAATGCAATTCCTGTCTTTAAATGGCTACACTCACTTCTCCACAGTATCCATAGACTTTCAACAAGTCTTCCTCTTTTCTTCTCCATTTCATGGTTGTTAATGGGGTTGGTAGTTCGAAAAAGATAGTATCGTTTGGGCTTCCAGTTCAGTTCACGGGAAGTGACAAGGACACCAAATTTCTGGCAAGATTAGCAGATTTTTTTCTGTACTTGCTGAAAATGTTCTTAGCCTGAAGAGCACAAATGCAGAAAGAAAACAAATGAAGACACCGCATATTTTGGCTGGTAAGCTGTAATTGTTCTTGGGTTTAGATATAAATGACATTACATTTTTCTGTGTTGTCTGCAGATAAAACAGCAAAACTAGTTCCAGAAGAAGGAAGTGTGTACTACCTAAGGGTACAACACTACAGAGAACTACTGGACTCCTTGCCCATGGACGCTTATACTCATGGCTGTATCCTACACCCAGAACTAACAGCAGAATCCATGATTCCAGCATATGCCACATCCAGGATTCGCAGTATGTATAGAATATTTAATATGTATATATTCCTTAAAAAGTAATTCTGCCTTTACAGAATACGATATACGTAGTCCAAATTAAAGTCTAAGTAAACCCCCCTATCATTTTCAGCCAAGGAAGCTGCCATCTTTGCCTCTGTTTAATCTACAACTGCCATGATGCTGCACATGTGATCTGTTTAGACACCAGCCATTGGATGGCTTGACAGTTTGGTTGAGAGCCTTGGCGCGCTGTGAGCCTGTGACCCGGAGCAAGGAGCTGCTGCCACCTGCCTGCCTGGCTAGTTAGAACGAAACTGCTAGAAGAATAGAGATAAGAAGAAGAGGAGAGATAAGAAGAAGAGGAGAGATAAGAAGAAGAGAGAAGAGAGAAGAGAAGAAGAGAGAAGAGAAGAAGAGAAGACTTGAATTTACAGCCAATGTGTCCATAGGTACTTTTTTTATTTTTTTTTACATGACAGAGACAGAGACAGACAAGACAGACAGACAAGAGACATGACACACACTTGCTTAGGCCCCTTTCACACTGGGGCGGGAGCCGCGGTGACGGTAAAGCAGCGCTATATTTAGCGCTGCTTTACCGTCGTTTTGCCCGCGGGTTTCGGCCGCTCGCGGTGCGGTTTTACCCCCTGCGAGCGGCCGAAAAAGGGTTAATATCCCCCGCAGAGCGCCGCCGTGGCGGCGCTTTGCGGCGGTATTGCCGCGGTTTTACCGCGGTGTCCCATTTAAATGAATGGGAAGGAGCGGTATAGGAGCGGTGAATACACCGCTCCTATACCGCTCCAAAGATGCTGCTAGCAGGACTTTTTTTGCCGTCCTGCTAGCGCTCCACTCCAGTGTGAAAGCCCGCCGGCTTTCACACTGGAGTGAATGGGGCCGTTTTTTTCAGGCGGTGTACAGGCGCTATTTTTAGCGCTGTACCGCCTGAAAACCGCCCCAGTGTGAAAGGGGCCTTAATATGCCTCTCCACTTTAATTTATGTAAATTGTAAAATGTTAATTTCTGAAAATATATGTGCAAAGTGTTCAGTGGTTGTGGCGGAATGTACAGTACAGGACTAAGAAATCTTAACTGGTTGCTGACCGCTGGCTGTCAATTGACGGCCAGGCGGTGCAGCTCTCGTGGCGGGAGGGCGTTATATGACGTCCTCCCCTTCCTGGCCCACCAGGGGGCGCGCGCGTGCCCGCCGTGTTACATTTCCGGGACGTGACGGAAATTAAACTGTTTTATGGATGGGTTTACTTCCGCTTTACCAAACAAGACAGATATGGGGAGCTCTCTGTGGGTTGGTCAGGCTCAATCATCTTTGACTTACATCCCAACTCTGGGCAGATATAAAAGACAGATATGAATGCAGCTCTGTAATGAATAATACATAATAAGCTGTATTTTTTAAGGGCAAGCAGTGTAAATATCTGAATTTGGCATGGGATCAGCCTCTTGCAGTCCCTGTACAGTTGGGCTATTTCTGTACGTGGATGATGGCACTGTATTTATTTTAATAGAAAAGTGCCTTTTTTTCCCTAATAGAATCACAGCTGTCACATGACCCAGATCGTTCCCAGCCTGTCTGCAGGGAAACATAAGCAGGGGGAGCTTCTAGTCCTCTGCTGCTGGTAACATGTTAAAAAAAAAAACATTGGAAAACAGAGCAAAAATAAATAATTAATATTAATAAACTGTTTTAAATTGTCATAAAAATATATATTTTAAATGAAATCTTCATTATTTTTTGGCAATAACATGGTTTGGGCGGATTTCTGCCAGTCACAAGCTGTGTGACGCCCCTCCAACCTGTGTCAAAGAATAACAGGGAGGAGAAGCCTCCATCAATCAAGAGGTAATATTCAATCTCCATTGTGTTTAGCTGTTAGTAAGCATGGAGGAGGGGGTGGGGGTGGTCTGTCATCTACCAATGTGTATATGGCCATATGTGTGACTCCATAGTCACATGGGCTGCTCAGATGTGATAGGGAGTAAATGCTCAGGGTAAGAAATACACTGAAAACTGAACATGTACACTAGCTGCCAACACTGCTCTGCAAAATGCCCAACTGCAGTGGGAACATGGACAGAAGGGGGGTGGGACAGCAGGATCAACCAGGTTTTTTGCATAATACAGAAAACAATTCTCATAGTGACTGAGTGAGTATGAACAGCATGTAATACACCGTTTATTGAGAGTTTTTAATGATGTGGGTTATTGACAGTTTAATTTGCTCATGCAAACGCTTTAGATGCTTAATAAATTAATTTGTATATCAGCGTCCTTACGTGCACGTTAGAAGCTTATCAGCAAATATGCATTGGTTGTGAACAACATCATCTGCATAATGCCCCATACACACGGTCGGATTTTCCGATGGATTCTGTCCTATCGGACAATGTTGTCGGAAATTCCGACCGTGTGTAGGCACCATCGGACAGTTTCCATCGGATTGTCCGACGGACAAAGTTCTATCTCCTGCTGGATAGATTTTTCGACAACAAAGTCCGATCACACCAAATCCGATCGTGTGTATCGAATTCCGACGGACAAAGTGCCACGCATGCTCAGATCACATTACAAGACCAAAGCTATTGGCTACTAGCCTCTACGTAGTCCCGTCGTAGGCAACAAACGTCACCACGTTCAGAATGATCGGATTTTTAGACAACAAAGTCCGATCGTGTGTATGCAACACCAGTGTCGGACTAAATCCGTCAGACAAAATCCGATGGATTTTGTGGTCGGATTTTCCGACCGTGTGTATGGGGCATTACTCTTGCTTTGGGTATTTGTCCCAGCATCTCATTGAGGTCCCCTTTAATGCTTAGTATTGCTACATGTTACGAACTGCCAAGAATGTCTCAGTAATTTACAGACTATTGTATGGGGTTTTCAGGACAATGACCTAAAATCCTTTGATACAGCACATAGGCTGCTAAAGATACTTTGTCAATTTTTGTAAAAAATATGCCATTGCTGTGCTCTTTAGGTATGTAGGAGGCAGCAAATGTAACCACAGCAACAGTGGGGGACACATATATCCAACACTAGCAGAAATGGGTTACATACCTCACCCTATGCCACTACACTTTGCAAAAAGTATCCAATCACGTGCAAAGGAAAAAAAAAAAAAAATGAATTTTTTGCTTGCACATGATTGGATAATGGAAGTCAGCAGAGCCTCTGCTCATTTACTAAGCTCATCCATAAGGGTGAAGTATATGAAACAGTTTAGTTTCCTTTCTCATGTTGTTATGGAGTTAATTAAATGTATTTACTATAAAAATATATCTTTGTCTAGCTCAAATTGGGAGCACTGAGTCTGAACTCAAGAAACTTGCGCAAGAAAATCCAGATCTTGAAGATGCTTACATTGCAAAACAGAAACGCCTAAAAGTAAGTCTCATCAAAAGGGCTTTAAATGTCTTTACATAGTATGTATTTTACATAGTATTGGTATTACCTTTAGACCCCTTTCACACCGAGGGCGTATTGCAGGCACTATAGCGTTAGAAATAGCGCCTGCAATCCGCCCTCAAACTGCTGCTTCATTGTCTGCCGTGTGAAAGCCCGAGGCGCTGGCAGGGCGTCACAAAAAGTCCTGCCAGCAGCTTCTTTGGAGCTTCCTCCAGCTCTGCTCCCCATTGAAATCAATGGGGCAGCGCTGTAATACCGCTGGCAAAACGCTGCTGGCAAAACGCCGCTATTGCTGCGTTTTGCCGGGGGTTTTAACCCTTTCTTGGCCGCCAGCAGGGGGTAAAAGCGCCCCGCTAGCGGCCGAAATGCGCCGCAAATCCAACGGTAAAACGCCACTAAAAATAGCGGCATTTTACCGCCGACGCTATAGGCGGATCAGTGTGAAAGGGGTTTTAGAAACATAATGCTTGCAGTGTACCTGTCGCCAGTAGGAACATCATTGTCTGAGGGCCTGCTGATCAATAAGCACCCAACCAATGTTGCCAACCACAGAGACAACATTTTTAAATGTTATTTTGTTAGGCTATTATAGCAACCAGTGCCGGGACAAGGTCAATATTCAGTGCCCATAGCAAAGATGCCTAACTATTTAACTTTTTATTTTTTTTATTTTTTACGCACTTTTTTTGTTTATAGCGCAAAAAATAAAAACCACAGAGGTGATCAAATGCGACCAAAAGAAAGCTCTATTTGTGGGAAAAAAGGACATCAGTTTTATTTGGGTACAGTGTTGCACAACCGTGCAATTGTCAGTTAAAGTAACGCAGTGCCGTATTGCAAAAAATGGCCTGGTCGGGAAGGGGGTAAAACCTTCTGGGGCTGACGTGGTTAAATATCCCGGAGCTCCTGAAATTTGACATGCTATATTTAAAGCCATCTAAATTTGTGGTCTTAGAATCTTTTTTTTATTCTTTATTATACACTCATCAAGTACATGTCAGGCACTGGCAAAAAGCGCCCTGAGGCGATTCAGTTTGCATAGGTTGCGCTATACAAGTCATTCATTCATTCATTCATTCATTTATTTAAAGACAAAGCCTATGTCATTTTGATGTCACTAATTAAAGAGATGAGTTGCATGGATGGAGCACTAATGATGTAAAAAGTGTAGTAATCCGCATCAGCCAATTAGATTGTATTTTCCCAAAGTTAGGGTAGTTAACCACTTCAGCCTCTGAGAATTTTACTCCCCTTCCTGACCAGAGCACTTTTTACAATTTGGCACTACGTCGCTTTAACTGTCATGCAATGCTGTACCCAAACTAAATTTGCGTCCTTTTTTTCCCTCAAATAGAGCTTTCCTTTGGTGGTATTTGATCACCTCTGCGGTTTTTATTTTTTGCGCTATAAACAAAAAAATAACGCCAATTTTGAGAAAAAAAAAACAATATTTTTTACTTTTCGCTATAATAAATATCACCAATTCAAAAATAAAATAAAAATGTCTTCATCAGTTTAGGCCAATATATATTCTTCTACATATTTTTGGTTAAAAAAAAATCACAATAAGCATATATTGATTGATTTGCACAAAAGTTATAGCGTCTACAAACTATGGGAAATATTTATATAATTTTTATTAGTTTTATTTTTTACTAGTAATGGCGGGGATCTGCGATTTTTAGCGGTACTGCGACATTGCGATGGACAGATCGGACACTTTTCACACATTTTTGGGACCATTGACATTTATACAGCGATTACTGCTATAAATATGCATTGATTACTGAGTAAATTTTACTGGTAGAGAAGACGTTAACAGTAGGGGGCGATCAAGGGGTTAAATGTGTGTTTCCTCACTGTGCTCTAACTGTATGGGGATAGGACTGACTGGGGGAGGAGACATTATTATTATTGTTGTTATTATTATTATTATAATACAGGATTTATATAGCGCCAACAGTTTACACAGCGCTTTACAATATAAAAGGGAGACAATACAGTTATAATACAATAAAATACAAGAGGATTAAGAGGGCCCTTCTCAGAAGAGTTTACAATCTAATAGGGTGGGGCAGGTGGTACAAAAGATAGTAAGTGTGGGGAATGAGCTGATGGAAGTGGTAAAAGATTAGTTGGAGACGCGATAGGCTTCCCTGAAGAGATGAGTTTTCAGGGATCGCCTGAAAGTAGCAAGAGATGGGGATAGCCGGACAGGTTGAGGTAGCAAGTTCCAGAGGAGGGAGATGCTCTGGAGAAATCCTGAAGATGAGCATGGGAGCAGGAGATGAGGGAGCTTCAGAGTAGGGGGTCTTTGGAGGAGCGGAGAGGACAGTTTGAGTGATATTTGGAGAATAGATTGGTGATGTAGCTCGGGGCAGAGTTGTGAATGGCTTTGTATGTTGTGGTTAGTATTTTGAATTTAATTCGCTGGGCGATTGGGAGCCAGTGTAGGGATTGGAGGAGAGGGTTGGTGGACGCTGAATGGTGGGTAAGGTGGATAAGCCTGGCAGCAGCATTCATGATAGACTGAAAAGGGGATAGCTTATGGAGAGGCAGACCAATAAGAAGGGAGTTGCAATAGTCAAGGCGAGAGAATACAAGGGAGTGAATGAGTACTTAGTAGGAACACACAATATGTCTCCTCTCCCCTGACAGAACAGGGATTTGTGTGTTTACACACACAAATCCCTGTGCTGGCTCTCGTGCACGTGATCGCACATCGGGTCCCCCACCGGGCAGCGGGCGCGCCCTCGTCATCTGGTGGCTTCTAAAGGGAAAGCCATACCTGTACGGGGTTTCACCCAGGAGAGCCATTAAGGCAAAACTTTTGTTTTAGTTTAAGTGTAGAGGGATTAGAACATCTACTAAGTTTTTATTGCTGTCTGTGCTCTTGTTAAGGAGTTTCACTCTCTCAATTTGTCATGTTTACCATTATCATTGAAAGTGAAAGTAAAAGAAAATCCCAAATTTTGTGTTGTCCCCATAAAGTAATATTGGGGAAATCTTCCAATCTGGACACTGGTTCTAGTGACTTGGTCACCCAAGGAATTTTCTCTCACTTCCTGTTTAGCTATGGGACAGGAAATAAAGGGAAATCTCCCCAATGGGATTGGCAAAAAAAAATCTGACAGAGGTTATAACCCTCTTTTGCTTTATTCAATATGAAAAAAGGTTTGCCTATAGTTCTACTTTAAGTATAATGATGAGTGAATCTGCCTACAGTTAGGTAAATCCTGATGTTTGGAGAACCCAAACTTTGTGTAAATGGCATTGAAGTCTGTAATGGGTAAATCTTGTTGGTTAATTCTGACCATTTTTAGGTAAAATTAAAAAATAAATGAATACACCGTTGAGAGAGGGTCCTTTTCCTGTTGCTTAGAGGGCAACACAAACCCTTTAAAGTATAATAAAGGAAAAACGTTTTTTTAGTTTTGGATGGAATGGAGATGGATTAGGACACCTGTCAGTTTTTATTGCTGTCTGTACCCCCGTTAAGGAGAATCACCCTCTCTATTTGTCTTGTTTACCATTATTACTGAAAGAAAATCCCAAATTTTGGGTTATCCCCAGAAAAGTAATAGAGGGGAATTCTTCCAATGGAGTCACTAGTTCTGGTGACTTGGGGGTCCCCAAGGAATTCCCTTAATTTTTAGGGATTTCCTCTCACTTCCTGTTTGGCTATGGGACAAGAAATGAAGGGAAATCTCTGCAATGGGACATAGGTGACAAAAAAAAATATCTAATGGGGATCATGACCAGTGGCGGCTCGTGCTAAACTTGTTTTTTGGGGGGGGGCAGGTCTGCCCGCACTCAACCTCTCCATTGTGAATAACCCCCACCCCCCCACACTCACCCTCAACGGTGACGGTCTCCCCCCGCACTCATCCTTCCTTGGCTTCTCCTCCCTGCCAATCTGATCTGCCTCCTGTTCTGATTGGCTGGGAGGAGAAGCTCTAATCATGTGGCTTGAAAAAAAAAGACCTCATACAAATGTATGAGTCCCACGCCCCTACACCCCTAATGGACCGGCCGCTCCTGGTTATGACCCACCCTTGCTCTATCCAAACTGAAAAACAAAATTTGCCTATAGTTCTACTTTAAGTTACAGGTTTAGAGATGCAGTTTGCTAACTGACCCTAATTCCCCCCAACCCTGTCTCTTCCTTTATTTTCCCTACAAAAGCATCATTATAATGACACTATGGGGTTGGTTTACTACAGGCAAGTAGACTGTGCACTTTTGAAGGTACAGTTGCTCCAGAGCTTATTAAATGAGGGAGAACTCTGCTGACTTCAATCATCCAATCATGTTCAAGCAAAAATGATTTTTTTTTTACATTTTTCTTGCATGTGATTGGGTACTCTTTATAAAGTGAAGCTTTACCTCAATTACTAAGCTCTGGAGCAACTGCACTCGCAGAGTCCACCGTCTATTTTCCTTTAGTAAATCAGCCCCCTGTGGCTGCTTTGAACCCTACATTTATAGTAAGGGGCAGGCTTATCAAAAAGCAATCACTATGTAAAATGCTGAAGTCAGATCAGTACATGATGAATTCTAATTTGTGGATATACCTATGCAAAAATTCTACTGCAAATAATTCATATATTGCTGGCAGACAGAGGATTTATATTTAATCATCAGAATGCATTACCATATGATGTGTTAACACCATATTTATTCTGCTTATGAATATGTCTTTGTAGAGCAAATTGATGGAACATGATAATATAAAATACCTGACAAAAATACTGGATGAGCTGGAAAAAGTCCTGGACCAAGTTGAAGTGGAGTTACAGAGACGGAGTGAGGAAAGTCCAGGTCAGTGCAGAGTAATGTGTCATTACAAATGTAGGAACTGTCTGTACAGCACATAGCCAATCAGATTCCAACAGATATTTTCTGGTTGTTCACTGTGGTAACACAACAGCTTTTCTTTATCCAGTAAAGGTCCTTTCATGGGGTGCCGCTCCATTCCTTTCAACATGTCAGTTTTGTGACATCTGTGCCCTTTCAGTTTGTGTTCACATTTTACCAGCAGACTGTGATAGACCCAACGCATTTGTGACCGTTTACATCTGGCTACGTCCGATTTGTCACATTCAGGTCTGAAAATACGGAATAGGGCGCCTACCTTTTCCATTTTTTTTTACAGACCCTGACAGACTCAGAGTTAGGTGAAAAGACAGTGGACACAATCAAAATAGTTTATATTTAACCTAATAGTTAATCCATGTCAACCCCAATGCTCTTTTCACTTGACTTTTTCCGATCAGGTCCGTCTGTCAGTTTTTCAGGCAGATCTGATGTAATGGTCCATTCACACCTATGGACAGGCGGGTGTAAATGGACTTGTGTTTGTTTGTCGACTAAAATTACTAAAACATTTTAGTCGACTAAATTAATACTGTTTAGTCCACTAAAATACGACTAAAACTAAAACAATTGAGATGACTAAAATACAACTAAAACTAAAATGGCATATTAGTCAAAAGACTAAAATGGGACTAAAATTAAAATTACTTTTCGACAGCAAAGGTCGAATCCGTCAGTGTGTGGGCTCCATCAAACCTTTGCTGTCCAAAAATCTGACGGACTTTAGAAATAGAACATGTTTTAAATTTTTCCGCGAACTCCGTCGGACCCAGTTTCTATCGAGAAATCCATTCGTGTGTATGCTAGCCCAACGGACAAAAAACGAAGCTAGGGGAGCTATTGGCTATGAACTTCCTTATTCTAGTCCGGTCGTACGTCATCACATTCGTATCCGTCGGACTTTGGTGTGATTGTGTGTGGCTAAGTCCGTTCATTCAGAAAGTCCATCAGAACTCCGACGAAAGTTCGTCGGGAAGACCGTCGGACCTAGTCCGTCGGAAAGTCCGGTCGTGTGTACGCGGCACCCGTACACACGGTCGGACATTCCAACGACAAAATCCGTCAGATTTTTTCAGACGGATTTTGTCTGAAACTTGTCTTGCATACACATGGTCGCACAAAGTTGTCGGAATCTCCGATCGTTCGGAACGAGGTGACGTACAAAACGTACGACGGGACCACGAAGAGGCCAGTAGCCAATAGCTTGAGTCTCCAAATTTATTCTGAGCATGCTTGGCACTTTGTGCGTCGGAATTTTCTACACACGATCGAAAAAATTCACGATCGGAAAATTTTAGATCCTGCTCTCAAACTTTTTCCTTCGGAAATTCCAACGGAAAAAGTCCTCTAGAGCCCACACACGATCTGATTTTCCGACAACATAATCCGATCGGACTTTTTCCGTCGAAATTTCCGACCATGTGTACAGTGCATGAAACTAAATAGAAATTTGACTTCAAAATTAACACTGGCCTTTAGTGCATCTTCATACCTCAATATCTTAAATAATAACATATGAGATTTTTCACTCCAGCATTATATAATGAGTTTGGAAATTGAAGAGAAATGTTAACGAATGCATTACAATTTAATTACACCCATTCGATTTCAGACGACTAAAATTAGTTTTAATCGACTAAAATGTACTGGAGATTTTAGTCGACTAAAAGGTAGGACTTTTTAGTCGACTAAAATGTACTGGAGATTTAGTCAACTAAATACGACTAAGGCCGCGTAAACACACGAGCGGACTTTCCCGCGGGATTGTCCGCCGGACTAGAATCCGCCGGAAATTCCGACCGTGTGTGGGGCTCCGGTGGACTTTTTCCTCCCAAAAGTCCGGCGGACTAAATTTTAAGTTTAGACTTAAAATTGTCCGCTGGACTCGGCAGTCCGGCGGACAATACCGCCGTCTGTGTGCTAGTCCGCGGGACTTTTGAAATGAATGGACTTGCCTCACACACAGAGGAAAGTCCGCTCATTTAGAACGTGACTCCAGGTAGACGGGACTAGCGAAGGCAATCAATGCCGCCGCGCTAGCCCCGTCACCTGGTATGGATTTAAAGGGGAATCCCTACGCCGAAAAAACGGCGTGGGGGTCCCCCCCAGATCCATATCAGACCCTTATCCGAGCACGCAGCCCGGACGGTCAGGAAAGGGGGTGGGGACGAGCGAGCGCCCCCTACTGAGCCGTACCAGGCCGCGTGCCCTCAACATGGGTGGTGCCCTGTCCCCATGTTGATGAGGACAAGGGCCTCTTCCTGACACCTGGAGAAACACCTGGAGAAAAATGGTGACAGGGGAGGATTTACAGCTGATTGACAGTCTCAGCTCTGCTCTTGTGTGCTGTGTGAAGGGGGTGTGTACCTTTTCTCCAATCAGCTCTCAGATCTCTCCTCACAAAGCTTTGCAGAGCGTGACTTCAGCTCTCTGCCCCCTTTTTTTCTTAAAGGGATTGTAAACCCTTGTGTTTTTTCACCTTACTGCATTCAGCAGCCCCCCCCCCCCGCCTCCGGACCCCCGAGTTATACTTACATGAGCCCTGTGTTTCCCACAACGGGAATGAGCACACAAGCTCCGGTCAGTGTCTCAGGACCTGATTGGATAGATTGATAGCAGTGCAGCCATTGGCTCCCGCTGCTGTCAATCAAATCCAATGACCTGGGGGAGGGGGCCGAGTCCTGCTTTCTGTGTCAATAGAAACAGAAGCAGGACACGGGAGCACGCCCGCACGGGTGTCCCGAAGGAGAGCGCTTCTCTGATGGGGCACTCGAGAAGAGGAGAAGCCAGGAGCGCTGCTGAGGGACCCCAGAAGAGGAGGATCGGGCCACTCTGTGCAAAACCAACTGCACAGAGGAGGTAAGTATGTCATGTTTGTTTATTTTATTTTTTTAAAACCCTGAACCTTTACAACCAATTAAAGGCTCAGACAAGCTTTATAAATTCTGCATTGTGATCAGGTGTAGAGAACAGAAGACTGCAGATTAACAGGTGAAATTTATGTAGGAGGATTTGTTTATTCTCTGTGTATCACCCAAGGCCAGTCATTTCACTGGGTATATGTAAGGGTTTACAACCATTTTAAGTCAGAATACTACTTGGTTTAATGATCCTTAATAAATATTTTACAAATTGTCAGGCTGGATTCCCCTAACCATATAGATGAAGGTATATTTATCCATAAAACTAATGTCAACCTCTTTCCAATCAAACCAACCAATATGAATTCTCCATTGTGTTTGTTATGCTTACATGCTAAAAAAGATTAATTAACAGATTGTCTCTTATTTTTCTTGGCTGTAGAGGAAGGCATTAGTAATGATTCCTGGCTGTGTGGACAGTTCTTCAGCCTGGCAGATGTATCATTAGCTGTCACTCTCCACCGGCTGAAGTTCCTAGGATTTGCTAGAAGAAACTGGGGGAATGGCAAGCGTCCTCATCTAGAGGCATATTATGAACGGATTCTGCAGAGAAAGACTTTTAATCAAGTTCTGGGAAATGTCAACAATATTTTAATCTCCGCCGTCTTGCCGACTGCGTTCCGTGTGGCAAAAAAACGAGCGCCCTCCATTCTTGGTTCTTCTTTGATGATAGGGTTACTGGCCGGGGCCGGGTACATCATCTTCATGTGCATTAGAAAAAGACTGTTTAATGTCTTCACCTCAGTTAGGGCTAAAAACTTTTTTTAGTTCTTTGTAAGGATGTGAATATGGATATCAGTTTAATATGTTATCACCACTGCTAATAAACATACAAGAATAGGGTGAAATATGGAAAGCGATAATAGTCAGTGTATGTTTAGAACTGCCCAGCTAGGCACATATATTGAGTGTGAAACTGTGATAAAATATATTACGCCATAATAAATAAATAAATATCTATGGAGTATATTTTTAATTTATATGTCAAAATGTGCTCTACTGTATTGAATATACCTGAAAGCATATCTAAAAATATTTATTTATCAGTTGGTTGGATGAAGATTATAAAACCTTCTTAGGCTTTATTTGGGGGTGGCAAAAATGCACAAGATTGCGGCACATTTGTCAACAAAAATAGGATTAAAGCAGGTGGTGAGGAGGTGTCAAATTGGTTCCTCACCACCAGTCAGTAACTTTAGAGGAAAGGGAGATTTATATGCACATCTAAGGCCTCTTTCACACGGCCGATCCGTTCAGATCCGCCTGTCAGTTTTTTAGGTGGACCTGAACGGATACTCCATATCTATGAGGTCTATGGAGCGTCGGGTGTCAGCGGTAACATGTCCGCTGGCATCCGACCCGCTCTGATCCGAAAATGTGTGACGGAGGAAAAACCTATTTTTCCATCCGTCATCGGATCGGGTGACGATGGACTCTACGGTCCGTCGTCACCCGATCTCTCATAGGGGAGAGCGGTGCTCTGACAGGTCCGTCCCTGTGCAGTGTGCAGAGACAGACCTGTCATCTTCCTGCTCAGCAGGGATCGCTATGGCGATCCCCGCTGAACAAGCGGATATCCACGGAGCGGATCAGCACTGATCCGCCCCGTGTGAAAGAGGCCTAAATCTACGTTAATACACTTTATTTCTCAGAAATGTTTACATGCATAGCAGTTTCCATGGACGAAAAATGGCCTAATTCTCAGCTAACAAATGTGGAACAGAAGGCCTTCATAAAGGAAAGAAGTCCTAAGAGGGAAAAGGTAGTTTGGACTCCAAACCAACACTGGTAGCTTCTCTGCTATTTCATGTCCTCCCTGGACAACATTGTTTTTTCCTCCATTTAAATTTAGTTCTTCACCTAACACAACAGTCACCATAGGCAACATTCCAATCTCCCCATCATGCTCATTGCTTCTGGGTGTTTTTTTTAGGGTCTTTGGCAACGGACGTTGGGCTGATGTTAATAGCATCAATTTGACTTCAGTTTTGGACACTTGCAGCTGGTCTAATTCTTACTTGCATTTATAGAAAAAATATATAAACTTTATTAAACATATAATACCAGAAAAACATTTAAAATATTGCAAATAAAATGCAAAAATTAGCTAAACCTCTCCAATATGGATTATGAAAATCAGAACCATATCAATACAGATATGTGTCACTGTATTGAATTAGGACATACAAAAAAGCTCTAAAGCCCCATACACACGGTCGGATTTTCCGATGGATTCTGTCCTATCAGACAATGTTGTCGGAAATTCCGACCGTGTGTAGGCACCATCGGACAGTTTCCATCGGATTGTTCGACGGACAAAGTCCTATCTCCTGCTGGATAGATTTTTTGACAACAAAGTCCGATCACACCAAATCCGATCGTGTGTAGCGAATTCCGACGGACAAAGTGCTACGCATGCTCAGATCACATTACAAGACCAAAGCTATTGGCTACTAGCCTCTACGTAGTCCCGTCGTAGGCAACAAACGTCACCACGTTCAGAATGATCGGATTTTCCGACAACTTTGTCCGACCGTGTGTACGCAAAACCAACATCGGACAAAGTACGACGGACATGATCCGACAGACCTGGTCCTCAGATAATCCGAGCGTGTGTATGGGGCTTAAATGTAATTGGTGCCTGAAAAGTCATTTTTTCAATTTTTTCTATTTAACTATTCCCATAGACTTGTTTAGTATGCAAAATCCACCTGCAGAAGCCCATCAATACAAGCCCTTTTCTTTCTCAGTGAGGTGGGCTCTACTAACCTCCAAACAGGCTCACAGGGTGTTACCTTAACTCTGCTGGGTAGCATTAATGCTTAAGTTAATTTTTTGCTATACAGCACCAGCAAACTAACTCATCTTCAATGAAGGGTATCCTGTGCCTGCCGGATGTTTATTATTGTAGAAATCCTCCCTTAGTTGGATCCTCCTCACAGCTCTCAACTTGCAGCGCTGCATGGGTTAAGAACAGTCACTGAGGTTGTGAAAGTCTCCTGACGCCAGCCCTCCCTTTTCCCCCCCTTTTCATTTAGGAAAACTCCATGTATTGTTTTCACTGAATGTGCAATACGCTCTGTGAGTGGGGGGAATCCTGTCATTCATCCACCTCTCCCACATTAACAGATTGGGGTTGATTTACTAAAGACAAATAGACTGTGCACTTTACAAAGTGCAGTTGCACTCTGCAAGAGCAGTTGCGTCAGAAGTTAGTAAATGGGGTAAAGATTCACTTTGCAAAGAATACCCAATAACATGCAAGGAAAAAAAAATGCATTTTTGCTTGCACGTGATTGGATGATAGAAGTCAGCAGAGCTTCTGCTCATTTACTAAGCTCTGTAGCAACTAACTGCACTTTGCAAAGTGCACAGTCCATTTGCCTTTAGTAAATCAACCCCATTGTGTTGCATTCTGTGAAAACAATATAAAAAGTTTTCTTAATTGAGGAAGGTGGAGGAAGGGGATGGTAAGTTTCAGGAGACTTTCATAGCGGCAGCAGCTACTCTTTTTTTTGTAATTCCTATAATAATTTTTTTAAAGAGTCAGGTAAAATAAAACATTGACCATACAGTATACATATAGTCAAAGCATCAATATAATCTTGAGTGTAAAGGACAGACAATGATTAGCAGAACAGTAATCAGAGAAAACAAAAAAAAAGGACAACACAACAGTCCAATACCAAAACATAACCATGGACAGTCATGTAGCCTTGCAGATAATGAAACCAGTATTAACATTTAGCTAAGAGGTAGCATACGCTGCAGTATGAAATCAAGCAACATATGTTAAGAATATAGTACAAAATGGAGTGATCTTGCCAATAACCGGGTTGAATAGGGTGGGTGGACACCCGCCAAAAACCATGGAAGGGGATAGTAGATTAGCAGGTACCGGACCGATTGTCACTTGAAAGGGTGGACATAGGGTGGGGACGAATAGGGAGTATGAATCTAAGTGCTTTAAGTAGACAGGATGTGAGTTTGTGACAAAATAAGTAAGGAAGGGGGCGAGGAGAAGAGAGGGGGGGAGGGAAAGGAGGTGCGAGGGAGGTAGGAAGGGCCAAGGGAACACAAGGTCACTCCTTTCCTGGGTAAGGACAGCATGGACAGGGGCTCACAAAGAGTTGGACAGCTCATTGAGGTAGGTATCGGTATACACAAAGTAGTTCCAGGGTCTCTCTCTCAGTGAACAACTCTTCCTTATTGTACAGTGTGGCTGTAAGGTCTTTCATGTCCTGAGGGCTGTTAACTTTAGCAAACTAGAGAGCTTTTGTAGGAGGTTCAGCATCTCTCCAGCGAAGCGGAAAGCAGGCCTTAGCAGCATTTGGAAGTTGTACAGTGAGAGAGGTTTTGCATTTTTTAACAGGCCTCTCCGTCATGTGCAACAGGCAGGCCGCGATGTTGTCATGCAGGTCAACAGCGGTAAATTGTTTAATGACAGCAGTTACATAGCAGCAGCTACTCTTAACCCATGCAGCGCAACCCATTCATAGTTGCAAAGAGGCTCCAACATCAATGAAGGAAGGCTTTCTATAAAAAGACACAGCCAGCAGGACACCCTTCATTAAAGGTAAGTTATATCCCTTGTGCAGTATACCTAGAAAAATTAACTAAGTTTTAGCTTTAGGGTAAAATGAAAAGTATCGGTCACTGAAGTACACCTCAACTTGGTAGTCTGTGGAACACAGTATATCTTTCCTCTTATCACTTCTGAGTAGTCAGCCAGGTTAGGTGACTGTCTTGCCTAACTTAATTTCTCTGTGTAGTCCTCACTTCGTTCCCTTGCACATAAGCCCTTTTATAGCACCACTGGACACAAGGGACTCACCACTGCTCTTGCTTGTAACTATCAGGCATCAGGTGAGTACAATTTTCCATTAGATTTACCAATACCATATAATATGAGGTCAAACCTAAACACTTTCAATTTGTATGAAGTTAGGCAGGCACTACATAGTTGAAGGTAAAGCTAAAGGAAATTGAATAAGAACATTGTATAATGTATGGCCAGCCATATTTGAACTGTAAAGAACTTATTTTCAACATAATCTCTCCAGCTATGATTAATTGCTGGTTGGTGCAAACACTGCAATAGAGCATCTTCAAATTGAGACAACTAGGCCCTCCATGTGAGTTTTGTTTGGAGTTCCTCCTCCCCTAACTGCTTCATGATTCTTGGCACCCTATCCTCCAGTCCGTTGGTCCTACCTTGATCCCCAGGGATTTATACACATCAACATTATATATTTTCAGCTCTCACACAAGCTTTTATTGTGCTATACACCTTGGAACGTTACACAATGAGAAAATACAAAAGTCTGTCAACACATTTGGCGTTGGTCACATTTTTTTTATTGAAGACACTTGTTTTTAAATAACAAATGTGCATTATGGGGCTCATAAATGCATTTCAGCATAGAATAATGTCTTTGCTGTGGCTTTGGAGTTATGAAATGTTGAATCCATGTACATGAGACTTTAGACTGGCTTCATATCTCTGTGTTGCGTCAAAAGGCATGTTTTACTTTGTGTTACTATAACACTAGATAGTGTGTTGTGATGCCACTTCAATGCACCTTAAAATGCTACCTAACACATATGGGATGCACAAGACCACCACCAGGTTGAAAACAAAATCTGTGCCACCAGATTGGATAAAAAAATCTATACCACCAGGATGGGAAAAAAAAAATCTGTACCACCAGATTGGAAAAAAAAAATTCACGGTATTCAGACCCGGTCTGTCCACGAACCAGGGAAAAATCACAACAAGAAATTGGCTTTGTCCCAGTGCTCTATGGCTATGTCTACAAAGCTGTGTTCGGGGTTGGAGGTGCAAATCAAGTCCTGTACCACATCTGCACCCTTTCTGACCGTCTTCTGTACCATGTCCACACCCTCTCTGACCGTTTTCTGTACCATGTCCACACCCTCTCTGACCATCTTCTGTACCATGTCCGCACCCTCTCTGACCGTCTGCTGTACCATGTCCGCACCCTCTCTGACCGTCTTCTAAAATACGGCTCCGCCTGTAGATAAAAAAGTGTCCCTATTAATTTTTTGAGAACGTTGGCAACTATGCATTCCTATTTACTCTCCAATGAAAAAAAAATTCGGCATTTCTAAATGATAAAAAATGTGGAATCATTTACATAAATGTGTCCACATATTGCAACATTTCCATTAAAAGGGAACCTGAAGAAACCAAGATTGGAAGGGCAGTTGGCTGAGTTTAACAGTTCTAAAACACCATGTACCTGTAGGTGTTTCACAGTAGAAACAAATGCTATTGACAATTAAATTCAATTTCAATGTCCATGAAACTACGAGATAGAAGAGTTGAGGTAATTATAAAGATCACTACATCTATTAGGTAATATTTTATGATTGGGAGAACGGGAAAGCTATAGCTTTTAGTTGAAATTTTTTTTTTTAGAAGTGCTGCAGTTTATATGATAAAAATACAAACTAAGAAATACCACCAGGTGTCAGCAGTGTGCCACTCTAAATGAATTAATATTTCACATTAACATTTCTACAGAACTTCTATGGTCATGTTTTTTTATTGTTATAAAATTTTTAAACCAAAGGAAAACTCATTGTCATCAATAAGAAACTGACTAGGTGAAGTAGAAATGTTCACCATGTCCGCACCCTCTCTAACCGTCTCCTGTACCATGTCCGCACACTTTTTGACTGTCACCTGTACCATGGTCCGCACCCTCTCTGACCGTCTCCTGTACCATATCCGCACTGTGATTTTTCCCGTGACACGGACAGACCGGGACATTTTTTTTACAATCTGGTGGTACAGATTTTTTTTCCCATCCCGGTGGTACATACTCTGACTGTCTTCTGTGCCATGTCCGCACAATCTCTGACTGTCTCCTGTACCAGGTGCGCACACTCTCTGTCTCCTGTACCATGTCCGCATCCTCTCTGACTGTCTCCTGTACCATGTCCGCACAATCTCTGACTGTCTCCTGTACCATGTCCGCATCCTCTCTGACTGTCTTCTGTACCATGTCCGCACAATCTCTGACTGTCTCCTGTACCATGTCCGCGCACTCTCTGTCTGTCGCCTGTATCATGTCCACGCCCTGCCTGACAGTCTCCTGTATCATATCCGCACACTTTCTGACATTCTCTTGTATCATGTCCGCACACTCTCTGACCGCCTCTTGTATCACGTCTGCAGTCTCTGACCATCTCTTGTATCTGTTTGATGGGATCTGCCTGGGGAGATGGTGTTTGGAGTATCTTTATCTGCTGATTGTTAAACTTTCTGGAATACACATATTGCTATTGTGGTGAAGGATCTGGGCCTGCTGTCCCTCCATCCCTCTTTCATTCCTTCCTTCTTTCTCCTTCCCTTCCTATCTCTCTATTTCTCCCTTTCTTTCTTTTTCTCTCTCCCTGTCTTTCTCCCTCCATCCTTCTTTCATCTCAGACCCTAACCACACCCCTTTAAGCCACGCCCAATAGTTTGAACCATACCCATTTTTCTACCTGCTACACCACACCCACAAATTAATTCCCCACCCCTAATTAAAACATGACCCGCCTACAGACAAAAAAGTGTCCCTATTTATTTTTTGAGAATGTTGGCAACTATGCATTCCTATGTACTCTCCAATGAAAAATCTGCATTTCTAAATTATAAAAATGTGGAATCATTTACATAAATGTGTCCACATATTGGAACATTTCCATTAAAAGGAAACCTGAAGAAACCGAGGTTGGAAGGGCAGTTGGCTGAGTCTAACAATTCTACAACACCATGTACCTGTAGGTGTTTCACAGTAGAAACAAATGCTATTGACAAACAAATTAAATTTCAATGTCCATGAAACTATGAGATAGAAGAGTTGAGGTAATTAAAAAGACCACTACATCTATTAGGTAATATTTTATGATTGGGAGAACAGGAAAGCTATAGTTTTTAGCTGAAATTATTTTTTTTAGAAGTACTGCAGTTTATATGATAAAAAGACATACTAAGAAATACCACCAGGTGTCAGCAGTGTGCCACTCTAAATGAATTAATATTTCACATTAACCTTTCTACAGAACTAATCTATGGTCATGATTTGTTTTATTGTTTTAGCATTTTTAAAACAAAAGGAAAACTCATTGTCATCAATAAGAAACTTACTAAGTGAAGTACAAATGTTCACTTAGCCAGGGACACGATATGCAACTATTAAAAGTCTTATTGAGATGGTGGCGCTGCCATTCTATGGGAACTCCTGATAGAGGTCAGAACCCTCCTCCATCTACTGTTGATTACCTGGGCCTGAAAACTGTATACAGTACATTCCACATTAATAATTAGGCTACAAAAATTAGTGTGTGATGTAAATTGCCTCCAGCATTGTTCATGTTTCTTCTTGCTGGAGGCTGCCATTTTGCTGAAGCCCAGAGCCCCTGAACAGCAGATTCAGCAGATCGCCCTCTACAAATTCATCACAGTGCCCGAAAACAGAGAACAACTGAGCATGTGCAGAGCAGGAGGAGACAGAGTATTACTGGATTTTAAACAGTATAGGCATTCGTCTTTAATCTTTTACATAACTATACCTGCAAAAGGGGCCAGCCTGATGTGATCTAGCAAGACTTAATTTTCTGACTAAAGAAGATTGGAGATCTTATTTCTTACTCGTTGACCTTAAAGAAAAATTTCAGTTGTGGCATTTTTTACACAATTGCATTGATTCAACTTGGACCTAAATATGCATATACCAAACCTGTGGGATTCCTCTAGAACAGTGGTTCTCAACTCCTGTCCTCAGGACCTACTGACAGGCCAGATTTTAAGTATTACCTTGGACTAGACTAGAATACTGCAATTATTGAGCAGCAACTGATATCTGATGTATTTCAGTTATCTTGCAAACCTGACCTGTTAGTGGGTCCTGAGGACAGAGAACCACTGCTCTAGAAGCTGGAAATCTCTGAAGCAGACACCCCTACCCCAGTGATCTCCACTAATTCTGGGTCTAATGGGTTATGGGTCCCATGCTAAGCAGCTGCCATGCTGTGAAGAAAGAAGATTGGACGGTTGTACACCCAAATAATGCAGATAAAAGCTTCTTTATTCAAAAAATCATCAATAAAAACAAGCACAAGGCATATAGGCAGGGGAAAAAAGGTTGACACGTTTCACACGTTTAATACGTGCTTTGTCAAAACCGTATTGGACACAATCACCATACACACATATATACAAAATATCACATGATTGCACAGGTGTAACTGATGAAGTTGTGAGGTCCGATGATATCAATCAGCTGTTCCCACTTGAAAAGGAGAGCAAACCATTTCCTGACAGACTCCATGGATGCCTACGTGTGGGTTAACCCCACCTCCTCTCCAATGCAATAGGACCCCATTCAAATAAATGAGCACTCATCGCTAGGTACTACGTTTCTTTTTTGTCCTCCTCCAATGGCCATACACATGCTGCTCACATACGATTAGATGGATTCAGAAGAAGTCGGCATACCCGTTGCGGTGCAGCTCAGAGCCCAGCCATGGGCGGTCGAGGAGCTTAGAAGCCCGATGATACCATGGTGGTGTGGGGTGGTTGCCTCTGTATGCCTGAAGGATGGACGAACAGGCAGATGGACGCACAACGGCTGGCAAAGTCTGATAATTCTCTACTTCCCTCCATGGCAGTCACCTCTTTGTTATATTTGTTGTCCCACACACCATGCTTAGTATCTAAAATTCCCCTTATGGCGACTGGAATGCTCCTGCGTTCCAGCTTGCATTGGCTTCCGGCTCACGGTCGTCTATGTCGTTCGCGCATGCTCGCGTGCGTGGTCCGGACATTTTTTCGGCGGCCGCGCAGGTGCCATCTGGCTACCCCCTTCTGCGCAGGCACGCAACGGGGAAAGGTGGTGACGTCACGGGCGGGGGATTTAAAAGCTGCTTCCAGCTCCTGTTACTTGGGCTTTACTGACAGTGAGCGGAAGCAAGTTGTGAGCTGTGATTCCCCCAGCCCTGTGCTCTATTGATCAGCGAGTGCTGCTTTCATTTCTTTAAAAAAAAAAAAAAAGAAGATAGGGGGATGGTTGATATTTAATAAATATATAAAATAAATAAATTAATATTTTGTTCTTTCTTTTATTGGTTTATTTATTAATTAAATTTACAAAATTATTAAATTATTATTTGCATATACCGAGGATTTTATTGGGGTCTGCTCACCTTTTTTCCGGCATTTCTTTCTGCAGACCACATGTTTGCCATTTTTTCATCCAGAAAGTATGGACAAGTCACTTCCCTTAAGTGGCCAGCCCTCACGCACAAGGTATGTGCAGATGAGGGGAGGGGTTTGAGGCTCTCTGATGCATGTTGCCTTCCCCTCCCCACTTTCTTTTGCAGCCTTTCCAGATTGGATAGTAGAGACCTTGCCAGACCACAGCATCATTCGTCTTCAAGATCTAGACTTGATTCTCGATCGGAAATACACCACCAGAGGAGACCCTCTCATTCCTCCTCCAGACACCGCTCCCACCGCCAGGACAGCCGATCTGATCCCAGAGCTTGATGGGGATGTGGGACACGAGTCCCGAAGGTGCAACAATCATTGAAGGAAGTAGAAGCACCCCACACTCGGAGCCAATCCACTCGTTTCGGCTCCCCGGCTGCTGAGACACATGAGGTTGCAGGCCCCTCTTAGCCTTACGTCTCTTCGCTCGACTCTTCGGATGGCGAAATTGAAGGTGAAGAGGATATTGTAGGTTTTGATTTCTCCTTGGTCTCTCCTTTAATCAAAGCAATTAAAGAAGCCCTTAAATGGGAGGATCCGTACAGCCCCCCCCCCCCCCAGCCAAGCCGAAAAGGTTTTTTAAACTGCTGGGAAAAGAGCATGCAAACTTCCCGCTCCTTACCGAATTAAAGGACATTATTGAGGAAGAATGGAGCAAGGTGGACAGGAAGTCTTCAATGTCTAATAAGACGTCCAGATTATATCCCTTCAAAGCGGAAGAGGTAAAGCATCTGGAAAATGCCCCTCTTGTGGATGCTGCTTTGATGCATTTAGCCAAGCATGTTACTCTCCCTCTGGAGGATGCTGTATCTTTTAAAGATTGTCTTGAAAGGAAGATAGACCAGGATGTCAAGAGGATCTATGGGCTTGCTGGTTTAGTCTGTAAACCTGCCTTGGCTTTAGCGGTCATGTCCAAGGCCATGGAAGCTTGGACAGAGAATGTGGACTCCTTCCTTAAGGGTGTGTCTGAAGAATTGGCCTGAAGCTCGGCGGCAGCAGAACAGAAACTAGCGGCAGTCTTCCTGGGGGAGGCGTCCATTGAATTGATCCGTCTGTTGGCACAGATTATGTTATCTTCAGTCACAGCCAGGCGGGCCTTGTCGTTACGTCCTTGGCTCGCTGACCCAGTCTCCAAGCAGTCTTGGTGTAGAATTCCCTTTGAAGGGTCTTCCCTGTTTGGTAATAGACTGGATGATGCCATAGCCCAGGCCACGGGCGGTAAGTCGGGTTTTCTTCCCCAGGACAGGCATCTGTCTAGTCGAAAGAAGTTTCAGTATAGAAGAGGCAGCCAGGAGCGTTCAAAGGAAGCATGCTCTTACAAACCTGGACGGGACTTCAGGAGAAATTGGGGCAGAGGACAGGCTTCCTTCCGCAAGCCCGCTAAGAGCCAAACATCTGATAGTCATGAGCCGGCTAAGTCCTTTTGAGATTGCGCCCGCCCAGGCGGGTCGGGTAGGGGCACGTCTGCTCCTCTTCCGGCACGTCTGGGGGGCCTCGATCTCAGACAATTGGGTTGTCAAGACGGTCTCGTCAGGCCACAGGTGGGCCTTTTCCAGTACCGCTCCCCCCAGATTCATATCCACTCTACTCCCTTCTTTGGAGGAAAAGAAGCAAGTGCTAATGTCCTATGTGGACATACTAAAGGCTCAGGGGGCAGTGGTACACGTTCCAAAGGACGACTGGTTCCAGGGGGCATACTCCCCACTTTTCCTAGTTCAAAAGAAAAGTGGTGCCCAGTCATCGACCTGACCTACCTCAACAAATTCATAAAAACATGGAAAGTTCAAAATGGAGACTCTGTCAACCATTCAGCAAGCCATACAGCCAGGAGATTGGCTGATTTTAGTCGACTTAAAGGACGCCTACTTCCATGTCCCAGTAGAAAGAGAGTTTCACAAGTTCCTCAGGTTTCAAATCGGGGAAGAACATCTGCAATTCATCTGCCTTCCCTTTGGGCTGACAACGTCCCCTTGTGTATTCTCAAAGGTGCTGTTGGCCATAGTGGCCCTCATCAGACTAAAAGGTATACATCTTTACCATTACCTCGACGACCTCCTAGTGTTGTCCCAGGACAGAGAGCAGTTACTGTTTCACAGGGAACAGGTAATTTCCACCTTGTCCAGTTTCGGGTGGCTCCTGAATTTGGAGAAAAGTCAACTAGTCCCAACTCAACGTCTAGTTTATCAGGGCGCTCAATTCCATACAGTAAGAAACACCATCTCCCTCCCACTAGAGAAGATTCCAGTGATTCGAGAGAGAATGTCGCGGGCCTTACACGCATCACGTCTAAAGGCCTCTCAGTGCCTGGAGATCATAGGCACAATGGTCTCTACGACTCCGATGGTCAAGTGGGCCCTGTGGAGGTTACGTCCCTTCCAGTCGGGATTCCTCCGTCAATTGAAGTCAGGCGACAAGAGCCAGTCTATTCTGATATCCACAGCAATGAGTAACAGCCTCTTCTGGTGGCTTCTTTGCGGAAACCTGTTGAATTGCCACTCTATCGCCCCCATCTCCTGGGTCACGACCGATGCCAGCGGTACCGGTTGGGGGGCCTTATGCGGGTCAGCCCTTGCTCAAGGCAAGTGGGACACTCATTTACTCAATCCTGGGTCGAATGTTCTAGAGCTTCGAGCAGCATGGCATGCTCTCCAGTCCTTCTCTCACCTTCTGAAGGGAAAATTGGTGTTTTTAAGGATGGACAATACCACGGCGGTATCCTATGTCAAGAGACAAGGAGGTACATGGAGCTCCACACTCCTTCGGGAGGTCGAACCCGTCCTTTCATGGGCCCAGAAGAATCTGGCCGGCATCTTGGCAGTATTTATTCCAGGAGTCCAGAACTCTCAGGCGGATTTCCTTTCACGCAATCAACTAGACAACGAGTAATCGCTCCATGCGAAAACATTGTGGATTCTGTCGATAGGATTCATTCCAGAAGTGGATCTTTTCGCCTCTCCCTGCAACTCCAAAGTAGAGAAATTTTACACTCGGGGTCGTTGCAGCCAGGCGTTCGGAAACAGATGCCCTGACAGATCATTGGATTTTCAAGAGGGCGTATGCCTTTCCCCCGCTCCCAGTTGTCCTCAGATTTCTGCGGAGGCTTCAATCGGAAGTGGTCGAAGTGGTGACAATAGCTCCATATTGGAAAAACAGGCCTTGGTTCCCACTCCTGATCCAGCTCAGTTTTCGGGATCCGGTGCCTCTTCCTCTCAGACAGGACCTTCTTTCTCAAGGGACAGTCCTGCATCCTTGTCCGGCACAGCTGAAACTGATGGTCTGGTTCTTGAGAGGGAGAGGCTGGAATCCTTTGGATGCTCCTCAAAAGTGATCTCTACTCTAATGAGTTCAAGAAGGTCAAGCACAAATAAAGTTTATGGGAGTATCTGGGCAAAATTTGTTGAGTTCTCTCCCTCCTCGGGCAAATCATTTAGACATTCGGAAGTTCAGGATATTCTTACCTTCCTCCAAACTGGCCTAGATCTGCAGTTATCTCTCATCTCTCTCAGAGTCCAAGTATCAGCCCTGTCAGCTTTCTCAGGAATCTCATGGGCAGTTCACCCTTTAGTTCGACAATTTTTTCGTGGAGCATCAAGACTCAAGCCCCAGAGGAGACCAAGGTTCCCCAAATGGGATCTACCACTTGTACTGGATTATTTGTCTGGACTCAGTACCTCGGGGCCTTCCCCGCTCTCAATTAAGGACTTCTCTGCAAAAGTAGCTTTCCTGATAGCCATTACCTCAGCCAAGAGGGTTTCTGAGATTGGATCACTAGGCCATGAGAAACCCTTCCTGACGTTTTTTCCGGATCGAGTAGTACTCATCCCGATGCTGGGTTCAAACCCAAAAGTGACGTCGGTGTTTCACGAGAATCAGGAGATTGTGTTACCCACGTTCCGGTCTCCAGAATCTTCCGAGATGCACCCTCTAGACCAGGGGTGCCCAACCTTTTGAAGAGCGAGGGCCACTTAAGCGACTTGGCCGCTTAAGCGGTCGCGGGGCCACAATGAGCGGAGCGGGTGGATGGCATGTCCGTGTCCACTCTGCATTTGGAGAGCGGACAAGGAAGCAGCCCACAATACTTTTTAGCGGATCGTATTGGAGGTAGAACACAAGTCGGTTTATGTCTGCCACTACTTAGAGGTGAATGGAGGGTCCAATTGGTCGGACTGTCGGACTGACCGTGTGAAAGGGGTCCAAGGCTGCTTTCACACTGATGTGCTGCGGTTTACCAGCACCATGTGTGCAACGCAGTGTACCTTTGGATTTCCTGCAGTTTGCAATAGACTTATATTATATTCTGCAGGCTTGGTGCACTTTCAGAAAGCTCACCAAACTTGCAGGTAATAATAGAAGTCTATGGCTCAGTGCAGGTAAACTGCTCTGCACCTGCGGATCAGTTTGAAAGCAGCCCAGTAACCACTGCAGAAAAGATATGCCCATATATACACTGTGATTTTAGTAATACAGGGGGTCCCCTACTTACAAACATCCGACTTACAAACGACTCCTACTTACAAACGGAGGGAGACAACAGGAAGTGAGAGGAAATCCACCCCTAGGAAGGGAAATTCACTCCTGTAAGAGTTAATATGGGAAAAAGGTACATCCACTGATGCTTTATCACCAGTCTTTGTTTCCCTATCAACCCCAAATTTTCAAAATCCAATTGTCATTGGGACAGAAGGTGAGGTGAAATCTTCTGAACAGGGGCACAGACAGCAAAACAAATGTTACAGGGGTGATAACCCTTCTCTATGTTATCTAAAAAACTTAAAAATAGATTTTTTGGCTGGAGCTCCACTTAAAAAATGTACCTGTTCCGACTTACAAACAGATTCAACTTAAGAACAAACCTACAGTCCCTATCTTGTTTGTAACCCCCTGTAAACTGACAGTATTCTTTCTATTCTATCCCAGAGCAGGAGGTCGCGGGCCACATCAGAGGGCTCCGCGGGCCACATGTGGCCCCCGGGCCACTGGTTGGGCATCCCTGCTCTAGACATAGGTGAAGTTCTAAAAGACTAAGAATCACTTCTTCCTTAAGACGATCCGATCACCTTTTCGTTCTGCACTCTGGTGCTAATAAAGGAAACAAAGCCTCAACTAGGACAATCGCATCCTGTATTGTACAGATTATCCAGCAAGTTACAGGGCTAAGGGCTTGGCTCCTCCAGAGGTGGTGACAGCTCACTCCACTCGGGGAATGGCAGCTTTGTGGGCAGCGGCCTGGCATGTGCCTCCAGATGTCATTTGCAAAGCGGCCTCCTGGGCCTCTATCAATACATTTATGTCTCATTATTGTATAGAGCCTGCTTCACTGTCTTCTGTAAATTTTGGTCTGAAAATCCTATCGGTTGATAGGACGATAACATTTTTTGTTTGTTCAACCATACCCTTCCGTGTGGTTTGGCTAGTTATTTCCCACACGTAGGCTGCCATGGAGTCTGTCAGGAAAAAGAAAAATGTATTGTCAAATACTTACCGTAATTTTCCCACCCATTGGTTATTGAGTAAGCTAGTTACGGAACATAGTACCTAACGGTGAGTGCTCATTTATTTGAATGGGGTCCTATAGCATTGGAGATGAGGCGGGGTTAACCCACACGTAGGCTGCCATGGAGTCCATCAGGAAAGGAAAATTACGGTAAGTATTTGAGAATAATTTTTTTTATAATTGTATTTTTATTGAAAAATTTTCAGAGGATACAAAGAATGCAATATCACAAGATAGAACAAGACAATGTTTCAGGTATCTACAACATACACAGTCCACAAAGGTGGGCTGCCAAAACATAAGTAAAGGTTGGCTTAACTTACATATATAGGTAACATATAATAGAGGTCAAACATAACATGGATTTACAGTTAGTTCAAGGTAAGTACTAAGAAGGTCGGATGAGGTTAAGGGGTATCAAACAGTAATCATTTAGGGGGTAAGAGTTCACAGAGGTAATTTATCGGGCAGAGAAAGGTAGAGGTTATGACCAGTCATGACATAGAAGCCGGCAGGGGGATCCATATTCCAAAAGGTCCCAAAGATCCCAAATTTTATTAAATTGAGGGATATTGTCATGGACAGAAGCTGTCAAATATTCCATCCTGCGAATGTCAGCTATAAGTTGAAGCAGTCTGGACTTTGGGGGGGGGGGGGGGGTGGAGTTGGATAGCCAACATAGGGGTATCAGTCGTTTAGCGGCCAATAGAAAGTATGCTATCAAACGATTACCCTGTTTCATAATGCCTGAGAAGGGAAGGCCCAGCAAATAGTGTATAGGATCGAGTGGTAGAGACACATCTACCACTTTCTGGATCAGTAGCATTACTTCCTGCCAAAGGGGTTGTATCAAAGAACATTTCCAGAATATATGATATAGAGAGCCCACTTCCAAACCACAGCGCCAACAGTGTGCAGAGATTGAGGGGTCATATTTATGGATAACTTCGGGGGTTTTATACCAACACATGAGAACTTTAACAGATGTCTCTCTCTGAAGCACACATTTGGAGGATTTGAAAGTGTTGACAATAAATTTTCCTTTTTCTGGTGCACCCATTCCTCCATAAGATAAATATAAACAGAAAAATTTGAAAAACTGAAACATAATAACAAAAATAAAAATAAAAATATGCATTATATATTACAAAAGAGAAAAACAAAATAAGGGTGTGTACATCCTGCTGAAAGCAAAAAGCAAAACAGAGCCTGCATCCTGGAAATTCTATATAATTACACTTCTGAAAATAATATTTTCCTTTTCCAAAACATAAATAAAAAATAAAGGTGAAAAGCTACTGTGTCTTACCTGTGGAAACCTACACACCACTACAGGTGATGGTGAAAACAATGCCTCTTCCATATTCAACACAGCGAAAAAATATGTGTAATCAAAATCCCTATATCAAGGATATATACAATAATTATTACATTACCTTTTTACTGTTTTACTTTACTGTCAAAAAACTCAAAAGGCAACATATAATATGGAAGAAAGGCAAAAATCACTGCAAGCTCATATGTGGTATGACAAAAAACAAAAAATGGAAAAAGCACTATCCTAATCCTAAAAGTGAGTCAAATCCCACTCAAAGTTTAAACCTCCTGGAATCCTTGTTTAAAGGGAAAATATCCAAAAAACGTCTCTTTTACAGAGAATTCTAAAGTTGTCTCCACCTCTCCTGGGGGTGGCAACCCTTTCAATTCATTGTATTTGTAAAAAGGTGGTGTCACCTCCATGAAGCTTCTAAAAATGGACTCGATCGAGATCTCATAGCCTTCTAGTTGTGCGATCCACATATTGGATGGTACACATTTTACAAGTAATCAAATAGACCAGGTTTCTAGTGTTGCAATTAATGAAGATCTTGATTTTAAAAGATCTACCATTCACTGTGGAGCGAAATTGATCACTTTGACATGACTCGAGAACAGCATGAACAACGGGTCCTCAAAATCTAGCCATGTTCTGGTTTGTTTATTGCTACTGAACTCACTAGGAGACAGGGAATTTGCCAATGTCAGTGCCTACTGTGAGACAGATTTTATCCCCCCAGACAAAATCTTGGCATAGCATTCATCTTCATACAGAATGGGCACATATCGTTCCACTATTTTTCTAATTTTATTATATTCCAAACTGTATGAAGTTGAAAATATAGGAGTACTAATAGATGTAGACTCTCGTTTTTTTGCCCAGTCGCAACCTCACCCTATAGGTATGGTCCACTATCTCAATTGCCCTATTTACAATGTTGGGCTGATAGCCCCTATCAAGGAATCTAGAGCGCATCCTATCTTTCTCCTGTTGGAAATCTCCCTCCTTACTGCAGATCCTGCGCACCCTAAGAAATCAATGCTGCATTATGAATACAGGTCCCATTCAGAGAATGCTTTACCTTTTCTCACTGAATGTAAAGTGTTCTCTGATTGGATTAGGTGGAGAGTGTGACATCAAATCAGATGCATTCATTGAGAAAATGCAAGTGATCTCTAAACGACACCCGGGTGAGCTCCTGTGTTCACAGTGCAGCAGGGCAGGAACTCAACATGGGACCCAGAAGCTAGTCGAGATCACTGTAGCAGAGGTGTCTAATACAGTAACATCAGTCCCTGCCCTCAAGGAGCTTACAATCTAAGGTCCATATCTCACACTAGGGCTGTTTTAGACAGGATCCAATTAACCTACCAGCATGTCTTTGGCGTGTGGGAGGAAACCAGAGTACCCGGAGGAAACCCACGCAGGCACAGGGAGAACATGCAAACTCTGTGCAGGTAGTGCCGTGGTTGGGATTTGAACTGATGACCCTAGTGCTGCCAGGCGGAAATACTTTCCTATCAACTGTTAGAACAGTACATTTCCACAACTACAGTATAAAATCTAGAGGGATCGTCTTAACCATTTTAGGCAATGTCATTCACTGTTGGGCACTCTTTAGATGCTAATGATTTGGGCCCAAAGAGGGCTTTTTATGTGTTCTATGATGAGGAATTGTGCAAATCAAGAATACAGATCTTTTCCGTTTAACCATCTGTTCTTGTTCATCCATTGCTAAGGAGAATCACTTTCCAGCTGTAAATTTTAATGTTTGATTTAAGCAAAACAGCTGAATTACCTCAAAATAAAGTGGAGAACGTGGTGTTCAGAAACTATAGATGTTTATAACAGAGATCTTTTATAGAGAAACATGATAAATGGTAGCATTGGGAAAGGAGGTAGTCTTCCAGGGCAATTTCACTCCAAACTTTGCAGACCCGGAGATTTATGATTAAACAAACGTTAATGTGAGAGCCAAAAGCAATATTTATTTCAGATACTACCTATAATTGTATTCAAGGAGATACTCCGACTTCACATTCAGGAAAAAGAGAAAACAAGAAATTAAAGCAAAATAGATGTTTTACTATGTACTGTATGTATCCTTATGTTTTATTTAGATTGATATTTAGAGCTTTAATGTGCGCAACCTCCAGTAACTGGCAATTAACTGCTCCAGCCCCAGAAGATTTTACCCCCTTCCTGACCAGAGCACTTTTTGCGATTTGGCACTGCGTCTCTTTAACTGACAATTGTTCAGTCGTGCGATGTTGCACCCAAACAAAAGTGACGTCCTTTTATTCCCACAAATAGAGCTTTATTTTGGTGGTATTTGATCACCTCTGCGTTTTTTATTTTTTTCTCTATAAACAAAAAAAGAGCGACAATTTAAAAAAACGCATTATTTTTTACTTTTTTCTATAATAAATATCCCCCAAAAATATATAAAAAAATATAATTTTTTCCCTCAGTTTAGGCCTATATATTTTCTTATACATATTTTTGGTAAAAAAAAGTGTATATCATCAGTAATTGGTCTGCAAAATAGGGGATAGTTTTATGGCATTTTTATTTTAAATTTTTTTTTTATTAATAATGCGATTTTTGTCAGGACTTTGACATTATGGCGGACACGTCGGACACTTTTGACACGATTTTGGGACCATTTTCATTTATACAGCAATCGGTGCTATAAAAATGCACTGATTACTGTGTAAATGACACTGGCAGTGAAGGGGTTTACCACTAGAGGGCGGGGTTAAGTGATCTCTGTCATGTTCTAGTGAGCCCATCCCCCCTACAATTAGAAAACACTGAGGGAACACAGTTAACCCCTTGATCGCCCCCTAGTGTTTAACCCTTTCCCTGACAGTGACATTTACACAGTAATCAGTGCATTTTTAAAGCATTGATCACTGTATAAATGCCAATGGTCCCAAAATAGTGTCAAAAGTGTCCGACCTGTCCACTGCAATGTCACCGTCATGATAAAAATCGCAGATCGCCGCCATTATTAATATAAAAATAATAATAATAAAAATGCCATAAATCAATCTATTTTGTAGGTGCGATAACTTTTGCGCAAACCAATCAATATACGCTTATTGCAATTTTTTTTTACCAAAAATATGTAGAAGAATACATATTGGCCTAAACTGAGGAAGACATTATTTTTTATATTTTTGGGGGATATTTATTAGATTAAAAAGTAAAAAATATATATTTTTTCAAAATTGACTTTTTTTGTTTATAGCGCAAAAAATAAAAACCGCAGAAGTGATCAAATACCACCAAAAGAAAGCTCTATTTGTGGGAAAAAAAGGACGTAAATGTTGTTTAGGTAAAACGTTGCATGACCACGCAATTGTCAGTTAAAGCAATGCAGGGCTTTATCAGGAAGGAGGTAAATCCTTATGGGGCTGAAGCGGTTAAGCAAGAGTGGCAGGACACTGAGAAAAGGTTCTCATTCAACAAGCTGCATAAGCTATATCCTCTGCAGGAGGCAGATGTAGACTCTCTTGACTCCCTTCCGGAGGTGGATGCAGCAGTCATCAGGCTGGCCAAGAATGTTACCCTCCCAATGGAGGATTCAACCTCTTTTAAAGATGCAATGGACAGGAGAATAGATCTAGATTTGAAGAGAATCTATCAAGCAGCTAGGGCAGCCTGTGGTCAAGCTGTAGTTCTCACCTCGGTGGCCAACGCCTTGAAGATCTGGATCCAAAATGTTGAATCAGCCATAAAAGAAGGGGTTCCAAGAGCAGATATTATGAGTCTCTAGAAGAACTCAAGGTGTCATCTGATTTCATTGGTGAAGCGGCTATAGACATGATCAAGTGTTCAGACAGGGCTATGCTACACTCCGTCACAGCTAAATGGACCCTATGGTTGAAACCTTGGGCTGCCGATGCATCATCGAAAACAGAATTGGTGCAAGATCCCCTTCAACGGCAAGGCCTTATTCGGCGGAAGGATGGAAATGGCCATCCCAAGAATATCGGGGGGCAAGTCAGGCCTACTTCCACAGACGAGGAAACAGAGGTGAGCGAGATATTTTCCTAACCAATCTCATTCTTCCAGGTTTAGGGAGCCGAGATCAAACAGACAAACCAGAGGGTCGGGTGGCGGATGGAAGGGTACCCAATCTACCTTCCTCAGGTCACACAGGCAAAAAGCTGTGAAAGTCCCGCAGAAGCCCAACAAACCTTTTGACAGTGTGCAGCCCCAGACATTCGCGGTAGGATCCAGGCTGGCAAGTTTTGCTGATGTCTGGGCGGAGAATTACACAGACCTATGTGTAAAGGCAACAGTCCCCTGGGGCCATTTCTGGCAGCTTCACAGCACCCCTCATCCGGATCATTTCTCCTCCACCAAGATTCTGGAGCCTTCACAGAAGGCAGCAGTTTTGCTACAATATGTACAAACCTTGCAAGCACAGCAAGCCGTGATACAGGTTCTGTCTTCAGAACGATATACCGGGTTTTACTCTACCCTGTTCATGGTCCGCAAAAAGGATGGAGGCTGGCGTCCAGTCATAGATCTAAAAAGGGTTAACCGCTTTATCCTTCTGGAAAGTTTCAAGATGGAGTCCATCCACACAATCATCCAGGCAGTCCAACCTGGCAACTGGATGCTTTCCTTGGATCTACAGGTCGCCTTTCTGCATGTTCCAATCCTCCCCTCTTTTCAGAGGTATCTCAGGTTTGCCATTGGTCGCACATACCTGCAATTTATCAGCCTGCCCTTCAGGCTATGCACGTCCCCCAGAACATTTACGAAGCTCCTTATTGCAGTATTAGCTCCACTCAGAGTGCAGGGTCTTTGGGTCTATCATTATTTATACGATGTCCTTCTATTAGTCGGGGACCGGAGAGAACTCCTGACACACAGGGAGATCCTTATTGGCACCTTACAAACGTTTGGTTGGATGATAAACATCAAGAAAAGCAAGCTTGCCCAACCCAGCAATTGGTATACCTGGGGGCACTCTTCAATACGACCAATGCCTCGGTCTCAATCCCGCCAGCAAAGGCATTGACAGTCAGGAACAGGGTCCTGAGACCAGCAACATCCACCCACCTGTCAGCATCCCAGTGTCTCAGCCTGTTGGGCACCATGTCCTTGTGCATTCCCATGCTCCCTTGGGCACATTGGCACATGCGGCAATTACAGCAAGGGTTTCTTGCACAGTGGAGGAAACAGTTTCTAACACAACTAATAACAGAATAGGAGAAGAGGAGCCTACAAGGATGGCTGAAGAAGGGGACCATAAAGAACTCGCGCCCCTTAGGTCCATTAGACTGGACCATTGTTACAACAGATGCCAGCAAGGTCGGCCGGGGGGGCACACTGCGAAGGACAGTCTGTTCAGGGCAGGTGGAGATTCCCAGCCAAAGGCATAGTCTCGAATGTAGGCCTTACAGCACAAGACCCAGGACAAACCGGTCACGATGCAGATGGACAACAGGGCGGCAGTTGCTTATATACAACGCCAGGGAGGAACCCACAGCAGCATTTGGTTCACATGTGGGGCAAACCCCAGATCTCTTTGCTTCTCCCAGCAACTGCAAACTCCCGAGATTTCTATCCCGTTCCTGCATCCTCAGGCGGAGGGGACGGATGCTATCATTGCACCTTGGAACTGTGCCCTAGCCTATGCCTTTCCCCCAGTTTTTCTGATAATGAAATGCCTGTTGAGGCTGCTGAAGGAGAACATGATGGTCATGGCGATTTTTCCCATTTTGGCCGTGGAGACCCTGGTTTCCGCTGGTAGTCCATCTCAGCATACAACAACTAGTAAACCCCCCAGTGTTCCCACGCCTTCTGATTCAGGGAGACTTCCTGCATCCGTGCATGCACAGATTGGAGCTGCAAGCATAGCTGTTGAGAGGAGGAAGCTGGCAAGGCTAGGATGCTCTTCTAGGGTAGTCTCTACTCTATTAAGAGCCAGAAAACCTTCCACGAATCAAGTATATGCCAAGGTTTGGGACAAGTTTTCAAGTTCCCTGGTGGGATGGGAACTGGACCCTTCTGCACCTCCACTTTCAGCTGTCCTAGATTTTCTTCAATCAGAATTGGACATGGGCCTTAGCCTGAGCTCACTCAAAGTACAAGTGTTGGCCATCTCAGCAGTGACAAAGATCAAATGGGCTGAAGTCCTGTTAGTAGTGCAGTTCCTAAAGGCGATCAATAAAATCAGACCACCTAGGAAGAGAATCTTTCCCCAATGGAATCTGTCTGTGCTGCTGGACTTTCTATTTGGCTAACCTTTTGCTCCGCCTGAGCAGTGTTCCTTGTGGGACATTACAGAAAAAGCTGTTTTTCTGACGGCCATCACTTCAGACAGGAGAGTCTCTGAACTTCAGGCATTGGGAGTATCAAATGATCATATTACGTTTTTTCCAGACCGAGTGGAACTGTGTCAAACTGGTGTCTGGGCTTTACCAAACTTCCCGGAAGAAGATTCGGGCAGGCTACATGAGCTGGATGTTTCAAGAACCTTAAGGAAATACCTGTCAGCCACTGCTCCCCTCAGATGCTTGGCTAAGCTCTTCATAATCTCAGTGGGAAAACACAAAGGAAAGGAGGCTACTTCAGGAACCTTGACAAGCTGGATCGTCAAGCTTATTCAAAGAGCGTACAAAGCAAGAGGGTGTGAATTCTCCTGGCATTGATGGTCTCCCTACCAAATTTTTTCCAATTTTGCAGAGATGATAGCCCCCCAAGCTTACTTTTCTCTGAATTGTCATCTCTTACAACACTCCCCGAATCCTTTGAGGAGGATGTCATTGTGCTGATCCCCAAACCTGGCAAGGACCCCCAGGATTGTGTATCTTGCAGGCCAATTTCCCTTCTAAATGTTGATGCGAAGATCTTGGCAAAGGTCTTAGCCAACAGTCTCTCTACCATTATTGAAAATCTGATCCATGTATATCAGACAGGGTTCATGCCGGGTAAGGGGATGGACGTTAACTTACGACTCATTTTTCGGAACCTTTCAATACCATACGACAATTCGGGCACTAGAATCATCGCCTCATTAGATGCTGAAAAAGCGTTTGACTCAGTGGAGTGGGTCTATTTTGGGGAAATCATGAGAAGATATGGGTTTGAGCCCAAGTACCTTCATTGGCTCCATTTACTCTATAGAGCTCATAGGGCCCGGGTCTGCACCAATGACTGGATATTGGAGGCATTTCCTCTTTAGAGAGGCACAAGGCAGGGGTTCCCCTTGTCTCCTTTTCTGTTTACGCTGGCCTTGGAGCCCCTTGCCATTTTAGTCATGGAGTCCTCTGAGATTAGAGGTTTGTGGGTAGGACAGTTGGAAGAGAAGTTGTCCCTATATGCGATGCTTTACTCTACTTAAGTGATGCGGGTTTGTCGCTCCTGGCAGCCTTACAGATATTCAACTCGTTTGGCTCGTTTTCTGATATCAGGATCAATTGGTCCAAATCAAATCTCTTTTCTATTAATAATCGGGCAATTAGCTTGGGGTCCCCCTCCCCGTTTACGATGGGTTGAGGAGTTTAAATAACTGGGGGTTCAGGTAACCTGGCATGTGTCGGTCTTTTTTGACCATAATCTTCTCCAGCTACTATCATTGCTCAAAACAAAATGCTCGTCATGATCTGGGCTCCCGCTAAACCTGATAAGCTTGGTGTAAAATGTTGCTCCTCCCGTTTTAACTACATATTTAGAAATTCTCCAGTTTGGATTCCTAACTCCTTTTTTAAAGACATAGATGGCAGCGTGAGTTCTTTAATCAGGAATGGAGCCTCCCCCCATTTAGCAAAATCTACGCTATCCCTACCACTGAGGTTGGGGGGCCTTGCACTACCTAATTTCCGGGTCTATTTTTGTGCAGCAGTTCTGGTATCTGTCTATTGGTGGTTTCAAAGTTCTAAGTCCAATGCAGCTACTTACTTTTTTGAATCCCCAATGGACTTGTGTAACCTAATATACCGGGGGCCACTTGGCGAGTCTGGAAGATTGCAACGTGACACTTTCTCTGCCCTGGTCAGTTGTCACCTGCTCAACCCCCATTTGGGGTAACTCCCCACCTTCGTACCGTTCTGTACCCTCAGCTGTGGCTGCGCCACGGGTTTATGACCCTTAGGGACATAATGCCTACTGGCACCTTGTTAACTTTTATTCACGATTGTCTCTGAGATTTTCTTTTCCGTGCTGGATGCTGTTCCGGTACTTTCAATTACAACATGCTGTTAGGTCCCTTTTCCCGCAGTCACCTATCCTTCAAGCTGATCCTATTGAGGAATTATTGGCCCCTGGAGACTTAGACAAGCCTCTCTCAACACTCTATAGTCCCCTTATTTCAGTTGATTCACCCAAAATTGGAAAATTGGGGGAGCACTGGTTAGGGGATATCCCCTATCTGGATAGGGAGGCATGGGATGACTGTTTGGAAAAGGGATCAAAACTGATAATTTCCACTAAGGATAAATTAATACAAGTCTAATTTCTTCACCGGGTGTACTTTACTCCCTCAAGGCTCCACAAAATGTTTCCTGAGCCGGACCCTCTCTGTCACCATTGTAGACTATCTGCATACTATATGTTTTGGGATTGCCCTGCTATTGTGCCCTACTAGAAGGCTATCTGAGATAAATCTTAGGTTAAAGCTTACCTTATCACCCACTACTTCCTTGGCCCGATTGGGGATTCCAGAAGATGAGCAGCACTCTCTTCATTCTAAACTACTAATATCATATCTCCTTTATTATGCTGAGAAAGAAAAATCTGATGAAATGGTTGTCCTCTGTCCCACCTGAAGTGTCCTCTTGGGAGGCTATGGTGAACGCAGCTCTTCCTCTGTAAAAAATGATGTATTTAAACAGGGGATGTGCGTGGAAAATTGAAAAAGTGTGGTCCCCTTAGACCCTGAACTGAAAAATTTCCCATTATGACAAGGTTTGCTTCATTGGGTAGTATTGCATGTACTGTACTCATGATTGTTACTAACTAACTTTCTTTCAATGTCTACTGGTTCTGTGGTGGTCATGTTTGCCTGTCAAGATTGGCTATGTGTGTATGTTTCTTTATCTGACATTGCACTGGACTTTGGTTTGCATTTTATTATGCTGTGTTGCTTATATGGTAATAAAGCACTTCTGTTTTTGTAAAAAAAAAAAAAAAAAAAAAAGGTTTGCAGCAAAAGGGGGAAAGGGGGTGCTTAAAGTGTTTTCCCCCCTAATGCATTCTCTGCATTAAGGTATAGAACACCCCCCTAACTGTACCCCCCCCCCCCATCTTCTCACTGATCTCCCTGATCCATCAATGTCCCAGCTGCAGAACTGCTCTTCTTTTTTCCTGGACTCACAGGAGGCATTGAGAGCAGTAGCAATCATAGGGCACTGCTGCTGTCAGTCAAACTTTTGTGAAGAGGAAGCAGCGGCTTACTGACGTTGTGTGTGGCTATAAATGCACACAGCCCAGCTCTGGAGTGTGCCCGCATGAGTGCTCCCATGGCACTTGGCTTGCTTAGGAGGCACCCGTAGCAGGGAGAAGCGGACAGCATGTGGGGGGAACTTCCAGAACAGGAGGTAAGGAACTGCTATGTGCAATTTTGGTGCATAACATCTTTTTTTTTTTTTTTTCATTTAAAAAAATTATCCTTCAATATCACTTTAGTGATTGTTCCTGACATGCCAAGAAATGTTGTATTGAGCCAAAAAAAAAAAAAAAAATGAGAGCAGACTGCAGTATCAGTGGGACAGATGCTCTTTTCTCTCTTGATCTTTGCTACTCACCTGGGCTGAATGTAAAGACTAGCTACAGTATATGATTTTGTCATTGAATGAGCTTGACCATAAATGGCTGCCTTATACTGAACATCACAGTGATTGCATTCAGATACATTATAGTACCCTGGTGAGATTGATGTCCTTTGAATCACTTTGCCCATGTTGTAAATAAGCTTTTACATCATTTTTATATAATGATTTACGTAGAGGAGAAACTTTCCCATGTGCCTTCAGCACTTTGTGTACTTCTCAGTGGCTGGTTTTCTGAATTGCTCCAGTAAGATAAGGCTATATTTAAAATATTATGTCTTGTATTAAGTTTCCATAACTTGTAGCTCAAGTAACTGAAAGTCTGCAAATGTTTGTTGTCCAATTCACTCGCTAACAGAAGCAAAGCGTTTTGTTCTGTACAGCGTGGCCCTGGATTCTGCAATGGTATCTTATAGTTCTAGGTGGTTTTCAGGTACTTTTCCATAAAAATACCCATGTCAAAACATTCACTTCTTCATTCAGTGTGTTGATTTTTTTTAAGCCTACAAGCAGTGAAAGTGCCATAAATCTGCTTTTGCTTTTCATTAGACTGGTGTAACAAATATAGAATTCCAGAGATTAAAACCATTTTAAGTGGATTCATCATCAGAGGTTACTTGGGAAATTGGACTTTAATGATCAAGACGGTAACACTTGCTGTGGCTTCAGGCCTGAGCTTAGGGGAGGAGAGTCCCTTAGTACACATTGCTTGTTGCTGTGGAAAAATATTCTCCTACCTCTTTCCCAAGTATAGCACAAATGAGGCGAACTAAAGGAAGGTTCTTTCAGCAGCTTCAGCAGCTGGTGTATCTGTAGCATATGGCGCACCTATTGGTAGTATCCTGTTCAGCTTCAAAGAACTCAGTTACTACTTCCCACTCTAGACATTAGGACCTACTTTGCAGAATTGGTGACTGCTTTCATCTTGCGATCTATTAATCTCTTTGGGAACCGTCGGCTTGTGCTATTTTATATAGAGTACCACACTCCATGGTATCTATTTGAACTTATCCCATTCATTCTGTTAGTAATGTTCAGTGGTCTGTGGGGAGCCTTTTTCATCCGGGCACACATTGCCTGGTGTCTGCGCCGAAAAACATCAAAGTCTGGAAAGTATCCAGTGTTGGAGGTTATTGTGGTGGCTGCCATTACTGCAATCATTGCTTTCCTAAATCCCTACACTCGCTTCAACAATAGCCAACTGATTAAGGAGCTGTGGGCCATTGGAATCCTCTTCACTTTGTGATTATAAAAATGATATGAATGCTAGCAAGAACATGGATGATATTCCAGACCGGCCTGCTGGTAATGGAGTTTACTCTGCTATGTGGCAACTGTATTTGGCGCTTGTCCTCAAAATCATCATAACATTCTTCGTATTTGGCATTAAGGTTCCATCAGGCCTATTTATCCCTAGCATGCCAATTGGTGACATAGCAGGAAGGATTGTGGGTATTGCTGTCAAGCAGCTGACTTTTTTACCACCATGATTGGTTCATATTCAAGCAGTGGTGTGAAGTAGGCGCAGACTGCATCACCCCAGGGCTGTATGCTATGGTCGGGCTGCTGCTTGTTTTGGTGGAAATCCTAAATCAAGTTTCCCACCAGATCCTGCTGAACTGCCTGAAGTCAAAAGATCCACTCAGACTACAAAGGGGATACCACCACACAAGCTGTCATACACTGCCAAAACACACAGCATACTTGAACCAACATCCTGGGAAGACATAGAAAAAACTGCCAAAATGTGAAGCCAATAAATGGAGAAAGGCTTCAGAAGAAGAATTAAAGTCACTTCAAGAAAAAAAACCTGGACACTCACAGAGCTCCCTCCTAACTGCAAAACTATAGGAAGTAAGTGGACTTTAAAAGTAATGTCAGATGCAGAAGGGAAAATCCACAAATACAAAGCCAGACTAGTTGCCAAGGGTTACTCCCAGAATTTCGGTGAAGATTATGATGAAACATTCGCTCCCATCGTAAAACACTCCACAATCAGAACGCTTCTTAGCGTTGCAGCCGGGAAGGGCATGAAATTTAAACACCTAGACGTTAAAACTACTTTCCTATATGGAGACATTAAGGAAGATCTCTTCATGGAGCAACCACCAGGGTTTGAGCAAGGAGACAACCTTGTGTGTAAACTTCAGAAGAGCATCTTAACCACTTCATCCCCGGACCAATTTGCAGCCAAAGGACCAGGCCCCTTTTTGCGATTCGATTCGATTGACGTCCTTTTTTTCCCACAAATAGAGCTTTCTTTTGGTGGTATTTGATCGCCCCTGCGGTTTTTATTTTTTGCGCTATAAACAAAAATAGAGCGACAATTTTGAAAAAAATTCAATATTTTTTACTTTTTGCTATAATAAATATCCCCAAAAAATGTATAAAAAAAGATTTTTTTCCTCAGTTTAGGCCGATACGTATTCTTCTACATATTTTTGGTAAAAAAAAAAATCGCAATTAGCGATTATTGATTGGTTTGCGCAAAAGTTATAGCTTTTACAAAATAGGGGATAGTTTTATAGCATTTTTATTAATATTTTTTTTTTACTAGTAATAGCGGCGATCAGCGATTTTTATTGTGACTGCGACATTATGGCGAACACATCGGACATTTTTGACACATTTTTGGGGCCATTGTCATTTATACAGAAATCAGTGCTATTTAAATGCACTGATTCCTATGTAAATGACAGTGGCAGTAAAGGAGTTAACCACTAGGGGGCGTGGAAGAGTTAGTGTGACGTGTGTGTTTTTTTTTTTTTTACAGTAGGGGGCGTGGCTGACGTCTGACGTCACTAATCGGTGTTCCCGATGACACTGAACAGCCGATCAGTGACAGGCAGTGTAGGAAGCGTGGTCACGGAGCTCCCGTCCGGGTCGCGAGCGTGCCGCCGGCGGCGCACGCGCGACCCCACGGCTAGGCAATTAAAGGGGACGTATATATACGTGCTTTTGCCTACCCGTGCCATTCTTCCGACGTATATGTGCAGGAGGCGGTCGGGAAGCGGTTAAGCAATCTGCAAGGATGTGGAATGAGAAAGTTAACAAAGTACTTACCAGAGTGGGATTCTCAAGAAGTAAAGCAGACTCTACTCCAGGAATCAAGAAGACAGATGGATATACATCCTTATCTATGTTGATGACATTATAACCTGTTTTGAACAAGAAGAGGATTACAATCAGTTCACAAGCTGAAAAGAAAATTTTGAAATCAAAGAGCTAGCTGCTATCTGGGAATCCAAATAGAGAGAGAAGAAGATGGAAGTTATGTTCTCAACCATCAACCATATCTCAGAAAATCTCCAAAATCTTGGAACAATTCCATATGCAAGATTGAACCAGGCTATCAAAAGAGCAATGAAGCAGAACCCAACTACCCAACAATGACAGGTATCGCAGAGCAATTGGTAAACTGCTTGACTAGTGTAGTCACGATAAAACCCCTTAGCTGTAACCATAAAACCCCATAAACTTAACTTAAATAATAAATGAGAGACCACACCGGTTATGGAGTAAAATGGCCATAACAGCTAATTTATTTAAATAACCAATAATAAGAACTCCAGTTTCTTATTAGAAAAATAAAACATAAATAACAATAACAATAAACAATAAACACTTTCAGACCCCTTGCTGAAAACAAAACAAAACAGGTTAAACCCCTATATCCATGTTGGTCAGTGACGGAGCTAAGTGCATATCACACAACCTGATATCAACTGATATCAACACAAGGGGGCACTGCGGGCAAAAGAAACCAATGGGTCTCTACCGTACCGCCCGATAACCAACATACCCGCAGTGCACAAAACCATTGGACATCAACAACGTTTGATGTAACAAGGAGGGGCCATCTATTGATGAGCCCCCCACCCACTTACCATCAGTATAACTGCTGCCGTCACTGACCAACAAACAACTAACGCCAACCCCCCCAGCTGTCATGACGAAAAGAGAATTCTTCCAAAGACCTGAAACGACAATGAAAACATTAATACATGCCATCACATACCTATAAAAAAGGGGAGGGTGGGTGGGGAAAAACCTGCCTCCTCGTGCTCTGTCTTTCCCGCACTGACCTCCCGGCTCCGCCCCTCTCTTTTATATGGCCGCTCCTCCCAGCTCTCCCAGCTGCCCACCCCTAAGATTGTTAACTCTCTCCTAGCTTGCTGTGTAACCTGACACACTGTCATGGGCGGACCTGCATGACATTTCCCTGCAGTGCATTAAATTCCGGTCCTTACTTGACTAGTGTAGTCACGATAAAACCCCTTAGCTGTAACCATAAAACCCCATAAACTTAACTTAAATAATAAATGAGAGACCACACCGGTTATGGAGTAAAATGGCCATAACAGCTAATTTATTTAAATAACCAATAATAAGAACTCCAGTTTCTTATTAGAAAAATAAAACATAAATAACAATAACAATAAACAATAAACACTTTCAGACCCCTTGCTGAAAACAAAACAAAACAGGTTAAACCCCTATATCCATGTTGGTCAGTGACGGAGCTAAGTGCATATCACACAACCTGATATCAACTGATATCAACACAAGGGGGCACTGCGGGCAAAAGAAACCAATGGGTCTCTACCGTACCGCCCGATAACCAACATACCCGCAGTGCACAAAACCATTGGACATCAACAACGTTTGATGTAACAAGGAGGGGCCATCTATTGATGAGCCCCCCACCCACTTACCACCAGTATAACTGCTGCCGTCACTGACCAACAAACAACTAACGCCACAGCCTGAAAGGGGGACCACCTCACCCTTGATGGCACCTCCACACCCGCAGGGCCGCCTGGATACCCTCCTGCAGACCCAATGACCAGAGGTCAATACCCACATCTGTAAGATGCACTCCATCCCGCCTCAAGTACATCCCCACATTTACTTCCAACTCCCGGTGGCGAACCACTAGGCCACCTTGCCATGCTATGAACCGTCCCACCACTTTATTGACCCGGATTCTGGCTTTATTAATCCTAAACACCGACCTGGCCATGCGCCAGTTGGTCCTGGCTACCATATCCGACCAAATCAGAATGGTGCCCGGGAAAGTGGCCCGGAGGAACATAATGTCCGCCTTGATATCAGCTATCAAGTCCCTCACGGTCCTTACACCCAAGTCATTGCCGCCTGCATGAATGACCAACACTTCAGGTGGTCTATCTAGCCAGGCGTATCTCTCAACCTCCGGGACCACCCTGCCCCACATCATACCAGGCCTACCTAACCACCTGATAACTGCATCCCTCCTGGAAATGCCCAGCTGTCTCCCACCTGGTCTCACGTCCCCCCTCCTGGCACCCCAGCACACGTAAGAATGGCCGAGGATCCATACAAGGAGTTGTCGCCCTGCATCTGTAACAACAAGAACAACGTTACACGCACCACACCCCATACTACATCCACCTTATGCAGTACCCCTACATACCCACCAATACTACTATTGGCACTTTAATTAAAACCACAACCAAACCTTTTTTTTTTTTTTTCACACACCAACTGTGGCCGAACGTAACTGCGGAATCGCTGAGATTCCCATCTCCCTAACTTTTGCACATCCGCTTCATCCAACCCACACCTGGCGGCTTCAGTAGCTGCCCCAATGCGGAAGGAGTGTGAAGCGTAGGCGTTGCTATCCAATCCCAACCTCCCCAAACACTTTCTCAACACCGCCACAAACTGAAATTTGGACAAGTACCGTCCATCCGCATGTAACAACAGCGGACCCTCCCCCCCTGGTCTTACTGCCAGAAACTTCGTCACCGTTAATAAAGGGCAAACACCGCACCCCTGTACAGCATACAAACTCACCTGCGTCCCTCGTCCTCTTTGGTCTGTTTTTGATCTTCTCAACCTGACCATCACCTTATTCTCCCCTATATCCACATCCTGAACCATCAAGCCCCCCGCCACCTCTTTTGATGGGCTGACCAATTCCCCAATACGGAACGCTCCAAAGAATGCCAATGCAAATGCAGCTGAAAACAACCTCACCTCGTACGCTGACTGACACACCCCTTTAAGCTGTACACTTATATCCAACAAGTTCCCAAATGTGATGGGGCGCCGCTTGTCCTTACTCCTATGCAACTTCCGATACCCCTTTATGGCTTGCTTCACCCAGAAATCCTTTGTCAGATCCTCCCTTCTCCTCAATTTAAACCAAAACGTAAGCCCTGCCATCCTCTTTTCAATAGCCGACACAGATTTTCCCATTTCCATATCCCTGGCCACCCAATCCAGCAATAACAACCTGTCTCCCGGGTCCTCCCCCCCGGCTTGTGCCATACCCCGAAGGTCAGTCCATTCCTTCCACACTTTAGAGTAGGCCAGCCATGTCGACTCACTTACAGACCTCCGTATCCACTCTGCCGCGGTTCCAATGCTAACTCCCACATCCAGCCCGGGCATGGAACACCCTCCGCTCGTGCTTTCGGCGCCAGCTCCCTGAACTTGTCCCACTGAAAGCGAGACAAGGCGTCAGCTAAAGTGTTCTCAACACCCGGGATGTGAACAGCATACAAAAAGATGTTCAACCGCATGCAACGCAACACCAGATGTCTCATCAATCTGATGACAGGAGGAGAAGCCGCAGACATGTTGTTGATCACCTGAACCACCCCCATATTATCGCAGTTCAGCCTCAACTTGAGGTTCCTGCACGACTCCCCCCACAACTCCAAAGCCAGCACCACCGGAAACAGTTCCAGCAGTACCAAGTTTTTCTGAAAACCCACCTGTAACCATGATTGCGGCCAAGGCTCCGCACTCCACTGTCCCTGGAAGAAAGCCCCATAACCTGTAGATCCAGCGGCGTCTGTCACCAGCTCCACATCAAAGTTACTGACCGGTCCCGACATCCAAACCGCCCTGCCATTGTAACCTTCCAGGAACTGATCCCATATCTTCAAATCCTCTCTATGTTCCTTGTTAAGCCTAATGAAATGTGTCGGTATTCGCACCCCCTTAGTCGCTGCCGACAACCGCCTACAAAATATCCTACCCATGGGAATAATCCTGCACGCAAAATTCAACTTTCCCAACAACGATTGTAACGTGCGCAACTGAACTTTCTTCCAACCATAAACCTCTCCCACCATTTTCCTCAAATCCCCTACCTTCTCTTCCGGCAGTCTACATTCCATGGCCATGGAATCTATTACTATGCCCAAAAAACTCAACTCTGTCCGCGGGCCCTCCGTTTTATCGGCTGCCAATGGCACCCGAAATTTGTCCGCAATGTGCTGCAACGTGGACAACAGTATCGCACACACATTGGAAGACGGAGGACCCACGCACAAGAAATCATCCAGGTAGTGGATGACAGAATCGATCCCTGTCACATCCCTCACTACCCATTCCAAGAAGGAACTAAACGCCTCAAACATGGCGCAAGAAATGGAGCATCCCATCGGTAAACACCGATCAACATAAAACTCACCCTCCCAGCAACAGCCCAATAACCGAAAGCTCTCCGGGTGTACCGGTAATAGCCGAAATGCTGCTTCCACGTCAGATTTTGCCATTAGCGCCCCTTTTCCGTACCGCCGCACCCAACGCACTGCGGCGTCGAATGACGTGTAAGACACCGTACACTCATCTGGGTCTATGAAGTCATTGACCGAGCCCCCTTTTGGGAACGACAAATGGTGAATGAGCCGAAACTTGTTCGGCTCTTTCTTGGGTACCACACCTAACGGCGACACCACCAGGTCCTCTAACGGCTTAACCTTAAAAGGTCCCGCCATTCTACCCAACCCCACTTCCTTGGAGAGCTTCTCTGACACTACCTCAGGGTGTTGCAGGGCTGATCTCAAGTTCTTGGCCAGTGGTGGAATCACTGACAAATTACACGGAATCTTGAAACCCTCCCTGAAACCCCTGCTCAACAAAACCGCCGCCCCCCTGTCTGGATATCTATTTAGGAAAGGTTGCATCCTTTCCCACATCACCGGCGTCGTCCCTCTTGTGGCCAGATTCCCCTCCCCGCTTGCCTTTTTTAAAACATCTGGCGAGGGTGTGACCCCCCCCCGCATCCTGAACATTCATGTTTGAATTTACAGGTTCCTCCAAACTTACAGGCCCCCTCATTAAATTGCCAGCATACCCCCCACTTCTTACCGGCCGGAGGTCCCGAGGCCTGGCTGCCTCCGGCCCCCCCTTGAAATGTCTGAGTCGGCGTCTTAGCCGACGCCATCAGCTTCATCCAGAGGCTAATATCTTTGTGATCCCACCTTAAAGCCGGGCGTACAGCCCTACGCTGGCGGAACTGCTCGTCGTACCGCAGCCACGCCGTTCCACCGTACACCCGATAAGCCTCCCCAATTGCGTCCATGTAGCAGAACAACGCCGAACAATGTTCAGGGTTCTTCTCCCCAATCACTCCCGCCAAAATGGCAAACGCCTGGAGCCAATTGGCGAAAGTCCTCGGAATGAGCCTATACCTCCTTTTCTCCTCATCATCCTTTTTGCTACTATCCGGTTTTACCCTGTCCAGGTTGAATTTTTCCAGGGGGAGCAAGGAGAAAATCTCCACGTACTCCCCCTTCCAAATCTTCTCCCTGACCTCCTGTTTTAAATGAGCCCCGAGCGGTCCTTCAAAACAGACATAGACCTCGCATTTTGCTGCATCGGCCATCCGTACTATATCATCCCTCACCGTCTGTTCCTTTTCCCCTTTTTCCACCTCATTCCCCTTCTCTGCTCCCACCACAACGGAGGTCGGCTGACTTCCTGCCGTGGCCTCTGCCGCCACCCCTCCCCCGACTGTTACACCAGCCCCCACTTCACCGACTTCCATACTCACCCCTCCTGCTGGAGCATCCCTCCTCTCACCAAAACGGCCTATCAGCACCTTTAACCCTTCCAACAATTCCTGCAGTTGCCCAGGACTAGTATCCGCCCTCCCGCTCACCGCTCGCGGTTGGTCCGTCTCTGCCAACGACGATGCGGGAGGTATCCCTGGGCTTCCCCCACTGTTACCTGTCCCTAACAGGGATTGTAAAACTTTTACAAAGGAAATATTGTCAGTGGACTTACCGGGCTGACCGGGCGGGATTCCCACAGCCGCTGTACGGGCCTCCACCGGCGGGATAGGGCGACTGAGCTCCTCCTCCTCTTCCGACAATTCACCTTCGGACCGAGAAACGTCCTCCTGCGTAAAAGACAAGGCACGCACCCTAGGGGAGGGGGTCCTGTAAGAGTTACGATCCCGCCTGCCCGTTCCCACTTCGGGCTGCTGGCTGGTCCCTGGCTGATCCAAACTCGCATGCGCAGGTGGGCCGGTTCGGGCTCCGCTCCTGCTGACTCGGGTCACTGCCGTGCTTGCTGGTGGCGTCCCGCCATCCCTTGCCCGTTGTGCTGAGTGGGTCCCCCTCCCCCCCACCCGTGATGACCCTCTGACCCTTCCGTCCTCCCCCCCTGACTCGTGCAGAGCCTCTGGGGGGTTCGCTGAAAAGGCATGTTCGGGGGGTGTGACCCCCCTCCTGGCCGTTGCCCGAGTGGCCCTTGAATCCCCTCCCCCCTGCTCGTGCAGAGCTGCTGGGGCGGACGTGGTCCCTGAAGAGCCTGATGCGCCGGCCATCTTCTTCCCCCTTGCCGCGGCCCCCCCACCCCCCCTCCCCCAGTGTTCCTACTGCCCCCCACCACGTGTGCAGGTGCTGGGGCTGCTGAGGCTGTTGTAGCACTGCTATCTGATGTTGAGGATCCTCTTCCCGGTCGGCCCCTCGCCCCCCCTCCCCCCCCAGGCCTGAGTCCTGCCTGCTTGTGTGACCCTCCAGCGCTGTCCCTCTGCACTCTTTTGGCTGGGGGGGTGGATCGCTCCCCCCTCGGGCTCCTTACCAGTCTTGAAGGTCCTGCTGTGGCCCCTGGAGAGTAGCGCTCCGGCGCCCTGGACACTCGGCCACGCTGTCCGGCGCCGCCATCTTGGATGTCCCTCACTGCTGCCTGGTCTCTTGAGCCCCCCCCTGAGCCATCCAGGGCCGCTGCTATCTGTTCCATGACCCATCCGGGTCCTTGCTGCGCCGCCGCCGCCCTCACGATCGCCGCAAAATCCCCTCCGTCGGCCATGTTTTCTGGAAGCACTGAGGAGCAGAGTGAAAAACCTGCCTCCTCGTGCTCTGTCTTTCCCGCACTGACCTCCCGGCTCCGCCCCTCTCTTTTATATGGCCGCTCCTCCCAGCTCTCCCAGCTGCCCACCCCTAAGATTGTTAACTCTCTCCTAGCTTGCTGTGTAACCTGACACACTGTCATGGGCGGACCTGCATGACATTTCCCTGCAGTGCATTAAATTCCGGTCCTTACTATATGTTGCCACAGTGACAAGACCAGACATAGCTGCAGCAGTGGGCATAATATGCAGGATAGTCTCAGCTCCCTGTCAGTGTGACTGGAACTCAGTAAAAAGAGTGATGCATTACCTCAAAGGAACAATTCAGATGAAGTTACGGTTACCAGCAACATCCTATCCAAAACTGGTTGGATATGTGGAGGCTGATTGGACCGGGGACTGCACAGACCTCAAATCCGCAAGTGGATTCATCTTCCAGTATGGGGAAGGAACCAAAAGTTGGTCTAGTTTAGAGCAAGTAACTGTCGCTCTATCTTCAACTCAAGCAGAGTACATTGCAGCAGCACACGCTTGTCAAGAAGTGATATGGATTTGTCAAATTTTTGTGGACATTGAGATAGACATGTCAAAACCAATTCCCATTTTTGAAGACAACCAAGGATGTATAAAGCTTACGCAATCAGAAAGGGTCAATCCTAGGATCAAACACATCAACGTTATGTATCACCTACTGAGGGATAATCAAGAGCAAGGTGTTATTGACATTCAATATTGCCCGTCAGAGGAGATGACTGCCGATGCACTCACCAATCCTTTGTTGAAGGAACGTCATTGTTATATCCAGAAATAGTTGAATATATTTTGACAAAGCACATGCTGTTGAGAAGGGGTGTTGAAAGAACAACAGCAAGTAACGTAAAGTACTGTGAACTATATACTGTATGCATTATGTCTATCAAATCAGCAGTTGGCACTGCAGTATTAAAGTGTGTATTCCATGGTAATGTAATCACAGGATGTTCTGCCTATGTTCAGTGTGTACCTGTTTGTATCCTGTTCCTGAAGGTAAAGTATTCTCTGCATCCAAGCAACTTCCAGCACATTATATCAATACTCTGTCAACATCCTGTATGTTCCCTATTCCGCACCATCTTATTCCATATGCCTTGCTGTACGATTCCTATTCCACTCCAACTCATTTAATATGCCATGCTGTACTTTCCATTGTTCTCATTCCGTATGCCATATGTTCGCTATACCATGATGTATGTTCCATATTCCACACATTTCATTCCATATACCATGCTGTGCAGTTGCTATTCCACCTCTCCACATTTTCCATTCAGATAATGCTTTACATTCATTAACCACTTGCCCTCCAGAAGGTTTTACCCCCTTCATGACCAGGGCATTTTTTGCTATTCAGCGCTGTGCTACTTTAACTGGCAATTGCTCGGTCATGCAACACTGTATGCAAATTAAATGTTTATAATTTTTTCCACACATTGTATAAGCAATAGTTTTAGCTGTCATGAATGGGTTAACATTCATGAACAGCTTGCCTATGGTTGTGATCTGTGAGTGGTCACAGCTAATCACATGGTCCAAGTAACTCACGGTTTGTTTAGTGTGCCGCTCAGGCTTGATCACTATGGGACAGTGGCGGCCCATCCATATGGGGTGCCCGGGGTGCCGCCCTCCCCCCCAGGCAGTCACAAAAAACAAAAACAAAAAAAACCTAATTTTTTTTAAACATGGCACTTTAAAAAAAAGAAAAAAAAAGTCCTTAAGTGCACTGTGTTTGGGCCCCGGACACAGTGCACTATGGGAAGCGTCACGTCAATGCAATCATGAGATTGCAGACGCGGCACTTCATTGGCGGGGTTTGGAGCTGCTTTGCGGCGCAATCCATTGCACCGAGCAGCATCCCCCGGCGCCCGGCCGGGTGCTTTGTTCTTAGGCTACAAAAAGATGGTGGCCGTGAGGACTAATCCCCTTGTGTTCAGTGGAGAGGGGAGGCCCCTCCCCTCTCCACTGAACACACAGAGAAAGCCAGGAACTAGCTGGGGAGAGACAGACGCGGCTTGAAGGAGGGCTTTGCTGCCGGGGACACAGATGTAGGGAGGACCCTGCTGCTCTGCTGATGGGGACACAGATGTATGGAGGGACTCCGCTGGGGACACAGATGTAAGGAGGGACTCCACTGGGGACACAGATGGAAAAAGACACAAGTCCATCAAGTTCCACCTATGTATGTGATTATATGTCAGTATTACATTGTATATCCCTGTATGTTGTGGTCATTCAGGTGCTTATCTAATAGTTTTATGAAACTACCAATGCCCCCCGCTGTAACCACCACCTGTGGAAGGGAATTCCAAATCCTTGCCACTCTTACAGTAAAGAACCACGGTGGCCACGTGTCTTTTGATCCATATACTCACCCTATGGTCCATCCCAACGGACCTTACTTTGTACAGAAAACGTTTTTTCTGGAACTGTGTCAAATGCTTTGGCAAAATCCAGATACACCACATGGGCCTTCCTTTATCTAGATGGCAGCTCAACTCCTCATAGAAGGTTAATAGATTGGTTTGGCAAGAACGATTCTTCCTGAATCCATGCTGATTACTGCTAATGATACAGTTTTCTTTACTAAAATCTTGTATATAGTCCCTCCAAGAGCTTGCATATTATTGATGTTAGGCTAGCTGGTTTGTAATTCCCAGGGATGTATTTTGTCCCTTTTTTAAATATTGGTGCTACATTGGCTTTTCTCCAATACTTGACTGAGTTCCCTAAGTGCCCACGGGTGCAAGCCATCTGGTCTCGGTGATTTATTAATAATAAGTTTCCCAAGTCTATTTCTAATTCTGTCGTCTGTTAGCCCTGAGGGTGCTTTCTGTGATGTGTCATGAGGACAAACACTGCAGTTTTGGTTACTGAAGCCCCTCGATTCCCTCGTTAAGACTGAGGAGAAAAATAAATGCAATACCCTCGCCATCTCCCCAGCCTTTGTAACCAGATGTCCTTACTCATTCTTTATGGGGCCAATATGGTCTGTCCTCCCTTTTTTACTGTTTAGATATTTAAAGAATTTCTTGGGATTTTGTTTGCTCTCCTCCGCTACGTGTTCCATCTTAGCCACCCTAATTGCACCCTTACATATCTTGTTGCATTCTTTGTAAAGTCTGAATGCTGATGATGATCCCTCAGCCTTGTATTTTTTGAAGGCCTTCTCCTTTGCTTTTATATGCATTTTTACATTGGAGTTGAGCTATCCAGGACTTTTGTTCCCTCTTTTAAATGTATTTCCCAATGGGATGCACTGGCTAATGCCCTTATTTAATATGCTCTTAAAGCAAACCCATCTCTTCTCCGTGTTCTTTGTTTCTAAGATCATCTATGCCTGCTGCAGACTGAGGGGGTACCATGGTTATTCCAGCAGTTCTGGAGGCTCCTGTGGAATGATGCTTGGCTCCTATGGTAACTCAATTGGACTTAGACTGCAACACTGATCCAGCAGTACAGGCTGAAGATACTCCTGAAGGTCCAGGTGAGGGTGTTGTATCTACCCGTGGTAACCCTCTGACACCTGGGGTTTCTGATCAGGTGTCTATAGATTATCCTACTGATGAAGCTCTTGTATTTAAATATATTGTTGCTGCAGTGTCTCACTTTACAGTATCTCACAAAAGTGAGTACACCCCTCACATTTTTGTAAATTAATTAATGTCTAAACCGCTGACAACAAAAGTGAGTATACCCCTAAGTGAAAATGTCAAAATTGGGCCCAATTATCTATTTTCCCTCCCAGGTGTCATGTGACACATTGGTGTTACAGGGTCTCAGGTGTGAATGGGGAGCAGGTGTGTTAAATTAGTTTTTATCACTCTCACGTTCTCATACTGGTCACTGAAAGTTCAACATGGCACCTCATGACAAAGAACTCTCTGAGAACCTGAAAAAAAGAATTGTTGCTCTACATAAAGATGTCCTAGGTTATAAGAAGATTGCCAAGACCCTGAAACTCTGAAACTGAGCTGCAGCATGGTGGCCAAAACCATACAGTTGTTTAACAGGACAGTTTCCACTCAGAAGAGGCCTCGTCCCGATTGACCAAAGAAGTTGAGTGCACGTGCTCAGGGTCATATCCAGAGGTTGTCTTTTGAAAATAGAGATATAAGTGTTGCCAGCATTGCTGCAGAGGTTGAAGGGGTGGGGGGTCAGCCTGTCAGTGCTCAGACCATACGCCACACACCGCATCAAATTGGTTTGCATGGCTGTCATCCCAGAAGGAAGCCTCTTCTAAAGAAAGCCTGCAAACAGTTTGCTGAAGACAAGCAGACTGAGGACATGGATTACTGGAACCATGTCCTGTGGTTTGATGAGACCAAGATAAACTTATTTTGTTCAGATGGTGTCAAGCGTGTGGGGCAGCAACCAGGTGAGGAGTACAAAGACAAGTGTGTCTTGCCTACAGTCAAGCATGGTGGTGGGAGTGTCACGGTCTGGGGCTGCATTAGTGCTGCCGGAACTGAGGTCCTACAGTTCATTGAGGGAACCATGAATGCCAACATGTACTATGACATACTGAAGCAGAGCATGATCCCCTCCCTTCAGAGACTGGGCTGCAGGGTAGTATTCCAACATGATAACGACCCCAAACACACATCCAAGATGACCACTGCCTTGCTAAAGAAGCTGAGGGTAAAGGTGATGGACTGGCCAAGCATGTCTCCAGACCTAAACACTATTGAGCATCTGTGGGGCATCCTCAAACGGAAGATCTCTAACATCCACCAGCTCTGTGATGTCGCCATAGAGGAGTGGAAGCTCTGGTGAACTTAATGCCCAAGAGGCCCAAGGCAGTGCTGGAAAATAATGCTGACCACACAAAATATTGACACTTTGGACCCAATTTGGACATTTTCACATAGGGGTGTACTCACTTTTGTTGTCAGTGGTTTAGACATTAATGGCTGTGTATTGAGTTATTTTGAGGGGACAGTAAATTTACACTGTTATACAAGCTATACACTTACTACTTTACATTGTAGCAAAGTGTAATTTCTTCAGTGTTGTCACATGGAAAGATATAATAAAATATTTTACAAAAATGTGAGGGGTGTACTGTGAGATACTGTATGTGTACACTATATATTTATTATACAGAAATGAGCTGCGCTGTCATCCAAATCTTTATTATCCACTTGATAAAAATATCATAATAAAGTCTGCAGGGTAAGTCTCTGTATTGAAGGTGAATATTGCAGCAAAGGATGGTTTTGTCATTTCATCTTTTACTGGCCTGTTCATTTTATCTTACTATTTTTGGCTGGAGTTCTTCTTTAAAACTGCCTTTCATGCCAACAAAAGCCAGTCTCTGCTCACAGTGCTTCCTGTATGGCCAATTGATGCACCTATGGAAGGTGAATGAATATATTGGTTCAGAACGCATATATAGGGCTCAGGTCAGCAGGCATTTTTGTCAAATGAAGATTTTGCTACACAAAAGCATGTATTCCAATGGCATATATAGCTTTTTAAGAAAAGGCTGCATTTGGCTTTGCAGGTAGCTGAAACGCAACTCTATAGGACATGCTTCGTTCAAAGAAACGCAGTGCTACACAAAGCATGTCTCTGAACTGCAATGTGTACTGCTCAATTAAAGTTAAACGTGCATTCCAAAAGTATGTTAAAACAATGCTTTTTTTTTCTTTTTTTTTTTTTTTCTTTTTTTTGAGCTCTTAATCATGTATTTTGCAATATAAACCACAAGGGGGGGCTATTCACTAAAGACCAAAGTCTCTTGCAGGTGCTATCAGGCTAACAAAACACAGTGCACATATGGAAATATATTGTTTTCTATTTTTTTTTTTTTTATATTCAGGACTACAGAATAAAACATTCTATATTTTCATAGATTTTTTTAAATTACGTTAAAATTAAATATTGCATATGATAGCATTTTATTTTTTTATAATTAAAATATTAAATCACTTTAGAAACCCATAAAATATAGCTAAAGTCGATTTTATTTAATTTTTTTGGACAGGGTTGGGCTAAAGACTCTGTCAGTGCATTTTGTGACATTTTAGCCCAGTTAGGGAGATATACCTTCACTTCTTGTCCTATAGGTGCAACAGGAAAAGGACTGGAAATCTCCCTAAAGTGAAGGAAGATGTCCCCTTACCTTCTGTTTCAGTGACAGCTCTTAATTTTTTATTTCCCCTCACGTTCTGTTCATATGCATACCTTCCAACACCTTCCAACCACTTCCACAGGACTATCCCGGGATTTGATCTAATCCACTGTCCCTCAAACCAACCCAAATTCCTAGCACTGGTGTTGCAATGCTCATTCCTGCATCAGTGCCTTTAAACAATCTTTCTCATTTTCCTGGTCCCCTACCTCTTTGTGTTATTTGGCCATTCAACTAGCTGATAGCTTGGATTTCCTTTATCTTAAAAACTATGCCCCCCCTGCTTGGTAAAATTTGGGAATACCTCCTATCCTGGAGTAAGACTTCCTTTACATGTATAGGACAAATTAATATTCTTAAGATGAGCATCTTACCCAGGATGCAGTTCTTCTTGCAGATGATACCTCTGCCTTTGCTTAAGTAATTTTTCACAAAAATGAGGAGCCTTCTCAATAAATTTATATGGAATGACCGTAGACCATGGATTGCCATGACCATACTCAAATGAGCAAAGCACTTTGGTGGCTTAGGAGTACATGAAGTTCACCAGTACTATAAAGCTATTGCACTTCAGTGGATCCTTAATTTGTACTTTCATGCCTCCTCCAAACTCTAGGTTCCCATGGAAACAATCATGGCAGGTAGGAACCTTTCTTAAGCCCCCTGGCTTCCTCGAGTGTCCAAGGGTCTATTCCCAGGGACCTTGCCTTTGATGACTCTCAATTTATTGGACAGACTCAACCGAACTGGTTCCTTGGCCCCACCAATGTCCTGACATCTTACCCTACCTTACAACTGGTAGGCGGCTTCCATTGGTTTCCCTCAGGAGATCACCTAGCCTTTTTTGGCACTTGTGGCAAGTTCATGGCAGTGGATAAGCTGATCCCGATGCCTGTTCTATGTGATAGATAGGATGCTTTTGCCATGGACCCCTGGCGACATGCACAGCTCAAGCACTATTGTACTACCTAAGCACGCATAACACTTGCCTGATCCTCTCTTACTCAGTTCAAGCATTTTTTTGTAGCTAAAGTCCCTATTCAACACATGGTTTCAAAATTTTATAAATTTGTGTCTGCAGAAACCCTGGACATTAAATCATATTCGATCCGGGAATGTAAGCGAGACCTTCATTGTGACTTCTCCGAAGTTCATAGATTAACACACTCCAGCTCTGTTGACTCCAAAACTCATGAAAACAATTACAACTATTAACCTGGCAGTATCCGGTACCTTCTGCCTTGGTCTGTATTTACCCCTCCACTCCTGCCTTGTGCTGGAGACTGGAGAAAGTGTGGCCAACGTGGTACATTTCTGCACATTTGGTGGGAATGAAGATCCGGGACATAGACATACCTTTTAAAAAACGCTACATTTCTTTCTCCATGTCTCTACTATTCTGATAAGTCATTATGCTTAATTTACCTCATTTATTCAACGCAGCTAAGTAGCTTATACCAATCTATTGTAAAACAGCCTCAGGTCCCTGCTAGGCTTGATTGGATAAAAAAAGTATCGGATATAATGGATGCAGAAAAGTGGATTGTCACCTGTAGAAATAAGCGAGACCGCTTTACAAAGATATGGGCTTCCTGGATGCACTATGCTTCGAAATCACTGAAATACAACCTAGTCCTGCCATCCTCATTACCTCCCTCAGAAGCATTTTAGATGGTTACCATCTTAGAATCTGGAGATGGAGTATCCTATAGGAACTTATACCCATACCCCTCCATTCGTTCACATCAATTTTCATGGATTTCTTATACCTAGCCCTTCTGCCATTATTGATATTGACACCACAAGAACGTCTCAATGCCACTTAGTCAAGGGGAATAAAGTCCCTATCGGACTACATTGGGTCTTGTCCTGATTTATGTTATGTGACGTATGATTTAGGCATATGATTTCTGTTTGTATTTGTAGTTCAGCCCTATTGGGGATATCTACTTTATTTCATCATGTCTCACAATATGACTACTGTATTTCTGATATTGGTTTATTATTTTACTTTGTTGCTGGTGTAGCACCCCCTAGTGCTGCTGGAGTGCTAGTGATAGGTTTTTGTTGTGTTCAATTAGGTACATTTTCAGGCTTGGCTGGCAGTCCCTGCCTGCAAAGAGCATTTACAAGGATCTGACAAGGATCTGACTCTGAGTCAGTGTTGGATCAAAACCAAAGTGCTATTTGATCCTGGGAATTATAGTTCTACAAGCGAGTTTTTTTCTGGCGGTAGAAGAAAGGAGTGTGTATATACTGGATGTACTGTACATCGGTTGAGTCCCTGAAGAGTTCTGCTGATCAGATGGGCAATCCAGTGGCGGAATTATAGGGGTCGCCGAGATCACCATGGCGACTGGGCCCCTTGCTGCAGGGGGCCCTTGAGGGCCCCCTGTACACTTCGATAGGAGGGGAGGCTGAGAGGAGCTCCCCGATCGTCAGCCGATTATGAACTGGAATCGGCACTGTGCAGGGAGCTCCTCACATTAATCTAGTGAAAGCAGTGTGTGCTGTGCTCTTTGTCTCACCCTACAGTGCAGTACCAGGCAGGAAGAGCCAAGGTAAATGTCTGCCGTTTTTTATAAGACTATCTATCTACTCTATGTGTGTTTATATGTGTGTGCATGCATGTGTGTGCATGCATGCATGTGTGTGTGTGTGTGTGGGGGGGGTGTGCATGTGTGTGTGGGTGTGCATGCATGTGTGTGTGTGTGGGGGGGGGTGTGCATGCATGTGTGTGTGGGGGGGGTGTGCACGTGGGTGTGCATGCATGTGTGTGGGTGTGCATGCATGTGTGTGTGGGGGTGTGCATGCATGTGTGTGTGTGTGGGGGGGGGTGTGCATGCATGTGTGGGTGGGGGTGTGCATGCATGTGTGTGTGTGGGGGGTGTGCATGCATGTGTGTGTGGGGGTGTGCATGCATGTGTGTGGGGGTGTGCATGCATATGTGTGTGGGTGTGCATGCATGTGTGTGGGTGTGCGAGCGGGCGGTGGGGATTCACAGTGGCAGCATTTGGCACACCGGCAGCATTTAATGGGCACCGGCAGCATTTGATGGGCACAGTGGTGGCATTTGATGGCACAGTGGCGGCATTTGATGGGTACACTGGCGGCATTTGATGGCACAGCGGCAGAGTTTGATGGGCACAGTGGCAGCATTTGATGGGCACAGTGGCGACATTTGATGGTACAGTGGTGGCATTTGATGGTACAGTGGCTGCAATTGATGGGCACAGTGGCGACATTTGATGGTACAGTAGTGACGTTTGATGGTACAGTGGCTGCAATTGATGGGCACAGTGGCAGCATTTGATGGGCACAGTGGCGACATTTGATGGCACAGTGGTGGCGTTTGATGGTACAGTGGCTGCAATTGATGTTTTTATTTCTGAATTTTTCAGTTTGATTGCGCCCCCCTAAAAATTTTGAGCACCAGTTGCCACTGGTTTATATGTGCATTTATATATATATATATATATATATATATATATATATATATATATATATATATATATAGTGTGTGTGTTTTTATATATGTGTGTGTGTTTACATATATGTATGTATGCACATTTTATGTAAAATGTTGTTCCTCCGAAAAGCGATTCATGCTCAGATCGCTTTTCAGAGGCATTTGACAGCCGGTAGAGAGGCAATATGTTGCCTACTTTAACCCCTTAAATGCATTATCACTATGCTGCAACTGCATGCAATGCACACAGCTGCAGGGGGGTTGCAGTGCAGCCCCATTCACCTAGGGGTGTACTTCAAGGGTGCCCTGACTGGAAAAAGATTGTGAAACACTGACATAGAGGAACCCACCTCTCCATTTTCCTCCTGCAGCTGCTGAATGCCTGTGGGTGGGAGAGGAGGAGAAGCTGGGGAAATGGAGAAATCGGTTCCTTTATATGCAGCCACCCACTTGTGACTGGCCCTGGCGTTCTAACTTTGGGCTCGGAGTAAAGAGCTTTGTCCGGAGGTCGGGGGGGGGGGGTCCTCCATGGTTTCTTGCATCGGGGCCATGAGGGTTCTAGTTACGCCACTGGGGCAATCCATATTAACCCTTCCCCATCCAAGTGCAAATCCTCTAAAAAAAACAAAAAAAACAAACAAAGCTGCAAGGACTGCTTCTTGTCTCAGGACTGACTGGAAAATCCATGTGCCTGGCTGTGCAGAGTGGAAGATAACCAACATTCACCAGCAGCTCCTATGGGGGAAGCACTATACTGGTTATACCCCCCCACCTTGCAGTGCTCATGCACCTCTCCGTTGGGTGGGTTTGAACCTGGGAGCAATAAGCCTCTATATGCATATAATACTCATAGCATATGCTGCTGTGGGTTTGTTTTACGTATTCTGATCCTACCTGGTTGTTATTGCTTTTTTGATAAACGGGGAATGTAATGTTGTGAACTTTGAATCATTTCTGCTCCTGATACCCTGGGTAACTTTCTTTTTGTATTGTATTTGCTTGCTTGCCACATGCTATATACTGTACACTAGGGCCCTGGTGGTGCAGATCTGCTCCTATTACTGTGGGAGACAGGAGAGCCAACAACATCTTCCTCTCTGCAAGAGGCTACCTCATCTGCCATATGTACACGTTTATGACAGGCTGCTAGAGAGACCTGCGTTACCCTTGGTAACTACTTGCATCTTCACACTGTATTAACTCTTGTACACTTATCTTCATACCCCAATGTGTTTAGTGATCCAAGCTGCAACTGCATGTGCCGGTTACTTGTATTACACCCCTTTTATAACTTCAGACCAGGCAAAGTCAAAGATTCAAATGCTTTACTTGAATAATTTAGCATGATGGCATATACAGACTACATTTCTAAATAAAGTGCTATCATTACCCTAACATACTTAGTCCCTTCAGGCTTGTGGCTGCCCCAGCATACCTGAATAGGAAAGAGACAATTCTTGTCATGGTTGGTATCTTCAGGAAGGATTGCAAGTTCAGGCAATGCTCCTAGGCAGTGGGAACTCCTACCTCGGCATATTAGCAGGAACAAGATCCCTTTTTTTGTCTTGTTCCCCTGGGTTCAGACCCCCATCCTTTTTATAGCACACAGAACCGGGGGGTCGGACTCAAGAAAAACCTTCTATCAAAAACCCAGGAAAAAACATTAACTTCCAACTTCTAGGCTTGGGCAGCATTAACCACTACCTGCCTACAAAGTTACTTCTATGAGTTTCAAAACATATATTAGGTGTGAATGAGCTGCTATATATTTCTGTAATTTTTCTTGCATAATAAGTAAAAGTTGAAATATATAGTTTGAACTGGCAAATATGCAGCACAGATTGATGTTGACTGCATTCTTTTAACCACTGCTTTCACGCTCAGGCAGATCACATATAGTGGTCTGTGGACTTTGGCTTTGGAATGGAGCAAATTCTGCTGGGTCATTTTAGTGTGCAATATATTAAAGAGCCAGTACTTTCACAGCTCGTACTTACATTTTTTGAAGATGCTGGGTGATTGACTTTATGGCTACCCTGTTTCCCCGAAAATTAGACCTAGCATGATTGTCGGTGATGGCTGCAATATAAGCCCTATCCCCCAAATAAGCCCTACCCTGTTTCCCCGAAAATAAGCCCTACCCTGAAAATAAGACCTACAAGGACTTTAACTAGGGCTTATTTGGGGGGTAGGGCTTATATTGAAGCCATCACCAACAATCACGCTAGGTCTTATTTTCGGGGAAACAGGGTAGCTAACTCTTTCCTCATCCTTTGCCCCAAACACATTGAAGTCTCACTCCTGTTAGTGAATGGGAAATCTCATTTTTCCTTCTCTACTATCTCTCTAATATAAAAAAATAAAAAAATAAAATAAAAACAGTAATCTATTCTGAGAGAAATAGACAAGATGTCATGGCAGATTTCTAAATGATAATGCTATTTGTCTGGCTGAGATTGGCTTCCATATGTCCTAATCATTGACCCTGCACAAGCATGCGGCAAGGACAGTCAGAACTTCTTGGTTAGTTACTTAATCCAAGTACACACTTATGCCGCGTACACACGATCGGAGTTTCGGCCAGCAAAAGACAGATGAGAGATTTTCATCGGAAAATGCGACCGTGTGTATGCTCCATCGGCTTTTGCTGGCGGAATTTCGGCCAGCAAAAGATTGAGAGCATGTTCTCAATTTTTCCGACTGAAAATTTGCTATCGGAAATTCCGTACGTGTGTATGCAATTCAGACGCGCACAATTCCGACGCATGCTCGGAAACAATTCGATGCATGCTCGGAAGCATTAAACTTCCTTTTTATAGTGCTGTCATATGTGTTGTACGTCGCTGCGTTATTGACTGTCAGAATTTGGTGTGACCGTGTGTATGCAAGAAAGTTTGAGCTGAATTCCGTCAGAATTCCGTCGTAAAAACCTTCGGACTTAATCGGCAAAACCGGTCGTGTGTACGTGGCATAACAGTTTTTTTTGTGCAACTCAGCAGTCTGACAGCTCTGGTTGGAGCCACTGTACTAACCATGAAAGGTTAGTTCAGCAATCTCAATATATCTAATTCAAAAACTTGCACTGGAGAGTTAACTCAAATAGTGAAATATGAATAAACAAAAATGTATAAAAATGAATAGGAAGACCGCAGCTGCTGCACAAAGGTGCTACAACCTTTAAAACAATGTAAAATATATAGTCCAGAGATCTCCTGCTGAGCTGTTGTGTTCTGACAGGGGGGGGCGGCCCCCCGTCAGAACACTCCGATCAGTGCTCTCTGCCATTGGCTGAGAGCCATGATCGGGAGATGGTCAGCTGCTGGTTCTCCAGCATGCACATCTGACAGGTTATAACGGTTAGTTTTATAGTGTTAAAACATTATAACAAACTATTACAGCAAACAATCAGAAATAGAGATGGGCCGAACACCCCCGGTTCGGTTTGCGGCAGAACTCTCGAGCATCGCAAAAGTTTGGGCCCAAACCACAAACCCTTTTAAAGTCTATGGGACCCGAACTTGAAAAATCAAAAGTCCCCATTTTGAAGGCTTATATACAAGTTATTGGCCATAAAAGGGGCATGGGGGCCTGGGTACTGCCCTGGGGGACATTTGCGAAAGCAATATGTTTTTAAAAAAAGATTGTTTTTAAAGGAGCAGTGATTTTAATGATGCTTAAATTGAAACAATAAAAATGAAAAATTCCTTTAAATATAGTGCCTGGGGGTCCTGTAAAGTGGCGCATCTGTACCATGTATAGAACCTGCTGCAGCAAAACTGACATTTAGAAAGAAAAAAAAAAAGACATTTAAATAGATTTTCCCTGCAAGCTTTCTTTATTTTGTAAACAACGGCTTGGGGTACCAGTCTGTATGATGAGGCCACAATTTAGTGCACTCAGAACAAGATTAGAGATTTTGTGGATAAATTCTGTTGTCTCTTTGGCAGACTTTGGTTGGAAATAAAGTTTTGCACCAAAGTGAGCAAGCCTTATTTGAAGACAAATACAAATTATAGTACACTCAGGACAAGATTAACAATTTATTTTTTAGATAAAGTCTGGTGTCTCTGTGGCAGACTTTGGATAGAAGTAACAGGTGCGGAAAAGTTGGGCTTTGGGTGTTGGTGGTGCCTTCACAGCATAACCCTATAGAGCTACTCTTGGTGAAAGCAAGAATTGCCCTTGTTGTAAACAATTTAAATGTTATGTCCCTGTCACACAGCTGCAGAAAAATTGGTCTTTGAGTGTTGGTGGTGCCTTCACCCCTTAACCTTCTAAAGGCAGAATAAGCCACTCTGGCAATTGCGGTGGACTGCGCACTAGTGTCAGCTTGGGTGATAGAGGATGAGGGGGAGGAGGATGGTTTAGTAAGCCCACCACCTTCTCTACATGCTGTGGCTGGATAGCATGGGCAACATCACTAAACAGAGACAAATGTGCCCTGCCTGAGGACAGACCTTCACCTTTGCCTGTGGAAAGAGACACTGCTTCCCCCCTCATAGTGGCATGGAAACGGGCTTATTACCCAAATTTAATAGAAACTGGGAAATGTGCGATTGGATGTACTTTACTAAATGAAAAGTGGTGTTTGATGCACTTTAAATTGAGGACTGAGGCTAACAGAAACGCAGTCGCGTTGCAGTCAAAAAGCCCCCCCCCCCCCAAAAAAACACTCAGCAACATAACAAAGAGGGTATACTGCAATGTATACTGCACTAAATGTTTTGTAATTATGTGTTAAACACTGCACTACACTAACACACTACACTGACACTACACTATACTCACACTATATGGTCACACTATACTCACACTACACTATACTGACACACTATACTCACACTATACTAATACTACACTAACACTCTGCACTCAGAGTCACAATAAGTGAACACACTGACGCTCCTTTCACATGGGCGCCTCTGTCTTGCGGATTACGCTTGCTCAGCGGGGAATGAGGCGGATGACGGGTCCTGTCCGATTCGCTGTGCAGAGCGGACATGGACACAGTCCCGCTCCTCTATGGAGAAATTGGGTGGAAACGGACCACCTGTCCATTTTAATCTGATCCTATCTGATCCAATCCGCCAGATGGATTGAAAATAGAACCACCATCTGTCTGTCTGATTTTGTGAACAGGATCGGATCAGATGGCGGATATGTGTCTGCTAACATCTGCCGTTCCATAGGGGAGACTAGAGGGTACAATCAGGTCCACCTTAAAAACTGGCAGGTGGACCTGATTGTAAAACCTGTGTGAAAGGACCCTAACTTTCCAGTAGCAAACTGAACCCTGCTATTTCTATCTCCACTCCACTGTGGGAAGGAACCTTTTATAATGTGGGGTGGGACTATGAGCAATGAGCAGTGATTGGATAAAGTCATCATCACTTTGTCCAATAAGGGCTCTGAGATTTCTCTGTGCTTGATTTAATTAGGGCCCTAGAATGTACTGTGCAGCACGCAGTGCATTGTGCGGCACTTGTGCGTGAACATCCCACCCTCAAATTTCGGTGTTCGTCGAACAGGCAATCGGGCAATGTTCATGCCGAACTTTTGCTCAACCCAAACCGTTCGCCTAACACTAATCAGAAATGTATTAACACAAAATACATAAAACCAGGCATAGGATGTTCAATAAGTTCAAGCCCAATCATAACAAATAACAAGTGAATCACTAGACATAGCCAAGGCCCTGCCATGTGAACTAAAGCTTAAATAATTACACAAAAAACTACACTCACAACAAATTATCACTTATTCACTTACTGAGCAACATTCCCCAGGTTATATATAAACCCTAAATAAAAAAGGGAGAGTGCAAAACATAGTAAATACAGTTCATTGCGCATCTGCTGAAGAGGGAAGATGGTAGGAATAATCAAAGATACAAACTCGAGGCCACAGAATTACACTTTGTCCTGCCATAGAAGGGGAGACCAATCACAGGTAAATGGAGAATCTTCTTTCCCCAAGTACAGCCACCTTTAGCACCTCTTTCCCAGCAACAATTTGGCCTTGTGACCAGCAAGAACAAAGAAAGGCACCAGAATTGCAAAGTCGGAGGTAAATTCTTCACATAAAATGTAATTAATTAATATAAGGGTATGAATACATTCTGGAGTAAAGAAGGACTGAGTGAGGTAGCTAGTTTCACTAGACCACAATGTAAGCTCCGAGGCCTATGCATTCTTGATAACAATGTGATATTCAGTTGCCGGCTGTAAGAGTCCTTGAATTACCCCACACAAGTTAGGAAGTAGCTGAATGTGGACGATATTTTAACATGCTCTTTCCACTTGTGATCAGATTGGTACAGCAAGTACTACCAACACACAAAAAAAAAAGCTTACCACTCACCGCAGTTCCAGAAATAAGCAAAATAAGAATTTGTAGTTATATTTTCCAAAACCAGGCAAAGAAAAAAAATCTGGAACTGTCAAGAAAATATTTCATTGTTTTGGGGTTATATAGCAAAAAAATTAACTTTTATGCTGACTCATAAATGTTTCTGTGTAGAATTATACAAATTATATGCTTCTTTTCTAATAAATAGGGTCCTTAATGTATTGAAACATTTCAAGTATGTGATTTGCATTCCAGAGATAAGTATAGGTTACAATCTACAGCCTATTGCTATGGGACTTATTTATCCATCTTTATAGTAAGGGAAACGTCTTAAATTACTCATAAAACTGAGAATTTCAAAAAATAAAAGTAATGAAGATTACTATTAAAGCTTAACTCCAGCCATTTTTTTAATTTTTCATAGAAAATGGGAATAGGTAAGATCTCAGATTCTTATTTCTGTGAAGAGAAGAGATTTGTGCTCACTTCCTACTCCTGTGCAGTGCTAAGACAAGGTCCTCTCTCACCCAAGTCCCCAAATGTTGGCCCACCCTTTGCAGCTATAACAGCTTAAACTTTTCTGGGGAGGCTGTCCACAAGGTTTAGGAGTGTGTCCATGGGAATGTTTGCCCATTCTTCCAGAAGCACATTTGCGAAGTCAGGCACTGATGTTGGACAAGAAGGCCTGGCTCGCAGTCTCCACTCCCAATTCATCCCAAAGGTGTTCTATCGGTTGATTTCAGGACTCTGTGCAGGCCAGTCAAGTTCCTCCACCCCAAACACACTCATCCATGTCTTTATGGACCCTGCTTTGTGCACTGGTGAGCAGTCATGTAGGAACAGGAAGGGGCCATCCCCAAATTGTTCCCACAAAGTTAGGAGAATGAAATTGTCTTGGTATGCTGACGCCTTAAGAGTTCTCTTCACTGGAACTTAAGGGGCAAGTCCAAGCCCTGAAAAACAACCCCACACCCTAATCCCCCCTCCACCAAATAATTTGTACAAGTGCACAAAGCAAGGTCCATAAAGACATGGATGAGCGAGTTTGGGGTGGAGGAACTTGATTTGTGCCAACGGTAAAGCACGGTGGCGGTGCAATCATGGTTTGAGCAGCCATATTTTGGTAGGCCCCATCATCACCTTAAAAGGTAGAGTGACTGCCAGCCACTATGTACAAGTTTTGGCCGACCACATGCACCCCATGGTGCAGACATTGTTTCCCAAATTGTGGCTGGATGAGCAAAGTCTCGTATCTTCTATGAGTCTTGCAGTCCCCAGACCTAAATATCATAGAGCCACTATGGTCAATTTTGGAGAACAAGGTTTCCTCCTCTGGTATCTCTGCGAGACTGCAGAGACGATGGCTGTTGGTGAGTCTTCATTGATGGGTGCTGGTAGGCTGCATTGATGGGTACTGGTGAGGCAGCATTTGAAGGGTGCTGATGAGGCTGCATTTGATGGGCGCTGGTGGGCTGCATTTGATGGGCACTGGTGGGCTGCATTTGATGGGCACTTCATTAAAAAGGTGGGGTTTGCATGGATAGGGAAAAGGGGAGGGGGTCAGGGGTGGAGCCAAGGGGGAGGCGCCTATGGTGTCAAAAATCCTTGCACCAGCCCTGACTGCAGGTGAAAGTAAAAAAAAATCCCACATTTTGGGTTGTACTTCTTGGATGTAAAAGAGGTTTTTATTTCTCTTAACAGTCCTTTTTGTATTTTTTGGGGAGGAAAGAGGGTTAGGGCCAGGACACCCTTAGTTCTTCAACACTCTTTCCTTCCCCCTACTCTCCCGTTCCTTTCCCGTTCTCGTATTCCTATTCCCATCCTTCCCTTCCCCCATGCTCCTTCATGTCATTCCTTTTCCTTCTTTTCCTTTCCCCCCCGCCCTTTTTCTTATATACTGTAGGATATATAAAACAATAAATATAGCCGTTTACTCACTAAGTACTGTAACTATGAAAAATATAAAACATATTAGTATTTATGGTGATCAAAGGGACTTCTGGCATTGATTCTTGATGCCTCAACTGTAGGTGCTGTTTTTCGGCCTCCCCACCCCATCCGGGTTATTGGGAATACCCACCTTTGTGACTCCTCGTAAGCCATGCCCAAGCAGTTTTTTGCTCCTCTTGCTGGTGCGCCCGACGACCGGGGACATTCGGTGGGATCAGATGAGGGGGTTTCAGCCAGAGGATTCAGGTTTAGGAGACATCACACAACACGGTGCAAGTGATAACTATACAGAGATGTTCAATGTTGTGATTTGACTTTCTGGTTTATAACTATGAATCCTAATATATGCCATCATTCCTACAGCGTAAAAATCCTCTGAAGAAGACTCGGTGGGGTCGAAACGCGTCAGTACTACCAACACTTTAGCGCTTGACTACTGTGTACCATTATGTATTACAATTAGCCTCACTGGCGTTGGTGTTGTTGTGTTTTTATATCTCTTGTACCACAGCTCTTATTTTAACAGTCATTGTCATTTTTTGACATTTTGATTCAATAAAAATTCTAGTAAAATTTCCACTTTATGTAGTTTTTTCATCCATCCGCTGCCTAGAAAACCCCACATGGGGGACATTCCCATTTTGATGACAAATTTCGGGGTGTGCAGCATTTTTCTTTTCTCCATTTAGTGTCTTTTCTTTTATACAGAGCATAGATTACCTGACCTCACCCGAATATATAGGTTCTCCCAGCAGGCCAAGGGATTCAAGAGAACCCCTGCCCATTGGCTGAGATACCCCTCATATTCATAACCTGACCTTGTGTTACCCTTCTCGTATCTAGTACCACCAAGTACCAGGCCACCTAGAGTTGTAGGAGAGAAGTGCAACAGGGCCAAATTTAGGGAGAAATCAATAGATCAATCAACCAAGATAACTACTCTTGGCAAGTAAATTTGTGAGGAGCTCCCTGACAGGGTGCTACACATATATATATATATACCATAGTTTGTAGACTATAACTTTTCCACAGACTAAATCATTTACAAGGATTCGGGTTATTTTTTTACCAAAGAAATGTAGCAGAAAACACTTTGGCCTAGAGTTATGAAGAAAGGTTATTTATTTGCAAATTGTATTTGCAAATATAATATATTGGTATTTTATTTTTTTCATTTATATAGCAAAAAATGAAAAACCCAGTGGTGAATAAATACCACCAAAAGAAAGATCTATCTGTATAAAAAAATTAAATAAATTATACAAATTTAATTTGGGTACAGTGTTGCATTGCCATTCAAAGTGTGACAGAGTTGAAAGCTAAAAATTGGCCTTGGCAGAAAAGGAGGGGGGGGGGGGGTGAAAGTGTCCAGTATTGAAGTGGTTACATAACAATGTACAAATGTTAGGGTAAAAATAGTAAAAACAAAATAGGTTTAACCAGAAATGTTATTCTGTGGTTTGTCCCTTTCACTAGAATGATTTTTTTGGTGCAAAGCATTTTTAAATGTTTACGTATCACATTAACCACTTCAGCCCCGGACCATTTGGCAGCCAAAGGACCAGAGGTCTTTTTTCAATTTCGCACTGCACTACTTTAACTGGTAATTGCGCGGTCATGCAATTTTGTAACCAAACGAAATTTGCGTCCTTTTCTTCCCACAAATAGAGCTTTCTTTTGATGGTATTTGATTGCCTCTGTGATTTTTATTTTTTGCGATATAAACGGAAAAAGAGCGAAAATTTTGAAAAAAAAAGAGATTTTCTACTTTTTGTTATAAAAAAAAATCTAATAAACTCAATTTTAGTCAAACATTTGGGCCAAATTGAATTCAGCCACATGTCTTTAGTAAAAAAAATGCCAATAAGCGTATATTTATTGGTTTGCGCAAAAGTTATAGCGTCTACAAACTAGAGTACATTTTCTGGAATTTACACCGCTTTTAATTTATGACTGCCTATTTCATTTCTTGAGGTGCTAAAATGGCAGAGAAGTACAAAACCCCCCCAAATGACCCCATTTTGGAAAGTAGACACCCCAAGCTATTTGCTGAGAGGCATGTTGAGCCCATTGAATATTTTTTTTTTTAGTCCCAAGTGATTGAATAAAGACAAAAATAAAAAAGATTTTTTTTTTTTTCAAAAAGTTGTCACTAAATGATATATTGCTCACACATGCCATGGTTATATGTGGAGATGCACCCCAAAATACATTTTGCTGCTTCTCCCGAGTATGGGGATACCACATGTGTGGGACTTTTTGGGAGCCTAGCCGCGCACGGGGCCACGAAACCCAATCAACGCCTTCAGGGTTTCTAAGGGTGCAAATCTTTGATTTCACTCCTCACTACCTATCACAGTTTTGAAGGCCATAAAATGCCAAAATAGCACAAAACCCCCCCAAATGACCCCATTTTGGAAAGTAGACACCCCAAGCTATTTGCTGAGAGGCATGTTGAGTACATGGAATATTTTATATTTTGCCACAAGTTGCGGGAATATTACAAACTTTTTTTTTTTTTTTTGCCCAAAGTTGTCACTAAATGATATATTGCCCACACATGCCATGGGCATATGTGGAATTACACCCCAAAATACATTCTGCTGCTTCTCCTGAGTACGGGGATACCACATGTGTGGGACTTTTTGGGAGCCTATCCGCATACGGGACCCCGAAAACCAAGCACCGCCTTCAGGATTTCTAAGGGCATAAATTTTTGATTTCACTCCTCACTACCTATCACTACCTATCACAGTTTTGAAGGCCATAAAATGCCAAGATGGCACAAAACCCCCCCAAATGACCCCATTTTGGAAAGTAGACACCCCAAGCTATTTGCTGAGAGGCATGTTGAGCCCATTGAATATTTTTTTTTTTAGTCCCAAGTGATTGAATAAAGACAAAAAAAAAAAAAAAAAAAAAATTTATTCAAAAGTTGTCACTAAATGATATATTGCTCACACATGCCATGGTTATATGTATAATTGCACCCCAAAATACATTTTGCCACTTCTCCTGAGTACGGGGATACCACATGTGTGGGACTTTTTGGGAGCCTAGCCGCGCACGGGGCCACGAAACCCAATCAACGCCTTCAGGGTTTCTAAGGGTGCAAATCTTTGATTTCACTCCTCACTACCTATCACAGTTTCGAAGGCCATAAAATGCCAAAATTGCACAAAACCCCCCAAAATGACCCCATTTTGGAAAGTAGACACCCCAAGCTATTTGCTGAGAGGCATGTTGAGTACATGGAATATTTTATATTTTGCCACAAGTTGCGGGAATATTACAAACTTTTTTTTTTTTTGCCCAAAGTTGTCACTAAATGATATATTGCCCACACATGCCATGGGCATATGTGGAATTACACCCCAAAATACATTCTGCTGCTTCTCCTGAGTACGGGGATACCACATGTGTGGGACTTTTTGGGAGCCTATCTGCATACGGGACCCCGAAAACCAAGCAACGCTTTCAGGATTTCTAAGGGCATACATTTTTTGATTTCACTCCTCACTACCTATCACTACCTATCACAGTTTTGAAGACCATAAAATGCCAAGATGGCACAAAACCCCCCCAAATGACCCCATTTTGGAAAGTAGACACCCCAAGCTATTTGCTGAGAGGCATGTTGAGCCCGTTGAATATTTTTTTTTTAGTCCCAAGTGATTGAATAAAGACAAAAAAAATAAATAAAAAAAATTATTCAAAAAGTTGTCACTAAATGATATATTGCTCACACATGCCATGGTTATATGTGGAATTGCACCCCAAAATACATTTTGCTGCTTCTCCTGAGTATGGGGATACCACATGTGTGGGACTTTTTGGGAGCCTAGCCGCGTACGGGGCCCCGAAACCCAAGCACCGCCTTCAGGATTTCTAAGGGTGCAAATTTTTGATTTCACTCCTCACTACCTATCACAGTTTCGAAGGCCATAAAATGCCAAAGTAGCACAAAACCCCCCCAAATGACCCCATTTTGGAAAGTAGACACCCCAAGCTATTTGTTGAGAGGCATGGTGAGTATTTTACAGCTCTCATGTGTTTTTGAAAATGAAGAAAGTAAAGAAAAAAATTTTTTTTTTTTATTTTTTCAATTTTCAAAACATTGTGACAAAAAGCGAGATCTGCAAAATACTCACCATACCTCTCAGCAAATAGCTTGGGGTGTCTACTTTCCAAAATGGGGTCATTTGGGGGTGGTTTGTGCCATCTGGGCATTCCATGGCCTCCGAAACTGTGATTGGCAGTGAGGAGTGAAATAAAAAAATTACACCCTTAGAAAGCCTGAAGGCGGTGCTTGGATTTTGGGGTCCCGTACGCGGCTAGGCTCCCAAAAAGTCCCACACATGTGGTATCCCCGTACTCAGGAGAAGCAACAGAATGTATTTTGGGGTGTATCTCCACATATGCCCATGGCATGTTTGAGCAATATATCATTTAGTGACAACTTTTTGTAAAAAAAAATATTATTTTTTTTTTTTCATTATTCAATCTCTTGGGACCAAAAAAAAAAATATTTAATGGGCTCAACATTGCTCTCAGCAAATAGCTTGGGGTGTCTACTTTCCAAAATGGGGTCATTTGGGGGGGGGTTTGAACTGTCCTGGCATTTTATGCACAACATTTAGAAGCCTATGTCACACGTCACCCACTCTTCTAACCACTTGAAGATAAAGCCCTTTCTGACACTTTTTGTTTACATGAAAACATATTTTTTTTTTTGCAAGAAAATTACGTTGAACCCCCAAACACTATATATATTGTTAAAGCAAAGGCCCTACAGATTAAAATGGTGGGTGTTGCATTTTTTTTTCCACACAGTATTTGCGCAGCGATTTTTCAAACGCATTTTTTGTGGAAAAAATACACTTTTTTTTATTTTAATGCACTTAAACACACTATATTGCTCAAATTTTTGATGAAATAAAAAATATGATCTTAGGCCGAGTACATGGATACCAAACACGACATGCTTTAAAATTGCGCACAAACACACAGTGGCGACAAACTACATACATTTTTAAAAGCCTTTAAAAGCCTTTACAGGTTACCACATTAGATTCACGGAGGAGGTCTACTGCTAAAATTACTGCCCTCGATCTGACCTTCGCGGTGATACCTCACATGCATGGTGCAATTGCTGTTTACATATGACGCCAGACCGACGCTTGTGTTCGCCTTTGCGCAAGAAAAGGGGGGGCAGGGGTGCTTTTTTTTTTTTTTTTTTTTAGTTTTTCTTTTTATTTAGCTTTTTTATTTTATTTTTAAACTGTTCCTTCCATTTTTTTTTCTTAGTTGTCATTTTTATTGTTATCGCAGGGAATGTAAATATCCCCTATGATAGCAATAGGCAGTGACAGGTACTCTTTTTTTGAAAAAATTGGGGTCTATTAGACCCTAGATCTTTCCTCTGCCCTCAAAGCATCTGACCACACCAAGATCGGTGTGATAAAATGCTTTCCCAATTTCCCAATGGCGCGGTGGGTATGCCCACCATTAGAATACCTCCCTTCATCCACCCACTTCTAATGATGGGCATACATGCACCATTTATATATGCCGAAGCATGGGGGCATCCTCCCGCAAAAAAAGTTATGCCACGTACACATGGTCGCACTTTTTTCGACCGTATGTACGTGGCATTAGGAGCAAAATCGCTCCTCCGCCCTCTGCTGCCCCCATGCTTCGGCATATATGCTCTTTTTTTTAACTGTGGTGGTGAAATCACCTCCTACAGCGTTGGAGTCGCGGCTTTATGTATCGTGGGAGCAAACGCTGTTGCTGTCAAGATAAATAAATCCACGCTGCAACTGAATGGCGTACCTGCTAAGCAAATAATGGTTAACATTAAAACTAAGTAACATTACAGTATAACAGTAAGACCTTACCATACCATACCTGCAAAGCAAATACCAAAAAAAAAACATAGTAAAAAATAAAACATTTTGTTAACGCAACCGGTGCCTAAAATATATATATGCCGAAGCATGGGGGCATCCTCCCGCAAAAAAGTTATGCCACGTACACATGGTCGCACTTTTTTCGACCGTATGTACGTGGCATTAGGAGCAAAATCGCTCCTCCGCCCTCTGCTGCCCCCATGCTTCGGCATATATGCTCTTTTTTTTAACTGTGGTGGTGAAATCACCTCCTACAGTGTTGGAGTCGCGGCTTTATGTATCGTGGGAGCAAACGCTGTTGCTGTCAAGATAAATAAATCCGCGCTGCAACTGAATGGCGCACCTGAAAACAAAAAAATGGTTAACAATAAAACATACCTGAAAAGCAAGCATGATAAAACATAATAAAACATTGCAGAATAGAGTAAAAAAGAGCAACAATAGAGAGAGAGAGAGAGAGAGAGTAACAATAAAACGACAACTATTTTTGGTTTTTTATTTTATATTTTTTTGGGGGTTTTTTTTTTTTTGTACTTTTTTTTTTTTTTTTTTTTTTTTTTTTTTACACTTTTTTTTTTTTTTTAACTATAACTATAATTTTAACTGTAACGGTCGGGTCTCAAAATGCGATGGCATTCTTGAGACCCTGCAACTATAATTTTAACTGCAACGGTCGGGTCTCAAAATGCGATGGCATTCTTGAGACCCTGTGAAAGTGTATCCTAGCCTGTGAAATGCTGTACCCTACGCTAAAACCTCACTAGTTCGTGGTAGCGTTCAAAACATTCACCAACGCAGAGACCAGGATTGTCAGGACAGCGTGGACAATAATAACGGCTGTCACGCCTACATCCGTGCTTGCTGCAGACACGACATCTTTTTTGGGGGGCTCGTTGGGTAGGGGTACTCGGGAGGACATAAGGGTAATGCCTCTCATGCAGCCGGCTTACTGCATTTGGTAGGGGATGGTGAGGTGTGGAATCGCCTGGATACAGGAGTTCCATGACAACCGCTCCCTGGAATTCAAGGAAGGGTAACGTCCCGCCTGAAGCTCCGTATAGCACATGAGCATTCAGCAAAGCCAATTGGAATAAATAAATAGACACTTTTTTGTACCAGCGTCTAGCCTTACGGGCAACTAGGTACGGCGCCAACAACTGGTCGTTGAGGTCCACCCCCCCCATATTAAGGTTGTATTCGTGGACACAGAGGGGTTTCGTCACAACACCAGCCGCCGTACGAATTTGGACTGTCGTGTCTGCATGAAGGGAGGTAAGAAGGAAAACATTCTTATTATCCCTCCACTTCACAGCGAGCAAGTTATTACACTTCAAGCAGGCTCTCTCCCCCAGCCTAAGACGGGAATCTACAAGCCGCTGGGGAAAGCCCCGGCGATTAGGTCGCACGGTGCCACATGCTCCAATCTGCTGATCAAACAAGTGACTAAACAGTGGCACGCTCGTGTAATAATTGTCCACGTACAAGTGGTACCCCTTTCCGAATAAGGGTGACGCCAAGTTCCACACTATCTTGCCAGCGCTCCCTATGTAATCTGGACAGTTCTCCGGCTCTACGTAACTATCTTTTCCCTCATAAACCGAAAAGCTCCACGTATAGCCTGTTGCCCTGTCACAGAGCTTGTAGAGCTTGACCCCGTATCTGGCACGCTTGCTGGGAAGGAACTGTTTGAAAGACAAGCGGCCAGAAAACTTAATCAGGGACTCGTCAATGCAGACAACTTGATTGGGCGTAAACAAGGCTGCAAAACATTGGTTGAAGTGGTTTATGAGGGGCCGAATTTTGTAGAGCCAATCAAATTCAGGGTCTCCACGAGGACGACAAAGTTCATTGTCACTGAAGTGCATGAACCGCAAAATCATCTCGTATCGTGCCCTGGACATGGAGCAAGAGAACACGGGCATTTGGTGGTGCGGTGAGGTGGACCAATAAGACCTCAGCGTCGGGAATTTGTGTATGCCCATGTTGAGGGAAAGGCCCAGAAAGGTCTTAAATTCGGAAACCGTAATTGGTTTCCAATCTCTGGCAAGGGAAGGCACTTGGGGATTAGCGGCGATGTATTGACCAGCGTATATATTACTTTGGTCCACAATAGATCTATAGAGATCTTCCGTGAAAAACAGCGAATAAAAATCGGATGGCTTAAAATCAGCTGTTTCCACCTGAATACCGGGTTGGCCAGTGAATGGGGGAAGTACGGGTCCTGCAGAAGTGGTGGGCACCCAATCAGGATTGGCGAATTCTGCAGGAAGGACACTATGGGATCGACGGACCTGCCTTTGTCTTCTTCTTGGTGGCAGCGGGACACTACTTGTGCTTGCCACCTCGCCAGCTTCAACTGCACTTATGGGACTCGCCACGTCACCAAGTGTTACTGCAGTGCTGGTTTGACTACGTCCAGGGTGTACTAGGCCGCTGGTGCTTGCCAGTTCACCAGAAGGAATAGCGGCGCTAGTACTTCTCTGCTCCATACGAGAGACCTGCGGTTCCTGCACCTCAACAACATCAGAAGATCGGGATCGGGTACGCCTGACCTTAGCAGGGACCTCACCTTCGTCGCCAGAGCTATCTGTCATGGAGCCGCTGTCGTCTACTGGATCGTATTCTGAGCCTGATTCTGACAGATGAGTGACCTCCTCTTCACTATCTGACATACTCAGAAACAAGTAGGCCTGTTCACTAGTGTACTTGCGATTTGCCATTTTGGGCTCTAAATTTAGTAGTACACTAGTGAGATTCACAGGAAAAAAAGCTCCTAGGCTGCTGGCAACTGAATCAAAACGCTACCAAAAAAACTGTTAGCGATCGCAGGGATCAGGCCTGACTCTGCGAACGCTGCAGTTATGTGTGCTTAGTGTTTTGGAAGTGACAGTGATCGATCGATACTGCACTTGGGTGGGCTGGGCTGGGCTGGGCGGAGGGGGAAAACGCAGGTGCTAGCAGGTATCTGGGCTGATCCCGCTAACAATGCGTTTTTTGGAACCCTAAACTGCTGGGACGCTAGTATAGATCTGATCAGATCAGATATTGATCTGTTCAGATACTATACCACTAAGGGAGGTGTATGCTTTGCGCGTGGGTGTTTGCGGTACTGGCACTAACCTGGGGCGACGCAGACCTTATTTGACCCTAACACCTAATTGATATCACCCGCCGGGCGATCAGGGGGTTAAACCGATAGTTGGGTAATAAATGGCGGGTGCCCTGACAGTATAAAAAAAAACAAGCTAACTAACCAGCGTCACCCGTAACAGTTATACGGTGATCACTGGTGAAAGGGTTAACTAGGGGCAATCAGGGGGTTAAAACCTTTATTAGGTAATATATGGGGGTACCTGACACTATATAAAAACCTGACGGGGGACCTAAATAACTAAATAACTAACTGGCTAACCAGTGACACTTATACTGTGATCACTGGTGAAAGAGTTAACTCTAGGGGCAATCAAGGGGTTAAAACCTTTATTTAGGTTGTAATATGGGGGTACCTGACCTATAAACCTATTTATAATCCTATATAAACCTGGCGGTTACCTAAAAAAAAAACTGGCTACCTAGCGGCACCAGTGACACTAATAGAGCGATCAAAAAAAACGATCGCTTAGTGACACTGGCAAAAGGGGGTGAAAGGGTTACCTAGGGGGCAATCAAGGGGTTAAACCTTTATTGGGGGGGGTAGGGGGCTACCTTGGACCTAAAGGGGCCTAAAACTAACTGCCCTGACAGTTATTGCAGTCACACTGACACTAAATGCAGTGATCAGTAAAATAAATGATCACTGCAATCAGTGACACTGTGACTGGGGGGGCAGGGGGTGATCTGGGGGGTGATCAGGGGGTGACAGGGGGGTGAAATATGTGCCTATGTGTGCCTGGTGTCAGTGTAGTGTTGGTGCACTAACCTGATGTCTTCTCCGCTCGGCGTCCCGGTCAGAAAGACCGACACGAGGAGCGTGACATCACTTCCCCTTGCCTGTGTTTACAATTACACAGGAAGGGGAAGGAAGCGGAAGAATCTCATTGGCCAGAGCGATCGGGAGGGGGTGGCCAGAAACGACTGGCCGTTACCTCGTCCCGCATCGCTTCTGAAGCCATCCCGACCGTCCCCGCCGGCGGAGGGGGGTCCGATCGGACCCCCCAACCGCCGGAAGAATGTCACGTACAGGTACGTGATTCTGCCTGTACGTGCCATTCTGTTGACGTATATATACATGGGGCGGTCGGGAAGTGGTTAAAGTGTTTATTACCCCCCCCCCCCCCCCCCCCCCCCAAAAAAAAAGAATTACACATCCTGGTCCTTTAAAGCAGATTACACAGCACAGTCTTTGTAAAAACTGTAAAAAAAAAAACTCCCTGAACCTGCCACTTCCTGTATGCCCTCTCTATACTGACCACGATAACCAGGGCTACTCATCCTTGACCACCGTGGTCAGAGTACATCCCTCCATCATACGCTGCCCTGCTCTCCTCTCCTCTCTCCTCTCTCCCCCCCTCACCCCCTCCTTCCTGCCTTTCAGCGCACTCTCTGTGTCTGTCACCGCCCCTCTGCCGCTATTATAAAAAAAAAAAAAATCTACATACAATGGTCACTGCCAGCCACTCTATTAGAGGCTGGCATATCAAACTTGTAAATCCTTTTGCAAAACTAGCGTTCTAAATAGCTATTTAGAGCTGTCTTCAGGCTGGACACGCAATCTCCCTGGCTGATGTCAGAGGGAGATCACAGTCCCTCCTGCAGTAGCCATGCATCAGAGCTTAAAAGCAGGCGCGAGTCAGTTGACCGGCCCTTAGAAAGGATTTACACAGTGTGGTATGCCAGCCTCTAATAGAGTGGCTGGCAGTTTTTAAGAAATAGATTTAACAAACACTTTAAAAGAAAAAATTCTAAGGACAGAAAAGGAAAGAAGGAGGTAATAAAAATGAATAAATGTTCACTAAGAGTTAAGGGGCTAAAACATTTTTTACCCACACGTAACAGTAAGGCCTCATGCACACTGCTACTGTTAAACTCACTTTCATGTGAGTTTGGGCGTTTTTTTTTTCTGCCCTTAAACCCCTCCAGAACCTCCAGAATTAGGGAGAGCTGACATCCTTCTGTGTAGAGTGGGTTACAAGGCATTGTGGCTGTAAAGCAAGGTAGATGCGTGGGTATACTTCTTGAATGCAAAGAGATTTATTGTCTCTTAAACAGAACTGTGGGAGAGAGGGTTTAGCGCCAGGACACCCTTCAGTAGTTGCAATGTTAATTAGCAGACTCCTAGACTTCTATAAGTGGACAGCCATGCAAGCATCACCTCCGCTGGCTGGTTCCCTGGCTTGACACCTGCTGAAGTTTCCCAATTCTTCAGCTTCCCTGGTTGGTGAGAATACTGATCTGGTACTTGCTTCAGGTACTCACAGTGGACCCTGGTAATAAGATGGATGGTCCCCTAGTGGTGACAGCTTCCCCTTTACCTCCGACCACGACAGGTTTTCCGGCCAGCAGAATCATCACCTCTGGTTGGACTGCAAGCTGCAATCCCAACCCTATGCTGCTCTCTTGCTTCTGGATAGGCCCTCAGAAAGCCTAGCAGCCAGATGTCCCTGGGATAGGCCTCAGGCTCTGGCCTAGCAGCCTGGGGCAGCACAACACACGTCCACCTAGACAGCCGTCCAGGTGGCATAGAACCCCAATCACCTGACCTCACCCAAATAAATAGACTCTCCCAGCAGGCCAAGGGACTCAAGAAGATCCCTGCCCATTGGCTGAGATACCCCATCTATTCTTAATCCGTCCTTGCAATGCTCTTGTCTTATCTAATGCCACCAGATATCCGACCATCTAGCGATAGAAGAGAGAAGTGCAGCAATTCCAGAATTAGGGTGGAATCAATGGATCTCCTATTCATTGGCCAAGGCAACTATACCTGGCAGGTAAATTTACTAGCAACCCTGCCTAAACATCAGGGTGCTACAATAACATTTAAGAGTGAGTTATAATATTGTTCTCATTTAGTTCCAGCACATTTTTACAGGCAACACAATTAAATGATCAGTACATTTTTTGATTTTGAAAATAAATGCACCATGATGGAACTCTTAGCAACATTTCCTATAGAGTCCTGTTGGGTCTTTAACCTATGACTTATTCATCACACGCTTTTTTTTTACAGGTACAGGGGTACAGGCATTACATATCCCACACATACTTTTACAAGTAAAAACCAAATGAAAGCTTGTCTCTATTTATGGATCTATACAATGTATATAAAACCGGTTGAGAAGAAGGTCCGATTAACAAGGTACAAATACACTTTCCAGGTGATAAAAAAAAAGCCTGCAGCTCTTCAGCCTACCCGTACTCCATCTACCAGCCACAGTACAGTTCAAATGCTGTGCTCTTATGATTTCACCAAATGTTTGTGCCTTTAAAGTGGTTTTGAATCTTCCACTCTTAGTTCTGACATCATTGAGCTGGCCCAACACCACTCCAGTCTACATCCATTATGATCATTAGTGAGGATATAGGTGAAACACTGAGTTCTCTAGCACTTTCATTTTAGGGGTTGCTGACAAATCCAATGTGTTAATATAAAGTAGTGTAATGCAAGTAAATTCTGAGCTAAGGAAGTTTTCGTTTATTTCCTGGCTTGCTATGCATAACTGCATCATTAGGCCTATGGCATTGGCCTTTTCTCAGGAACATTTACCAGCACATCTTGTTACCACATGATTCTGTGCACAGTACTTTAAGTAACACTGAAATGATAGAATCATTTCCATTCTTCTTTTAACTATGGATAGTTCAGGTGGCATACTGGACTTTATTTGATGCAATATAATAACCCATTGCAATCAGCCGCAGGTTGGCTGTTAACTAAGACGGTTAAATTACTTGATTTGTGGTTGGTTCTGTGGGTTACTGAGTTGTATAGCACATGGGATTGTATTAATTGTATTTATTTATTTCAGGTATATACATGTTACAGGACTGTATATCTGCAGACCTCCCAACATTTTGAGATGGGACATCTATTAGCAAAATTATGTAGGCAGAGGACACCCCCCCCCCCCCCCAAAGGATAATTATTAAAAAAAATAGATTAGTTAAACCCACAAGTGCTTTTTTTTACCACTACTATACCTTTATATTAGTTTTTGAAATTTACAAATGCAATTTAGAAATTGGATAAAAGGTTTAGCACTGGGAAACCTTTTTGAAAGATAAATAGTGCATTTTATATACAACTATATAGATCAGAGGGACTTTGTTCCAAATCAGGGACAGTCCCTTTAAATCAGGGACAGTTGGGAGCTATGTATATGTGTTTTGTTCTCTCATACGCTACTAGTGAACTAAAACACATCCACTGGTTTATCAGGTGATTACTAAGCTTTTTGTTTTAGAACAAAAAGACATTTAAAACTCAATTGTAGATTGACGCCCTTTTATGTCTTTAGAGCGCTGTGCATGTTATCATTTGTGACAGATTCTTGCTAGGAAATTCCTTAAAATACCCTTTTTTATCAGTGAAATTGCGGCTGCCTCCTCCTCTCCTCATACAGCAGTGTTCTATGCTTGCATAGCTAAGTAACATAAAGTGACTTCTATTGCAGAAGTGGGGTGGCGGTGGGTTGTTTTTGGCAAGTTCCGCTACTCCGTTCTTTCTTTTGAGGACAGTAGGTCTGAAGCTGCTGGCCATACACATATAGATTTATATTGTTCAAGCCTCTGGGTAGTTACATATTTATTGTGACTTGATGTTTAGAATTGTTTTTTCCAAAGTTTACCTCTTATGATTTTGTCCCTACCTCTCCTCATAGTTAATTTTGTTTTATGTTGTTAGCTTCACCCTTCGTGCATAATGATCCAGACACCATATTATCCACATGTGTATTGCTGGAGTAGATCATGTTTTGATCTTGAGCATTACAGTTTGGATTAAACTTCTAAAGGATCTTTAAGGTGTCATTCTGGTCAAGTCAACAGTCTGCCAACACAACTGAGATTGGGAGTCGTGGCTATCTCTCTACAACTTCATCAGTTACAGTCATCACACTTTTAATGACTAAAGCCCCATACACGCGGTCGGATTTTCCGATGGATTCTGTCCTATCGGACAATGTTGTCGGAAATCGCACCATCGGACAGTTTCCATCGGATTGTCCGACGGACAAAGTTCTCCTGCTCTATAAATATTCCGACAACAAAGTCCGATCACACCAATTCCGATCGTGTGTAGCGAATTCCGACGGACAAAGTGCCACGCATGCTCAGATCACATTACAAGACCAAAGCTATTGGCTACTAGCCTCTACGTAGTCCCGTCGTAGGCAACAAACGTCACCACGTTCAGAATGATCGGATTTTCCGCCAACTTTGTCCGACTGTGTGTATGCAACACCAGTGTCGGACTAAATCCGTCGGACCAAATCCGATGGATTTGGTGGTCGGATTTTCCGACCGTGTGTATGGGGCTTTAGAGTTGGGAGTCAGAACAGTCAAAATATCTTCGATAGCTCTGGTATATACTGAGATGTCAAATTGACCATGGAAAAACAACACACAAAGAATAGTGCAGCCATTTTCACACATACGTGTATATGCCAGCAAGCTAAGAAGGTTACAAGAAAACTACACTACACTGCACTGCACTGGCTGTCTATCTGAACTGTGTGATACATTTTATGCATCATACATGCATATAGTAGGAGCCGGCTGCATTACCACATGCCATTCTGATTCTTGCCTACAATGTCCTCTTAAGCAAGTGATTTTGTCTACCTGACAATGGCATGGCATATTTCCTTCTGATCACCTGCTAACTGTAGGCCAGCTGCTGCTGACAAAGTTGTTCACCATGAAAATGAGTCAGCAGCATTGCCCATTTGCAAAGGCAAAGTTTTCGGCAGTAACTCATTCATTTCAGCTGCAATTTCCCAGCAGGGCACTACAGATTCTTGAGAAGCTGATTCGCAACATGAATCTGACTTCCTTTCATATCTTGAGTTAAACTAATTCTGAACCAAGAGAAAAAAACAAGTCCCCTGAATGGTTGAACAGAGCTATGAAACTGATAAAGAACTGGTGTTTAATAAACTTTTATTGTCTAACACTATTAACTGCATATCTGTCCTTTCTCAAACTGTTTATGAGGCCACCCCCATCAAATCATTCTCTGCAGCTATTACCTTTTGTATCACCACCCCCTCCCTTTAGAATGTAAGCTCTACAAATAGGGCCCTCCTGCAGGGGTCAAGTCCTGGGGAAAAAAGTGTGGAAACTCCCATCCAAGATCCACTCGCCCACCAAAAAAAAAACCGATACGCTCATATGCACGAACGCTTTAAAAGTGTTATTTTTCATCCAATTTTCGTATTGTGTGTATGAAGCTTAACTGTTAGTACATAAAAAAAAAAACAATCCTCAATAAACATAAATACGGTAATTCTCTGAATAATCAGCATTCATTCAATTGTGCTTCCATGCAAATGTGAACATCATGTTCTGATCTTTATTGGGGAATTTTATTTTGTATATAGAGTGTTTATGTGGTGGGTTTATACTTTTCATTGAACAGAGTTTTGATAACACAGGGTTAAACGGAAAGGTCATAAATAAACTGCACATTATCTGGACAGAATGCTTGGGGAGATAGTGATGTGTTCCTGCTTAGGAGATGTATGTTAGCTTGGGGGGCTGCAAACTCTGCAGGGCTCCAACACACACTCGCTGCTATTCAAATCCTTCACATATTTCCACATAAACTTCCCTCCTGGCATTAAATTTTGCCAGGTATTGTGCTCAGCTTACCACCCTAAACTGATGTTCCTCCCTCAGCTCACCTCTCTCCCTGCATGTCCTGTGAGCAGAATAGCTGTGCTCTTCCTCTGGGTTCTCTCATCATATGCACTGAAGATAGAGGAGGGGGGATTCAGCGGGACACAGAGAGCAAGTATGCAGGAGACTGGGGGGAGATGAGGAGACAGAAAATCAGGAGGGGCCGGCGGGGAGGAGCGCATCATGAGAGGTCTGACTAAATACAATCTCTTTGCAGCAGGGACCTGATCTACCTGTCAGCTAGCTGTGATTGACAGGTAGATTGAAGCGGAAGCTGTCATGGGGCCCCCTACTGGCAATGCCTGAATGGTCAGGTTTGCGGCACTTACTTTTGCGAGCTGTGTCGGCAGCTGCTGGTGTAGCTCCTGCCATACAGCTCGCATACTTCAAAGTCTTGCAGGACATGGCTGCTAACGGGAACTGAGTTTCTGTTGTGTAAAAAGTACAGGAACTCCGTTTCCATACGTTCCCGAAGGACTTGAGCCCTGCCCTCCTGTACCTTTTGTATTGAACTGTACTGTAACTGTGTTGTCCCCCCTATACATTGTAAAGCGCTGCGTAAACTGTTGGCGCTATATAAATCGTGTGTAATAATAATGAGGCACTAGAACTAGAGGGCACTCTTAAACAAATCATTGTCCCTTGTAAAAGCTACTACAGACTATTTCATAAATATATTAGTGTTACAGTTGTAGAACACTGAAGAGTGACAGGAAAAAGTAAAGTGATTTGTTGAGCTTAATCTAGAGAGAGAGAGACAACTTAGTTCTACAAACTTCATTGTTCTGCATATGCTAGGTGCTCCACAAAACTCTCCCTAAGTCCCTACAATCAATCTTTCACTCTTGGCCAACAAATTATTAAAGGCCTAAGCTTGCACAGAAGCTGCTAGAACTCAGATAGTCTTATTCTAAAAGAAAGAAGGGTTGGAAGCAGAAGCTTCCCACAAGAAAGCAGAGATGGAGGTAGAGGCTGCATGTAATGCCCAATGCACACAATGAGATTATCGAACGAATGATCGTCCGTTTTTTTTTTTGCATGCTAACCTCAGATCAAAGAGTTTACTAAAGATACGAAAATTTTCGTACGACAGAATAAAAATTTGGAAGTGATGTAATGTGTTGTAATGTATTTGTATTGCATTTTCTAACAACTGTGCTGATTAACCGAAAATCGTGCGAAATTTTTTTTTCGTGCATGTCTGATCGGATAATATCGGATGAACTGTCATGACTTAAAAGCTCTTAAAAGATCTGTACTAATGATCCTATTATCATACGATCACTTCAAATGCTGTAATTTTCATACAATTTTCTGATCGTGTGTACGGGATTTAGGAAATCAGAGATGGAAATCGGCATGTATATGTTAGCTTTGGAGAAACAGTGTAAGCACACCACGGCTGTGGCAAGATTGAAGACTTTAGAACAAGCTGCTAGTGAGAATGAAAGAGATAACAGCAGCAGGATCTCACGTGCATCTTGTTACATAGTTACATAGTAGGTGAGGTTGAAAAAAGAGACTAGTCCAATCTATGTGTGTGTTTATATGTCAGTAATACATTGTATATCCCTGTATGTTGTGGTCGTTCAGGTGCTTATCTAATAGTTTTTTGAAACTATCGAGGCTCCCCGCTGAAACCTTTCTTCATAACTAATATTCCCTTTATTAGCTTTGTTGCCCTTCTCTGTACTTACTCCATTTCTAGTACATCCTTCCTGAGGACTGGTGCTCAGAATTGGACAGCATACTCTAGGTGCGGCCGGACCAGAGTCTTGTAGAGCTGGAGAACTATTGCTTTATGTCTTGAGTTAATCCCCTTTTAAATGCATGCCAATATTCTGTTTGCTTTGTTAGCAGCAGCTTGGCATTGCATGCCATTGCTGAGCCTATCATCTATTAGGACCCCCAGGTCCTTTTCCATCCTTGATTCCCTCAGAGGTTCTCCCCCCAGTGAGTAGATTGCATTCATATTTTTGCCACCCAAATGCATTATTTTAAATTTTTCCACATTAAACCTCATTTGCCATATAGTTGCCCACCCCATTAATTTGTTCAGATCTCCTTGCAAGGTTTCCACATCTTGCAGAGAAGTTATTGCCCTGCTTAGCTTAGTATCGTCCGCAAATACAGAGATTGAACTGTTTACCCCGTCCTCCCTTGTCATTTATGAACAAATTTAATAGGATTGGTCCTAGCACAGAACCCTGGAGGATCTCACTTTCCACCCCTGACCATTCCGAGTACTCCCCATTTATCACCATCCTCTGAACTCGCCCTTGTAGCCAGTTTTCAATCCATGTACCCTATGGTCCATGCCAATGGACCTTACTTTACAGTAAACATCTATGGGGAACTGTGTCAAATGCTTTTGCAAAATCCAGATACCCCACGTCTACGGGCCTTCCTTTATCCAGATGCAGCTCACCTCTTCATAGAATGTTAATAGATTGGTTTGGCAAGAACTATTCTTCATGAATCCATGCTGATTACTGCTAATGATACAGTTTTCATTACTAAAATCTTGTATATAGTCCCTTATCATCCCCTCCAAGAGCTTGCATACTATTGATGTTAGGCTAACTGGTCTGTAATTCCCAGGGATGTATTTTGGCCCCTTTTTTAAATATTGGAGCTACATTGGCTTTTCTCCAATCAGATGGTACCATTCCAGTCAGTAGACTGTCAGTAAAAATTAGGAACAATGGTCTGGCAAAAACTTGACTGAGTTCCCTAAGGACCCTCGGGTGCAAGCCATCTGGTCCCGGTGACTTATAAATGTTAAGTTTTTCAAATCTATTTCTAATTCTGTCCTCTGTTAGCCATGAGTATGCTTCCTGTGATGTGTCATGAGGATAAACACTGCAGTTTTGGTTACTGAAGCCCCCTGATTCCCTTGTGAAGACTGACAAGAATAAATTCAGTACCTTCACCATCTCCCCATTCCTTTGATTTCCTTCCTCACAATTCATGGGGCCAATATGGTCTGTCCTACCTTTTTTCTGTTTATATACTTAAAGAATTTCTTGGGCTTTTTTTTGCTCTCCTCCACTATGTGTCTTTCGTGTTCTATCTTAGCCACCCTAATTGCACCCTTACATTTCTTGTTGTATTTTTTGTAAAGTCTGAATGCTGATGATGATCCCTCAGCCTTGTATTTTTTGAATGCCTTCTCATTTTGCTTTATTATGCATTTTTACATTGGAGTTAAGCCATCCAGGACTTTTGTGCGCTATTTATTTTTCAATGAAATGCACTGGCTAATGCCCTTATTTAATACGCTCTTAAAGCAAGCGCATCTCTCCTCTGTTTTATTTGTTCCTAAGATTATCCCAATTTATATCTTCTAGCGAAGTTAGTTTTTGTATTCCTCTTATGTTTCCTATTTGTGTGATTTATACTGAAGCTAATTGACCTGTGATCGCTGGTTCCTAAATTGCCCCTTATTTCCACATCCGTGATCAGGTCTGTATTGTTGGTAATCAGTAGGTCAAGACATTTAGGAATTGGCGAGCCTTAGGCTGCATTCACACCTGAGCGTTTTGTCGCCTGAAGCCTGAAGCTACAAAACGCTAGAGGGGAAAAAATACATTATTCTCTATGGAGATGGTTCACATCTCCACTCCAAAACGCCTGAAGCCCTACGCCTGAAGCTCAAACAAGTTCCGGACCCTTTTTTGTCGCTCAAATCGGGCAGATTTAGGCGTTTTTCTTCTTTATACATTGGTGACCTTTTGCTCTGCACAAAATCGCGGCAAAACGCAGTGAAAAACGCAGCGAAATCGCAGTAAAAAACGCTGCAATTCTGCCTGAAAATGGTACGCTCAGGTGTGAATGCATTCTTAGACGAATGCGTGGTTCCCTCCGTCCCCACGTCTATGGCTGGATAATTAAAATCCTGTATTAAGATGACACTTCTCATCCTTACTGCTAATCCAGATTGTGATAGGAGGTTCGTCGCCCCGTCCTCCCTCAGGTTAGGGGGCCTATAGCATACTCCCAGTATTATTTTCCCCTTAGTTTCATCCCTTTGGAGTTCTACCCATAAGGATTCCACCTCCTCCCTAGCTCCCTTAGTCATGTCATCTCTCACATTCACTTGTACATTCTTCTTACTATACAGGCATACCCCTCCCCCTTTTTTACCCTCTCTATCCCTGCGATAAAGGGAATACCCTAGAATGGTTGCCAGCCAATCATGAGAGCTATTGAACCAAGTTTCTGAAATTCCCACAAAACCTAATCACCACTGTTACTCCCAAAATCACTGAACATCAGTGCACTGGCCATTGTAACTAGCTCAATTCCACCTGCGGCTGTATATACAAGGCCTGAAAACACAGACATCTCACAGTATGAATACATATGTGCAGGATAAGGAAAAATTGGCGCTACCTATAGATCCAAGTGCAGGGTGCTAAAGGATTGACAAAGAGAAGAAAGTGGGGGTGTACACCTAGTTTCCTGGCGACGCCACCGTATTATCCCCTCCTAGACAGTGTGTGAGAAACTGTGATGAGAAGGGTGAGGAGGGGCAATCCCTTAGTGTAGGGTTGTCTGTCCCTGACTCCCCGGTCCCCAATGAACACTGAACAGTAAGTGTAGATATGTGTGCAATATACAAAATGTGATAAAAAGAGAAAATGCACATAGATAACAGTAACAATATAGTGCACGGGGGGGTGGGGGGCGGGTGGGATATAAAGGCTAGCCAAATAACCTAAATCCTCTGCCCACCCTTTATTGCCCGTATAAGTGATCAAAAATGATAATATACACCTCATATTAATAAATTAATACCATAGCACCCTATTGTAGGTGTGTAGTATCAATAAAAAAAAATATATAACACTCTAATGAGAGTTACATCTATGGTGTAAATACACGGTTCTGTGACTGTGTCAGACCAATGAAAACATTATTTGTATATATAACAATCCCAGTGAAAAAATTAATAATAAAGAAGAGTCTCAGTGAAAAAATTAATAAATCAAAGACAAAAGTATATATAAATACATATGGCCCAAGAAGGCGGCCCCAGGTGAATAATAGTAAGTCCAATTCCAAAAAAACAAGTATAAATAGCGCTGTGTCAAAAAATCTTGCAGCAATGATTCAAACTGTGACTTTTGTGCTCCAGCAGTGATGGTGACTTTGTGCTGCCCCCTTTGGCTCCCTCACTCACCAGATTTATGTACCCCTGCAGGGGTGAACAGCTTTTCCGGTGTCTGTATCAGATGTTTCTCTGGTCCCACACTGGAACATGTCCTGACCATCCGGAACCATTGCTTCCTCCAATAAGTCCGCCCAAGCTGCCCTTGTATGGTATTGGGGAACCTCAGCAGATGGGAGGGGATAGCGTCCAGCGACCCCCAGATGGTGTGGGGGGTAAGCCTCACAGAAAAAAGGAAAGGGGAGATCCCATGTGTGATACCAGGTGGCAGTATTTATTAAAATAAAGAGTAAAAACAAAGCAAATGATAAAAAAACAGGGTATCTCGCAGGATACTCCTGGTTCCACCACACACAATATCAGTTTGACAAAAAGGACGGAGGAAATTAGAGCCGGTTTGCAGCTTGCACTACAGCTGCGTACCAAGTACCTATTTCCCGCACCGGAAGTGACGTCAGTGCGCCTTGCACGTTTCGTCGTCAGACGTTCTCAAAGGCGACGCCATCTTGCTACACCTCACGGTTATTTAAGGCAGCGGAGGTGCATGGTTCACTCGGATGTCAGCCAATAGGAACCAAGATGTAAGATATCAACGCCCACAAGTCCACTGTTCCTGTCAGGTCCTGGACCTGAACCTGGGACCTCTGCTGAGTTTGGCAATGACTTTTCTTGCTGAGCTACCCGAGATGCTGGACAGTGCCCTGTCTGATCCATTAGACAACCACGCCTTATGCCTTGACTTCTGCTGAACCTTGAACACTTTGCTCCTCCAATGAACTTCCTGATTTAAGCTATGTCGCTGCACTTTCTGTTTGCCAAATTATTGTGCTCTCTTCAGCCAGTATCTCTCAGCTTCTCTGTTGCTGTCCATATTTAATAGCATCGTTATCGACCCTTGGCTTCAGAGGCGGCTCTAGGCTTTTTGAGGCATTAGGCAAAACTTAGACATGAGGCCCCACTCATGCCCATAATGGGAAAAATAATTCAAGCCATAAATAACTGTGTGCTCTCTCACAGCGCTGCTGGCTTCTCTCCTCATCTCTCCCACTGAATTTTGTGGGGGATCTTCAGGGTGGAAGCTGGGAAAAGGGGCTGGTAAATGTCATTTACCAGCCCCTTCTTTTTCTAAATGAACACAGTGAGTGATTGGTACCGATTACTCACTGTGTTCATTTATAACTGAATCATAGCAAACTGTGTTTACGATGCTTCGGTTTATGAATTAACAGACACCTCTGTTTCCTGATTATTTATCTGCAGTGCAGCTGAGGCTACAGAGAAAGGGGTTGGGGAATGTGTTTCCTCTGTCCCTTTCTCTGTCTCAAAAGTGAGACTTCAGGGGTCTGTTTAGACCCCCGATATCTCACCAAAGAAACCAAAAAACTCTCACCAAAAAACATATAACGGTATAAAAGTTGTAAAAAAAAACCTATAAAACAATTGTAAAAAAAAAAAAATTGTCAAAAAATTATAATCAAACTAAAAAGCCATGCCTAATATGTAGCATAATTTAGCCACGCTAGAAGAGGAAAGTGGAGGGTATGACAGCGGGTGGTATGTACATGAGAGGGGGGTGGGGAGTCTCTGGGGGTGAGTAGTCTTTACAGGAGGGAGGTGCGGAGTGTATGTCGACGGAAAGTATGTACATGAGAGGAGCGCAGAGTGTATGGTGGTGAGTATGTACATGAGAGGAGTGTATGGTGGTGGGTAGTATATACATGAGAGGAGCGCAGAGTGTATGGTGGTGGGTAGTATGCACATGAGAGGAGTGTGGAGTGTATGGTGGTGGGTAGTATGTACATGAGAGGAGCGTGGAGTGTATGGTGGTGGGTAGTATGTACATGAGAGGAGCGTGGAGTGTATGGGGGTGGGTAATATGTACATGAGAGGGGTGCAGAGAGTATGGCGGTGGGTAGTATGTAAATGAGAGGAGCGTGGAGTGTATGGTGGTGGGTAGTATGTACATGAAAGGGCATGGATTGTATGGTGGTGTGTAATATGTACATGAGAGGGGTGCGGAGTGTATGGCGGTGGGTAGTATGTACATGAGAGGGGTGAGGAGTGTATGGTGGTGGGTAGTATGTACATGAGAGGGGTGTGGAGTGTATGGTGGTAGGTAGTATGTACATGAGAGGAATGCAGAGTGTATGGTGGTGGGTAGTATGTGCAGGGAGAGAAATGCGGAGTGTATGAAGGCTGGTAGTATGTACATGAGATGGGTGCGGAGTGTATGGTGGTAGGTAGTATGTACATGAGAGGTATGCAGAGTGTATGGTGGTGGGTAGTATGTGCAGGGAGAGAAATGCGGAGTGTATGAAGGCTGGTAGTATGTACATAAGAGGGGTGCAGAGTTTTCAGCAGTGGGTAGTATGTACATGAGAGGGTGCAGAGTGTATGGTGGCGGGTAGTATGTGCATGAGAGGGGTGCAGATGGTATAAAAGTGGTATATGGTGTGAATGAGCCCTAATTCATTGCTCCAACACTGCAGAGGCCACTTTGCAGTGACATACATAGAGCAACTGAAGTTAGCAGCACAGCACCAGAACTGGCCTTTCACCTTGCTGCAGACACTGCTCTCACTGCCCCCTCCCCCATCTTAAGCTCCTTCTTCAAGTCCTTGCACACAAGTCTCAAGTTCTCCCAAAAAGCTGCCAACTCACCTCCCTCCAACAATCCAACAGAACGAACTCCTGCACGTGCATGCATGCATCCTTCCTGGCAGGGGCTGACTGGCAACTTTTGGCCCAGGGGGCAAGTACAACACAGAGGCCAATGGTACATAGACTTGGCCCCCTCTTTCCTGCCCCATCCTAGGCTGAAACTAGGTAGTCTGTGCTCACCAGGTGGGTTGGGCTGGACACTAACTGCTGCACCGACTCTGGGTTTCTGAACTCGGTAAAAGGGGGAGGCCGGAGGCTGAAAGGGGGAGAGGGGGTGGCTCAGTCTGGGCTGGCCAGGGGAGAAGAGCCTCCGGTGGGGAAGGGAGCCAGCCTGTGCTCGGCCAAGAAGTACACCATCCATGGCCAAATGATGGCTACAGCGTGGTCATCCGGGTGCAGCGTGCACCCAGCGCACTCTGATCACTGTGTTCTCCAGAACAGCTGATCACAGCGGCTCTTTACTACGTGATTAGCTGAGTCCAATTATCGCTGATCATGATGTAAACTTGCCGGTTATTGCCATTTCTTTCCTAATGCTGTCACAGCGTGAGGAGAGGAAACGCTAATCACGTTTGAAACAGCCAGTAAATGGCTAGTTTCAAAGGGGACTTCTATACTGATAATCAGGGCACTGTTCATCCATGTCCTAATGATCAGTGCAGCCCCAACAGTGCCACCTATTAGTGCTCATCGGTGCTGTCTATCAGTGCTCTTCAGTGCTACTTATCAGTGCCACCTATCAGTGTTCATCAGTGCTTCATATTAGTGCCCAACAGTGCCACCAATCAATGTTTATCAGTGCCACATATCAGTGCAGCTTCATCAGTGCCTCCTTATCAGTGCCGCCACATCTTCTGCCCTCATGTCTCAGGGTCTGATGAGAAAACCGCAGCTGTTTACTGTGAAGGGCTGTGGCTTTCTTATCAGATCCTGAGAGAAGAACAGTATACTGCAGCTGGGGTGGGACAACTTTAGATGGGGGTGCCCAATTTTAGTCTTGCCTAGGGCAGCACAAAAATAAAATACACCACAGGCCACTGATGCATTAGTGACCAGTGGCAGTTATTAATCCCTTTTTACTGCATTAGTGGCACCATTGTCAGTGTTTATGAACCTTTTCATACTGCACCATATAGGGGTTAATTAACACTGCCACTGGTGCCACTAATGCAGCACAAAGGGGTTAATAACTGCCATTGATCACTACTGCATCAGTGACCAGTGGCAGTACATTAACCCCCTCCATGCTGCATATTACGAATAGCATTATAAATTAACCCCTCCACCCAAAAAAAGTTAATCACATCAGGCAGTTCACACAGCTAAGACACTGACACAACAGTGCCCTAGGTAAGTTTATTAGCCTCTGCAAACTAATTTGCACTGTTGCATAGGGCTTCGCTGGCTCCTCGCAGGTCTTAGCAGCAGCACTCTCCTCTGCCCTTTTATCCCGCCTCCCGGCCTCTAAATGACATCACGCCGGGCGGGACTAGGAAGCTCCTATTGGGCTGAGATCACTCCGCCTGATAGGGAAGTGACTGTGTTGGACTTTTGTCGACGTACATAGCATTGGATAAAAACAGCTGCAAGCCAGCTATTTCAAACCCTGCGCCAAAGTGTAAAATTGTACTAAGAAATATTTGTAGTATAAACTATATAAACAAAAGAAATATAGGTGAAGAAAAGCTGCTCCCTTAGAAATCGTAAGATTTATAATTGTGGAAATAGGTGTACATAGCATACTCACACCACCCTGCTGCTGGTATAAAACAGTGTATCGGTGGCGTCACGTCTGTCCGCAGTGGTTCAGAGCAAGCAGCCTTTTTACGAGGCATCCCGGTCCCTCGACCCAGTCCGCTCCTGCCTCCTGCTGGATTCAGCAGCGGCCAACAGCTCCGCCTCTACCTTTACAATTTGTCTGCAGCAGGCAGCACTGTATACTAAAGACCCTTTACCAGCCTGGCCGCTCACCCCGCCAGCTTGGGGACACTGACCGAAGGACATTCCCTCCCACTCTCCCACACACACATCAGGCAAATTAGGCAGCCGGGAGGCCTTAGGCAACAGCCTAATTTGCCTAATTATAGAGCCGTCTCTGCTTGGCTTGTTCCTCAACTACGCTTCTGCCTGATCCCAACCTGCAACTACTCGTTACTGACCTTTGACTAGTTTTACTGACTATGCTTCTGTTTGATTCTTACCTGCTTATCCACTTCTGGACCTTGGCTTGCTTACCTCTTGGTGGGATGATCCTGAGAACCGTGACCTGGTACTAACATGCAGCAAAATCCATCTCCACCATCAGGAGTTCTGGTGAACACCGGTTAGTACTTAGACTCAACATCTCATCTGCCAGGGTGACTGCCTGTGTACCTATCCTGCTTGTGGTAGTCCTGCTACTGTTATAACAACTGGTCTTTGAGCCTGACCCCTGATCCTGACAGTTCCCTGGATACAGTCCATGGGTCAACCAAGCTACAGTACAGTTCATGCAAAAATTCTGGAAAAAGAACATGGATTGAGTTTCCTTCCCTCCTTCTTCCAACTTTTGCAGTCGAATTGCAGAATTTAAGACTGACCCAAGTTTCTCCTATGGTGAATCCGACCCTCTCAGTCCACCATCTTCAAAACCCACAAGCCCATCACATACAGAGGTCTGGTGTCTATGAAAAGGACTGATGTTCTACCTACACACATTATAGGCTCTGTAAAGACCAATTAAAGAAATAAAATGGAGAATCCAAATTTCCAATGCCCAATACACAATAAACCAATTCCACTTAAGAAATGTATAAGCTTAAGAAACAAACCCCTGCAAGAACAAGCAACTTTTAGAGAAATCAGGAGTTTGCTTCAAATAGTGTGCCTCCAGAGAACATCTTGCTAAAGACTATAAGGCTACAATAAAGTGCATAAAATACAAATGTTATGATCACGTATCCTGTGGCACCTTCCTATGGCAAACAAGGTGGGCAGATCAAACAGTCCCACTGTTTCATCATTTGCAAAGACAACAGAAGTTTTCCCAGGTTCTAATAATACCACAATTGTGATGCCAAAGACAAAGTCATAGATTACCAGAAGAAGGTACCCACTTTTGATAACAGCCCCCCTTCCGCAGTAGCAATTTAAGGACTTAAAAGGAGAGCTTGAGACAGAGAAAAATTATTTTGAACTGATTCATATCAGTTTTTTGAAAGGAAGGTCCGCTCACCGCTGCAAAAATTAAAAGCCAGGAGCTGCACATACTGCAGCTGCTGGCTTTTAATAATCGGACACTTACCTGTCCGGGAATCCAGCAATGTCGACACTGCAGCTGATGTTTCAGCTGTAAGGTGCATGCCACCTCCATTGCGAGTAAGGGAACCCGGAAGCGAAACCTTACGGCTTCACGTCGGGAACCCTACTGCGCATGCGTGAGGCTCTGCTCCTCTCACCTACTGGCCCGGCGGCCGGGGAAGAAGGTGGGAGGAGGAGAGAGCCTGGGCGGTGACGTCAATACCCGTGGCAGAGGCTCCCCAAAGTAAGAACAGGATACCTGTGAAAGACAGGTATCCTGCCCCCCCTCCCCCCCAAACGGTGCCAAATGTGGCACCTGAGTGGGAAGGAGTACAGCGAGCGGAAGTTCCACTTTTGGGTGGAACTCCGCTTTAAGCCTCTGTCTATAGCAGAAGAGGCAATTGATTTTCTAATGAGAACTCAGGATATGCTTTCCACTGCCAACCTCAGGCTTCACAAAATCATCTCTAATTACGACAAGGTATGGAGAGCCTTTCACTCCAATAACTATGCTATCAGTGTAACTGGATTCGAGCTATGATTTGACTTTCCCCTTATACAAAGTAGTCTTGGATTGCTTTGGGATGTCAAGCAGGGCACATTCACATTTCTTTTACAAATCCTTTATTGAAAGAAGTACAATAACAAAATAGCCCAGCAATGAGGAAAGCACAGGAAACAAAAAGGTTCATACATAATGGTTGTACAGTTTTCGATTGAAGGTCAGCATACCACAAAACAGATACCTGAGAATATTTATAAAAAGAGCTCAGGAGTGTACAGCCAAAAAGTAAAGAAAGTAAGACATTTATATCAAGGGCATTCGTAGGGAACAAATGCAGCATCATAATTATGCAAGGGGAGAAAGGAGACAAAAAAAGTTGAAGAAAACATTGGGGAATACATGTTATAAGGAAGAGAAGGGAAGTAAGTATGGTATCAGGAAGAGAGGGAAGGTAAAGGAGTTTCAGGGGGCACAAGCTCTTGTTAATATTAGGTGAATAAGAGAGACTGGTAAAAAGGCAGTGGCTGAGAATAGGAGATCCAAGGTTGCCAGACTTCTGTAAATTTTGATTGTGTGTTCATCAAGATAGCAGTGAATTTCTCATTTAGCATCATATCAGTCACCTTGTTTTTCACTGCCTCAAAGCTAAGGGTAGGGGTTTTCCATTCCAATAACTAACCTGGTCACCGCAAAAATATGGCTAGTTTTCATTCTGATCTAAAAATATCTGTGATGGAATAATTCAGGAGGGCCTGATAAGGGTTTTGTGAATGTTTGTGTGGATCAGAGAATGAATGAGATTGTAAACCTGAGTCCATAGCCTGGATACTACTGTACGTGTCCACCAGATATGGTGCCATCCAAACAACACCCTCAGAAGCAGGTTTAAGGATAGTCAGTGTCATTAATTCCACCTTACATTAAACCCTATAGGAATATTCCATAAAAAGGACATTCTTTGAACTTTTAGAAATTGTCAGCCATATCCTCTGCCAATAATCAGTGTCCAGTGGATTATTCAGTTCAGTCTCTCATTGGGTCTGGTACCGCATAACGGGTGTCTGTTTAGTAAAAGCAATGGTGGAGTAAATTAGTGTTATCAAACTTTTGGAGAACGGATTTGAGCGACATCTGCATCATTAGGAATGAGGAGGGAGTGGTGCCACAAAACTGAATGGATCAAATTCCACAGTTGTATATGTCAGAAGTGTTCAGGCAAAGGTATATCATGGCTGCTATGCAGTTGTTGAAAAGACATGTTCAGACCACCAGCGAAATTGCATGGAATTGTCCAGGCCACACAGGGCACAATCATATTTCAAGTATCAAACAGAAAAATCCAGTGCAAAAGCTCATAGTGTAGTAATAAGAACAATGGAAAAATGTATTAAAATTGTGTAAGATGTACTCAGAAACTGGATGGGATGGATGCATAGATCACCAACTGCTGGGCCACTGTACCGCTTAGTCCACTTAGTGTCATCCAACTGCTCAAAACTTTGCCTTAATTCTGGGTACTGGAACCACTGCACTGTGTGGAAGATCTGGCCGCTGTCGGTAGGATATCAACCACCCTCAATTATATCTTTGTCTGGTGATATGCCGATGAGAGGAATGTGTTTCCTGGGATAATCCCTCTTTTATTCATGGTCTAAAATCCTTTCATGACTCCAGAGATTGAGTTTATACCATCAACGAGTTCCTTACACGCTCTTCTACATATGTGGTGTACTGTGATAGCATTTTTCTGTGACAGATCCCCTTTACTAAGATATCAGGGATCAATTAGACCCCTGATGTCTCTCCTGCCCTCCACTGAAGCAAATGGAGCACAGATTGCGACAACAGAAGTGACAAATTCTTGACCCTTGCAGGTTCTTACTAGCTGGGGGAGGTCAGTGAACATATAGTCACTTCTCTCCCTCCCTTCTGCTCAGTGACCACTGCTACACCAGTCTGGACCCACGTGGGGGGGGGGGGCAACTGTGCCTGGGAAACTTGGAGGTAAGTCACAAGCACAGGGGTGGTGGAGGCTTCTACTGCTCTGGGGGTCTTTGGAAGCAATTTAGCAGCTGTAGCAGCCTGCAGTGTGTGCCTTGCTTTGGTGGCAGCAAAAGGGTTAAATTTTTCAACGATCTACAAGGTATCATTCTGATAGACTCAACTGTCTGCCAACACTACTGAGATTGTGAATTATTGTTATCTCGCTACTGAAATACCAAAATCACACTATTAATGCTTAGACAGGGATGGCAGAATATGGCTGAATGAATAGCCAGGGACCAAGTCTAGGTTCACATCTGTGCATTAGCTGTGGGACATGTGCACTGGCCAAGCAGCTCATTCATTTACAGCCTCTTCTGAAACCGCAGCTGTATGGAAACATGTGTGCATTTTATGATGCGTGGGGTGCCATTAAGAATTAATGGCATCCCTCCCCGCATCTTCTAAACAGCAGAGTGTTTTGGTGCCTGCTTGTAGGGAACCTGGATTGGGCAGATGTTGGTGCCAAACTGTACAAGTCCCACCCTGATTTTTTTTTACAGTACTCACATATCTGTCCCTGTATCCACCATCTTGGACATCTTTCTCCTGGCCAGAGGCCCACTTACCCATTCCTTGGCCTGAGGCCTAACACTTGAAATAAATTAATGTCCACACTCAGAATTTTACTGCAACTTCATGATTCTCCCATGGCACATCATTTTGAACATACTAACAAAACATTCAGCGTGGAACATCATTAGTTGGGACCACTAGTTGGCCATAGATTGATCGAGTTTCCAATGAAAATTCTTAGAAAAATTTGTACGAAGATTCTCAGAACATTCTCAGAACATTTGTATGTTCAAAAGATTTTGTTTGCTTTTAAAATTTGATTTGGGAATGAATAGACTTTACCAAACGAAAATCACATAATTACATAGTTCGATGGTTAGTCTGGTTGAAAAAAGACACAAGTCAGTCAAGTTCCGCCAATAAAAAAATATATACAATTCCATATACACAGTCCTACAACCATAGTTGATCTAGAGAAAGGCAAAAAAAAAAAACAGGAAAGCGTGATCCAATTTGCTCCAGCAGGAGAAAAAATTCCTTCCTGATCCCCCAAGAGGCAATCGGATGATCCCTGGATAAACTTTACCTATAAATGTTAGTATCCAGTTATATTATGTACATTTAGGAAAGCATCCAGGCCCCTTTAAAACAATCTACTGAGCTGGACAGAACCAGCTCTTGAGACAGTCTATTTCACATTTTCACTGCTCTTATGCCGCGTACACATGGTCGGAATTTTCGATGGAAACAGTCCGATGGGAGCTTTTCATCGGATTTTCCAAGTGTGTGTATGCCCATCGGTCTTTTTCTGTTGGAATTTCCGACGGACTTTGGATTGAGAACCTGTTCTTAATTTTTCCGATGGAAAACCTTTCTATCGGATTTTCAGATCATGTGTATGCAATTCCGACACGCAAAATTCTGACGCATGCTCGGAAACAATTTGACGCATGCTCAGAAGCATTAAACTTCCCTTTTATAGTGCAGTCGAACGTGTTGTATGCCGTCGTGTTATTGACCGTCGGAATTTGGTGTGACCGTGTGTAGGCAAGACAGTTTTGCCCCGTACACACGGTTGGAAATTCTGACGGAAAATGTCCGATCGGACCATGTTGTCGACCAAATCTGGGCGTGTGTGACTTTTTCGTCGGAATTAAGGACCGGAATTAAAAATTTGAGATCCTGCTCTCAAATTTTCCGACAACAAAATCGGATCAGACTTTTTCCGATCGTGTGTAGAAAATTCCGACGGACAAAGTGCCACGCATGCTTAGATCAAATTACGAGACCAAAGCTATTGGCTACTAGTCACCACGTTCAGAATGATCGGATTTTCAGACAACTTTGTCTGACCATGTGTATGCAACACCAGTGTCGGACAAAATCCGTCGGAAAAAATCTGACGGATTTTGTGGTTGGAATTTCCGACCATGTGTACGGGGCATTAGAGTGAAATTCCGTCGGAATTCCGATGGGAAAACCATCAGAGCTTTTTCCGACGAGAATTCCGACAGTGTGTATGCGGCATTACTGTGAAGAAATCTTTCTGTATTTATAGATCAAATCTCTTTTCCTCCAGACATAAAGAGTGTCCCCTTGTCCTCTGTGATGTCCTTAACCAGTTGCTGACCGCCCACTGTCATATGACGGCGGGACGGTGCAGCTCTCGTGGCGGGCCGCCAAAAAACACGGCCGTGCGTGCGATCGCGGGCGCGCAGCCGTGCTCTGTCGGTGCCGGCGTGTCCCGGAGACACACCGCGTCACCGACAGGGGTGAACAGCCATTGGGCATGGCTGTTCACCATGTGATCAGCCGCGATTAAGTCACGGCTGATCACATTGGGGAAGTCCCAGCTTTAGACAGCGCATGCGCGCGATCGGGAGCGCGCAGCGCGGTCATGTCGGTGGCGGCGTGTTCCCAGGAACACTGCTCGTCACCGACAAGGGTAATCAGCCAATGACTGACGGCTGATTACCACGTGATCGGCTGTGATCCATTCACAGCCGACCACTAAATGTAAACAAAGACCGGTTACTAGCTGTTACCGGCTATTCTCTCCTCACACACCGTTACCAGTGTGAGGAGAGAACAGCCAGGAGCAGTGAGTTACCGATCTTTGTCTGTACTGTACTGTAGTGCACCAAACACAACAGAACCTGTCACATCGCCCCCCCCCCATTACAGCTGTCACCCAACAGTCATAACAAAAGTGTCCACAAAAGTGCACTAGTCACCCGTCAGTGTCCACAAAGTGCACCTGTCACCCGTCAGTGTCCACAAAGTGCACCTGTCACCCGTCAGTGTCCACAAAGTGCACCTGTCACCCGTCAGTGCCCACAAAGTGCCCCTGTCACCCATCAGTGCCCCTGTCAACCAGCAGTGACCGTCAGCAGTGACCGCCATCAGTGACCGCCATAAGTGACCGCCATCAGTGACCGCCATCAGTGACCGCCATCAGTGACCCAGATCTCTCACCCATCAGTGCCCACAAAGTGCACCTGTCACCCATCAGTGACCATCGCCAGTGACCGTCATAAGTGACCGCCATCAGTGACCGTCATAAGTGACCGCCATCAGTGACCCAGATCTGTCACCTATCAGTGCCCACAAAGTGCACCTGTCACTGTCAGAGACTGCCGTCAGTGGTTCACCCGTCACCCACCAGTGACCGTCACACGTCACCCGTCACCCACCAGTGAAGTCATTCGTCACCTGTCACCTGTCGCCAATCACTGACCGTCATTTGTCACCAGTCGCACAGCCCATCACAAAGCATGTCCAAAAGGTTATATACAAGTGAGGAGGCGTTCCAGATCCTCGCCATGACTGATGAGAGCAGCGGGGAGTTCTCATCAGATTCAAATGCCAATTCCGATCGTTCAAATTCAGCATTTGAACCAATCGAAAGTAGTATATCGGCAAATGAATCGGAGGAAGAATGGATCCCTCCTAAACGAGCACGGCATTCTGGAAACCAGACAGCCACCAGCAATATATCCCAGGATCAAATTCCCAGGCCCAGTACCAGCGCTGCCGCCAGCGAAAGGCCACAAGAAATGCCCAGCCCCAGTACCAGCACTGCCGCATCATCACGCCCAAATGCCAGCACAGGAACAAATCCCCCAACTACCAGCACTGGAGTGCCACGTCCCCCAAGAGCCAGGGCCGCTACATACCTCCCAGATGGTCTTGCCAATCCAACATGGCTGCCTTCCAACTCAGGATCAGCAAGAATCCCCCCTTTCACCGCACAGCCAGGTGTGCAGGCCAATACCCCAAATTTTTCCCCAATTGATTGTTTTCATTTATTTTTGCCCGACACTTTGCTGCAACTCATCGTGGACCAGACCAATTTATATGCCCAGCAGTATATAGCCAACAACCCCCAATCATCTTACGCCCGTCCATTTGAGTGGAGAAGCTTGACTCTGGAGGAGTTCAAAGTGTTTATGGGCCTCACCATAAACATGGGGCTTACCAACAAAAATGAAGGACATGCATATTGGTCCACCGACCCCATCCACCACATGCCCATTTATTCTTCCGTTATGTCCAGGTCCCGATACAGGATGATAATGCGCTTTTTCCATTTCAGGGACAACAGCCAGTGCCCTCCCCGCAATCATCCAAATCATGACAAATTATATAAAATTCGCCCACTCATTAATTTCTTTTCCCAACGATTTTCAGAACTCTATGTCCCCGAAAAGCACATATGTGTCGATGAGTCCCTGGTACCCTTTTCAGGCCGGCTAGGAATAAAACAATACATTCCTAGCAAAAGGGCCAAATACGGAGTGAAGTTTTATAAGCTTTGCGAGAGAGCCACGGGATATTTATATGCTTTCCGCATAAAGAAGGAAAAGATTCCCAGCTCCAGCCCCCTGAGTGCCCGGCCTACATGGGCACAACTGGTAAAATCGTATGGGACCTGGCATACCCACTGCTGAGGAAAGGTTACCACATATACCTGGATAACTTCTACACCAGCCTGCCCCTTTTCAAACACCTATACCTCGCAGAAACCCTGGCCTGTGGAACCTCCAGAAAGAATAGGAAGGGCTTCCCACAAGCCATAGTAAACAAGAAATTGCGAAGGGGAGAAAGAGCAACCTTGCGATGCAACGAAGTGCTGGCCTTGAGGTGGAAGGATACCAGGAATGTGTACATGATGTCCACCATCCATGATGACACTACAGTGGAAGTTCAGAGAAGACAAGGTCCCATCGTAAAGCCAAAATGTGTACACGATTACAATCTGTACATGGGGGGGGGGGGGGGGGGATTTCAACGACCAAATGCTTCAGCCCTATTTAGCAATAAGGAGGTCCCGTTTCTGGTACAAGAAGGTAGCACTCTATTTAATTCATTTGGCCATTTATAATGCCTACATAATTCACACCAAATCCACAGAAAGCCCTGCCCACTTCCTAAAATTTATAGAAAACGTTGTCAGGTCCCTCATCTACGATCAAAGACCCCCCCCCAGAAAACCTTCGATCTGATGCCGTTAGCCGACTTCACGAACGCCACTTCCCGGACCACATTCCACCATCTGAAGCGGGCCGAAGACGCCAAAAAAGATGTTGAGTATGCAGCAAAAATGGATTTAGAACTGATACCAGCTACCATTGTGTCGACTGTCCCTCCGAACCCGGCCTTTGCATTGGTATATGCTTCAGACTATATCACACATCCCTAAATTATTAGCCCATATTCTTAACCATTTCCCCATTTTCAACATCTGTGCTGACCATTCCCCATGCTTCCTCAAATATCCACTGCCTTCCACGTGAACTGACCCTGGCCTGTTTTTTGACTATGCCTCTGCCAACCGTTTGGACTGCTTCCACGTGAAATGACCCTGGCCTGTTTTATCAACTACATTTCTGCCTACTGCTTGGACTGCTTACATGTGAACTGACCCTGGCCTGTTTTATCAACTATGCTTCTGCCTACCGCTTGGACTGCTTGAACGTGAACTGACCCTGGCCTGTTTTATGGACTATGCTTTTGCCTACCGATTGGACTGATCTGTTGCCCTGCTACTGTAGTACACAGGGGTCTCACATGTGAGGGGCTCCAGAAATGTTTTTTCCGGATGGAGAAAACTATTTTTTTGTTGTCTCCGGGTTTCTTAAATTCCGGATTAGGGTCTGGAGCCCGGAGGCTTCATAGAGATTTGGGTGGGTCGAAGCCTCTGGCCCTGTGCACAGGTCTTACCCGATTGCGGCCCTCAGCCTGCTGCTGACTTACTGCCACTATCCCCCTGCCTGCAGCATAAACTGACCACACCTGGACACATTTTCTATGGACAAATGCTTTGGCTGTGCTGACGATATCCTTGTGCTGACTATAGACAATATTCCTACCTGCTGCCTGGATAATTATTATTGTTGCTAAGCACATCCCTGTCTGCTGCCTGCTGTCTGCTGTCTCCTGCCTGCTGCCTGCTGTCTGCTGTCTGCTGTCTGCTGCCTGCTGTCTGCTGCCTGCTGTCTGCTGCCTGGACCAAATCCCTTTTCTGGGGACACTACAAAAACCACAGGTAATACTTTTTTTTTACCCTTTGCTCAATAGAATTTATTTTGGAGTGTATTTTTTGGTATGTAAATGCTATCTGTTAGAAATATAAGGGCCTTCAAAAATAATAGGTTGTCAGGAAATTAGAAGTGCAATTTATGCTTGTAGAACGCCTGAAGGTGCTACTTCACTGGCGGGCCTCTGTATGTGGCCAGGCTGTGTAAAAGTCTCACACATGTGGTATCGCCATACTCAGGAGGAGTAGTAGAATGTATTTTGGGGTGTCATTTTTGCTATGTACATGCTATGTGTTGGAAATATCTTAAAAATGGACAACTTTGTGGAAAAAAAATGCGTTTTCATTTTTTTTCCACATATTCCAAAAACTTCTGGAAAAAAATGAACAGTTCAAAAGACTCATAATGCCTCATAGATTATACGTTGGGGTGTCTACTTTCCAAAATGGGGTCATTTTGTGGGCGTTTCCATTGTCCTGGGGCTCCAGGGCCTTCAAAACTGTAATAGGTGATTGAGAAATGAGATGTGTAATTTATGCTTGTAGAACGCCTGAAGGTGCTACTTCACTGGCGGGCCTTTGTATGTGGCCAGGATGTGTAAAAGTCTCACACATGTGGTATCACCATACTCAGGAGGAGTAGCAGAATGTATTTTGGGGTGTCATTTTTGCTATGTACATGCTATGTGTTGGAAATATCTTAAAAATGCACAACTTTGTGGGAAAAAAAATGCGTTTTCATTTTTTTTATTTTCTTCCACATATTCCAAAAACTTCTGGAAAAAAAATGAACAGTTCAAAAGACTCATAATGCCTCATAGATTATACGTTGGGGTGTCTGCTATCCAAAATGGGGTCATTTTGTGGGTATTTGTACTTTTCTGGCTTGTTAGTGTCTCAAGAAACGAGATAGGTCTTCAGTACATCAGGTGTGATCAGGTGTGATCAATTTTCAATGATTTGCACCATAGCTTGTAGACTCTATAACTTTCACAAAAACTAAATAATATACACTAATTAGGGTTATTTTTACCAAAGATATGTAGCCATATACATTTTGGCCAAAATTTATGAAGACATATTACTAATTTATAAAATTTTATGACAGAAACAAAGAAAAAGGCATTTTTTCACCCAATTTTCAGTCTTTTTGAATTTATAGCACAAAAAATAAAAAACCCAGTAGTGATTAAATACCACCAAAAGAAAGCTCTATTTGTGTGAAAAAAAGGACGCAAATTTCATTTGGGTACAGTGTTGCATGACTGAGTAATTGTCATTCAAAGTGTGAGAGCGCTGAATGCTGAAAATTGGTCTGGTTAGGCAAGTGGTTAAAGTGAATAACTCAAGTTCACTATATGGACCATTTATGGACCACTTATATACACTTTATTTAAACATGTTGATCATATCCCCCCTTAATCTCCTCTTCTCTAGAGTGAATAAATTCAGTTCTTCTAATCTTTCCTAATAGCTGAGCTCCTCCATGACTCTTATGAGTTTGGTTGCTCTACTCTGCACTTTCTCCAGTTCCCTGATATCCTTTTTGAGAACTGGTGCCCAAAACTGAACTACATATTCCAGATGAGGTCTTACTAATGATTTGTACAGGAATAACATTATATATCTCTCTCTGGAGTCTATACCTCTTTTAATACACATATACTGTTAGAAATTATTTTGTTCAAGAAGAAAAAAACCCATGCGGCTCTTTCTAGTTTTCTTGTCACTGTGGTTGAAAATGAATGTCGATTTCACACACTATTATTATATACAGGATTTATATAGCATTATTATTATACAGGATTTATATAGCACCAACAGTTTACGCAGTGCTTTACAACATGAGGGAAGACAGTACAGTTACAATATAATTCAATACAGGAGGAATCAGAAGACTCTGCTCTAATGAATATTTGAAAAATGGAGGAAATCTGAGGATATTATAATTCATGGAAATGTCTGGAAACCCAAGGGCAACCCCAACCCCAGCACAAAAGTCGATGTAGTAGGTGGTGCAAAAAAAGGCAAGATAATAGGATTTTTAATACAGCTTACCTGTCAAATCCTTTTCTTGGAGTACATCACGGGACACAGAGCAGCCATAGTAATTATTATGTGGGTTATAAGCCACCTATAGGTGACTGGACACTGGCAAACCCAAAGACAGGAAGTCCCCTCTATATAACCCCTCCCATACAGGAAGTACCTCAGTTTTGTAGCAAAGCAATGTATATCCCAGCAAGAGGGGAGGGACCTCTGTGTCCCGTGATGTACTCCAAGAAAAGGATTTTACAGGTAAGCTGTATTAAAAATACTATTTTCTTTTTCATACATCAAAGGACACAGAGCAGCTTTAGTAATTACTATGTTGGATGTCCCAAAGCAATGCCCCTAAGGAGAAGGAGACACCATCATAAAAACTGCCACCAAAGAAGGACCTACTCTGCTATTTGTAATACGCTGAGGCTAAAGGCAGTATCTTCTACGTGATTGACATTGACCTGGTAAAACCCTGCTCCAAGAGCAAATGTAAGGCAAAGACTGACGACTCCGTGACAGACCCAGACAGTCCCAAGAGGTCCTAAAGATGGAACAAACCACCTCTGAGACTGCCCTAAGTTTTACAGGCCTTATATACTCTCAAAACCCAGCAGCCTCAGATGCCTCCCTCACCCCGGTGGGGAAAGATTACAGCATCTGGTATCCCCCGGCAGTTTCCATCTATATAATAACCAGGCTTGATCCTGCTTAGGCTTCGATCAACCGAGATCAGGCATGAATAAGGTGATGTGGCTGCAGTCTGACGAAAAATGAATGCCCCAGGACCCACTGCAAATGCCAAATACCACAGTGGCTCATATGCACCCGAAACCACTGTCCATCGGGGGATGTGGACACCGCCAGACCCCTGAACCTGAGAGTGGTGCTCCTGCCTCTCTTTTCTGGAACGTTTAACTGGTATAACAGGTAATAAACACTCCTCCAAGGATGCAGGCCTAAAAAAAATGTTGGTTTACCTCTAAGCAACCCCTTAGGTATGCAAACATGCAGGTATACAAGTGTTCTTACCATTCATGCATTTATGTATGCAGTACAGGGTCAATAAGCTCATATGCATGTACCCTCAGGCAAACAAGCACCCAGGCAAATAGGCCCATATGCATGTAGTCTTATGCAACTAAGCACATAGGTAAATAGTGCCAGAAAACAAGTACATATGTATACAGTTTAATGTAATAAACATACGTATGCAGTACAAATGAAAAACATGCCAGCATGTGTTTAACCAATATGTCTCCATGGAAGCATTGTTTATTGAAGCATGTGCTCATGCAAATATGCATTTGGGCAGAATATGAAAACGTGTGCTGTACACATGCATTCATGCAACATGTACCCATGGAAACAAGCATTCTCGCAAAGCAGCAAGCATACGTTTATGAAACTGCAAATAAATGCAGACTTACCATTCCTGCTGCAGGATTCTGAACATGACAGGAGTCCAATCTTCACCCATCATGGCGAGCTTTGTCATAAAAGACTTTCAGAGACTGGGTCCCCCTTAATGTGGGGTCCACTCACCTGGACCTGTATAGCACCCTGCAGGAAAGCACCTTGGTCAGAACACTGCACAGGGTTCCATTACGCATGGTCCAGTGCCGTAAGGCTGTATTACATGCAAAACATCGAGGAATCTTCTCTCCTTCCCATGAGGCTAGGTTACCATCCATTTTTGGCTGACAGCTTTTTCGAATGGATCCGATTGAAGTCCATGATTCCTAACAGAACCGTCCAAACTTCCAAGTGTGCTCCAAGAGCACATGTAATCCATAACCATCACCTTGAAGACACTGGGGAAAAACTGCGGTACTTTCTGCATGGGAGGGGTTATCTAGAGGGGGACTTCCTGTCTTTGGGTGTGCCAGTGTCCATTCACCTATAGGTGGCGTATAACCCATATAGTAATAACTATGGCTGCTATGTGTCCCGTGATGTACGATAAAGACACCTTTTTTATTTTTTTATTCTCAGAAACATGTCCTCCCAATATCCATGGTAAGGTTGGTAATTATAGTATGGTGATACCACAACACCAATGCGCAGCTTTAAACATTGGAGGAAAAAATGGAAAAAAGTGCTTATATTCTGTTATGGATTAAATATAAAGGGAAAATATGATAGATTTAAGCCAAATTACTTTGTTTTAATTAGGATGATAACAAAGCATAACACCACTCTTCACAAAGGGTTTAGCAAAAGAGAGAGCCAAGAATAGAATCAGCCTATGATAAAATTGTGAAAGCTGTGAATGAGAAAGAAGCAGTTTTATGGGTTTCCATAATTGGTTATATGAGCAAAATTAAATGTAAATCTTTAAGAAACTCAAGATACTGTTATGAGAAATACAGCATGAATCATTGTCAGCTGACAGTTACTGAAAGAACTTATTATAGATTGCCGGTACAATGTGTGGCCATTCGTTCCATTGTTCTTGCTCACTGTTCTTTTTATAAATATAAGCTGTTTAGTGATTCTTATGATGAAGCCTATAAAAAACAAAGCGTGTCCGAAGCCTTGTTTTGAAGCAAGTGTAAACTAACCGTTGAATGTGTGTTGAAGCCAAAGCAAGTGTAAATGAGCCCCAAGTGTAAACTAGCCCTTACCTTTTACCTGCATTTTTTAAATTGGCTCCACGGTCTTTAAAGAGCATAGCAGGAGCTGCATAACAAAGTATTAAAGAGGAATTTAACCAATTACAGGGCCTATGACCTCTGTCACTCAGGTTAAAGTGTCAGGCTTAGGCAAAGTTAAAAGAACTTGTCAGGAATGAAATGAAATGTGCCTAGGTGTATAGTTATGCTCAGATGGAGAATTCCTGTTAGCCAGACCCGTGCTCATGCGTGCACACATGTGCACGCTGATGCACATGATGGCTCCCACACCCGCCACTAGATTCGTGCCTAGTGTGGTATTTAACCGCTTTATTGCTGGGGGCTTTTACTCCCTTCCTGCTCAGGCATAGTTTCAGCTTTCAGCGCTGTCACACTTTGAATGACAATTGCGCGGTCATGCAACGCTGTACTTAAATGACATTTTTATCATTTTTTTCACACAAATAGAGCTTTATTTTGGTGGTATTTAATTACTAATGGGTTTTTTATTTTTTGCTAAGAAAATGAAAAAATACTGAAAATAAAAAGTTTTCTGTGAGAAAATTTTGTAAATAAGTAATTTTTCTCCTTCACTGATGTGCGCTAATGAGGCTGCACTTATGGGCACTGATAGGCACTGTCGAGGTGGCACTGTTGGGCACTGATGGGAGAGCACTGATGAGGTGGCACTGATGAGGTGGCACTGATGAGGAGGCACTAATATTCAGCACTGATGGGCACTGATATGCAGAACTGATGAGCACTGATAGGTGGCACTGATGGGCACTAAAAGGCGGCACTTATGGGCAAGGATAGGCGACACGGATAGGCACTGATGGGCACTGATTAGCAGTACTGATGGGCAGGCACTGATGGGCACCTAAAGGCAGCAGTGACTGGCACCACTGATGAGCACAGATTGACATCACTGATGTGCACATCGGCTCTTTAATGAGTTTGGGGGGGGTTACCTGAGGTCCTGGGGACACATCAAGCACAGGATCGCCACCCTGCATGCAGCCACAGGCGCGCAAGCGTGGTGAGACTGAGGCGACGTCATATGATGTCGCCCCTTAACAAGAGAGCACCCCGTATATTGTCTATATGGCAGGCAGGAGGTGGTTAAACACCTCTGCTACACTAGGACCTTGCCTTATGGTCTACAGCGTTCTTCTACCTGTTCTGGTGTTTGAGCTCCTGTTGCCGTTTTGATCCGTCTGACCAAGCTTGTACTCTGCCTGAACCAACCCCTGGTTTGCTCTTCGACCAGGTCTCTGCCTGATTCCTCTGCCTGTCTGTCTACCATTGCCAACTCCAGCCTGAACCTGACTACTCTTTTGCATGCTGCTCTCCTTCTGATGTGCCTGCTAGTGACCGACTCAGCTTTCCTGACCCTGCTCTGTGTCACGCCTGTGGTGGCCATCACTACACCTGCTGCCTGCCAAGTACCAGTTGTCTGCCACCTGCCAGGCTGCCAAGTGCCTGCTGCCTGTGACCTGCCAGTCAAGTGCCTGCTGACTGTCTACCAGCCTGTTGCGCCTGCTTCATGATCCAGCCTGCATCTAAGTGAGCACAGACCTCTCATCTGCAGCCGTCATCACCAGAACTGCCAGCACATGTGCAACTCCGGGCTCTTGTGCCTCCAGTTACTTTACTAGGGGTACAGAGCTGGAGGTGTAAGAGATTGCCTTCCTCTCCACATCAGGCTCCATCACCAGGTATGTGACAGAACTAAATAAAGCGTCAATTATCAATGTGCCATATACAACCAGTGATGTAAGTAACTGAGTTAAAATAAACTGAGTTACCTAACGCAGTTACTTTAGAGGGTAACGAGTAATCTAACTGATTACTTTTCCCCTCATGGTAACTCAGTTCCCATTACTTTGGCTTAGTTACCCCAATTACATCTACCGCCACTAGATGGCAGTAGTGTAATTCCGGTGTCCTGCCGAAAAAGTTCCCCCGCAGGATAAGGACCCCCGTGTACTGCGCAGGCGCAGCTCTTGCGCAGTACGAAGGACTACGGAGCTTCCGAAAATTGCCGAACCTAAAAAGCTCTGAGTGAACTCTACACCGCGCAGGTGCAGTTAACATGTAATTGTACGAGGCGATGCCGCACGCTCCTGATGCTCGTGCTACTTTGCAAGGGGCGTCTATCGTGTAACTAAGGGGCGGGTCTAGTATTACTGTAACCAAGGGGCGCATTTATTATTATTGTTATATATCGAGCTCTGCCCATTAATTTAACATTCGCCCTCTTCTGTAGCCATCCGCCCCTTACACAATATAATAATAATAAACCCGCCCCTTACACCATATAATAATAATAGACTTGCCCCTTGCTTACACGCTATAACAGATCTGCCCCTTGGTTAGAGTAATAATAGAGCAGCCCCTTGGTTACACGATATATAACAATAATAATAAATGCGCCCCTTGGTTACAGTAATACTAGACCCGCCCCTTAGTTACATGTATAGAATATTTTTAAAAAAAGTCAGTTACTTTGCTGCGTAACTAATTACTTTTCCAATGTAGTAACTGAGTTACTAATGCAATTACTTTTTTGGGAGAAGTAATTTGTAACTTAACTAATTACTTTTTTAAAGTAAGATGACCAACACTGTATACAACTATGTGTGGATAGTAATCTAAGACAGAATAATTAACTCTGGAAAATAGATCAGACTTATCAGGAGAGCACCTATTTTTAAAACTGGCAGATTTTTACATTGGTTTATTTAGGGGAATGGTGCCTCTTCAATTTACTAAATAATATATTTTTTAATGAAGCATACAAGTCTTTTAATAGCTGACTATCTACTGGTGCTATAAAATGGGTGTGGCTATCCATGAAATACCCAACCAGCCCAGTGATGACTTTAATCAAAACAACTGCAGTGCTGTCTTGTTTATTAGTGTATAAAATACTGCCTACAAGGTTTAGCTGAAATAAGGAAACAGTGCCAAAAGTTTCTCTCAATTTGATGTGTGATTCGATTCACACATCTTCTGCTCTTAAATGCCAAGATATGGCTAAATAAAATTAAATGAACATGGGCCCATTCCAGGCAACCATGCCAGTGGACAGACAGATAGCTGGCAACTGTAGATGTCTTTGGCATATTAAAAGTAATTATTTACTGAAAACAAATTGAAAGGTAAAGGACAAATTATGCAATTCAAGTTTAACCATAAACCTTATGACTGGTGATAAGGGTACTAATAATATGCTTTATCAACAATGTTGCCTAGTATACATCTGGGTATTTATTGTCCCTCCCCCCCTTTTCCCTCAATTCTGTTTAGTTAAATAAAAAAATAGTAAATAACGCTATTCCTCAACACCAATAATATAAGCCCAGTGCATCTCTTCCTTGTTGCTTATGGACTGTGGAAAATATGATCCCCCCCTTACCATCAGATACCAGCTTGTATGCATCTCACAATCACACAGATCCTCAAAGCACCAGCCCTGTGTTGACAAATCTACAGGCAAAATGCAAAAATATATATATATATATTTTTCATTTTGGATAAAGTGGCGGGACTTGCTGTCCATATCACCATTGGAGAGATTCACCCTCTGTATTTGCCCTGGTGGCCATTGTCATCAGCACTCAAAGTGAGGGAAAATGTATATTTTTGAGTTGTCACCAAATCAGGGTGAGAGGGGAAATCTTCTGATGGGGACACTTGTTCTAGTAACAAGAGGGGATTTGTCTTAACTGTTGTACCTATAGGACAGGAAGTGAAGGGAAATGTTCCCAATGTGACATTGATTTTAAAAAAATGACAGGGATATTAACCATTCCTTACTCTTATTAAGTTAAAAATGGCCTTAGTCCTACTTTAAAGATGTAAATCCTTCCCACCATGAGAATCTCTCCACTTAATACAGGGATCACACTGGGGCGTTCCCTTAGAACACAACATCGATTTGTGGGTGGTCTCAGCCTGGGGGGCCCCGTCATTTGGCATAGTATGATCCCACTAGGGTTGCCAGAGGGGGGCGATCTCCCTTTCTCCTCTTGTCTCTCCTGGGTCCTCAGAGCCTTTTTCCCTGGGCGGCTTCCTTAGCTGGGGGAGGTATAGGCATAAGAATGTTTTTGCTCCCCAAAGTCTGGTGGTCAACATTGTTCTTTCCTCTGCCTTTTAGGCAAGTCCCATTTCTATTTTGTCTACCGGATTCACATGACTTGTATACCACTTATCCCCTTTTGCATTTTCAATGTTTCTCTCGGCCATATATAAAAGACTTTCTCTGTTTTGTATTTTTTGAAAAATAAATGACATTGAAAGTAAAGATGGAAATCTTAAAGGGGTTGTAAACCCTCCTTTTTTTTTCTTTTAAATAACAAACATGTCATACTTACCTCCACTGTGCAGTTCTTTTGCACAGAGTGGCCCCGATCCGCCTCTTCTGGGGTTCCCCAGGGGCGCTGGTGGCTCCTCCCTGCATTGAGTGCCCATGTTGAAGAAGGCTCTCCTAAGATGGAGACCCGTGCGGGCACGCTCCCGAGTCCTACTTCTGTGTTCATTCACACAGAATGCAGGACTCGCCCCCGCCCCCCAGCGCCCGAGTCATTGGATTTAATTGACAGCAGCGGGAGCCAATGGCTGTGCTGCTATCAATCTATCCAATCAGGACACGAGACACTGGTGTGCTCATTCGCGGCCGAGAAAGATGGGGGTCAGGTAAGTAAAATGGGGGCTCAGGGAGGCTGCAGCACCACAGAAGGCATATAATGCATTAAGGTGAAAAACCATGAGGGTTTACAACCCCTTTAACTGTGCTGCACCACTGTGTTACATTTAAAATTACCATTCTGCATTTTAGTAAAATACATCTCAGTGATGATGATCTCCTGGACCCTCTTTGTAGCCTGTTTACATGCATGCTATTCATTGATGGCTGCATGGCATTTTACAGAGCAGAATTCCTAAATGTGAAAACAGTGGACCATGCCTGTGTAATTTATGTTAAAACAGGCATTTAGAGTCTCCATCAAAAACCCATGTGACAAGAATACAATATAGAAGCACAACTGGGAAGCTGAACAGTAAGTAACAGTAAGTACCTGAACAGGGACCTTCATAGCAGGATCACCAGACTTTATTTTAATAAATGATGTGGATTCAAAAATATTTAATACATCTTTTGAAATTACATTAACAAGTTAAAGCTTACATGATTATTTAGTGATTGGAGTTACATATACAGTATTTAAAACATGTTGGGGTTAACAAGTGTTTGAGTTTTGAAAGAAAGGGTTCCAAGACTTTGCTGTGGGGAAGTGGGGCTTTTTGAAGAAAATTCATGTGAATGACTGGACCATGGGATTCTAAAAGATTCCAATTAAACTGTTGCCAGGCTGGTTTGCACCAGATGAGTTGTCATGAATTTTACTGGGCTTTCTATTGCTGGTAAAATACAGGAAAGTTAAAGAATGCTTTGGTTTACATTTTACAATTAATGCTTGAGTTTTTAGGAGTAAAACTGATTTTTTAAGAGAATGAAATTGGAAGAAGGCCCTAGACTCACAAAGAGTCACCCTCAGTACCCCATTGGGAACCATGGCGTAAAGGACTGCTCTGCCCTCTGGGCATTAGGGTGCTGTACAGAGGTTGATTATCAAATTGAAAATATATAGTAAATGACATGCTTTTATGTGTAATAGAAGGTTCATGTTGGCCGGGTGGGATGGTCATCCCCTTTGAGAAGCAGCAATCTGCTAACACATCTCTTGAAAATCACAATTAAGATCGCTTTAAAAGGGTAGCCAAACTCCAAGTCTGTAGGCAAGTCAACAAATAGTGGGTATGAGCCTCAAATAAATAATAAATCCATGTGTCCAGGCACATCCAAACATGGTGGTGTTGAACTTCAGATGTAAATGCAATCACATCAAGGTCACATTTTTAGGGTTGTTGAACTCTGCATCTGTAGGCACATCCAAGTGAAGTAAGGCGAAACCTTAAAAAAATAACTGCAAACACGGTTATTATCATTTTTGCAGTGGTCAAGCTCCATGTCCGCAGGCCAATAATTAAATAACTGTGGTGGGAGAGCATAGTTGCCAACTGTCCTGGATTTGTCAGGACAGTCCTGCATCTTTGGCAATGTCCAGAGATTACAGCCTCAACTTCAATAGTGCCAGCTGTCCATCAACACTATACACTTGTGCAGAGACGCCCACAATGCTGATGAAGGGTGCTCATTGGCTGAGGCAACAATAAGTGGAGCTACTAGGGCAAACTGGACAGGAATGGCATATGCCTCTACAATACTTGGGAGCCAATGTATACTCTATGCCTCCCTTTCAGAGGGGCACCTGAATCTGGAAGTACTAGCATCAATGCATTGTAGAAAGAAGTCTATCACTAATGCTTTGCATAAGTTCCTTTGACAAGACAGCACCACAAAAGAAATCAAGAATGAAAGACTTGCTTCTGCAAAGTTCCTAAGCAAAGTGGATCAGTGTTAATAGGCAGATGCAGGTACAGCTCTGACAGAGGTCTGAAACAGGGGTTTTATAGCCAGGAAAATTAGGCACTTCATGGAACTTTTCAGGTGGAAAACATAGGGATTGAGTTTATTATGCCCAATATTTCTGTAGGAAAGAGCCCACCTTCCTCCCCTTGCTGAAACATTGGCTGTAATGCAATCTGCCTTATGTGATGTGCCGATGTGCCTGTTAAATGCTTAATTTTTCTGGCTATAACCTCACTGCTTCTTTGCAAAGTTACAACCCCCCCCCCCCCCCCAGCGCCACACTTGCCAATTATGGCCTTATTCTTTTCTTCTGGAAACCTGGAACCTCCAATACTCTACATTAGGGATGAGCCGAACACCCCCGGGTTCGGTTCGCACCAGAACCTTCGAACCGACCGAAAGTTTGCGAGAATTTTCGAACCCTATACGTTATAATGGACGCGAACGTTCGAAATCAAAAGTGCTAATTACAACGGCCAATATGCATGTTAATGTCATAAAACAGGTTTGGGGACCCGGGTCCTGCCCCAGGGGACATATATCAATGCAAAAAGAACTTTTAAAAACTAACGTTTTTTCGGGAGCAGTCATTTTAATGATGCATAAAGTGAAAAAAAAAAAAGTGAAATTTTCCTTTAAATATGGTACCTGGGGGGTGTCTAAAGTATGCCTGTGAAGTGGCATGTGTTTCCCGTGTTTAGAACTGTCCTTGCACAAAATGACATTTGTAAAGGAAAAAAAGAAGCCATTTAAAAACACTTGCGGCTTTAGGTTTGTTCTTAAGTAGAATCTGAACAGGTACATTATGAAGTGTAGCTCCATCCCAAAAAAATCTATTTTTAAGCTTTTTGGAGAACATAGGGAGGGGTTATCACCCCTGTAACATTTGCTGTCTTTGCACATCTGTTCAGAACATGTCACCTAACTTTCCGTCCCAATGACAAATGTTTTTGGAAAAAGTGGGGTTTTAATTGAAACAAGGATTGGTGATAAAGTATCAGTAGAGAGGAGATACCTTTTTCCCAAATTAAATCTAACAGGATAGAATTTCCCTTCCTAGGGGTAGATTTCCTCTCACTTCCTGTTTTCTCTTTCCATTTGCAAGTAGGAGTCGTTTGTAAGTTGGATGTTTGAAAGTAGGGGCCTGGCGTATATACTCTGCAGAAATTTGCCCTATTAGATGTTGGTGTAGCCACAAGACTGGTGGGCACAGGAATGGGCCCTGCTGTGAGTTAATAGATCAAGATTTGTAATTGCATGCACCTGTTGAACAGGGCAGAAAAATTGGGGGTGGTGGTGGTGGTGGTGGACGGTGTTGCCACAAGACTGTAAGCTCTCACAGTTACTCTTGGTGGGCGCAGGAATAGGCCCTGCTGTGAGTTATTAGATCAAGATTTGTAATTGCAAGCACCTGATGAACAGGGCAGAAAAATTGGGCCTTTGGCGGTGGTGGTGGACGGTGTTGCCACAAGACTGTAGGCCCTCATAGTTACTCTTGGTGGGCGCAGGAATGGGCCCTGCTGTGAGTTATTAGATCAAGATTTGTAATTGCAAGCACCTGATGAACAGGGCAGAAAAATTGGGCCTTTGGCGGTGGTGGTGGACGGTGTTGCCACAAGACTGTAGGCCCTCATAGTTACTCTTGGTGGGCGCAGGAATGGGCCCTGCTGTGAGTTATTAGATCAAGATTTGTAATTGCAAGCACCTGATGAACAGGGCAGAAAAATTGGGCCTTTGGCGGTGGTGGTGGACGGTGTTGCCACAAGACTGTAGGCCCTCATAGTTACTCTTGGTGGGCGCAGGAATGGGCCCTGCTGTGAACTATTAGATCAATATTTGTAATTACCCGCCCCTGTTAAACAGGGGCTGAAAAATTGTGCCTTAGGCACTGGTGCTGGTGCCACAACACTGCAACCCCTCACAGATACTGTACTTGGAGCACAGCAGTCACACGTGTTGCGAAGCATTTTTTTAAAAAATTGTAATTACCCGCCCCTGTTAAACAGGGGCTGAAAAATTGTGCCTTAGGCACTGGTGCTGGTGCCACAACACTGCAACCCCTCACAGATACTGTACTTGGAGCACAGCAGTCACACGTGTTGCGAAGCATTTTTTTAAAAAATTGTAATTACCCGCCCCTGTTAAACAGGGGCTGAAAAATTGTGCCTTAGGCACTGGTGCTGGTGCCACAACACTGCAACCCCTCACAGATACTGTACTTGGAGCACAGCAGTCACACGTGTTGCGAAGCATTTTTTTAAAAATTGTAAGTACACGCCCCTGTTAAACAGGGGCTGAAAAATTGTGCCTTAGGCACTGGTGCTGGTGCCACAACACTGCAACCCCTCACAGATACTGTACTTGGAGCACAGCAGTCACACGTGTTGCGAAGCATTTTTTTAAAAAATTGTAATTACCCGCCCCTGTTAAACAGGGGCTGAAAAATTGTGCCTTAGGCACTGGTGCTGGTGCCACAACACTGCAACCCCTCACAGATACTGTACTTGGAGCACAGCAGTCACACGTGTTGCGAAGCATTTTTTAAAAAAATTGTAAGTACACGCCCCTGTTAAACAGGGGCTGAAAAATTTGCCTTAGGCACTGGTGCTGGTGCCACAACACTGCAACCCCTCACAGATACTGTACTTGGAGCACAGCAGTCACACGTGTTACGAAGCATTTTTTTATAAAAATTGTATGTACACGCCCTGTTAAACAGGGGCTGAAAAATTGTGCCTTAGGCACTGGTGTGGTGGCATGGATCATTGAGGAGGAGGAAGAGGATAGTCAGTGAACATAAGAGGACAGTCACTCAGCATCAGCATAGGCAGTCTTGAAGGGATGTGACATTAAAAATTATTCGGTTATATCCGCCTCAGGTGCCTGGTAGCTGGTGGTGATCCAAGACTGATTCATTTTGATGAAGGTCAGTCGATCAACCGAGGCGGTGGACAGGCGCACCCTATGATCGGTGACAAATCCTCCAGCAGCACTGAATGTGCGTTCGGAAAGAACGCTGGAGGCAGGACAGGCCAGTAGCTCAATTGCATACTGTGCAAGCTCTGGCCAGTGATCCATCCTCAGGACCCAGTAAGCCAGAGGATTTTCGGTGGGAAAGGTGTCCAAGTCTGACCTTGCCCCAAGGTATTCCTGCACCATGTATATCAGACGCTGGCGATGGTTGCTGGAACCGATCATACCTTGGGGCTGCGGACTAAAAAATTGTCTGAACGCATCGGTCAGACGTCCACCTTCCCCACCGCTCCTTCTGCTACTGACCGAAGCCTCAGCAACTCGTCGCCCAGGACCAGGAGTTTGTAGCCTCCCAGTTTCTGGGAACGCGTTGCACAGACCTTTCTGCAAGGCCTCCCTGAGATGTCTCATCCTCTGCTCCCTCTGCGACGGCAAGATAAGGTCCGCAACCTTACCCTTGTACCGCGGATCAAGGAGAGTGGCCAGCCAGTAATGGTCCTCTCCTTGATCCGAAGAACACGAGGATCCTTCCGCAGGCTTTGCAGGATCAGGGAGGCCATGCAGCGTAGGTTAGCTGAGGCATTCGGTCCGGAGTCTTCTGGGTCACTGAGGATGACATGATCGCCAGCCACCTCCTCCCAGCCACGTACAAGTCCACTGGTTTGTTGGGACTGTACATCATCCCTAAAAGACTGCTGCTGCTGATGCTGAGTGCCAGGCTCCACCTCCATGCTCACACAATCCTCCTCCTCCTCCTCCTCCTCCTCCTCCTCATCCTCTTCCTGTGTGATGGGTGGGACAGAATGAACACTGTTCGGATAAAGGGGGCCTTGAGAGGCAAGGAAGTCCTCCTCTTCCTGCCTCTGTTCTGCCTCAAGTGCCCTGTCCATTATCCCACGCAGCGTATGCTCCAACAGGTGGACAAGAGGGACAGTGTCACTGATGCATGCACTGTCACTGCTCACCATCCTCGTGGCCTCCTCAAATGGTGAGAGGACAGTGCATGCATCCCTGATCATGCTCCACTGACGTGGGGAAAAAAAACCAAGCTCCCCTGACCCTGTCCTGGTGCCATAGTCGCAAAGGTACTCATTGATGGCCCTCTGCTGCGTGTGCAGTCGCTGCAGCATGGCCAACGTTGAGTTCCACCTGGTGGGCATGTCACATATTAGGCGGTTCTTGGGCAGGTTCAGCTCCTTTTGCAGCTCAGTCAGCCGAGCACTGGCATTATAAGATCGGCGGAAATGCACACAGACTTTCCTGGCCTGCCTCAGGACATCCTGTAAGCCTGGGAACCTGCCCAAGAACCGCTGCACCACCAGGTTGAGGACGTGAGCCATGCAGGGCACATGGGTGAGCTGCCCCTGTCGCAGGGCGGAGAGGAGGTTGGTGCCATTGTCTGACGTGGCGTCAACCACCTCTCGGCCTGCCCCTGCAGAGCTGCCAGAACCTCTGGCCCAGTGTGGCTCCTGTCCCCCAAACACACCAGCGCAAGCACGGCATGGCATCTTTTTGCCTGCGTACTTGCGTAGCCCCTTGTACGCCTACGGAGCACCGCTGGTTCCAAGGACAGAGCACTGGAGGAAGAAGAAGAGGAGGGGGTGGAGGAGAGAGGTGTGTCACAACCAGTAGCAGTAGTAGCGTTTTGGAGGCGTGGTGGCGGAACAACCTCCAACACTACTGCACCTTGTCCTGCATCCCTCCCAGCTGCCAATAGAGTGACCCAATGGGCCGTGAAAGAAAGGTACCGTCCCTGTCCATGCCTGCTGGACCATGAGTCAGCGGTAATATGCACCTTACCGCTCACCGCCCTGTCCAGCGAGGCATGGACATTGCCCTCCACATGCCGGTAGAGAGACGGAATCGCCTTCCGTGAGAAAAAGTGGCGTTTGGGAACCTGCCACTGAGGAACCGCACATTGAACAAACTCACGGAAGGGGGCCGAGTCTACCAACTGAAAAGGCAGCAGTTGAAGTGCTAGCAATTTAGCCAGGCTAGCATTCAACCGCTGGGCATGTGGATGGCTGGGAGTGTACTTCTTTCTACGGTCCAGCAGCTGGGGCAGGGAAATTTGCCTGCTGCAATCGGACGTCGGTGTACTGCAAGTACTTGGTTGTGACACACCTAATTCTACACCTTCAGTCCTCTCAGAGCAGCTTTCAGAGAGGACTGAAGGTGTAGTGGGGATGGAGATCCCAGCTGAGGAGGAGCAAGGAGAGGTCCACTTAGTTCTTTGGTGTGGGTCTTTTATGTGTGCCTGCCAACGAGCTGCATGGCAGGTCGCCATATGTCTGGTCATGCTTGTGGTGCCCAAGCGGCTGATGTTTTGGCCACGCGAGATACGCTTGAGACAAATATTGCAAATAGCAGTGGTGCGATCTGATGCACTCGTCTCAAAAAAGGCCCACACCAAAGAACTTTTCTGATAACGTGCAGAGGCAGCGCCCTGCACAGGCGGAGCTCTGCGGTGTTGTACAGTTGCTGTGCTGGCCTCTACCTGGCCTCCAGGGGGCATCCTGCCTCGTTGGACATGTGACGCCGCATCCTCCTCCTCCTCGTCCTCCTCCTCATCCTCTCTCCCTTCAGGCACCCACGTGGAGTCAGTGACCTCATCATCCCCTCCCTCTTCACCACTAGAGCAAACCTGGCAGTAAGCTGCAGCTGGTGGAACAGTACTGCCAGATTCCTCAAGCTGGGTATCATCATCCGAGCCTACGAATCGTTGGGCATCCTCCTGGAGCATGTACCCAACACTGTGCTCAAAGAGTTCGGGGGACTCCTCAGGAGGACATGGTGGGTCTAGGGAAGGGGTGGCTGATGATGCTCTGCCAGTACCCTGAGCCTGGGTGAGAGAGGATGAGGAGGATGAGGAGGGCTTGGTCATCCATTCTACCAAGCCTTCAGCATGATGCGGCTCCACATGTCCAGCTGCCGAAAACAAAGACGCGCGTGTCCCATGGCCACGTGCTGATGACGATGCACGACCACGTCCACGGCCACGGCCACGTCCACTAGAAACAGAGCCTGCCTGCCCTGTGTTCTTGGCTCTGCACGCTCTGCCTCCCCTTGACGGTCTTCCAGCCATTGTAGTCGGTAGTCCTGTGGGTGCTGCTGAGAAGAATATATAGGAGCTCTGTGTGATGCCACTAACACACTAGAAGTCCTATGGGTGCTTCTGCAAAGAAAATAGAGGAGCTCTGTGTGATGCCACTAACACACTAGAAGTCCTGTGGGTGCTGCTGAGAAGAAAATATAGGAGCTCTGTGTGATGCCACTAAACACACTAGAAGTCCTATGGGTGCTTCTGCAAAGAAAATAGAGGAGCTCTGTGTGATGCCACTAACACACTAGAAGTCCTGTGGGTGCTTCTGCAAAGAAAATAGAGGAGCTCTGTGTGATGCCACTAACACACTAGAAGTCCTGTGGGTGCTGCTGAGAAGAAAATATAGGAGCTCTGTGTGATGCCACTAACACACTAGAAGTCCTATGGGTGCTTCTGCAAAGAAAATAGAGGAGCTCTGTGTGATGCCACTAACACACTAGAAGTCCTATGGGTGCTGCTGAGAAGAAAATATAGGAGCTCTGTGTGATGCCACTAACACACTAGAAGTCCTATGGGTGCTTCTGCAAAGAAAATAGAGGAGCTCTGTGTGATGCCACTAACACACTAGAAGTCCTGTGGGTGCTTCTGCAAAGAAAATAGAGGAGCTCTGTGTGATGCCACTAACACACTAGAAGTCCTATGGGTGCTTCTGCAAAGAAAATAGAGGAGCTCTGTGTGATGCCACTAACACACTAGAAGTCCTGTGGGTGCTGCTGAGAAGAAAATATAGGAGCTCTGTGTGATGCCACTAACACACTAGAAGTCCTATGGGTGCTTCTGCAAAGAAAATAGAGGAGCTCTGTGTGATGCCACTAACACACTAGAAGTCCTGTGGGTGCTTCTGCAAAGAAAATAGAGGAGCTCTGTGTGATGCCACTAACACACTAGAAGTCCTATGGGTGCTTCTGCAAAGAAAATAGAGGAGCTCTGTGTGATGCCACTAACACACTAGAAGTCCTGTGGGTGCTGCTGAGAAGAAAATATAGGAGCTCTGTGTGATGCCACTAACACACTAGAAGTCCTATGGGTGCTTCTGCAAAGAAAATAGAGGAGCTCTGTGTGATGCCACTAACACACTAGAAGTCCTGTGGGTGCTTCTGCAAAGAAAATAGAGGAGCTCTGTGTGATGCCACTAACACACTAGAAGTCCTGTGGGTGCTGCTGAGAAGAAAATAGAGGAGCTCTGTGTGATGCCACTAACACACTAGAAGTTCTAAAGGTGCTTCTGGGAAGAAAATATAGGTCTGTGTGATGGGACTAACACACTTCAAGTCCTATAGGTGCTTCTGGGAACAAAATATAGGATCTCTGTGTGATGGGACTAACACACTTCAAGTCCTATGGGTGCTTCTGGGAAGAAAATATAGGTCTGTGTGATGGGACTAACACACTTCAAGTCCTATAGGTGCTTCTGGGAACAAAATATAGGATCTCTGTGTGATGGGACTAACACACTTCAAGTCCTATAGGTGCTTCTGGGAACAAAATATATGATCTCTGTGTGATGGGACTAACACACTTCAAGTCCTATAGGTGCTTCTGGGAACAAAATATATGATCTCTGTGTGATGGGACTAACACACTTCAAGTCCTATAGGTGCTTCTGGGAAGAAAATATAGGTCTGTGTGATGGGACTAACACACTTCAAGTCCTATAGGTGCTTCTGGGAACAAAATATATGATCTCTGTGTGATGGGACTAACACACTTCAAGTCCTATGGGTGCTTCTGGGAACAAAATATATGATCTCTGTGTGATGGGACTAACACACTTCAAGTCCTATGGGTGCTTCTGGGAAGAAAATATAGGTCTGTGTGATGGGACTAACACACTTCAAGTCCTATAGGTGCTTCTGGGAACAAAATATAGGATCTCTGTGTGATGGGACTAACACACTTCAAGTCCTATGGGTGCTTCTGGGAAGAAAATATAGGTCTGTGTGATGGGACTAACACACTTCAAGTCCTATAGGTGCTTCTGGGAACAAAATATAGGATCTCTGTGTGATGGGACTAACACACTTCAAGTCCTATGGGTGCTTCTGGGAAGAAAATATAGGTCTGTGTGATGGGACTAACACACTTCAAGTCCTATAGGTGCTTCTGGGAACAAAATATAGGATCTCTGTGTGATGGGACTAACAGACTTCAAGTCCTATAGGTGCTTCTGGGAACAAAATATATGATCTCTGTGTGATGGGACTAACACACTTCAAGTCCTATAGGTGCTTCTGGGAAGAAAATATATGATCTCTGTGTGATGGGACTAACACACTTCAAGTCCTATAGGTGCTTCTGGGAAGAAAATATAGGTCTGTGTGATGGGACTAACACACTTCAAGTCCTATAGGTGCTTCTGGGAACAAAATATATGATCTCTGTGTGATGGGACTAACACACTTCAAGTCCTATAGGTGCTTCTGGGAAGAAAATATATGATCTCTGTGTGATGGGACTAACACACTTCAAGTCCTATAGGTGCTTCTGGGAACAAAATATATGATCTCTGTGTGATGGGACTAACACACTTCAAGTCCTATAGGTGCTTCTGGGAAGAAAATATAGGTCTGTGTGATGGGACTAACACACTTCAAGTCCTATAGGTGCTTCTGGGAACAAAATATATGATCTCTGTGTGATGGGACTAACACACTTCAAGTCCTATAGGTGCTTCTGGGAAGAAAATATATGATCTCTGTGTGATGGGACTAACACACTTCAAGTCCTATAGGTGCTTCTGGGAACAAAATATATGATCTCTGTGTGATGGGACTAACACACTTCAAGTCCTATAGGTGCTTCTGGGAAGAAAATATAGGTCTGTGTGATGGGACTAACACACTTCAAGTCCTATAGGTGCTTCTGGGAAGAAAATATAGGTCTGTGTGATGGGACTAACACACTTCAAGTCCTATAGGTGCTTCTGGGAACAAAATATATGATCTCTGTGTGATGGGACTAACACACTTCAAGTCCTATGGGTGCTTCTGGGAACAAAATATATGATCTCTGTGTGATGGGACTAACACACTTCAAGTCCTATGGGTGCTTCTGGGAAGAAAATATAGGTCTGTGTGATGGGACTAACACACTTCAAGTCCTATAGGTGCTTCTGGGAACAAAATATAGGATCTCTGTGTGATGGGACTAACACACTTCAAGTCCTATGGGTGCTTCTGGGAAGAAAATATAGGTCTGTGTGATGGGACTAACACACTTCAAGTCCTATAGGTGCTTCTGGGAACAAAATATAGGATCTCTGTGTGATGGGACTAACACACTTCAAGTCCTATGGGTGCTTCTGGAAGAAAATATAGGTCTGTGTGATGGGACTAACACACTTCAAGTCCTATAGGTGCTTCTGGGAACAAAATATAGGATCTCTGTGTGATGGGACTAACACACTTCAAGTCCTATAGGTGCTTCTGGGAACAAAATATATGATCTCTGTGTGATGGGACTAACACACTTCAAGTCCTATAGGTGCTTCTGGGAAGAAAATATATGATCTCTGTGTGATGGGACTAACACACTTCAAGTCCTATAGGTGCTTCTGGGAAGAAAATATAGGTCTGTGTGATGGGACTAACACACTTCAAGTCCTATAGGTGCTTCTGGGAACAAAATATATGATCTCTGTGTGATGGGACTAACACACTTCAAGTCCTATAGGTGCTTCTGGGAAGAAAATATATGATCTCTGTGTGATGGGACTAACACACTTCAAGTCCTATAGGTGCTTCTGGGAACAAAATATATGATCTCTGTGTGATGGGACTAACACACTTCAAGTCCTATAGGTGCTTCTGGGAAGAAAATATAGGTCTGTGTGATGGGACTAACACACTTCAAGTCCTATAGGTGCTTCTGGGAACAAAATATATGATCTCTGTGTGATGGGACTAACACACTTCAAGTCCTATAGGTGCTTCTGGGAAGAAAATATATGATCTCTGTGTGATGGGACTAACACACTTCAAGTCCTATAGGTGCTTCTGGGAACAAAATATATGATCTCTGTGTGATGGGACTAACACACTTCAAGTCCTATAGGTGCTTCTGGGAAGAAAATATAGGTCTGTGTGATGGGACTAACACACTTCAAGTCCTATAGGTGCTTCTGGGAACAAAATATATGATCTCTGTGTGATGGGACTAACACACTTCAAGTCCTATAGGTGCTTCTGGGAAGAAAATATATGATCTCTGTGTGATGGGACTAACACACTTCAAGTCCTATAGGTGCTTCTGGGAAGAAAATATATGATCTCTGTGTGATGGGACTAACACACTTCAAGTCCTATAGGTGCTTCTGGGAAGAAAATATAGGTCTGTGTGATGGGACTAACACACTTCAAGTCCTATAGGTGCTTCTGGGAACAAAATATATGATCTCTGTGTGATGGGACTAACACACTTCAAGTCCTATAGGTGCTTCTGGGAAGAAAATATATGATCTCTGTGTGATGGGACTAACACACTTCAAGTCCTATAGGTGCTTCTGGGAACAAAATATATGATCTCTGTGTGATTGGACTAACACACTTCAAGTCCTATAGGTGCTTCTGGGAAGAAAATATAGGTCTGTGTGATGGGACTAACACACTTCAAGTCCTATAGGTGCTTCTGGGAACAAAATATATGATCTCTGTGTGATGGGACTAACACACTTCAAGTCCTATAGGTGCTTCTGGGAAGAAAATATAGGAGCTCTGCCTGCCTGCCTGCCACGAACACACTACAAGTCCTATAGGTGCTTCTGGGAACAAAATATAGGAGCTCTGCCTGCCTGCCAGGAACACACTACAAGTCCTATAGGTGCTTCTGGGAACAAAATATAGGAGCTCTGCCTGCCTGCCAGGAACACACTACAAGTCCTATAGGTGCTTCTGGGAACAAAATATAGGAGCTCTGCCTGCCTGCCAGGAACACACTACAAGTCCTATAGGTGCTTCTGGGAACAAAATATAGGAGCTCTGCCTGCCTGCCACGAACACACTACAAGTCCTATAGGTGCTTCTGGGAACAAAATATAGGAGCTCTGCCTGCCTGCCACGAACACACTACAAGTCCTATAGGTGCTTCTGGGAACAAAATATAGGAGCTCTGCCTGCCTGCCACGAACACACTACAAGTCCTATAGGTGCTTCTGGGAACAAAATATAGGAGCTCTGCCTGCCTGCCACGAACACACTACAAGCCCCTCTTTCTAAATCAATCTTTGTAAATGAATCTATCTAACTCAATCTCTCTAAGTAAATCTCTCTAACTAACTAAATCCAGCAGAGTGTCACAGATCTATCCTGCTCTATCTACGCCGGAACAGCATGTGACCGGCGCAGACGGCGTGGCGGCCTTTTATAGGGGGGGCGTGTACTAAAGCCCCTGAGCTGTAATTGGCTACAGGCGTCCTGCCTGTAGCCAATTATGGCTCTTCGAGTTTCCGGGGCTGTGATTGGCCAAGCATGCGGGGTCACAGTGCATGCTTGGCCAATCATTAGCCAGCAATGCACTGCGCCGGCCGCGCCGGCCGCAATGCATTGCGGGGCCGCTCGCATCACACGAACGTGATGCGAGCGGCCAAAATAGTTCTGGGCTCGCCGAGCGAGCGAACACCCGGTGCTCGATGCGAACATGGGTTCGCATCGAGCACCGGGCCCATCCCTACTCTACATCCTCTCCTCATTGCAGCATTGCAAATTTACAAGAGAGGAAGCTGAGGCCGGCACTTTAGCTGTCATTTTCTGCAAAGCTCTTCAGGGGTCTAAATATCTCAGACATGTCCATTAAGAGAACCTGTAACAACAGTAAAACCTAACAAGAAGAAAACATGTATTCTATTGTTTTCCCACCCTTTCCACGCTTTTCCTTACCCTATGTCTTACACAGTTGTCTCTAACACATCTAGCTATCATAGCATCCTCAAATGTCTCCTGTACAGTCATACTCACCACATTACTCTCCTATACATACAGTAATTCCCACCATCACCACAACCCCCACACTCCACACCTGGATTTAGTACTTGCCATTGTAAACTTCTGCACTTCTTACTTTCAGATACTGGCCACTGTCATACCTTTTTGCCACTCCTCAACTGCGCTGCATAATGGACATTATCATACCATTTACAATCTCTTGCACACACTGTCCTATGTCATATCCTCTATACTACCGGAAGACTTTATGAAGCATGAAAAGCACATATTTTTTAAAATTATATTTGTCCTAGCATTTGTGCCTCAATATTTAGCACAGTGCTTTAGTTTTCAGTGTACTCCCAGGCTCTATCTTTCTAAAATATAGCAAAGTAGAGGAAACCATGTGGATTAAAGCAACACTTTTGGCCACATCCAATTTTTGTATTGGTCCCCTCAAGGTGTACCTACATTTTTTTTTCAAATTTTCACATCTATGGGATAGTGTACTAAATTTATGCAGCAACTATTTGCTTAATTTTTTTATTGACCCATTGTATATTTTTCTTTTTATTCAAATAAATAAGGGCCTTGAAAAAAATGCCTTGAAAAATGAAATGCATTTGATAGTACTTTTTAATACCTGTGCATTAATGCTCGCATTTTCATGCACTCGTTTTTTCCATTTTTACACTTTATTTATTAATGAAGGTTCTTTTTTCTAGGTTTATGATTGCAACCATTTTTTGTGATAAAACTTACAATCTGGCTCTCCATTTTAAGAGCACTCTGGCGCATTGACGATAGCTTATTTTATCACACTTTGGCTCATTCATCCAAGAGCACTTTGGCATGTTCTTTTTGCTCTGTCTGGTTCAGATCAGAGAGTCCTGGCAAACAATAAATAGGATTAAGTAATCTAAAGCCTTTCAAATTAGACATTTCTACACTAGCAACATCTGAGCATGTTTAGATTCTGGAAAATATATTAGACTTTCCAGGGTTTCACCAATTTTAAATACTGACAGTCACATATAGGCCCTGATAAAGTATATTGTTTTAGTTTAAGCTGAATTTATTTTTACATAGATTACATTGGGTTATTCACAGTGGATGGTGCATATTTAGTTTGTTGAAAAATTATTTTGTTTGTTTAATGGAACACCCAAGTCTTTGATGATTTATCAATGTATTAAGTCTTCCAATCATGCATATTCTTGCTCAGTGACTTTAACACAGATGTTAAGATCAGTGATCTTCCTTTCTTTGCCAAATTTCACAGCCACCATGATCATAAGTTACCAGGACACATTGCATGATAGCACAGGTGCACATGTTACTCGGCTGAAGCTGCAGTTGTAATTTTTGGTGATGTGTTGATCTGTACTAGTAAAAGCTGCTTACAGCAATATTGTCTCCTTTCCTCTATTCCATAGTGTTTAACTGATTTTCGAATTTGCAAATTTACAAGTTTATGAATTTGCGAATTTTTGAATTTATGAATATTTGGAAAAATTTGTTAAATGGGACATTCCAAATGAATGAATTTGTCGAAATTTGTTAAAAAACGAATTCAATACTAAACAAATTGCAGATATCTATTGCTTTCATCCCTCTACTGTTGAGATCTAATAGAAATAATATATGTAATTCATGTACAGTAAGAGTTCATAGTGACTAACAGAATGGAGGGAAAATCTGAATAATTTGTGACAGGTTGCTATTTATGAGCCGTTCAGATTCTCATTAAGTAAAATGTGGGTTTCATTTACTAGAACCATTGACACTTTTCTGTATATAAAACAGCTGTTATCAGGCAGCTGCCAATTTATAACTATGCCAAAAATGTAAGAAAAATCACACCCAAGGCCAGTTTAATAAAACTAAAGAATAGGGTTTTGATTGGTTGACTCAAGGCAATTTATAAGTAATTGGATGATAGGTGGCTCTGTCCTGAAAAAGCAATCTAAATAATGTTCTTTTAGATAACCTTATTGTCACAAAATTTGTCTTGTAAAATGGAAATAACCGGAGTCTTACTGCGGCTGGGTGAGTTTAGTGTTTGACACCCCTCAAAGCTCACTTTGTGTATCTTCAGCTGCAGCTTTGGTATTTCTAAGCTGCCGTGCTCCAACCAAATATAGATGTGTCTATAAACCGAGCTGTAGAGAATACACCTAGTGCCGCAATTTCAAATCTTAACAGTCTTACTCACTTTCATGGGTGAGCACCCAAATATGAAAGTTAAGTTTTGTACTGTGCCCATTCACAAATACATATGGTTAACAGGTTCTGCCCAATGAGAGGATGCATATTTGGGCCCTTATAGAATGTTTATTAAAGAGTTGTTGTCCAATTCAGCAGTTGCATATAGCTACTGACTTCTTGCTGGTTGAATTTGTCGAAATTTGTTAAAAAACAAATTCGGAACTAAACAAATTGCCCATATATGTTGCTTTCATCCCTCTACTATTGACATCTAATAGAAATATTATATGTAATTCATGTACAGTAAGAGTTCATAGTGCCTAACAGAATGGAGGGAAAATCTGAATAATTTGTGACAGGTTGCTATTTATGAGCCGTTCAGATTCTCATTAAGTTGTTGTTCAATTCAGCAGTTGCATATAGCTACTGACTTCTTGCTGGTTGTCTAGTTGTCATTTTTTACTGCCTGCTACTGACCTGTGCCTAGTCTGGTGCCATGTCTTGGTGATATAATTTGGTACTGGCATTATGTTTAACTGACAAAATTATGCAAGTACAAGTAAAAGCTACACAAAACTCACAAGTGCAATGGTAGCTGAAAGTCCATGAAGTCAATGGGTTATAGAGGAAGGGAAAAACGCAGAGAATCCCGCAGCTCCCAAGGAACAGACCTGGGATGGAGCCCCCACTGTAACATAGAAGAGAACAGGATTGGGCACAAGGATTAGCAAATATTAAAAACAACACTTTCTTGCGCAGACTCACTTACATTTAAAAAGACTGTGCTCCAAGCTTTCAAGATTGAAAAAGGAGGTGGAGCCTTGGAAACGCGTAGCAGTTCGCTTCCTCTATCCAGTGATGTGCACCTGGTCCCTGTCAGCTGCTCAAGAGCATGGCTGTGGGTGCCACCGAACATACATCCCATAGGAGGGTCCCTGTCTGTAATCATTTGCATGTGGAACTACTGCTGATCCAGGCCCGAGGATTGCTACCTCTGTACAAGCCCTCCACTCGGTGCCACTGGAATTGGAGCACAGTCTTTTTAGATGTAAGTGAGTCGGCACAATAAAGTGCTCTTTTTAATACTTGCTAATCCTTGCGCCCCGTGATGTTCTCTTCTATGTTTAACTGACATCCAGTTTGTATATATGGCATGACTGTAACATCATTTCCAGATTATGCCTCTACTACAAGACCCTCATAAGTATACACATCACACTTAGATATTAGTCAAGAATGGTGGCCATAGACATACTAATGATAAAAATTTTGAAAAACTACTCCAAAGCAAAATCATATGTGATTAATTTGCACTTCAGTAGTTGCCAAAATCGGGAAACTGTGGAAGGGAAACTGATTTTCTGTTATTAATATTATTATAAAGGATTTATATAATGCCAATGGTTTGCGCAATACTTTACAATGTGAGGGCAGGTAGTACAGTTTTAATACAATTCAATACAGGAGGAATCAGAAGGCCCTGCTCATTACAGCCTACAATCTAAAAGGGAGGGTCAAGTGATACAAGGGGTAATAACTGTGGGGGAAATGCTGGAAAAAAAAATTGTTGTTAGTATTTTATGTTCTATTCATTGGGTGAGTGGAAACCAGTGGACAGATCAGAAGAAAAGGGCAGGAGACACTGAACGGTTGGTAAGGTGGCTGAATCCTGGAAGCAGCATTCATTATGGACTGAAGGGGGGAGATGTAAAGGGAAGCCAATGAGGAGGGAGTGGAGGTGAGAGATAACTGGGGAGTGAATTAGAAGCTTTATGGTGTCTTTGGTTAAAAGGGGTACATTTTGGAGACGTTGAAGAGGATTGGACACTGATTAAATGTGGGACTGAAAGGAGAGTTTTAAGTCCAGGATTACACCTTAGCATGTGAGGATGTACTGATAACTCTGAAATCTCAACAGAGAAGTCAGAGGAAGGGGCATGTGGGGGTGGAAATATTATGTGCTCAGTTTTGGTAAGATTTAATTTGAGGAAGTGATGTGATATCCATACTGATATGTCTGTTAGTTAATTTGTGTTGTGTGATGATACAGATGGGGTGAGCTGAGGGGTAGAAAGATAGATTTTGATGTACGCATAGAAATGGTATTTGAAGCTGTGGGAGTTTATTAGCTAACCTAGGGAGGAGATGTAGACTGAGAATAAGAGAGGTCCAAAGACAGAGCCTTGGGGAGCCCTGACAGAAAAAAGAAAGGGGGGAGGAGGAGGTAGAGCTGTAAGTGACACTGAAGGTGCAGTTAGATAGGTAAGATGAGAACCAATGAAGACTACAATCAGAGAGAACAAGGGACTGGAGTTTTTTTTTGTGAGGAGGGGGTAGTCAACTGTGTCAAAGGTAGTAGAGAGATCCAAGAGTAATGCCCGTACACACTATCGGACTTTCCAACAACAAAACCGTGGATTTTGGTTCGAAGGATGTTGGCTCCAACTTATCTTCTATACACACGGTCACACAAATGTTGGCCAACAATTACAAATGTGGGAACGTGGTGATGTACAAGACATATGACGAGCCGAGAAAAAGGAAGTTCAATAGCCAGTGCGGCTCCTTCTGCTTGATTCTGAGCATGCGCAAACTTTTGTGCGTAGGACTTGTGTACACACGATCGGAAATTCCGACAACAACGTTTTGTTGGCGGAAAATTTGACAACCTGCTAGCCAACATTTGTTGGTGGAAAGTCCGACAAAAAATGTTTGATGGAGCATACACACGGTCAGACTTTCAGCCAACAAGCTCACATCCAACATTTTTTGTCGGAAAATCCAATCATGTGTACGGGGCATAAGAGTATAGAATAGTAATCAGAACACAGAAAAAAGAACAAAAGCAAAAAAATACATTTTGCCCACAGGATTTTTAAAGAGTCACACCTCAGACAGTAGATGTAAAAACATGACAGATAATATTACATAGATATTGTGATACTCATACATATATGGCTCTCCCTCTGCTCTTTCCCCTTTCCCCTACCACCCCTTCCTCCCATTTCATTTTTTTAGTTATTATTATCATTCATTGATTTTTATCTCCAGATAAAAAGTGTGCCCCTGGAAGACGTCATCTGTGACGAAGTGGCTTAGGGAGGAGCGGCGTGCTGACGTCACCACGATACCACGATAGACCCAGAAGCAACGGGCAGTAACAGAGAGCCGGCTGGCTCGATTTTTTAAACACGCGTTCATATACAACTATTTTGTAAGTGTATGTCCTTTTATCTTTTATTAAATGTACTAATGTGATACACTATGGAGGTTCCATGTTTTTATTCTTGCATGGGGTCCGATTGATGGTTCATTTATCGAGGGTATCCTGCTCAATACCAGTGAAATTCCTTGCACCACCCACAGAGACCTGGGGCTGGGGAAAAAGCCATAAGCCTTATTGATCTCCTTAAACAAGAGATCTCAACATCTGGTAAGCGGCAGTCTTTCTCAGTGGTGGAGGATTTTTTCTTTCTATATCATTTCACTATTTTCTCGGGTGATAGAGAGTGTTGTCACTATTCAAGCACAATACAGAGGACCAGTCATTGGAAGAATTTGCTCTGTTTCTATGGAACTGTTATTTGATTATTTTGCTTGAGTCATTGCATAAGGACTTTTTTCTTTGGACACTCTGCATTCATTTTGCTTCAGGGTGCAATTTCTTGTTTATTCAAGTTTATATTCATTTATGTTTACTTTTTTTTGAGTTTTAGAATCATTTATTCAGCTCACGTTTAGCAGCACAGCTATTTTTTTTCGTTTACATGTACATCTACACAGGTTTAACTGGATGGACTATTATCTTTATTCAATCTTACCTACTATGTAACTATGTAAAAGTAAATCAAAGCTAATCATTATAAGCACCCCTGTCAGTGGTAAATGGTTTGTCTCAACCCTCTAACTGCTACAGTTGCAGGACAGCTTGTTTTTAAATTAAAAGGCTTTCTGCCTGGATCACTAGGTGAAATTGAACGAAAGCCTAAAAAAAGGAAAATTAATGCGGTCACCAGATCTAAGAATTGGTAAGCTGCAATATAACAGATGTTTGTATTTGGGTTTTACACAGCTTTAATATCACAATCGCAAAGCAACACAGGCACTTTTCTACTTGCTGCAAAATCCCCTTTGTGTCACATGTTCATCAATAGCACAACTTGTAATATAGTTAGGTTGAAAAAAGACATACTATACATCAGGTTCAATACAAACCTAACCCATGCACACATAAAAAAAACTGCCATTACAATGAGTAGTCCAATCTTTGCATCTAATTTCAGAAATAACCTTTCTGTATACTTTTATTGTGAGTGTTAAGATGTGGTTACATTGTAGCCTCTCATAAGTTTTCTCTTTGAGACTTAAAACCTTATTTAATGCAACATAAAATATGATCAATGTCGTGTTTGGCCGTGTCTATTCACTTTTTTACATTTATGAGTACCTAATGGGACTATAAAATGTTTTATAGCAGCCTACAAGAAACAAAAAACAGATATTATAATAGCAGGCTAAAGGCATTTATTTATACTACGTACTTTAAAAAAAATTGTAATACATGTCTTAATTCATCAGTTTACTTTTACATGCCGTGTGTTGCCATTTCTTTGGCATTCAGTGACTATATTATCATATTTCATAGGATTTTAACACTGTTAACAGTCAGGGTGTTATATTTTGCGCACTTAGAAACCGCTAAACCAAATATTAAAAACGTGCCTCTATTGTGCTCTTGGCCGGTTCTTATAATTGTCCCAAGTTTTCTGTGTTTTCAGTTACAAATGCTGAACTTTTCTGCAGGGCGATGTTTTGTCACTCAGATCCCTTCCTCTCTCTGATAAGAAATTCAGCAAGATCTGCATTCCAGTATTGTGTTGGGACTATCCCTATTAGGATTTCCCCTCTTTACCATGGGACTTTACTTGTGTACATTGTTACCTAATAACACTCTTGTCGCATGACGATGAGCTCTAGTTATGCACATGTGTAGTTTCTACTTTCTCTACTGGAAGTCTTCCACCCAAACCTGAACTTGGCACAGCTGAATAGACTCAAACTGATTACCTAAAAGAAGGCAGATACTCCAGTCAGATGTTTAAAAACAGCAATAAATGCTGTTTGCATTGAAAATAATAACATGTATTTCTGAATGCAATTGGTGTAAGTACCCGAATTGGACTTGGCATTAGCCTCTAGAACTTTCATTTAAAGCATCTCTTACACTGGCAGAGGGCAGAGCAGTACTGGACCCAATTTGCTGCAGTGCAAACGTGGTTGCAAGGTATATGCTGACAACAAGATAGAGCAGAGGAATACATTTTTCTGCTGCTCCTTCACTGTACAGTCACAGGCTCAGGAACTGGAGGTGACCAGCATGAAGTGCTTACCTGCTGTAGAGGAAAGCAGGTCTGCTCCACCACCTCTGTAATTGGCCCTGTGCTCACTGCTATCTACTATCACAAATGCAAGACTGACAACTGAAAGCTCACCTCTCTCAACAGCTCCCACAGAATTTTCCCTGCCCCTGAAATCAGGACCAGAGCAACGGAGGGACAGCTGCTCAGACTCAATAGGCTCAATGTATGCATGGGCGGGGGGGGGGGGGGGGGGGGGGCATACCCTTTACCAGATTATCTTGTTGCTGCTGCTTGCCAACGGAGAGAGGTGGAGCTGCAAGTGAGTGCACTGTGTGGGTAAAACAAGCCCAGAGAGGTACTAGAGCCAGGATGGTTACTGAGAGATGCTTTTTGTAGAGGTAAGCAAGATAGTGTGTGTGTGTGTGTGGGGGGGGGTGTAAATATAAGAGCTGTAGGGATGCAGATGTGAAATATGGATGGAGGATGCAGTGGTATGGAGCTGCGGAAGAGGGCTGTAGAGATTAGCAGTAGGGAAGTGGGAAAGGGGGGTTGCAAGAGATAAGCTGTGGAAGAAGGGTGCAGAGGTGAGCTGTGGAAGGTGGGAAGTGTTTTAAAGTGAGCTGCAGTCAAGGAGTGCAGAGGTGAGTTGTTAGGGGGGGTGCAGAAAGGAGTTGTGGATGGGGATGCAGAGGTGGGCTGCGGACAGTTGTGGAAGGGGATGCAGAGGTGAGCTACAGACAGGGGTACAGAGATGACTTGTGAAGAGGGGTGCAGAGGTGAGCTGTGGACAGTTGTAGATGAGGGTGTACAGGTGAGCTGCAGACAGGGGTACAGAGGTGAGTTGTAAGTGGGGATGCAGAGGTGATCAGTGAAAAGGGGGAAGTTTGTAAAGGTGAACTGCAAGGTGAGCTCTGGATGGAGGTGCAGAGGTGACTTGTGGACAGGGGTGCAGACGTGAGCTGCGGATGGTGTGGTGCAGAGGTGAGCATTGGATAGGGGTGCAGAGGTAGGTTGTGAACAGTTGGGTGCAGAGGTTAACAACATCCCTTTGCCACAGTTAGTACAAATTGGCCACACCCAGTCTTTGATGTGGCATTAACAAAGCACCACATCATTGCACTCTTCCCCAGGGGAGTGAGTTCCTTCACCTATTCTCCCTGTAAAGAGCGGAGTATAACAGAAATTGAAATGCTTTGGAAAGGTTCATCTGTGCCTAATTACATAGTTACATAGTAGGCGAGGTTGACCATCCATTCCAACCTATGTGTGTGATTTTATGTTAGTATTACATTGTATACCCCTGTATGTTGTGGTCATTCAGGTGCTTATCTAATAGTTTTTTGAAATTATCGATGCTCCCTGCTGAAACTACTGTCTGTGGAAGATAATTTGACATCCTTACCACTCTTACAGTAAAGAACCCTCTATGCAGTTTAAGGTTAAACCGCTTTTCTGCTAATTTTAGTGAATGGCCACATGTCTTATTAAATTCCCTTTTGCGGAAAAGTTTTATCCCTATTGTGGGGTCACCAGTATGGTATTTGTACATTGAAATCATATCCCCTCTCAAGCTTCTCTTCTCCAGAGAGAACAAGTTCAGTGCTCCTAACCTTTCCTCATAACTAATGTCCTCCAGTCCCTTTATTAGTTTTGTTGCCCTTCTCTGGACTTTCTCCAGTTCCAGCACATCCTTCCTGAGGACTGGTGCCCAGAGCTAGACAGCATACTCCAGGTGCAGCCGGAGTCTTGTAGAGTGGGAGAATTATCATTTTATCTCTGGAGTTAATCCCATTTTTAATGCATGCCAATATTCTGTTTGCTTTGCTTGCAGCAGGTTGGCATTGCTGAGCCTGTCATCTACTAGGACCTCCAGGTCCTTTTCCATCCTAGATTCCCCCAGAGATGCTCCCCCCAATGAGTAGATTGCATTCATATTTTTGCCACCCAAGTGCATTATTTTACATTTTTCTAACTTAAACCTCATTTGCCATGTAGTTGCCCACCCCATTAATTTGTTCAGATCTTCTTGCAAGGTTTCCACATCCTGTGGAGAAGTTATTGCCCTGCTTAGCTTAGTATTGTCCGCAAATACAGAGATTGAGCTGTTTATCCCATCCTCCAGGTTGTTTATGAATAAATTAAATAGGATTGGTCAGAGTATTCCCCATTTATCACTACCCTCTGTAGCCACTTTTCACTCCATGTACTCACCCTATGGTCCATGCCAACAGACCTTACTTTGTACAGTAAACGTTTATGGAGAACTGTATCAAATGCTTTTGCAAAATCCAGATACACCATGTCTACGGGCCTTCCTTTATCTAGATGGCAGCTCACCTCCTCATAGAAGGTTAATAGATTGGTTTGGCAAGAAAGATTCTTCATGAATCCATGCTGATTACTGCTAATGATACAGTTTTCATTACTAAAATCTTGTATATAGTCCCTTATCATCCCCTCCAAGAACTTGCATACTATTGATGTTAGGCTAACTGGTCTGTTATTCCCAGGGATGTATCTTGGCCTTTTTTAAATATTGGTGCTACATTGGCTTTTCTCCAATCAGCTGATATTATTCCAGTCAGTACACTGTAAAAATTAGGAACAATGGTCTGACAATTACTTGACTGAGTTCCTTAGGGGCCCTCGGGTGCAAGCCATCTGGTCCCGGTGACTTATTAGTGTTAAGTTTTTCAAGTCTATTTCTAATTCTGTCCTCTGTTAGCCATAAGGGTGCTTCTTGTGATGTGTCATGAGGATAAAAATTGCAGTTTTGGTTACTGAAGCCCCCCCAATTCCTTCATGAAGACTGAGGAGAAGAATAAATTCAATACCTTCGCCATCTTTCCATCCTCAGAAACAAGATTTCCTTCATCATTCTTTATGGGACCATTGTGATCTGACCTCCCTTTTTTTACTATTTTTGTACTTAAAGAATTTCTTGGGATTACTCTCCTCCGCTATGTGCCTCTCATGTTCTATTTTAGCCTCCCTGATTGCACACTTACATTTCTTGTTGCATTCTTTGTAAAGTTGGAATGCTGATGATGATCCATAAATAACATTAAGGTATTTACATATTCCTAAAAAGCAGTAAAAGAACTCTCAAATTCAAGCCATCCCTAACCTTTTTAGTTGTTTGTACTGTAAAGCAATTCATTTTCAAAAATCCTCAAATAACACAACAAAGAACAAAGGTTGGTTGTAATCAGTTTCTAAAAGTTTAGAAACATTTACTGTGTGTTTTACATAAGAAGGCTGGCAGGCCACCAAGATTTTGTTGCAATAGGTTTCAGCTTCTCTGTTGTAAAATATGAAGATACAGCGAGGGAAAAAAGTATTTAATGCACTTGCTGATTTTGCACGTTTGCCCACTGACAAAGAAATTATCAGTCTATAGGTTTAATGGTAGGTTTATTTTAACAGTGAGAGACAGAATAACAACAAAAAAAATCTGAAAAACACATTTCAAAAAAGCTATAAATTGATTTGTATTTTAATACATGAAATAATTATTTAACCCCTTCGCAAAACATGACTTAGTACTTGGTGGCAAAACCCTTGTTGGCAATCACAGAGGTCAGACGTTTCTTGTAGTTTGCCACCGGGTTTGCACACATCTCATGAGGGATTTTGTCCCACTCCTCATTGCAGATCCTCTCCAAGTCTTTAAGGTTTTCGAAGCTGATGTTTGGTAACTTGAACCTTCAGTTCCCCCCACATATTTTCTATTGGATTAAGGTTTGGAGACTGACTAGGCCACTCCAGGACTAAGGATGGGCTGAACGACCCCCTGTTCGGTTCGCACCAGAACTTTAAAACATCGCAAACCGAATACTGAACCCAATTGAAGTCTATGGGACCTGAATTGGAAAAATCAAAAGTGCCCATTTTGAAGGCTTATATGCAAGTAATTGGGCATACATTGGTTATGAGGGTCTGGGTACTGCCATGTAGGACATGTATCCATGAAAAAAAGGTTTGTTAAAAAAGGCATGTTTAAATGAGCAGTGATGTATTGATGCTTAAAGTGTAAGCATAAAAATGAAAAATTTCAATATAGTGCCTGGGGGGTCCCCTTAGTCTAGCTGTAAAGTGGCACATCTGTACTGTGTATAGAAGCAGGTGCAGCAATAAAGCCAAAAAAATGGAAATTTTCCATGTAAGCTTTCTTTATTTTGTAAGCAACAGCATACAGAGCCAGTCTGTATGATGAGGCCACAATGTAGGGCACTGGAAACAAGATTTGGGATAAATTCTGGTGTCTCTTCCACAGACTTTAGATAGAAGTAACATTGGTCTTTGGGTGTCGGTGGTGCCTTCACACTCTAACCCTATAGAGGTACTCTTGATGAAAGCAAGAATTGGCCTCGCTGTCAAAAAATGTAATGATATGCACCTGTCAAATAGTGACAGAAAAATTGGTGTTTGGTTGTTGGTGGCGCCTTCACACCGTAACCCTATTGAGGTACTCTTGATAAAAGCAAGAAGTGGCCTTGCTGTCAAAAATTGAAATGATATGCCCCTGTCAAACAGGTGTGGATAAATTGGTCTTTGGGTGTGAATTGTGCCCATGAAACCTACACCAAAATAATTCTTCCAGATGAAATCAACACCCACAACGCTAGGCAGCCTAGAAGTCCTGCAGAGATTCCACATCTCAAAAACACTTAATCAGCAACAACAGCACCAGGGGCTTCATAGCTGCTGGTAATCCAGGACTCATTTATTTTGATAAATGTCAGACGGTCCACGGAGTCTGTGGACTGACGTGTTCTATTATCAGCAAAAATAACTCCAGCAGCACTGAATGCCCGTTTGGAAAGCATGCTGGACACAGGGCAGCCCAGCATCTCATTTGCATACTGGGCAAGTTCTGGCCAGTGGTCTATTCTCATGACCCAGTAAGCCAGTGGATCGTCGACTGGAAAGATTTCCATCTCTGTTTTCGCCCAAAGATAATCGTCCACCATGTGATGCAGACGCTGCCAATGGGATGTGGAAGCTGACAGCCCTGGGCAACTGACCAACAGAAGCCTCAAGACTATGTTTTCCACGACACTGTAACCTACCAGAGTCAGAAAAAGTGTTATATAAACTCCTCTTTAACCACTTTCAGACCAGACCATTTTGCTGGCTTAAGACCAGACCCCTTTTTGTGATTCAGCACTGCGTCGATTTATTAGAATGGTGTGACAGGGGCGCTAATTATGTGTGCTAATAAACACCTAAAAAAATAGTGTATATAGTTATTTGAGCTCTAGGCAGATACACTAGAGCCGCATATATCCTATATTAAACAAATAATATTAAATTATCTGAAAAGATACCCAGTGCATATTTAAGGGCTATATAAATGACCCGCTGTAGTATAAAGGAAAGAAAATACAATGACAATATTTTCATATGCGTATGGATTGATACAGTATCTTAACCGCTTCAATACAGGGCTTTTAAACACCCTTCCTTACCAGAGCACTTTTTGCGATTCGGCACTGCGTCGCTTTAACTAACAATTGCGCGGTCGTGCGACGTTACACCCAAACAAAATTGACGTCCTTTTTTTCCCACAAATAGAGCTTTCTTTTGGTGGTATTTGGTCGCCCCTGCGGTTTTTATTTTTTGCGCTATAAACAAAAGAAGAGCGACAATTTTGAAAAAAAAACACACAATATTTTTTACTTTTTGCTATAATAAATATCCCATTTTTTTTAAAAAAAAACATTTTTTTCCTCAGTTTAGGCCGATACGTATTCTTCTACATATTTTTGGTAAAAAAAATCGCAATAAGCGTATATTGATCGGTTTGCGCAAAAGTTATAGCGTCTACAAAATAGGGGATAGATTTATTGAATTTTTTTTTTAGTAATTAGTAATTTAGTAATGGCGGAGATTTGCGATTTTTTTTTCGTGACTGCGACATTGCGGCGGACACTTCGGACACTTTTGACACATTTTTGGAACCATTCACATTTACACAGCGATCGTTGCTATAAAATTGCAATGATTACTGTGTAAATGTGACTGTCAGGGAAGGGGTTAACACTAGAGGGCGCTGGAGGGGTTAATGTGTGTCCCTAATAGGAGTGATTCTAACTGTAGGGGGAGGGGACTTAAGGGGAGGAGACCGATCATGTGATCCTCTGTACTGGGATCACATGATCGGTCTCCTCCCCGCTGACAGGACGTGGAGCTGTGTGTTTACACACACAGCTCCACGGTCCCGCCCGGTCCCGTTGTTTTAACGGGCAATCGCGGGTGCCCGGCGGACATCGCGGCCGCCGGGCACTCGCACCGGGTCCCGAGCGATGCCGCGGGCGCGCGCGCGCGCGCCGCGGGCGGCGCGCGCGCGCCCCCCCCGGCGGCCGGGAATCCGAGGACGTCATATGACGCCCACCCAGGATGCTAGATCCACCTTGTGGGCGTCATATGACTATGGGCGGGTATTGAACTGGTTAAGTATATATCTGTATTTTTCCTCTATAGTATTTCACAACGTTTTATGGTAGCATATATAGCATGTACAAAGTCCTTTAAGTGAATAAAGTTCTTGATGAAAAATAATACAAAATAGAAACAAAACTTCTGTGCTGTGTGGTGCAGTCAAGAAAATCAACCGCAGACCATCAATCTTTAGCTGTAAGTCTATGAGAAACCCTTCACCATATTCTTTTGGTCACCCAATTGTGCAGAAAAAAAAGCTGGCTGCTTACCAGATGTTATTGACTCCTTTAGCCAAAAAGAGAGTCAATAAGGGCCTTGACAGGTTTGTGCCTGTACACATGTAGTTTGGCAGGAGACAGTAGTAGGTATCTTCCTCTCAGGAGCTCAGGTGGAATGTATATAAAAAGGCAGAGAAACAGTTACATAGCGTGATATTGCTTAATTTATTAACATTGACATATTAAAAACATAGCCGATTGCCTACTCACGGATTTCAGTGCCCACCCGGCACTGGAGCTGTTTGCGTTGGCAAATTTTGGATGGTACAGTGTGCAAAAAGTATCTCCCGTCCTGTGTGTGGGGAAAAGCGGCGTGCGTTCCAGCTGGCACCGCTGACAACCACCAGAAACCGGAAGTCAATGTGTAAAGAGAGCGTGACTAGGAAGGCGCTGCCAACGCACGTTTCGATTGGAAATCGTCTTCAGGGGGGCTATAATAAATATCCCCCAAAAATATATAAAAAAAATGTTTTCTTAGTTTAGGCCGATACGTATTCTTCTACATATTTTTGGTAAAAAAAATTGCAATAAGCGATTATTGATTGGTTTGCGCAAAAGTTATAGCGTTTACAAAATAGGGGATAGTTTTATGGAATTTTTATTAATAATTATTTTTTTACTAGTAATAGCAGCGATCAGTGATTTTTATTGTGCCTGCGACATTATGGCGGACACATCGGACATTTTTGACACATTTTTGGGACCATTGTCATTTTTACAGCAATCAGTGCTATACAAATGCACTGATTCCTGTGTAAATTACGCTGACAGTGAAGGGGTTAACCAGGGGGTGGCAGTGTAGGGGTTAAGTGTGTCCTAGGGGCGTGTTACTAACTGTGGGGGGTGTGGCTGTGTGTTAGTGAACACTGATCTCTGCTCCAATCACAGGGAGCAGAGATCAGTGCCACTTGTTGCTAGGCAGAATGGGGAGATGCTGTTTACTTCCGCATCTCCCCATTCAGCCTCCCCTGAGACGATCACGGGTATCCGCGCGGCGATCGAGTCTGCGGGACCCGCAACCGGACTCACGGGGGTCCCGACCGGCGCGCACACGATGGCACAGCGGCATTCTTAAAGGGATGTACCTGTACACCCTTATGCCTGTCCGTGCCATTCTGCCAACATACATCGTTGTGCGCCGGTCAGGAAGTGGTTAAGGTGTCCTCAAGAGATTTCATCATCTGCTCTCTCTGCGGGGACGGGATGAGTTCTGAGACTTTACCCTTGTAATGGGGGGTCAAGGAGGGTTGCCAACCAATAGTGATCCTTCTCCTTTACGCCATGTTTTATTGGGTCCTTTGCAGAGGCATGAGAAGCAGACTCCTCAGGGTCACTGAGCATTATAGTATCTGGAACTGCCTCCTCCCAGCCACATACTACTCTCAAGGGTTCTGGGGATGGAAAACCATCTGTTGGATGTATGTCCTCCTTTGCTTCAATGCCACCAAAACTGACAGAATCCTCCTCCTCCTCCCTCTCCTCTTGTGTGTTTTGTGGCATAAGAACAATGGTGTCTGCATAAAGTGGGCCTTGAGAGGAAAGGATGTCCCCCTCTTCCTCCCGCTGCTCTGTCTTGAGTACCCTGTCCATAATACCACACAGAGTCTTCTCCAGTAGGAACACAACTGTAAGGAAAGCCCTGCTGGGCCTAGTAGTTCCTCACTGCTGCGATTGCGGGCTCGAGCGGGTGCGCGAGCTACTGCGCATGCGCGGAATCGAGCGGGTGCGCGTGCGCGGGCACGGACGGGCGCGCGCACGGTCACTAGCGCCGGGCGGGCTATTTAAACCAGCCATCTCCATACAACCCTTGCTGCCTGATCTACAGCGTTCCGCTTGCTAAGCCCTGAACTTCTCTGTCTCTGCACCTGTGACCCGGCTAGTCTATCTACCTGCTCTGCTGTCTGCCTGCCCCAATCCCGGCTTGCCCAATGACCATCCTCTTGCTTATCCCCTTGGCTTATCCGCAGTGTGCTCCACAGTTACCGAACCCGGCTTGTCTGACCATTCTGTGCACCTGTCCTGAAGTGTTCCTGTTGTCCGCTGCATGCTGGTTCCTGTATACCGCTGCCTGCCAGTTCCTGTGACCACTTACCTGCCAGTTCCTGCTGTCTGCTGGTTCCTGTTGTCTGCTGCATGCTGGTTCCTGTAGTCCGCTGCCTGCCAGTTCCTGTGACCACTTACCTGCCAGTTCCTGCTGTCTGCTGGTTCCTGTTGTCCGCTGCATGCTGGTTCCTGTAGTCCGCTGCCTGCCAGTTCCTGTGACCACTTACCTGCCAGTTCCTGCTGTCTGCTGGTTCCTGTTGTCTGCTGCATGCTGGTTCCTGTAGTCCGCTGCCTGCCAGTTCCTGTGACCACTTACCTGCCAGTTCCTGCTGTCTGCTGGTTCCTGTTGTCCGCTGCATGCTGGTTCCTGTAGTCCGCTGCCTGCCAGTTCCTGTGACCACTTACCTGCCAGTTCCTGCTGTCTGCTGGTTCCTGCCACCTGCTGTCTGCTGGTTCCTGTCACCTGCTGTCTGCTGGTTCCTGTCACCTGCTGTCTGCTGGTTCCTGTCACCTGCTGTCTGCTGGTTCCTGTCACCTGCTGTCTGCTGGTTCCTGTCATCCCTTGTCAAGTCCCGCTGACCCATCCGCAGCTGTTGATCCTGCCAGACACTCGTGCCTCCTTTGACTTTTGCGCCCCCTGTCTCCATTATCAGGGGCTGCAAGTCTGGGACGTAAGAGAGGTCTCCCACTGCAATCCAGACTCGCCACTAGGTACGTGACAACAACAGGGATTGTGTCACTGATGCATGCATTGTCATGGGTCACCATCCTTGTGGCCTTCTCAAATGGTGAAAATGCAGTGCAAGCATCCTTTATGAGCAGCCATTGGAGTGGGGAAAAAAAGCTGGGTCGTTGTTCTATACTCACACAGGTACTCGTAGGTGACAGTTTGCAGCATGTGCAGCCACTGCAGCATTGCCAAAGTTGAGTTCCACCTGGTGGGCATGTCACAAATCAGGTAGTTTACGGGCAGGCTGAATGCCCGCTGAATTTCAGCCAACCAAGCACTGGCTGTGTATGACCGCCTGAAATGGCCTGCTTTAGCAGATCTTCCAACCCTGGGTACCTATTTAGGAAACGCTGCACCACCAAACTGAGGACATGTGCCAGGCATGCCACATGTGTCAACTTTCCCTGTCTAAAGGCGGACAGGAGGTTTGTGCCATTTTTGCCCAACACGATTCCTGGCTCAAGCTGGTGCGGCATAAACCACCTTTGGGCCTGCCCCTGCAGAGCTGCAAGAATCTCTGCTCCAGCGTGGTTTCTGTCCCCTGACACACCAGCTGAAGCACTGTGTGGCACCTTTTAGCCTGACTCATTGAATATCCCCTTGAACGCTTAGGGGGTATTTATGGTTCATAGGACAATTTAGCAGAGGAGGGCATGGAGGAGGGGGTAGAGCTGACAAATCTTGTATCATCACCACTAGCTATAGAGACGTCACGGCACAAGAAGCTGCATCACTGAGCCCTGTCCTGCATCCTTTTGAGTTGCAAGCAGAGTTACCCAGTGTGCTGTGAATGAAAGATATCGTCCCTGACCATGCTTGCTGGACCATATGTCGGCAGTAACGTGGTCTTTGTGGCTGTCTGCCTTGCCCAATAATGCCAGAACATTGCCTTCCACGTGATGGTACAGAGCTGGAATGGCCTTTCGTGAAAATAAATTGTGACTTGGAACCTGCCATTGTGGTACAACACATTCTGCAAATTCATGGAATGGGGCAGAATGCACCAGATGGAAAGGCAGAAGTTGTAGAGCCAGCAGCTTTGACATGCTTGCATTTAAATGCTGGGCATGTGGGTGGCAGTGACGGTATTTTGTATTATTGTTTTCGCTGCAGCAGATGGGGCAGAGAAATTTTCCAGCTATAATCTACAGCTGGTGGTGTGCTACTGGCAGATGTGCTGCAAAGACCTGGGACACCCTGTGCTATATCATCATCCCTGTCAGTGGAGGCTGCTGAGAGGTCATGAGGTATAGTGGGGGCAGAGTGAAGTGAGTAAGGAGGAGGAACAGAATTGTGCCCCTTTTTTGTGGCTTTCAAGTACTCTTGCCAATTAGCTGAGTGGTAGGAACATGACTGCCATTTTGTGTACCAATGTTCTCCCCGCTCTGTAGGCTAATTTTCCTGCCTTCCTCAACCTCAGAACCAACATCTGAATCAAATACTGGCTGTACATCCTTTAAGAAGCAAGTGGCTGACGCTGTGTTCAAATAACTCAGCTGACTCCTCCATGCCTGATGCTGAGGCTATGACAGGAATAGCTGTGGACAAGGAGGCAGGTTTAGCCACTCTGGCAGCTGCAGTGGACTGCACACTATTCTCTGGTTTAGTAAGACAGTCCACCACCTTCTCTTTATGCTGTGGCTGGATAGCACGGGCAACATCACCAAACAGAGGAAATGATGCCCTGCCTAAGGACTAACCACGTCCACCTTTGCCTGTGGACACATATACTGCTGGCACCCTCACAGTGCCATGGGAACTTCTGCCTCTCCTTGTTGTGTTCCCAGACATGATGGGGTGGGACGGGAGGTGCTTATTAACTAAAAATGTAATAAAGATGTGGAAATGTGTACGTGGATGCCCTTTAATCAATGGAAAGTGGTGTTTAGTGCACATTAACTTGAGTACTCACTACACAGACACACTCCACTGATACACTAAAATATACTGCAGTAAAACGGCACTGACGCACTGCAATATAGTGCGTCAAACGTGCAGTAACGCACAGAAATATACTGCGTTAAACGTGCACTAACGCACTGAAATATATATACAACGTTATACTTGCAGTGATGCACTGAAATATACAGCGTTAAACTTGCAGTAACGCACTGAAATATACAGCATTAAACTTGCAGTAACGCACTGAAATATACTGTGTTAATTGTGCACTAACACACAGAAATATACTGCATTAAATGGCATGTAACACACTGAACTATACTGCATTAAACGGAAGGTAACGCACTGAAATATACGGCGCTAAACTTGCGGTAACGCACTGAAATATACTGTGTTAATTGTGCACTAACACACAGAAATATGCTGCGCTAAATGGCACGTAACGCACTGAAATATGTGGCGTTAAACTTGCAGTAACGCACTGAACTATACTGCATTAAATGAAAGGGAACGCACTGAAATATACTGCGTTAAAAAAGCGCTAACGCACTGAAATATACGGTGCTAAACGGCACGTAACACTCTGAAATATACAGCGTTAAACTTGCAGTAACGCACTGAAATATACAGCATTAAACTTGCAGTAACGCACAGAAATATACTGAGTTAAAAGGAACGTAATGCACTGAAATATAATGCGTTAAACTTGCAGTAACACACTGAAATATACTGCATTAAACGTGCACTAATGCACAGAAATATACAACGTTAAATGGCACGCAATGCACTTAAATATACAGCGTTGTGAAGAAGTGGTGTCGTCCCTGTGTGAAACTGTGGTTTGTCAGTAGGCCCACATCCCTAATTTAATAGAAAAATTGATCACTCAAAAAGAGTGTATATCCTCTAATGGGAAAGTAGAAAGAAGAAAATGTATATTTCTAAAAATTTATATTTATTTAGAAAAATATAAAATAGATGGCTATGACATAAACCAACATATAATATTTACACTGAATACATGTTCATAGATATGGAGACAAAAATGAAGGACATAGCCCATTCTATTGAAACATAGTGGTATTATGGTATACAATATATTAGACCCGACGTTTCGAGGTGTTGATAAGTGAACCTCTTCTTCAAGGGTAGTCGGCTTAGTCGCAACAACAACTACGTCTATAATTAAAAAGGAAAAAAGAGACAGATATAAGAGAGGTACATATAATGAACACTTACAAGTATAATGTCAGATAGCTGGTTAATAAGCATATAAAGCTTTACTGCTCATTTTAGATAGTAATCATACTAATTACAGGTATATTGCAGCACTAACCATGTATTCATGAAACCAAGAGCTTCTCTAGACAATATGCACCATATCTAGTGATTGATCGGTTTGTTGCAGCTCCACAGAGGCCAGGGAGTCAAAGCAAGGGGAGATGGAAAAGGTGAGGGGGAGGGAGACAGGGAGGCGAAAGCCAGACCCCACAGATGGATGCTAAACCCTCAGATGGATCATGATCCCCACCAGCCTATGAACAGTTCACAAGGGGCACCTTTAAACCATACACGTCCCAACTCCACTGATGTAAATATACAGCTTTAAACTTGCAGTAACGCATTGAAATATATGGCCTTAAACTTGCAGTAATGCACTGAAATATACTGCCTTAAATGGCACGTAACGCACTGAAATATACGGCATTATGCTTGCCGTAACGCACTGAAACATCCTGCATCAAATGGCATGTAATGCACTGAAATATATGGCATTAAGCTTGCAGTAACGCACTGAAATATACGGCATTAAACTTGCAGTAACGTACAGAAATATACTGAGTTGAACGGAATGTAATGCACTGAAATATATAGCATTAAACTTGCAGTAATGCACGGAACTATACTGCGTTAAATAGAAGGTAATGCACTGAAATATATAGAATTAAACTTTCAGTAATGTACTGAACTATACTGCGTTAAACGGAAGGTAATGCACTGAAATATATGGCGTTAAACTTGCAGTAATGAACTAAAGTATACTGCATTGAACAGAACGTAATGCACTGAAATATATGGCGTTAAATTTGCAGTAACACACTGAACTATACTGCATTAAACGGAAAGTAATGCACTGAAATATACGGCATTAAACTTGCAGTAATGCACTGAAGTATACTGCGTTAAACGTGTACTAACGCAAAAAAATATATGGCGTTAAACTTGCAGTAACGCACTGAAATATACTGCGTTACACAGCACGTAACGCACTAAAATATATGGCATTAAGCTTGCAGTAACGCACTGAAATATTCTGTGTAAGACAGCACATAACGCACTGAAATATATGGCATTAAGCTTGCAGTAACACACTGAAATATACTGCGTTAAACTTACAGTAACGCACTGAACTATACTGCGTTAAACGGAAGGTAATGCACTGAAATATATGGCATTAAACTTGCAGTAATGCAGTGAAGTATACTGCGTTAAACTGAAGGCAAATACACTGAAATATACGGCATTAAACTTGCAGTAATGCACTAACGTATACTGCGTTAAACATGCAATAACGCACAGAAATATACTGCGTTAAATGGCACGTAACGCACTGAAATATACAGCGTTAAACTTGCAGTAACGCATTTAAATATACAGTGTTCAAATTGCAGTAACGCACAGAAATATACTGCGTTAAACGGCGGGCAACGCACTGAAATATACGGCATTAAGCTTGCAGTAATGCACAGAAATATACTGCATTAAATGGCACGTAACGCACTGAAATATACTGCGTTAAACGGCATTTAACCCACTGAAATATACTGCGTTAAACATGCACTAATGGACTGAACTATACTGCAGTAAACCTGCCCTAACAAAATAAACTGACACTAATGTAAAAATGCATGGTCAGTACATTCACACTGACTGAATTATCACTAGATTCACACTAATGTAAAGATAAATGGTGGTCGAACTACACTCACACTGACTAAACTATCACTAGATTCATACTAAACTGATATTTTACACTGACAATAGAATCAGAATAGCACACTATAGCACACTAACTGTCTAGTAGCACTGAACAGAGCCCTGTTCTATCTCTCTCCATGCTGATATCACACTACAAATGACCGCTATTGAAAGAATACTTTTATAGTGTGGGGCGAGACTAAGAGCAATGAGCCATGATTAGATAGAGTCATCATGACAGCATCCAATCATTGCTATGACAGTGCTCTGTGCCCTTATTGGGCAAAGCTTTCATTGCTTCAGAGAATCAGGGATTCCAAAGCACTGTACAGCGGCACAGTGCATTGTGGTCATTCGGCGGGCCGAACAAACGGTCGAACGCCCCGATAATTTGGATGTTCGTCGAACGGGCAAATAGCCAATGTTTAGGCCGAACTCATGCTTGGGCCAAACCGTTCACCCATCCCTATACAGGATCTTAATGTGCTTCTTATTGAGCCACACCTTTGTTGCCTTGGCCGTGTGTTTTGGGTTATTGTCATGCTGGAATACCCTTCCACGACCCATTTTCAATGCCCTGGCTGAGGGAAGGAGGTTCTCACCCAAGATTTGACGGTATATGGCCGTGCATCATCCCTTTGATGCAGTGAAGTTGTCCTGTCTCCTTAGCAGAAAACACCCCCAAAACATAATGTTTTCACCTTCACAAGGGCCTGTACATGTGCTTTCTTGAGCAGGGTGAACCTTGCGGGCGCTGCAGGATTTCACGGTGTAGAGTGTTACCAATTGCTTTCTTGGTGACTATGGTCCCAGCTGCCTTGAGATCATTGACAAGATTCTCCCATGTAGTTCTGGGCTGATTCCTCACTGTTCTCATGATCATTGAAACACCACGAGGTGAGATCTTGCATGGAGCCCCAGACCGAGAGAGATTGACAGCTATTTTGTGTTTCTTCTATTTGCGAATAATCGCACCAACTGTCACCCTCTTACCAAGCTGCTTGGAGATGGTCTTGTAGCCCATTCCAGCCTTGTGTAGGTCTACAATCTTATCCCTGACATGCTTGGACAGCTGTTTGGTCTTGGCCATGGTGGAGAGGTTTAAATCTGGTTGATTGATTGCTTCTGTGGACAGGTGTATTTTATACAGGTAACAAGCTGAGATTAGGAGCACTCCCTTTAACCACTTCCCGACCGGCGCACACAGATATACGCCGGGAGAATGGCACGTACAGGCAGGAGGGCGTATATATAAGTCCCTCCTTAATGCCTGTCGTGCCATTGGGAGCGCGTCGGGACCCCCGTGAGGCCGGTCGCGGGTCCCGCAGACTCGATCGCCACGGGGACACCCGCGATCGTCTCACGGGAAGGCTGAACGGGGAGATGCCGAGATAAACAGCATCTCCCCGTTCTGCCTAGCAACTAGTGACGCCGATCTCTGCTCCCTGTGATTGGAGCAGAGATCAGCATTCACTAGCTGACAGCCACGCCCCCCCCACAGTAAGAAACACACCCCTAGGCATACTTAACCCCTACACTGCCCCCTTGTGGTTAACCCTTCACTGCCAGTGTCATTTATACAGGAATCAATGCATTTAAATAGCATTGATTGCTGTATAAATGACAATGGTCCCAAAAATGTGTCAAAAATGTCCGATGTGTCCGCCATAATGTCACAGTCACAATAAAAATCGCTGATCGCCGCCATTACTAATAAAAAAAAAATTATTAATAAAAATGCTATAAAACTATCCCCTATCTTGTAAACGCTATAACTTCTGCGCAAACCAATCAATAATCGCTTATTGCGATTTTTTTTACCAAAAATATGTAGAAGAATACGTATCGGCCTAAACTGAGGAAAAAAAATGTTTTTTTATATATTTTTGGGTGATATTTATTATAGCAAAAAATAAAAAAATAATGCGTTTTTTTTTTTTCAAAATTGTCGCTCTTTTTTGTTTATAGCGCAAAAAATAAAAACCGCAGGGGCGATCAAATACCACCAAAAGAAAGCTCTATTTGTGGGAAAAAAAGGACATCAATTTTGTTTGGGAGCCACGTCGCACGACCGCACAATTGTCAGTTAAGGCGACGCAGTGCCGAATCGCAAAAAGGGGCCTGGTCCTTTGGCTGCAAATTGGTCCGGTCTGAAAGTGGTTAAGAGAGTGCTCCTAATCGCAGCTCGTTACCTGTATAGAAGACACCTGGGAGCCAGAAATCTTGCTGACTGATAGGGGATCAAATACTTATTTCACTCTTTAAAAATGTAAATCAATTTATAACTTTTTTGAACTTCGTTTTCTGGATATTTTTGTTGTTATTCTGTCTCTCACTGTTAAAATAAACCTATCATTAAACTTATAGACTGATCATTTCTTTGTCAGTGTGCAAACATTCAAAATCAGTGAGGGATCAAAAAGTTTTTTCCCCTCACTGTACATTTCTCTGCCTATAACTACAGTGGTGAATAAGGGCTTGCTTTAAGGCCCCTTCCACACCAGCGGACCGATCGGGTCCGCCTGTCCCTTTTTCAGGCGGACTTGATCGGACCGGGGCAGTGGATGGAAGCGGACACATGACAAGCAGTCTGTTTCCATCCGACCACCGCATAGAGAGGAGGGCTGTGTCCGTGTCTGCTCTGCATAGTGGAGTGAACACAAACCTGTTATCTGCCTGCTCAGCAGGGATCAGCGGACAGATCAGCTTGGACAGATTCCGCCCCATGTGAAAGGGGCCTAATGTGTGTTCACTGCTTGTTCAAAATTTGTAAATACTTTTTGTCTGGGCACAGGTTCACTAATTTAACTGTGCTTTTAGCTGTTTGCTTGAATTTCCACTTTGTTGGTCATCATTTTGTGTATTCTCATTCATGTGAACTTTTTTCTTTCTTATTGTTAATTTATATATTCAAGTAAATATGTGCAATACCAAGTATAATAATAAGAAATTGGTTATTTATGTTTAACATGTGATTTATATGACATTTTATTGACCCCAGTTAGGAATAAAACAAACATTCTTTCTCTAGCATCACAGACTTCTAGAAGTGTCCTGTATTTAGCAGGAACGCCTATATTCAGTACAAGTAGTTTTTACTGGTGCAACAGTTTGTACTGAGAACTTTGCCCCTTGTACTGTTTACTGATTGATGCAAATTTTCTGATACATCAATGCAGTTCTGTTATGCTTATATTAAATAAAATTGGTTTCAACTGGCACAGGAGGTTAGAGACAGCATCAAATTGATTTAATAAACATAACTGCTTGTGTACTGTACAGTCAAACCATATTTAACAATCATGTTTTGCTGGAAGCAAAATGTAACACTTATAATGAGAATGAGAGAGTTTCATTTAATTTTCTTCCAAAGTTCAATGACATAACTTTTCCAATGATCTCAAGAAACAGCAACTGGAAGTATATTGTGTTTGAATCTTGACATTTTCAGCAAATCCTGGGTGACTTGTGAAAGGGTTTGAATTGAACAAAATTTTAACTTATTGGCTTCAGGAAAGGGAATACAGGATATAGGACATAATTGGCTTCATGGTTCAGAAGCCATGAAAATAAAAAATAAAATTAGGCAACTAAACCTGCGTTCACCTGCTCTTCTTACAGTCGCAGCCAGTGACTCCATTCTCACACAAACACACACACAGTGGTATGCGCATTCGTGCAATGTAGTGCCATCTATTCTGAATGGCTTCCTAAAGCCCCATACACACGGTCAGATTTTCCGATGGATTCTGTCCTATCGGACAATGTTGTCGGAAATTCCGACCGTGTGTAGGCACCATCGGACAGTGTACCTCGGATTGTCCGACGGACAAAGTCCTATCTCCTGCTGGATAGATTTTTCGACAACAAAGTCCGATCACACCAAATCCGATCGTGTGTAGCGTAGTCCGACGGACAAAGTGCTACGCATGCTCAAAAGAAATTCTGTGACGGAAGCGCTCGGTCATGTAAAACTACCTTTCCTAATCGACACAGCACATTCGTCACGCTGCAATGTTAAAATGTCTTTAATGCAGCGCATTCTCTTTTTCTTTACAATGCAAGAAGAATGACATCTTTTAGCTGCTCCTATTCACCCGCACTTCTCCCAAACTTAGTTCTTTATTACTTTTCAGGATTTCTAGACTACATGTTTATTTTTACTCAGATCGTAAAAGAATCTTTGTTATATTTTTTGGAGGATTTGTCATTTTTTTTTTTTTTTTGGAATACATATTTTAAGGAGATTTTTTTTTTTTTTTTGAGGGGGGTTGTGTGTCTCAACTTAGCAAAACAACATTATTAACATTTCTATTTGTTGCTTAAATGTACTAGGAGTTTGTTGGTTGTTGGTGCCCCTTGTTAATTATACTTTATGATTATTGAAATGTACCTGCCTACTCACAAATAAACTGTCATTGTAGAAAAGTAAAACACATAGGCAATGATTATTTCAAATCAAAAATACCTTTATTTAGGTCTCAGCAACAAACCAAAGAGGAATGCAGCAATGGAGAAACTTGGGGAATTTGCAAAGCTTTGGACCCCCACGGCAACCATCATTTTTGAAGCTTCTAAAATTGGGGGCCTGAGGAGTACCTATCTAAATAATAAGGGAGTGCTATCTGGTCCTGAAGTCCAAAACATCCGGAACTGCAGCAGATGCCATCTAGGTCCCCAGGTTCTGGTCCTACGAGAGGCTCCATCTTCTCTCAGACCAGACTGAATCCAGGTCGTCACTCTCAGGTCTTCCTTCCACGCTTCCTTGCACGCTGTGGCTGTGTTGCTGGTGGGGTGGCAGAAGGAGGAGGAGAAGTAGGAGGCGGAGCAAGGTCACTATCGCAAACATGTGTGAGTGGGGACATCTCCCCAGCCATACCCTCATTTATGACCTTGAGGATGATCCCCTCACACATGCTGCGTTGCCCCACCTCAATACCCTTAATTTTATTGGCAACCAAGGAGCCAAAGGCCTCCTCGTAGGTGGGTGTGGCATATAGGGAGGCTGAAGCATCTCTGATCAGCTGGAGCGCTGACTCTCCCACCTCCCCCATCCTTCTCGCCCTTCTGTAGGGAAGGCGGAGGGGAGGGACTTGGGAGACAGTCAGGCTCCTACGCCTACCCCCCTGTTGGCTGCCACTACCCACCTCTTGGCTGCCACTAACCCCTGCCTCCTCCTGACTGCCACATTCCACAGCCACCTCCTGGCTGAGGTCTTCCTGTGTATGAAAAAGGGACATAGTTTCAGTTATTTGTTCATCAAACACACACAATTTTCATCTATTGACTGTTGCAAAATGGTTACAAATAGAAAACCATAAAATTCTCAGCCCTGCAGTTTATATTCTTGCCCCAAATGTCTCCAACACTACTGTCAGTTGATATGTCAAACACGTTAGGAACTAAGCAATTGGGGATCCTGAATAAAGTGAACATCATTCATTATTCTCAAAAATGGTTCCAAAACTACTATACCTGCCACAAGCTGGGCTCCTCCACATCTTCCAGACTGGAAGGCCCAGGTTGCTCCTCGGAAGCCTCATCAGGGGTGGCGTGCATGGAAGGACGCGTGCAAGGAAGAGTCGAGAGTGACTTCCTGACATTAGCCTGGCCTTTGAGAAAATGGAGCCTGTCATAGTACCAGAGCGTGGGGACATAGACCTCATCTGCTCCAGCTCCAGATGCTTGGGACTTCAGGACCTTATTGCGCTCCCGGAAATAGGTACTCCTCAGGTTGGCAATTTTTATTCTTAAGGTCTCCACGGTTGCCGTGGGGAACCTTGGCTTTACAAATGCCACAAGTTTCTTCATGGCTGCGTACCTCTTTGGTTTGTTGCTGTAGTCTCTGTGTTTTGCCTGCCATAATAGGGGCATTTCCCGATATTTATCAATGAAGAGGGGGGGAAAACTCACATGGTTGAAGCTGTCCATAATCTCTGCAAGACACAACACCACACAAAACACTATAAATAATGTCAGGCTAAACTCTCCTAATCTTCTCCATAAAGAAGCGTCAAGGTCTAATCAGTCTAGGCTAGTTATGTACCAACGTCAAATTGTACCTTCGTTATAGCGATCGTCTCGTGCGTGAGCTTTCTCTCCCCTCGTCTCACAGATCGTGGCTACGACACAGGCGTGTGACGTTTTATATACAGTGCGCATGCGTCAAACTCCGCCCGCCCCTGACGATCTTTCGCGTCTATTCCCCACCCCTTCTCTTTACGGCACAGTGGGGAGAGCACATGGCGGGGACACAGCAGGTGCGCCCGAAATATTGCAGCAACGAGGAGGAGGATGAGGAAAGGCCGGAGGCAGAAACGTCCCGATCCCGGAGCCTGAAATTCAAGGCCTCCAATATGTCATTTGGAGAAATGTTGGAGATGGTGGACATATTAAAGAGGAGCGACTATGATGGGAAGTATGGGCCTTACCTCAACCCCAATGTCCGCAAGGCCAAGATCATGTCTAAAGTTGTGAGGAGGCTGTACAATCATTTTGGGGTACAACGATCCAAGGAGCAACTGAGGAAACGCTGGTCAGACCTGAAACTGAGGGAGCCCGATCAGTACAGAAAGATCAAGCGAGTTCTTCAAAAAAGTAAGTAGTTGTGTTTTGTGTTGGATTTTTGGCTTGCATACTGCTCCATGTGTTTTTAATATTGACAAAGTTGTACATTAGAAAATGGCCACTTTCATGTTCGTCTGTGCATTCGATCGTACTCAACCTCGATCTTTCTGCCACTGTCATGTTCGTGTGTGTCCATTCGATCGTACTCAACCTCGATCGTTCGGCCACTTATAATACGATGTTTGTGGTTTTTTTTTTTGGTCAAAGGAAGTTTGTTCTCACTAGAAATGTCATCAAGAATGTAAAGCCAATTTAATCAATGTAAAGGAGAGGTCACCCAGTAGCTGTTTACCCATCTTGACTCTAGAACACTAGTGCTGGGACACCCAAACCCACTTTTAATTATGCTTTTCCACACATGTCCTCCAGTGTATACTAGAGGGGGGTCTCTATCAGACAAACTTCTACCAAAAAGCTAGTACGTTTATCACCTTTACAAAGTGTTTTTGTCATTTGTAACTGGCCAAACAAAAATATTGTCCCTCACTTTCAAGCAATGTTTGACATTTCCTATTTCTGCCCTCAATAGATTGTGTTGCTAAATCTTCCTTTTGTACATTCTCATAGGGGAGCGAAAACTCGTGACGTCTGAGGAAACCACAAAACCAACACCTCCCAAAGAAGGGGAAAGACCAGAAGCAGAGGAGGAGGAGGAGGAAGGAGAGATCATAGAAATTGGAGAACTTGTCACCACAACAGGTGAGTGTGGGAGAACACAGCTACTGGTAAGCTAATCAATGTATGCCTGCCTCATTTCCACAACACATTTTTTTGTTTTTTGGCTGTTTTTAGGTGACGTGGATGTTGTGGAAGAAGATTCGCACTTTACCACAGAGAGTGCCCACGTACTCATCGGGGAGATAATGGTCTGCAATCGTGATCTAGATGACATAAAGCAAAACATCAATGATGTTCAACAAAAATTGAAGAACATCATTGATGTTTTAGGAAAAATCTGAAAACGCACCAAGTAATTACCACACATTTGTGGCTGTTTCTGAACACATTTGCAACTTAAGAACTGTGTGAAATTTGGAACATGCACACATTGTGTCCACATGTGCTAGCTCCCATCATGGTGGATGAATGCCAACGTTTTTTTGGGGGTGCAACCACTTTCCGAACTACTAAAGTGGTTGTGGTGAAGGGGTTGCATCCCCAAAAAACGTCCATTCATCCCCATGATGGAAAATGGCACTTTTGAAGATTCTAGGCATGTGTTTTACCATCTAATGACCATTTTCAGACACAAATTGTGTGCATGTTCTAAATTTCCAGTTTCCAGGGGTGACCCCCCATGTGATGAAGGCAAGATCAAACACACTTTTAACATATAGTCATGTCTGATCGTGTCTTCACTTTAGAAAGTTGAACTTTCCTAGTTCCTATGTTCTGTTTTGCTCCATGCCTGGTTTTACCAAATGCCGAATGTTTGTAAACAATGTTGTCAAGAACCAAGATCTTGTCAGTTTTGGCCAGAAGTTTGTAAATGCACTTGTGAATGTGTTGCAAGTAAACTTTTTTAATTTTCTAAATGTGTGGCTTTCTTATTTAAAAACAAAAAAGCATTATGTATGTCAAATGTAAAGGATTTGGGGGGCAATGGGTGTTATTTACTAAAGGCAAGTCCAGTTTGCACTGCAAGTTTCTTTTCCAGGGCACTTTTGCACTGCACTTGTAGAGCATAGTAGATTTGACTTATGTAAATGACACCCACAGTGATTGGTTTGAAAACACGTAGCACACCATTTTTGGTAATACACACATTTCTGTCATGGTGATGAAAAGGAGTATTTTGGGTGTCAGTTATGCAATACAAACCTTCTCTAGACCAAAGATTAGGTATCAAACACACAACATGAGAAGAATCTTTTTGGGAAGAAGAGACTGTTACCTCCTTTTGCCCAGAAAGTGCATTCCCACTGTTGAAGCTAAAGGGCAAAAAGGTATATCTCAAAGAAGCTAGAATATGGAAAGGACCAGAAAACATAGGTTTGGTAAAAAAATATATTTATTTAAAAATGCCTCTCACACATCGTCAGGCAGAGCAATGGCCCCCCTACCCACAAAGTAGTCCATATAGTGCTCGTGGACCGCGCGGGCATTTCATGCCGCTTGAAGGGCTGTGAGGTCGGCATTGGAAGGGCCCTCAACATCTGGGCCAACGGTCACCACATAGTTGGTGTTGTGTCTTTTCAAAAAGTTGTGCAATATGCAAGAGGCAAGAACTATGTGGTTGAGTTTGTATTCCGCCAAGTTAATAGCCGTCAAAAACAGGCGGAATCGGCTGGCCAGGATCCCGAAGGTGTTCTCCACCACTCTGCGGGCTCTTGGCAGCCTATAATTGAAGACCCTCTGGTCTGGGGTGAGGGTCCTCATCGGGAAGGGCCTCATCAGATGGGGAGTCAACGCAAACGCTTCATCTGCGACAAAGACGAAGGGGAGTACTTCAGCATTCTCCTCTGGAGGTGGCAAGCACAGACTGCCACTTTAGAGACGCCAGTAGAACTCCGTGTGCGCAATGGCACCACCATCCGAGATCCGGCCGTTCATCCCCACGTCCACATACAAAAACTCGTATGTCGCCGACACCACCGCCAACATCACGACACTATTAAACCCCTTGTAATTATAATAGTAGGACCCCGAGTTGGGGGGTGGGACGATGCGGACGTGTTTCCCATCAATTGCACCTCCGCAGTTAGGAAAGTCCCAACGGGTGGCAAAGTGGGAGGCCACAGTCTGCCATTCCTGTGGCGTGGAAGGGAACTGTGGAGTCAAACAAGAAAAATAAATTAGTCACTTTGCACATAAACATTGCAAGCAGATTAGACACTAAACATCTTGGAACAAGATCAGACTTTTACATTTAAATCTGGAAAGTATTTGCAACGCAAAGTAGAGGGTCCCCCTAGCAGATGACTCACCCCCCATCAATCACCCCACTTCTGATGGGCCATTGACAATAACTAGGGGTTTGGGGGGGGGGGGTTTGGACAGGTAACCCTCTGCACTTCATTGATTGCCAAATGGCTCAATAATGTGTGCTAGTTTGGCCAGACCCTCCTTACTTAACACTATTGGCAGCCCACAGGAAAGATAAAATAACATTCAAAATCCCCACACCCCCCCCCCCAAAAAAAGGAACGCACATTTGGACATTCTGAAATTACCTAGCAAGCTAATAGGAGGGAAAGAACACCAAAAAAGAGGAAATGGAAAGTATGGAGCCAGCCCCTTGCACTACATGCTTTGCTGAATTCATCCCTAAAGATGCCCACTATAAAGAGGTAGGTATATAGTGTGTATTGACCTTGGGAAAGCCAGCAGATAGAGGATTGGTACCATCTGACAGAGCAGTTGGGGGAGGGGGTTCAGAATGAATTTGGCACCCCCCCCCCCACCAACAAAAAGGGAAAAAAAGGGGCTCTACATGAAGTAAACCACACAGCAAACATTTGTGCATATTTTCGGGGGTGTTTGGGGGAAAACAATACTATGCAGCAGACAAAATACATTGCTTAAGTGACTAGGCCATAGGTGTCTATTGGAGCAGAAGAGCATGCTGGTGAGGTAAGTGAAGGGAAAAATGCATGAAGGAGAAAAGGGGCACAGCATATTAGAGCATATTGCAATCATGGTAATTAGGGAAGGAGGTCAAAAATACAAAACATTAGCAAACAGAGCATACATAGAATGGAATAGTAAAGTAGAAATGTTACCTTAATATAGTCCTCCTGCAGGACCTGGATGATGGCAGAACAGGTCTCTGGAATAATGATTCCCAGGGCCTGGGGAGAGATACCTGAAGAGAACTTCAAATCCTGAAGGCTTCTCCCTGTCGCCAAGTACCTCAACGTAGCAACAAGCCTCTGCTCCGGAGTGATGGCTTGTCTCATGCAGGTATCCTGCCGGCTGATAAAAGGGGTCAGCAAAGCCAAAAGACGGTGAAAAACGGGGTCCGTCATCCGGAGAAAGTTCCTGAAATCATCAGGATTATTCTCCCGGATCTCAGGAAGCAAAGGCATGTGCGAGAACTGATCACGCTGAAGCAACCAATTCTTGGTCCACATACTCCTCGTCACTCTGTTCATGGACGGGTCTTGGCTCAAAGCTAAAAGCCCGACACCAATTCCGCGTACAGCACGAACTCGGCGACGAGTACGTACGGGAAACATCGTTCACAAAAGGTCGGCTGGTCAGAACGGACAAACAGAAAGCACCGATAAACAGCAAGGCCTGAAAGAACGAAATGAATACCAGAAACGAGCAGACAATAAGCAGTGCAAATCAAAGCGTCCTATATCAAGATATAGGCCGCAATGACCAACAAATGCGAACTGACTACACGCACTAATAAACAGATACGCACGACAAGCACAAAGTGAAGAGCAGTAACGATCTGAGTCAGAAAACTGAGAAGCGCGAATCTTAAGTCAAATAAAAACCAGGGTGAACAATAACTGCGCTAGTTATATAACACAAGTGAAAAGAACAAGCAGCCAACACAATTTGTGATCAACAAACAAAAACAACATAAAAAACCAAAATGTGGCGCTGTGATGAGGACAGACTTAATAGATAAAGTCTATATATAAAGTTCAAATGTGATGTTAGCAGTCCATCAATCGAACAGAAAAAGTGCTATGTGAAGGCACAAAACTTCTATCACAAAATACTGGTGCGTATAAATAACCTTCCTGGGATAAGAAGGTGGTGTATAAATCCAACTAAGAGTGTTTGTGTCTGCTTACCAGATAGGAGCAGAAAAGAAGCGATGTTAATCACGTGCAGACATGAGGGAAGTGAATGAAGGTCTAATGAACCCGAAGATGTGATCGAATCCAGTACTCATCGGTGGAATATAGGAGCCCAAAATTCCTCAGCCAAATGATTCCTCAGCCAAATCAGACGTGAACTAGGAAAAAAAACTCTCCCACGGGTTGGAGGAAGAGAGTGACAACAATAGTGAAGCCCGCCAGCTGAAGTTTAACAATTTTATTGGTAATCTACTTACATCAAGGTCAAAACATCAGGGCATGGATAAAAAACAATTCCGCATACTTGCATCAGCCCGCCTGACATGTTTCATCCTACACGCCTCTGATGATATCCGTTGTAGGATGAAACATGTCAGGCGGGCTGATGCAAGTATGCGGAATTGTTTTTTATCCATGCCCTGATGTTTTGACCTTGATGTAAGTAGATTACCAATAAAATTGTTAAACTTCAGCTGGCGGGCTTCACTATTGTTGTCACTCTCTTCCTCCAACCCGTGGGAGAGTTTTTTTTCCTAGTTCACGTCTGATTTGGCTGAGGAATCATTTGGCTGAGGAATTTTGGGCTCCTATATTCCACCGATGAGTACTGGATTCGATCACATCTTCGGGTTCATTAGACCTTCATTCACTTCCCTCATGTCTGCACGTGATTAACATCGCTTCTTTTCTGCTCCTATCTGGTAAGCAGACACAAACACTCTTAGTTGGATTTATACACCACCTTCTTATCCCAGGAAGCGAATCTTAAGTCCCCAAACTTCGACTAACTCGCGATAAACACGGGATCAGCAGAAGGAGCCCAACGGGTGCCTGACGTGGTGCTGAACTTCCCTTTTCTAGTCTCGTGGAAGACGACTTACGTCACGACGTTCTTGCAGACCGGAAATTCCGACAACGTTGTCCGACCGTGTGTATGCAACAACAACATCGGACAAAGTACGACGGACGTGATCCGACGGACCTGGTCCTCGGATAATCCACGCGTGTGTATGGGGGCTAAGAGTGACTCCTCCTAAAATGTAGCTTAGAGGTGGCTTGATTGGCCTTTTAGTTCACATTTGCAGCAGAATTGTAACCATTTCTTTGCTGGAACACTGGATTGCTGTAAAATCGTTCCCTGTGCGAGACTGGCACTACACCCCATACCCCCCTGCCCCGCTCCTTTCACACTACCGCCCACCCCTCCGTGATTCATAGCCTTACCTTATAGTGCGGGAGGGAGGATGATGAGGAGGCGGTACACTGCTGTCCTGAATCTGGCAGAGGGCTCTGAGAAGAGACTGCTGCTGCCCCGGGGCCGATGCTTCTCCTCCCAGCCAAACAGGAGGCGGGTCCTAAGACCCGTCCTAAGACTCCTGGCCAAATAGGTCTCAAGAGCCGCCTCCTGATTGGCCAGGAGGAGAAGCAGGAAGACATTAGTGAATATTAATTTGCTAATGTCACACAAGTGGGTGGGCCCCCAGCCCACCCTTTTTTTGAAGCCAAGTAGCGCCTCTGGCAACATTGAAATCCACTTATAATTTACCCTGATTGTTATTAGAAAGATACTATAGCGCAATACGTTTCATTTAAACAAGGGAAATAACAGCCCTCAAGGGATGTATACAGCTTTCTGGCTTTTCTTGATTCCAGCATTCCTCCCAATCACTTTACTTTAATACTTGGGTTATTACTGCACCATAATAGTCTGTGAAATTCTTTGGAATGGACAATTTGAAAGTGATAACTAGAAGAAAAACTATAACAAGGGTGTGAGCGAAAGTATAGCATATTTTCAAAGCACAGTTTTGGGATGGTCAGAGTAGCAATAATGCGTTGAGAAAAAAGATTATATACATTTTACATTCACAATAGAAGCAACACCATCATTAGCTTTAATTTGGTTTTAATTATATTTTATATATTAAAAGAAATGATAACATCCACAAATTACAGTTTGTAGTTACAGTGTATAATGTTATATGTAGACTTGCTCAATCGGTGAAGAATAATTTAACCACTTCAGCCCCGGATTTTACCCCCTTCCTTACCAGAGCACTTTTTGCGATTCGGCACTGCGCCGCTTTAACAGCTGTATTCCCGGGCAATCGTGGGTGCCCGGCGGACATCGCGGCCGCCAGGCATGTGCACCGGGTTCTGAGCGACGCTGCGGGCGCGCACGCACGCCGCGGGTGCACGCGCCCCCTAGACGGCCGGGAATGGGAGGACATCATATGACGTCCACCCAGGATGGGAGATCCACCTTGTGGACGTCATATGACAGTGGGCAGGGTTGAAGTGGTTAAAGGAGAACTCCTTTAAATTTATGCAGTGCTTTACATGTAAAGGGGGACAGCTGTAAAAAATGTTGGTAAAAATAACAACATAATAAGAAATAGTTCATAAAGAGCTAAAATAATAAAACCGGCTTTTGAGGCAATATTAAGTTCAGACAGGGCCGTCTTTACTATTGACTGGAACCTGGGCAAACATTTTCTTGGGCCCACTCTTCCATGCAATTTTGCTCTTCACATGCTTTGAGAAATACAATAAATAGCAGCTAGACTCAAAATCAGGTTCTGAATCAGATCAGGCAGTGATTGTGATTGGTTACCAGAGGTTACAGTGTATCATTACCGCGCACTGACTGGCTGCTAGAGGTTATAGCACACATTATGGCTCACTGTTTATTTTCTAGAGGTTACAGTACATGACTTCTGCTTGTTGATTGGTTGCTAGAGATTACATCAATACTGCTCACTGATTGATTGCTAGAGATTACTGGTCATCTATACCACTCACTGCACATTATTACTGCTCACTGATTGGTTCCTAGAGGTTACGGCATATCCTTACTGCTCATTGATTGGTTGTAAGAGGTCAGTGCACGGCATTACTGCTTACTGATTGGTTGCTAAAGGTTACAGCACATCATCTCCTCACTGCCTGCACACTAGAGGTGCACGATGAATCGCAAAATGATCGCGATCTCGATTCACCCCCCCAAGCGATCTGAAATCTGGACAACCCACGATTTTTTGTTAAGCGCCGCCGGTTCCACGTAACCAGCGTGGAATGCAAATGGCGGCTATTGGACTTGACATCAGCAACCGGAACTGACGTCAGTCATCAGCGCTGTGTCACGGAGCTGTGAAATGTTCGGCCGTTCTGTGACAAAAGTCCCGCTCCGTGACACAGCGGGAGGCTACAGCGTTGGTAAGGCTGCAAAGGACATAGGCACAGTGAGGCTGCAAATTACATGGGCACGGTGAGGCTGCAAAGACATGGGCACGGTGAGGCTGCAAAGACATGGACACGGTGAGGCTGCAATGACATGGGCACGGTGAGGCTGCAATGACATGGGCACGGTGAGGCTGCAATGAGATGGGCATGGTAAGGCGGCAATGATGGGCACAGGCTGCAATGAGGGCATGGTGAGGCTGCAATGAGGGCACGGTGAGGCTGCAATGATGGGCATGTGAAGCTGCAATGATGGGCACAGTAAGGCTGCAACGATGGTGAGGCTGCAATGAGATGAGCACAGTAAGGTGGCAATGATGGGCATGTGAAGCTGCAATGATGGGCACAGTAAGGCTGCAATGATGGTGAGGCTGCCATGAGGGCACGGTAAGGCGGCAATGATGGGCATGGTGAGGTGGCAATATAATATATTATGAATATGACCACAGGCACAGTCTGAGTCAGCTACCCATATTATGATTATTACCACAGTCAGCTACCCCAGACCTTGCTTGCAGTCAGCTACCCAGAGTCTATTTTTTGAGAATCGTGAGAGAATCGTGATCTTCATTCTAAGCAAAAGAATCGTGATTCTCATTTTTGCCAGAATCGTGCAGCTCTACTGCACACCATGGAATGGGGAGGTGAGGGGTCCCATCAATAGACAGAAAACTCCTAGGTATCCTAGGACTCCTGGGATCAGTGGCAATGCTAGAGGGGGGGGGGGGTAATCAGTGTCAATGCTGGGGGGTTGATGGGATCAGTGGCATTGGTGGGGGGGGGGGGGTGGGATTGCTTAGGAGGCAATACACGGTGGCAAATTCTGAATCATGTAGCGCAAAGCTGGAAATCTTTGACAAGTATATAGTGGGGGATTCTACCAATGTAATGGGGAATTTACAATTACCACCAATGTGAGGGGGGATTTACACTGACCATCAACGTGAGGGGGAATTTGCACTGACCACCATGTAATGGGAGATTTTACGCCACCGACCAATAGAAAAGAGGGATTTCTACACTGACACCAATGCAATAAGAGCATTTACACCAACCACCAGTGTAAGGGAGGGGATATACAATGACCTCCATGTAAGGGGGAATTTACTTGACAATCATTGTCAAGGAGATTTGTACTGACCACCAATGTAAGGTGACACTTCTACACCAACCACCAATGTTAGGGAGGATTTACACTGACCAACAATGTAAAGGGGGATTTACACTGACCACCAGTGTAAGGGCAATTCTGCACTTACCGCCAATGTAAAGGGAAATAAATGTACACTGATCACCAATGTTATGAAGAATTTACACTGACAACCAATGTAATGGGCGATTTTACATCAACAGCCAATAAAGGGGGATTTCTACACTAGCCACCAATGTAAGGGGGATTTATACTCACCACCAATTTAAAGTGGACTACATGGACCACCAATATAAGGGGGGATTCAAAACTGACCACAAATGCAAGTTTGGACTTTTTTTAACAATTATCAATATAAAGAGGAGTTTCTACACTGGCCACCAATGTAATGGGTATTTACACTGACCACCAATGTAAGGGGCACCTTGACACTGGCCACTAGTGTGAATGAAAGGATTGTACACCAAGCCCCAATGTAATCAGAAGAAGATTTACACTGATCACCAATGTAACTGAGAAATTTAGCCTGCGTTCACATTTGTGTGTGTCGGGAATACATGCAAAAATGGTTTTCCTGACACCACAGAAACATGCTGCCCTTTAGCAGATACACAGCAGTGCAATTAATTGTTAATGACACCCTCATGTATCGGCTGAGATGTGCGTATTCACATGCACCAAAATTTAGGGTGCTGTGGCACCTTGTTATTTAAAGAAGGGTTCCACCTCCAATTTGCTTACCTTTGCAGAACAGGCTGATGTTAGGCTTAATGACTATAGTTGTAAGCAGGGCTTTCAAGCATGTACCTTTACCTCCCCAGTGGGCAGCATTCAGCAGAAGTGATGGTTGATATGACCTCAGGGGGACATTATATACATATGAATGCCGCCTCTTTTTACATATCAATGCCACGGTTCACTACTATGTACATAACAATGCCGCCGCTATTTACATATCAATGCAGGTTATTTACATGTAAACACAGGGTCTGCAGGGGAGTCATCTTTACATTGCAATAGGGCAGAGCTGGGCAACAGCAACAGAACTTTACACTGAGATATTGGGACACAGCATGCGACAACTTCAAGGATAAGGGGATTTAAACTGGCATAGTTGGCAAGTATGAGGCAGCTGCTTTGGGCCCCACAATAATGATTCACCCTGCCTTAAAAACGGTGCTGAATCCTGAGGTTTACTCTGCTGTACTTTTTTGCTACTAGATATCCTGTCATGATTTTCTCCCTAAAAAAGTGCTGCAAGTGTGTAGGCATAGAAACTGTACTAACCTGTGCCAACACAAAAGTAAAAAGTCATTACATTGCCCTTGTATAGATGACATTTATTGTGCTTTGTGGACACCACAATGTTTAAGACTAAGCTCTCGTTCATGCCGGTGCGATTTGTCATTCGATTTGACAGTTTCAAATTGCACAACAAGTTGCACCTCATTGCAATAGAACTGTTCAAATCACCACGACTCACGTCGCAGTGACTATGAAAAAGGTTCCTGCACTACTTTTTTCTGGTCTCATTGCTACTTGTTAAATTAAGTTGCTAGCCGCAAATCAGAGGTGCAAATTGCCCTGATTTGGGGCTTTGAAATCGCGCTCAAGTAGCATGATTTCAAATCTGCACTGGTGTGAACCAGGGCTTAGTTACATCTCAAGAACAGGTCATTCAGGCAAGCCAAGTTAATAGAAGAAACCCAAGCATGCACCCTAGTAGTCTTTTTGCAGGCTGCATAGTGCTAGCTCACCTTTTTGAAGAGTCAAATTACTTCAATGCAAGTCCTCTCTGAGGAGAGAGTGCAACTTGTACTCCTTAAGCATCTTACTCTGTTGAGGCCTGTCCAATAACAAAAAAAAAGCCATGTACTATGAAGTACCAGACAACTCGATGGAGGATGGGAGTACTGTCTGACCAGGCCCTGGCTGGGAATCCTGGTCCATATCACCTGCCTATCTCTGTCTACAGCTGGCAAAATAAGCAGCAGGGGAGGGGTTGAGCAGGGCAGGGGTTAGGATTCATTTATTAAAAATTATGTTATCAAGGGCGCATGCGTGGCTTTCTAAGATGGCGGACGCGTGATCCGTGAGCTCCGGTCCCGTCCCAAGATCCGAGACCCCTTATGAGCAAACGAGGACAGCAAACAAGCTAGGGGTAAGCCTCTCAGCACCCCTGACTCCCCCCGACACTACATGGGAAAAATCGGGGACCAGCGCGCAGTCTACCGTGCCCCGCAACCCACGCGGCCTACCTCTACCATGGATCGCTTCCTAACTAGGCCCACATCCCCGGCCTCAATTACACAGGGAGACCCGGAAGAGTATGTAAGCGATTTAATGACGGATGACTCCTCACAGCAGCAGCCCCCTAAACAGCTACCTCTATCCTCACAGCAGACCCTTACCCCAGAGCTGATGGACCCTAAATTACAGGCCTTGGCCCAGCAAGTTACCAGAGACATTGCTCAGGAGATGGGGAGGATTGCTAGAGAGCTCAGGGGGGAAATTGACGCCCTGGGGGAACGCACTGCCACACTTGAAACGAAATTCGATGACACCATACAGTATGTGCAGGCTCTTGAAGAGGAAAATGCCAACTTAAAAACCTCGGTTTCCCAATTGCAGCTGCAACAGGAGGACCTCGAGAATAGGGAAAGACGCCAGAACCTCGGGATCCGTGGTGTTCCTGAAAAGGTAGCTGACAATAACATTAGACCTTATCTGGTTTGCAATCGCCCATGCACACACACGCAGGCACGATCCCTCTTGGCGTCAGACGGGCTATTTAAAGGGCGCTCATTCCCATATCCTTTGCTGACTGATCTTCAGCTGTATCCTGTGTCCTTATTGATCCTGCATGTTCTCCCCATTGCTGACCTGGCGTGTTCTTGACTTTATCTTGGATTCTGCTTCTGCCTTGCTGTTTACCCTTGACACGGCTCAGTTCCTGACTTTGGCTCTGCATATGATTATGCTGCCTGCCTGTTGACGACCCCAGCTATTCCTGAGATTCTGCTTCTACCTCTGATTCTGGCTCCAGGTACTACTCCCATGCTTGACTGGCTGTCTGCTGCACCAGCTCTGTACACCACTGTATGTTCCAGCCTCCAGAGTCCTGAGAAGCCACCTATCCAGAACCCCCAACATAAGTGGAGTGCCCCTTTAGTCTGGACCAGTCCTCATTACTACTGTTCCTGTTCCTCTGGTTCCACAGTCACATTGCCCTGCTGGAGTCGCATTCCCTGTTGCAAGTTCTGCAATCAACACCCACAGGCACTCACGTTCCTCCTGTCCCTCGGCACCCTCTGTCTTATCCTCAGTGGGGCCAAAGCGGAAGATATAAGAGAGGCCAACCTCGTCAAGTCAGTCTACTATCAGGTACAGGTAGGACAGTTACACTAGCAATGCCTAGAGGATTATCAATAGGAACCATAAATGGTGTCTTGGAACTACATTATTTCACCTAGCAGCTGATCCTATATTGTTGCCTCATTGCCTTATTACAGCAAACTGGGACTGATAGCGACTAAGTTGCTCGTATACTCGTTGCTCGTATACATCCACTGGACATTGCCCACATCGGTTCTCCATGCTGTGCACTACATCAAGCTGATTGGTGATACTGTTAGATTACATTCATGAATGACTGTCCATATTTCTATGCTATAGTCACCAGACTGATCTTTCATCCCAACCGGATGCTGATTACTGCAATGTCCTCTTAATTTTTCCATGCCATATTACGATAGTGACATTATCACAGACTCACCGCTCAATTGAGCTAGTGGGAATTACCCTTTTTTTGGCCTCTGACTATACAGCAATATTTATTTCCATTGATGAAATATAATTTATCTTACTTGTGCCTCAACTGGCATCAAGATCAATATAGGGTTACCCCTGCACTCTAGTCCCCAGGGGCTCTGTACACATTGGATATCGTTTTGCAATCTAACGGTCTTGCACCAATTATGTAACTTATTAACGATATTTATCGCATGACATCATATGTGTATACTGAGATTTGGCATTCATGATGTGTTGTATCTGGTGTTTTTTTGTTTGTCGGTTTTGTAATGCACCCTCACCTGTGGTGCATCTATGGATCTGAGTGATCCTGTGGCACTGTTATTCAATGTGTATTGAGCATTGGATATCTTTTGTCTTTAATTTAAATTCAATACATTTTGTGCTTTTTCAGTAAACCCTATTATGACCCTTTGTCACCATAGTAAGCCCCTTGCTTCCCAGGTGATCTAATACCAGGACTTCTGTTTTTTTTTTTATACATGTGACTGATTACGGTGACAACATCCAACTAGGTGAGTGGTCTATGGGCACAAATAATCATTGATAAAAAACATTTATTTGTTTTGGACTGGGTACCCTTACCCATACAGTACTTGTGTGCACACATCCTAATGCAAAAGCACACATTCAGTACTCGTTACTCAATAAATTAGCTTTCAACTCAAGAAGTCGTACATGCACATAAAAATTAATTAGGTAATGATGACTACATGGCCGCAACTCTCTTGAGCACTCTACAAATGTAATTCTCTAAATTTAGAATAGTTAGTGTTACTCTCACCCTGCACGCTACAATACTTGGAAAGAATAATGCGCACATCTCTCTGGTGTCATGGAAAATTGAGACACTAGTAACACAAAATTAACAAAGAAAACATAATACTTTAGTTGCTGAAATAATATTAGTTCCCATGGAACTTCAAGTGAAAGGGAAAGCAAAATAAACAGCGTATATTAAACTGATACTTTCAAATAAATCACTTTCCTGTTAGCTAGAACATTTGGTGAACTTTACAAAGGCTTTAGAACTGGAACTCCTTTGGACTTGGCTCAGTTATAGCTCTCTATACTGAACAACCTTATATATTTTACTTAGAAAACACTATTCAGGGGCTCACTACAAATCAATTACTGAACGATTTACTAAAACTGGAACGTGCAAATCTGGTACAGCTCTGTATAGAAACCAATCAGCTTCCAGCTTTTATTGTCAGAGCTTAATTAAGCAAGCTGAAATTAGAAGCTGAGTGGTTACTATGCACATATGATTCTGAATGCTCCAAGTGTTCGCATACCCAGTACATTACTAGGGATGAACCCATGCTTTTAATAAAAGTTATACTTATTAATAGTATTGCTATAATAGTAGCAATAATAATAACGACATGATGATATTTTATATAATGAAAACAATATTAAAGCTATTGCACACAATTAAGCTCACCGTGCAAACAAATGAGATAGCTGGAGGAAGTCCCACCGGGACATTGTATTCTGGCTACAAGGATGAGTTCAGAGGGTGGTGATAAATGGAGAATACTCAGAATGGTCAGGGGTGGGAAGTGGGGTCCCCCAGGGTTTTGTGCTGGGACCAATCCCATTTAATTTGTTCATAAACGACCTGGAAGATGGGATAAACAGCTCAATCTCTGTATTTGCAGACGATACTAAGCTAAGCAGGGCAATAACTTCTCCGCAGGCAGTGGAAACCTTGCAAAAAGATCTGAACAAATTAATGGGGTGGGCAACTACATGCCAAATGAGGTTCAAAAATATGTATGCAATCTATACACTGGGGGGAGAACCTCTGGGGGAATCTAGGATGAAAACGGACCTGGGGGTCCTAGTAGATGATAGGCTCAGCAATGGCATGCAATGCCAAGCTGCTGCTAACAAAGCAAACAGAATATTGGCATGCATTAAAAAGGGATCAACTCCAGAGATAAAATGATAATTCTCCCACTCTACAAGACTCTGGTCCGGCCGCACCTGGAGTATGCTGTCCAGTTCTGGGCACCAGTCCTCAAGAAGGATGTACTGGAAATGGAGCGAGTACAAAGAAGGGCAACAAAGCTAATAAAGGGTCTGGAGGATATTAGTTATGAGGAAAGGTTGCGAGCACTGAACTTATTCTCTCTGGAGAAGAGACGCTTGAGAGGGGAAATGATTTCACATACTGGTGACCCCACAATAGGGATAAAACTTTTTTGAAAAAGGGAGTTTAACAAGAAATTAGAAGGAAAGAGGTTTAACCTTAAACTACGTAGAGGGTTCTTTACTGTAAGAGCGGCAAGGATGTGGAATTCCCTGTGGTCTCAGCGGGGGCATTGATAGTTTCAAGAAACTATTAGATAAGCACCTAAATGACCGCAACATACAGGGATATACAATGTAATTAGAGCTGTTACTGATTAAAATTTTAGTGTTCGATTAATCGATTTTTTTTTTCGATTAATCGACTAACTTCGATTAATTATAACGCACGTACAGATCCAACTACTTTTAGCTGATCTCCTTGCATTGGAACTCTGCATTAGTCAGTGGTAAATGTGGTATACACTATATACAATCACCCGACACTAGTTAGTTTCCACAATTCATGACTTAACTTCACAGTTCACACAAATAAGTTTTAAATTCAAACTGTAGCACTGACGTAAGTCATTTTTTTCCCCACAGTAGCGTGCCAATCCCTCCACCTCCAGTCTAACTAATCATTCTCACCTCATGGCATGGACCCCTGTGCAAACAGGTGGTCATGTAAGCGGGTATCAAAAGGGTTATTACGGACCATAAACGTCCCTCACGTCTCCTTAGATCTCAGCAAGGACGCCAGGTCATGGGTAGAAAGAAAAGATCTAAGTGCTCACCGCTTAAGTATAAGATTTCATTTTTGTGTTCAAACACAAACTACTCACATAAAAATGATAAAAACACAGCATGTAAAGCTGACAATCGTGTTAGTTCCGTAGGGAGGCAGTGGGTGACATCATGCATAGCTCCTCCCCCGTACACGTTACGTTCAATCATAACTTCAATGTCACCAGACTCCTCCCCCCTTCCCTTCGTTAGCAGACGGAGGCATTTGGGGATCACCGGATCTCCGACGGAACTCCCCGAAGACCCGGAAGCTGGCGGAGGGGTGAGTACCAATCAAAATAATTTTGATCGATCTAAAAAATTTACGATTAATCAAGGAATTAATCTTTAATTTTCACAGCCCTAAATGTAATACTGACAAATAATCACACACATAGGTTGGACTTGATGGACTTGTGTCTTTTTTCAGCCTCACCTACTACGTATGTAATAATGGCACCCACCACTGCTGTCAATGCACAGTATGGAAAGCACTGTATACATTGTCAGCACTATATACCTTGCAAATAAAGTATCTCACAAAAGTGAGTACACCCCTCACATTTTTGTAAATATTTTATTATATCTTTTCATGTGACAACACTGAAGAAATTACACTTTGCTACAATGTAAAGTAGTGAGTGTACAGCTTGTATAGCAGTGTAAATTTGCTGTCCCCCTTAAAATAACTCAACACACAGCCATTAATGTCTAAACCACTGGCAACAAAAGTGAGTACACCCCTAAGTGAAAATGTCCAAATTGGGCCCAAAGTGTCAATATTTTGTGTGGCCACCATTATTTTTCAGCACTGCCTTAACTCTCTTGGGCATGGAGTTCACCAGAGCTTCACAGGTTGCCACTGGAGTCCTCTTCCACTCCTCCATGATGACATCACAGAGCTGGTGGATGTTAGAGACCTTGTGCACCTCCACCTTCCGTTTGAGGATGCCCCACAGATCCTCAATAGGGTTTAGGTCTGTAGACATGCTTGGCCAGTCCATCACCTTTACCCAAGGCTTCTTTAGCAAGGCAGAGGTCTTCTTGGAGCTGTGTTTGGGGTCTTTATCATGTTGGAATACTGCCCTGCGGCCCAGTCTCCGAAGGGAGGGTTCATGCTCTGCTTCAGTATGTCACAGTACATGTTGGCATTCATGGTCCCCTTATGCCGCGTACACACGATCGGAATTCTCGTCGGAAAAAACTCTGACGTTTTTTCCGACGGAATTCCGCTCAAGCTGTGTTGCCTACACACGATCAAACCAAATTCCGACGGTCAATAACACAGCAGCATAAAACACATTCGACAGCACTATAAAAGGGAAGTTTAATGCTTCCGAGCATGCGTTGAATTGTTTCCGAGCATGCGTCGGAATTTTGCGTGTCGGAATTGCATACACACGATCGAAAAATCCGATAGAAAGGTTTTCCATCAGAAAAATTGAGAACAGGTTCTCAATTCAAAGTCCGTCGGAAATTCCGACAGAAAAAGACCGTTGGGCATACACACGGTCGGAAAATCCGATGAAAAGCTCCCATCGGACTGTTTCCATCGGAAATTCCGACCGTGTGTACGCCGCATTAGTGAACTATAGCTCCCCAGTGCTGCCAGCACTCATGCAGCCCCAGACAATGACACTCCCACCACCATGCTTGACTGTAAGCAAGACACACTTGTCTTTGTACTCCTCAACTGGTTGTCGCCACACACGCTTGACACCATCTGAACCAAATAAGTTTATCTTGGTCTCATCAGACCACAGGACATGGTTCCAGTAATCCATGTCCTTAGTCTGCTTGTCTTCAGCAAACTGTTGGCGGGCTTTCTTGTGCATCATCTTTAGAAGAGGCTTCCTTCTGGCACGACAGCCAATTTGATGCAGTGTGCGGCGTATGGTCTGAGCACTGACAGGCTGACCCCCCACCCCTTCAACCTCTGCAGCAATGCTGGCAGCACTCATACATCTATTTCCCAAAGACAATCTCTGGATACAATGCTGAGCACGTGCACTCAACGTCTTTGGTCGACCATTGGCGAGGCCTGTTCTGAGTGGAACCTGTCCTGTTAAAACTGCTGTATGGCCTTGGCCACTGTGCTGCAGCTCAGTTTCAGTATCAGCAATCTTCCTACAGCCTAGGCCATCTTTATGTAGAGCAACAATACATTTTTTCAGATCCTTTGAGAGTTCTTTGTCATGAGGTGCCATGTTGAACTTCCAGTGACCAGTATGAAAGAGTGAGAGTGATAACTCCAAATTTAATACACCTGCTCCCCATATACACCTGAGACCTTCTAACACTGAGTCACATGACACCGGGGAGGGAAAATGGCTAATTGGGCTCAATTTGGACATTTTCACTTAGGGGTGTACTCACTTTTGTTGCCAGTGGTTTAGACATTAATGGCTGTGTGTTATTTTGAGGGGACAGCAAGTTTACACTGTTATACAAGCTGTACACTCAATACTTTACATTGTTGCAAAGTGTAATTTCTTCAGTGTTGTCACATGAAAGGGTATAATAAAATATTTACAAAAATGTGAGGGGTGTACTTACTTTTGTCATTTTTGGCCATTTAAAAAAAAAAAAAATATATATATATATTATATATATATATATATATGTATATATATATATATATATATATATATAAAAGAACAAAGGAGAAAATTCTGGTACAAACGTTTCTTGCTTCCTCCTATCTCAGCGCAATGTCTTATTAGGCTCTGATCAATAAAGGCAATCTAAAGGATATATAACACTTCCCAAAACAGACATATATATCATGCAGCAGCCACTTAAAAAACAACAACAGTATATAGCAAGTGACAAAATAAAAAATCTCTGCCTGAAAAGTCAGCCAGATATAAAAAATCTCATCACAGCGGCGCTCCTATCAGGTTAAACACATTAACTAACTGACATAAGTGGATAAATTGACACAGGTTAGTATTCAAATGTCAATAAAAAAAGCTGATCAGAAAAGGCTAGAAGCAAGTTCATATATTGGATGGTGTAAGGCAGTGGCGGCTGGTGCTCAAAATTTTTTGGGGGGCGCAAATAAACAGAAAAAAATCTGAAAAAAAAAGCCCAGCAAATGCAGCCACTGTGCCCATCAAAACGCAGACACTGTGCCCATCAAAACGCAGACACTGTGCCCATCAAAACGCAGACACTGTGCCCATCAAAACGCAGCCACTGTGCCCATCAAAACGCAGCCACTGTGCCGTAAAAACGCAGCCACTGTGCCCGTAAAAACGCAGCCACTGTGCCCGTAAAAACGCAGCCACTGTGCCCGTAAAAACGCAGCCACTTTGCCGTAAATACGCAGCCACTTTGCCGTAAATACGCAGCCACTTTGCCGTAAATACGCAGCCACTTTACAGTAAATACACAGCCACTTTGCAGTAAATACACAGCCACTTTGCAGTAAATACACAGCCACTTTGCCGTAAATACGCAGCCACTTTGCAGTAAATACACAGCCACTTTGCAGTAAATATACAGCCACTTTGCAGTAAATACACAGCCACTTTGCCATAAAACAGTCACTGCAAAGAAGCTGCCACTGTGCCCCCCCCCCCCCCTGCACTTACCTTGTCTCGGGTGACGGCGGCATCGTGTCCTCCATTTCCTCTCCTGCCCGCTCCTCCTCTCATCCTCGCGTCCTCTGCTATGATTGGACGCCTGATAGGCGCCCAATCACAGCGCCTGTCGTTTCAGCCAATCAGGGCACAGGTCACACAGACCTGTGCTCCTGATTGGCTAAGGGGCCGTACAATGTTAGCAAACCGAATTCCTTCGGTTTGCTAACATAAATGCTGAGGGACAAGGAACGCACAGCGTTGCGCCCGCTTGTCACCCTTTTGGACGCCTATTAGCGCCTACGGCGCTAGTCAGGTGTTTCCAAAAAACACCCCCACTGCTGTAATTCAGGCGCCCGGTGACCGAAAAGGGGCCGGACACCTGAATAGGGGGTGTCAGCAGCGACCATAGATAGATTCATGCAATGCATGAATCTATCTATGGTATATAGAGAGTGACAGGAGAGGGGGGGCGGCGCTCCTGCGCCCTTTATGGACGCACCGCCCCTGGTGTAAGGTATCAATCGTGATGGATCTATAAGAAATCTATTGGTGAGTGCACCTTCACTGCAATCCTTCACAATAAAATCCACGTGCCCCTCTGGGTGGAGGTGTCGCCTCTGTGTGTGCGGGCTGTCTTCACATTCAGAGTGCTTTCTATTGCACTAGGTTCTATCCATTTTGCGGAATTGAGGATCCTGCCATCATCCTTCATATAGGAGAAACACAGCAGTGAACAGCATATCGATTGGGATGTCAGTGATATCCAACAGCACCAAGGCTGTTCTTCTAAGCTTTGTTTGACCCCCCTGAATAAGGGCGGTCACTGGCTTTCTGGTAAGCCTTCCCTTTTGTCTTACACAGTGGTGACGGGCAGAACAAGAGGTGAAAAGCATCTGTTGGAGCACTCTGTGGATGTTTTCACATAAGAGAAGTTTTCTCACAAGATCTCTTTGGACTTTCTTTTATGAACTTTTAGTTTGAATATTTTGAATAGTGTTCACACATGGTTCACATGTTTTTTTCTTGGGTTTAATATTTATTCATGAATTATTGGAATTTTTGAATAGTATATGTTATATATACCCAGGGCCGTTTTTTCCACTGGGCATGCTGGGCAGTTGCCCGGGGGCCCCACTTGTCTGGAGGGCCCCATCCAGGGCTAATCCTCAGTGCTGCAATCTGCTGCTTAAATTGACTGACTGCACTGGTTGCTTACTTCGCCGACCGGCATTTAGCTAGCAACCAGTGATGTCAGTCAGAGGCCACGGCCGCCCCAGCATTCATAGCGCACCGCGACTGCCCCAGTGGCTAGTGAACAGGCTCCGCCCACCTCTGCCATGTTCTTCAGACAGCATGGAGAGGGAGTGGAGCGGAAAGACGGCCCTTGATAGCTGGCGCTGCCTTGCTGCTGTGAGTGACACACTGTACTGCACCAGGCCGGTGGCCTCAAGTAAGTCTAACAATGTCTACTTAAGTAAGTTCAAGTTGTGCATCAAACACAGCCACTGTCTGTGCCCCTCAAAAGCGGCCACTGTGCCCATCAAAGCTGCCACTGTGCCCATCAAAGTTGCCACTGTGCCCATCAAACACAGCCACTGTGCCCATCAAAAGCTGCCACTGTGCCCAGTAAAACGCAGCCACTATGCCCATCAAACGCTGCCACTGTGCCCAAACGCTGCCGCGGTGCCCATCAAGCGCTGCCACTGTGCCCATCAAACTCGTGTTATATTGTCCAAACGTTGTGTTAATGTTTAAACACTGATTTTGTTGGAAGTACCAATAAATATAGCCTTATTGATAATTTGCATTTTTATTCTCGTGCACTGTATTGCCCGGGGGCCTATAACGCTCTTAAGATGGCCCTGTATATACCATATATATTTTGTGGTTCATACCACTTCTATTCACATCATAAGGAGAGATAAACTCCACATAGAGCAGTTCCGTTTTCAATGTTTATTTTGTATCTCAAATAAAACTTGTATAAAAACTCTCCATAGTCATACAAAGTCTGGTTCCCCGATTGGTTGAGTAGTAAGCACTTACTAAGTTGGCTTTTTTGCTGGAAAGTCAGAAGCACTACAAGAATGCTGTGGGAGCAGTTGCAATCCACTCACCGCTTCCAGTATTTCAGTTCAATCTTGGGGAACCTACAATAAGTTTCTTTCCCGGTCGCCGTGAGATCAAACCCTCCTAGACAAAGTCTCATAGACTCGCTGATCACAGAGCACGCCACGCTCGCCCTTCAGGCCACTTGTTCACGGGAATGCAGGTCCACGCTGTAGCCGTCATTCGGCTATAGCACGGATCTCAAATGGTTAAAGGGTGCCTTGAGTAAATTATCATTCAGAAATATCTAATTGGTTGGTGAAAGTCAGCAGGGATTCACCACATTCACTAAGCTACGGGGCAAATTCTCTTGCAAAGTGAACAGCATATTTGCCACCAGGAAGTAAAGGATAATTGTATTTGTTAACCACTTCAGCCCCGGACCAATTGGCAGCCAAAGGACCAGGCCCCTTTTTGCGATTCGGCACTGCGTCGCTTTAACTGACAATTGCACGGTCGTGCGAGGTGGCTCCCAAACAAAATTGGCGTCCTTTTTTTCCCACAAATAGAGCTTTCTTTTGGTGGTATTTGATCGCCCCTGCGGTTTTTATTTTTTGCGCTATAAACAAAAATAGAGCGACAATTTTGAAAAAAATGCAATATTTTTTACTTTTTTTTTTTTTTTTTTTTTTAAATTAGTTTTTATTGAAAATTTTTGAACATACAAAGACGAGAAAAAAAAGGAACCAAGGTTCAAATGGTTCTACAAACAGAGTCCGGTTTACAATACATGTTATCCAAACATAGTATCAATGGTCTGCAAAAATAGTATAAATTTCAAAGAGCTTGTAAAAGGTAAAACTCAATATTAAAAAAAAAAAAAGGTATAGTAGAGCAAAGGAGAGAAGAGAAGGAAAGAAGAGTAAAGAGGTAAGGCAAATCGCATGACATGAAACTAGAAAATATAATCTCGCTCTCTCAGTACGGTGTATATTCGTAAAGTATTCCATATTTTTTACTTTTTGCTATAATAACTATCCCCAAAAAATATATAAAAAAACATTTTTTTTTCCTCAGTTTAGGCCGATACGTATTCTTCTACATATTTTTGGTAAAAAAAATCGCAATTAGCGATTATTGATTAGTTTGCGCAAAAGTTATAGCGTTTACAAAATAGGGGATAGTTTTATAGCATTTTTAATAATATTTTTTTTTTTACTAGTAATGGCGGCGATCAGCGATTTTTATTGTGACTGCGACATTATGGCGGACACATCGGACATTTTTGACACATTTTTGGGACATTTGTCATTTATACAGCAATCAGTGCTATTTAAATAGCACTGATTCCTATGTAAATGACAGTGGCAGTGAAGGAGTTAACCACTAGGGGGCGGGGAGGAGTCAGTGTGACGTGTTGTGTTTTTTTTTTTACAGTAGGGGGCGTGGCTGTACGTCTGACGTCATTGATCGGCTTTCCCGATGACAGGGAACAGCCGATCAATGACAGGCAGAGTAGGAAGCGCGGGGAGAGGTTTGTTTACACAAACCTCTCCCCGTTCTTCAGCTCCGTAACCCGATCGCGGGATACCAGCGGCGATCGGGTCCGCTGGTCCCGCGGCCGTGGTCACGGAGCTCCCGACCGGGTCGCGAAGCAGGCAATTTAAAGGGGACGTACCCGTACGTGCTTTTGCCTGCCCGTGCCATTCTGTAGACGTATATCTACATGAGGCGGTCGGGAAGCGGTTAACAGAAGTTTCAGACACTCTGACTTCCATTAGAGGGAACTGAAATGGTGAAATGGATGGGTGGGGGTATGTGAAGAAAGTTGAGAGACAGACCAATAATTATCCCAAAACAATATTTGACTCCCAGTGTCCCTTCAGCTTCCTTTTTGTGGCTAGAAGCAGCTGATGTATTTATTTATTTATGTATTTAACCACTTGCCGACCATCCGCCGTCATTATACTGCGGCAGGTAAGGTCGTTCCCGCGAATCGATGTAGCTGTACGTCGGCTCCTTTAAGATCCATTGCAGGCGCGCGCCTGCTGCACAGCTGGGGACCCGATGCTCGTGACCGGCGGCGATGTCCACCGACCACCCGCGATCGTGGGAAAGTGAGCCAGAACGGGGATCTGTCAATGCAAACAAATCCCCATTCTGACAGGGGAGGAGAGAGAGATCTGCTGTTCCTAGTGATTAGGAACAGTGATCTCTCTCCTCCTACAGTCAGTCCCATCCCCCCAGAGTTCCTAGGAAACACATTTAACCCCTTGATCGCCCCCTAGTGTTAACCGCTTCCCTGCCAGTGACATTTACAGAGTAATCAGTGCATTTTTATAGCACTGATCGCTGTATAAATGTAAATGGTGCCAAAAAAGTGTCAAAAGTGTTCCATCTGTCCACCGCAATGTTGCCGTCCCACTAAAAATTGCAGATTGACGCCATTACTAGTAAAAAAATAAAAATAATAAAAATGCCATAAATCTATCTCCTATTTTACAGATGCTATAACTTGTGCACAAAACCAATCAATATACACTTATTACGATCTTTTTTTACCAAAAATATGTAGAATACATATTGGCCTAAACATATAAAGAAATTTTTTTTTTTTGATTTTTTTTTGGATAATTATTATAGCAAAAAGTAAAACATTGTTTTTTTAGCAAAGTTGTTGCTCTTTTTTTGTTTATAGTGCAAAAAATAAAAAACGCACCGAGGATTCGTTGACATCGATGGACAGAGATGGGGTTCAGGTAAGTATTAGGGGGTGCTGGGGAGACTGCTACATACAGAAGGCTTTTTATCTTAATGCATAGAATGCATTAAGATAAAAAAAAAAACTTCTGCCTTTACAAATCCTTCAACAGGGACACACAGCAATGAAAACCAGACAGGTTTTCTAATCCCTCTCCACACTATCTAAAAAAAACACTTAGGCATTTCTTAAATCAAGTAATTTATTAAGTTTAAGCCCTTTTCAAAATGTCAGTGTCAAGAGTAGTGGCAGTACAAGGGAAAAAAACATAAATCCACAGCAACAGTCTGAGTTTAGATTAGCATAGTCAGATTTAAAAAAAACTAAGGTCCATCCCTATACCTTTTTCTTCTAATAACACACGCCTACTTCTGATTTTAATTAATTGTGATTATTGCAATACAGCCCATTAGTGGGTGGAGTTTGTAGTAGGATATATGGTCTATTTTTTGTGTGTATTTTGCCGTAAACAAGGCTACTCGCCAATATATGTAAGCATGTTATCTACTCCTGTCCAAGAAATAAAGATATTCATATGGATGTTGGACCTGCTGGCTACTATTTTTGTTTTATAACATCTGATTGGTTATTATATATTATATACTGTATTACTGGATGTAGTGGTCCCATACCTGCTTCAGGCTGGTAGGGACCCCCATAGGTCAAGTAAGCTAACAATAACCCCTGTGTCCTTGGCATGTTGTGGGGTATAAAACTTACAATTTTCAGAATTTTATTTCAGCATTAATCTAAAAAGAAAGAAGGGGCAAAGGGCTCCAGATTATATGGACTGTAACCAGAAATCTGTATGTTTCAATACCTTACCCATACCTCCCAATAGTCCCAGATTGGGCGGTACTTTGCTGTATCTGCACCTTAGTCCCGCAGTCCTACTGTACTGGGAATTTGAAATTTGCATTGTTTTTTTTAGCCTTGGTTAGCCCAGTGCTCACAGCTTAGCAATTCCACTTTAAAACACTGAAGCACGGTTTCTGTTTTTGAAAGTGAAAGTAACAGCTCTCCTGCGGCTCCTACAACAGCCTGGTTCTGGGGCTGAAAATGAGTGTGCACTGAAAAGGAAGCTTTTGCTGGGGTGGAAAGAATAGCCAGAAAGGTTGTGGAAAATGATGAAGCTTTGGATAGGAGGGGTGGGGGCAATGATGAAGGCAGAGGAGAGAGGTTGTGTTGGGATGGGCAAAGGTTATTGCTGAAGAGAGGTGTAGTAATGAGATGTGCATACTGTACCTACAGTAGCTCTCTCTTGAAAACTGCACCCTGTTCATAATCCACTCCAGAACCTTGCACTCTGTATGTAACGCACTCCAGAACCCTGTACTTTGTGCGTAATGCACTCTCCTGCACTTTGCACTCTGTGCGTAATGCATTTCTGAACCCTGTACCCTGTGCATAATGCGCTCCAGAACCCTGCACTCTGTACTTAGCGCATCCCAGATCCCTGCACTCTGTACGTAGCACATGCCAGAACCCTGCACTCTGTATATAGCACATATAATAAATAAATAATAAATAAATAAAAAGAAAAAATCGCGCTATTAAAGTCCAAATAGAAATGTTCCCACTGTGGTAAACTGAAAGTCAATTTCAACGGAAATAATTTCTTCAGCAAAAAATAATCTCCAAAACGTTGATTTATGTGTTTATAGAGAACATGCTTACCAGAAGTAAGCCATAAATTAGCATTTGGCTTTAACCCAGCCCGGGTTGATGATCCGATTGCTGTAAAGTTGTGGTGAAGCGATGTAATGTGCTTTCTGTTCCTTCCCAGATATACTCATAGCGCACAGTTAAAGATCACTGAAAAAACAAAAAAATTGCACCATAGCATAATACTGCTAAACTATATAAAGCAGTTTACCAGAAACCAGTGAATAGAGATGGTGTCCAATTAAGTGTGGAAAGACACCCGTGACCACAAATACGTATAAGTGACCAAAAGACACATATAAGTGCACCACCACCACATGAAAGGCCTCCTTACCAGATGCCAAAAACAAGTCCACATAGGCAGAAAATATCCCTTTAAATTTTTTTCCACTTTTGACAGACCGCTATAGGTGAAATTAAGTGCACAATATATCCAGATGGATCGCAAGCAACCACCTTAAGGATTGTCTCCTTACCAAACAGTGAACTTCAATCAGCAGATAACCATGCACACTCTCCTTGCAGGATGTCCCCTTACCACATAGCCCAGATCAAGAAGCCAAATGCAGCAAGCACGGACTCCTCCACAGTCTAAGGTCATATACAGATCGATGGCAGAGAACTTTCAACAGGTACCCAGGAGAAAAAGTATTCGTACCATAGCGTTATACTGTATTTTAAAAGGTTTATTGAAAGTATAAAAAGTTTGCACTTACAAATTGGCGAAATAAAAACAGCAGATTTCAAAGTTGTAGAGCCGGCCGGCTACAAACAAACAGACACTCCCGTCCTTCTTTGCGTGGTGACGTCAGCCCGTTTTACCCTCAGACGCGTTTCGTTAGATTTAACATTATAATAATGCTATCTGCTTGATAATTTATACTAAAGAACTCTACACCGGAACCATGATATTCCACAAAGTATTTCGCTACATTTGTATTCTTCTGTGTCCCAATATTTGAGAAGTGATCTCTCATGCGTTTGCACAGATATCTTGTCGTCTTGCCTACATATTGTTTTTACAGGCCACATAGGAGATAACCTATATTACATGTCTTCCTTGACAATTTACCAACCTTGTTTGATCTCAAATGAGTCACCATTTGTATATGACAAGACCCTGTGCAAATTGCCTATTAAAGTTCAGACTGAACAACAGGAAAGACCACGATTGAATATGCCCATTGTACTCAGCCATGTATTTTTCCTTTTCTTTAATTGATATAAAAAATTATGTGGGAAAATATTGCGCCAAACCCAAATATAGTGTAGCAGCTAGCACAACAATTAGACGTGAATTGTACAGAAAATATTATAAACAGGTGCAGCGCTCGAATAGTCAAACAAGTGTCCCTGGTTTTCACATGGAACTCCACAGGAATAGACAGCCTGTGGGTAGTGCTGTGAGCCAGGAGTTTCTTTGATAAGTGTCCCCGTGCATGGGGGTGCCAGTAGGATTTCTCCACTGGTATATACAAAAGTGTTACAATAATGGAAAAACAAAACAGTAACAGAAAAATTAGGGGATAAAATGTAAGGGGAAGTGATAAGTGATTCACCCAAATGGTAAGTGAGAGGAGGAAAATTGACCCCTGGTTAAAGCAGGCCCCTGTTCAATCTCCTTCTAGTGCAGAAACATAAATTTATATATAACATGAGTTTTTCTCAAAATTGCAGCAAAGCAAAGAGTTCCAGTCCTTAAACAAACATCATGAAAGGTAAATTCTGGTGTCACGTCAATCAGAAATGTGGAACAGGTAGATGAAGGGGTTACATTAAGGAGGCTTTCAAACCTATAGCACATTCAGTATTCTAAATGGAGAATGCAATACCATTACTGTGATAACAGAATCGCATCTAGTATTCAGCATGTATCTAACTAGGCAACACCTCCAGCAAAGCGGACAAAAAAATGACTGCTTTATAGACCTCTTAAAAGTCCAAGGCAAGAACTAACACAATATATAATAATGGTGTAGTAAAGGCAACAAGGGATGGTCAGCAATAAAACAACCACATCGATCATACTCTCATGCTGTAATAAGTCCGGAATAAAACATACAAGGTAGTCATATTTTTAGGGTATGTCTTCCCACTGAGGTAATCTGGTCAGGTTTGCAAAGCCCTCAACAGGGTGCGGTGTATCGCTGGGGGTATTCAGGATGTACGGTCAGCTTAATAAATTCAAAATAAGGAAAGGATGGGTACCCTTACCGGAACTGTTGGACTCACAGACCTCTCGGTGTGAGTCAGTAAGGCTTAGGCCGGGTACACCGGACGGGTAGTAGTTGTGTTGCAGTCTGCCAGCTTGACTGGAGCGTTATCCAAGGAAAAGTGTGGTCGCTTACCTACAGCTTGTTGGAAAAGCCAGGTGGCAAATGAAAAGCAACAAAACTTCTTGTAAGGGTCCTCATCCACGGCAGCTCAGGTTAGGAAAAAAGAAGAGAGAGAGGCAACTCCTCATAGTGAAAAACCCAATTTTTCAATTGGTGTTTATTTGATAAAAAGATTAAAAACACTTTTCTTTGCGCAAAAGAAGATAAAAAAGTGGCTTAGGTAGACATCTAACATGTACCCCAGTTGAAGCCTACAGGAGGCGAAACATGTCGGGTTAGATGTCTACCTAAGCCACTTTTTTATCTTCTTTTGCGCAAAGAAAAGTGTTTTTAATCTTTTTATCAAAAATTGGGTTTTTCACTATGAGGAGTTGCCTCTCTCTCTTCTTTTTTCCTTACCTGAGCTGCCGTGGATGAGGACCCTTACAAGAAGTTTTGTTGCTTTCCATTTGCCACCTGGCTTTTCCAACAAGCTGTAGGTAAGCGACCACACTTTTCCTTGGATAACGCTCCAGTCAAGCTGGCAGACTGCAACACACCTACTACCCGTCCGGTGTTTACCCGGCCTAAGCCTTACTGACTCACACCGAGAGTTCCGTGAGTCCAACAGTTCCGGTAAGGGTACCCATCCTTTCCTTATTTTGAATTTATTAAGCTGACCGTACATCCTGAATACCCCCAGCGATACACCGCACCCTGTTGAGGGCTTTGCAAACCTGACCAGATTACCTCAGTGGGAAGACTACCTTGTATGTTTTATTCCGGACTTATTACAGCATGAGAGTATGATCGATGTGGTTGTTTTATTGCTGACCATCCCTTGTTGCCTTTACTACACCATTATTATATATTGTATTAGTTCTTGCCTTGGACTTTTAAGAGGTCTATAAAGCAGTCATTTTTTTGTCCGCTTTGCTGGAGGTGTTGCCTAGTTAGATACATGCTGAATACTAGATGCGATTCTGTTATCTCAATAATGGTGTTGCATTCTCCATTTAGAATACTGAATGTGCTATAGGTTTGAAAGCCTCCTTAATGTAACCCCTTCATCTACCTGTTCCACATTTCTGATTGACGTGACACCAGAATTTACCTTTCATGATGTTTGTTTAAGGACTGGAACTCTTTGCTTTGCTGCAATTTTGAGAAAAACTCATGTTATATATAAATTTATGTTTCTGCACTAGAAGGAGATTGAACAGGGGCCTGCTTTAACCAGGGGTCAATTTTCCTCCTCTCACTTACCATTTGGGTGAATCACTTATCACTTCCCCTTACATTTTATCCCCTAATTTTTCTGTTACTGTTTTGTTTTTCCATTATTGTAACACTTTTGTATATACCAGTGGAGAAATCCTACTGGCACCCCCATGCACGGGGACACTTATCAAAGAAACTCCTGGCTCACAGCACTACCCACAGGCTGTCTATTCCTGTGGAGTTCCATGTGAAAACCAGGGACACTTGTTTGACTATTCGAGCGCTGCACCTGTTTATAATACTTTGATTGATATAAACTAGTGAATAGGATACTCCCTATTGTTGGCACTCTAGAATGGGCACAACTAATGATAATAACTCTCTTAAGTCTTGACCCTCTTGAAAAATGGATAAATATCTGCACACGATTAATTTGTATTCTCAAAATCCAAACTGGTACTAAAGGTAACTGGTTGGGAGGTATCATATTTTCATTTTTTTTTTTTTTTTTATTTGTAGACCCACACTCATTTGAAAGATTTCTGCTTTATATATTCTTAACATTGACATAAGCTCTCGTTATAGTAGGTTGACCATAACCACCCCAAGGAAGCACTGCTGCTATCTTTGAGCCTCATTCCTAAACTGTTGCCCCTACTTCACTGAGATGTGCAGTGCCTGCCACTATTATCCCCTCCCTTTGCTCTGCCCCTCATCCCATTCCAATTTCAGGCTTACCAACTTTGGAAAGTTTTCAGATAAGACAATGGCTTGTGATGTGTGAGCCCCTAAAAGCCAAAGAACAGACAAAATGCAGATGAAATGAGGATAAAAGAGTAGAAGGAAAAAGCAACCCTAACAAGGAAAATGTGTACTAGAGTTCTCTATAGGTCTTCTAAATATCTCTGCCAACAATGATTGATAAACTCAACAGTGGCTCTGGGGGTATTTGCTCCCGTGCATGTTTTGCCATGTTTGCCAAGTTAAAATGATAAAATCTTAGTTTTAGTAGCAGATTAACTGTGGCGTAATTTGTTCCAGTGTCATCCTTTTAATTACTGCAATTTATTGTGATTATTGGCATGACATAGGTTCCACCCTGATTGATGAAGCTTATAGTGCAGAGCTTTGTGAAAACGTATTCAGCATGTCCTGTCTCACCTGCTACTGACCTCACTTGGAGATGCACTGTGTTCCATCTGTTCCAGCAGATGACAAATCATAAAATAGAGATTATCATAGTTTACACAGTGTTGCAGATTTATTGAGTGCAACACAAATTATATAATCATAATGTATTACTCTTAGTAAATTGCAAATATTTGTTTATTTAACACAGACAAAACTACAATTATATTCCAGCAAATCTTTTATCTAACATGACAATAGTTATCTGTCTTAGTGTGGGAATTACATTAATTTTATGGCAACTCCAAAAAAAAAAAAAAAACAGACGCTGTATTTAGGTTGAATGGTCCTTTTATCATCTCATCTTCCATCTGTTGATCCCAAGGAGGGGTGAGGGGGACAGGGACGAGTCAGCCTGAACTTTCTGCTTTTTGGCTAAAACTTCTTCCGAGGGATCTTCATGATGTTCCGAGGCCAACCTACAGATGTAAAGGTTTCCAGAGTCTGTCAGAAATGAGCAATGGGAAAAATTGGCAACAGCCCTACGTCACTTGGCAATGTTTTTTTTTTTTTTTTTTTTTTTCAGAAGACCTAAAGATTTGTGATTCACAGTGGCCTTTTTAACACCCAATCTCCCATCAAATTACAGTTAATGCCTGAACATGTATTCCCAATGCATTCTTTAAAAAACACTAAAATCTCCAAAATAGATATGAAGATTGATAGAGAGTGTTCAGCTTCAAACTAAAAAGCGCTAGTTTGAATTGCCTTACCCCAAAGTTCCACTCCAACCCATTCTGTAATGCCAGTGATTATCGTTATACCTGAATTGCTCATTAGGCTGTACAATTAGATCACGCTATTAATTGTTCTCAGCAGAGGGGGTTAGGGTTGTTCTGACAAACATCCCACCAGTGAATTGCAATTGTGCATCAGGATTTTTAGGTACATGAAGAAAGGACATAAAAAACAAACTAACCATGATCCTTCTTTGGTACCTTCTAAGGAATCCAGGCATATTAGAAATGCAAGACTACAATTGGCTTTAAATCAACAGGCATCATTTTTATTAAAGAAGAACTTCATTTTTAATGTTCAGAGCAAACTCACCCAATCATCCATGTCTCCATGCATTATTTTGTTGCGAAATCACTAGGGGCAGATGATTTCATAGTTTCATAGTTTCATAGTTAGTAAGGTTGAATAAAGACATCAGTCCATCCAGTTCAACCTGAGCGAGTGTCTACAATTGTCCCCATCCCTGTACATTGCACACTCACATCAGTCCCTACCCTCAAGGAGCCCACAATCTAAGATCCCAATTCATATACTAGGGCCAATTTTTGGACAGAAGCCAATTAACCTACCTGCATGTCTTTGGATTGTGGGAGGAAACCGGAGTACCCAGAGGAAACCCACGCAGGCACAGGGAGAACATGCAAACTCCAGGCAGGAAGTGATTCACGTAGCATTTACTTCCTTGAATTGATCTGCCCTTAGTTCAGACATGCAGGCAGGAGGGTGTACTAAGCTGAGTTGGGTCATTTGACAGCTGTATATTGATTAGGAAAAAGGTACTTAGATGTTTTTTTTTTTTTCAATAATTACAGTGTCATCATTCATATACAGAAATACTGTAGAAGGGACAATGTAAATTAAACAGTGTGGGTTTAGTATCACTTTAATGCTGATTAAGAGAATAAATCTCTACTTTAACCATTTGCTGACTGCCCTATAGCAAAAGGTCATCAAGAAAAAGAAGCAGGTGGCAGCTCCATAACATCAAGCGTATTTATTGTAAAGCCTTCACAGTGAGTACAGTCAGCAGAAGACTAGTTTCGGCGATACGCCTTGTTCACAGCACACATATATTTCTTCTCAGCCTCAATTATTTTATATTCGATCGAGTTTTCTATCTGCAATGTAGGGGGGCCTCGATGGGGGCCTGTTTTTCACCATCCCTGGCAAACCTGTATATGGGCTGCTGGGAGGAGAGTTTTCTCTTCTTCCGACACAACCCAAGTGCAGGTTCTATAGTTAGTTACGGTCACTATATAGACGACCTGCTAATTGTATGGGATAGTTCCCTTATGGACTATGTTACCATTGTATCCTTGGCAAACAAAAAAACACATTCAAAATTTGGTAAAAGGAGAAGCAAGGATAGAGTTAGGGGACTATAGCGGTAAACGAAATAAGGGGGTAATACTTGCAACTTTTCGAATAAGAAATAATTTGTTTATTTACAAAATAGTTTATTCCTGAACAATTAGACAATGAAAATCAAAAAATAACAAACATTCACATATATTACAAACATAGGTGTCATGGGGTGTGTCCTAAAGTCATGTCCTGACCAATGCAATGGTGGAGGCGCATAGGGTCCGGAGATGACAGGGGGACCGTGGGGGTAGACAATAAAACAAGAGCTTCATAAAAAGGATCTACACGAGTTTAATAGATCCTGGGTACAAAGAGGCTGGTTAGAAAGAGCCGACCAACATGTTTCGCCACACTATGGCTTCTTCAGGGTCAGTTTGTACCATAAAAAAGAGGAAAAATCTGAGAAAATATGAAAACACAGGGAAAGATTATTTGTATAAAACAATAGATATGGTGAAAGAAAACAATTCATGTGTCTCCACATCGCCACAAAGCAGCCCACCCGTCCAATATACAACACTGCACTATGCTAAGCCCAGTAGGTTCGCACCTGGAGTTTACAGAAGGCACATTTCACCAAAATGCTGGAGCAACCACCTAAGTCGCCGATGTGGCCAATTATACTTGAGTCCCAAGTAGCAAGGAACTATCGAGGATCTATATAGAGCCTGGTAAGGTAAGAAGAAAAAAACAATAAAGAATATATATATGTATGGCAGAAAAAGTTTTATTCCTTTTTGCCATTGACTGGCTAAACATAGCCTAAATTTAGGTTGTATAAAGACTTACCAATATATCGGAGATGGAGAATATGAATGGAGCGCCAAGTAAGAACAGTCATCTGAGAGATTTGGGAAAAGTCAACTCTGATGAAAAATAGCGAAAAAAAGACCAGGGATAAGGATGAGGTGGATGGATATGACAATCCAAAGGGGACAGAGGGAAAAAGGAAAACTCACCTAAGACATGGATGTTAGTTGGTTAAGACTGCACAGGAAAAGTCTGAATCCAGACTGGTAGACAGCTCTATTTAATTTGGTCACCGGCAAGGGACCAGTGGCTGCAAAAAGAAAATATTGCAGTACAGCTAAGTAAGAAACTTTTCAAGCAGACTGGTAAGGCATAGACTGGAGGGGAAAAGAGAACAAACCTGCATCATTGAAGTTCACAGCATAAATGGCGCTCCAGGTTCCAACACAAAAGGTGCTGGGGAAAAGGCAGGCTATATAGGTCCTCCACACCTGATCATGATTGACATGATGAGGCGGCGGGCAAAATGGGCTGTTCGCACATGCGCAGTAGCGCCGGTGCGTGTGCCTACATTTCCCATCATGCAGTATGTTCGGGAGATGCGCGCGCAGCTCAACGGTCACGCATATAAAGAACTCCGAACAGAGAAGAGCCCTCTAGTGAGTGGAGGGGGTAACTACCTCACAATTGTCAGGGCAAATGTGCTGGAAACAATGGGGAAGATGGAAAAACGTTGGATCCAAAACTTAGAGTGGAATTCGAGCTGTTAGGTTACCAGGTGTTAGTGGAGCACTAGGGAGGTGTGCAGGCAACCAAGCCAAGCGGGCTGCGGCCATAGGTTCGCAGCCCTGGGGTGCCCAAACAGTCACCTATGCAAATGGGGAGTACAATTGGTCAAGATGATAGGGCGAAAGTGGGAAAGCCAGAAATGGAGTGGAACGCGCCCAGGCACTCCAGATGATCACTGGGACCAAGGAAGATGGAGAGCAAGGGCAGTGGGATTGAAACGGTGAGCCAAGACCCAATTTTGCCACCAAAAATGGGGTTCCAGTTGTGGCGACATGGGGGCACACGAACCTAAACATTTTCAAGGATGGGGATTGGGTGGTTAATTAACAAAAACATACAGATTAAATTGTTGTTACATGGTTTACAGAGAAAAAATGATACCAAGAAGAATATGGAACAATATAGGGGGTACTATAAGTTTGTAATAGATATATATAGACAGTAAAAAAATCTTAAGTTTGAGTTCAATATGGATACAGCAGTGTGAACTGTTGGAAAAATAGGGGCATACAGATGTAGTGATTATATTTATAAACAATTAATAAAAAAAGCAGCTGTCAAGGTGCCCGAACGCCCGAAGGACGGCCTTCTCACAACATAGCGCACGACTAGGGAAGACGAGGAAGGATGCATGGTAAAATATCAATAATATGGATATATAAATAGTAAGTAACCATAGATAAATAGTATGGATAAGCAACTATAATTAGAATATAATAACTGGAGGATATTTATAAAAAGGGCTTGAAGCTTATATATTCATTGAAACCTGGGTATTTGACAGCATTGAGATTATGTATCCATTTCGTTTCAATTTGCAGCAGTTTTTCATCGATACCGCCTCCTCGCACATGCATCTTGACATGATCTAATTCCTTGGTCCCAGTGATCATCTGGAGTGCCTGGGCGCGTTCCACTCCATTTCTGGCTTTCCCACTTTCGCCCTATCATCTTGACCAATTGTACTCCCCATTTGCATAGGTGACTGTTTGGGCACCCCAGGGCTGCGAACCTATGGCCGCAGCCCGCTTGGCTTGGTTGCCTGCACACCTCCCTAGTGCTCCACTAACACCTGGTAACCTAACAGCTCAAATTCCACTCTAAGTTTTGGATCCAACGTTTTTCCATCTTCCCCATTGTTTCCAGCACATTTGCCCTGACAATTGTGATGTAGTTACCCCCTCCACTCACTAGAGGGCTCTTCTCTGTTCGGAGTTCTTTATATGCGTGACCGTTGAGCTGCGCGCGCATCTCCCGAACATACTGCATGATGGGAAATGTAGGCACACGCACCGGCGCTACTGCGCATGTGCGAACAGCCCATTTTGCCCGCCGCCTCATCATGTCAATCATGATCAGGTGTGGAGGACCTATATAGCCTGCCTTTTCCCCAGCACCTTTTGTGTTGGAACCTGGAGCGCCATTTATGCTGTGAACTTCAATGATGCAGGTTTGTTCTCTTTTCCCCTCCAGTCTATGCCTTACCAGTCTGCTTGAAAAGTTTCTTACTTAGCTGTACTGCAATATTTTCTTTTTGCAGCCACTGGTCCCTTGCCGGTGACCAAATTAAATAGAGCTGTCTACCAGTCTGGATTCAGACTTTTCCTGTGCAGTCTTAACCAACTAACATCCATGTCTTAGGTGAGTTTTCCTTTTTCCCTCTGTTCCCTTTGGATTGTCATATCCATCCACCTCATCCTTATCCCTGGTCTTTTTTTCGCTATTTTTCATCAAAGTTGACTTTTCCCAAATCTCTCAGATGACTGTTCTTACTTGGCGCTCCATTCATATTCTCCATCTCCGATATATTGGTAAGTCTTTATACAACCTAAATTTAGGCTATGTTTAGCCAGTCAATGGCAAAAAGGAATAAAACTTTTTCTGCCATACATATATATATATTCTTTATTGTTTTTTTTCTTCTTACCTTACCAGGCTCTATATAGATCCTCGATAGTTCCTTGCTACTTGGGACTCAAGTATAATTGGCCACATCGGCGACTTAGGTGGTTGCTCCAGCATTTTGGTGAAATGTGCCTTCTGTAAACTCCAGGTGCGAACCTACTGGGCTTAGCATAGTGCAGTGTTGTATTTTGGACGGGTGGGCTGCTTTGTGGCGATGTGGAGACACATGAATTGTTTTCTTTCACCATATCTATTGTTTTATACAAATAATCTTTCCCTGTGTTTTCATATTTTCTCAGATTTTTCCTCTTTTTTATGGTACAAACTGACCCTGAAGAAGCCATAGTGTGGCGAAACATGTTGGTCGGCTCTTTCCAACCAGCCTCTCTGTACCCAGGATCTATTAAACTCGTGTAGATCCTTTTTATGAAGCTCTTGTTTTATTGTCTACCCCCACGGTCCCCCTGTCATCTCCGGACCCTATGCGCCTCCACCGTTGCATTGGTCAGGACATGACTTTAGGACCCACCCCATGACACCTATGTTTGTAATATATGTGAATGTTTGTTATTTTTTGATTTTCATTGTCTAATTGTTCAGGAATAAACTATTTTGTAAATAAACAAATTATTTCTTATTCGAAAAGTTGCAAGTATTACCCCCTTATTTCGTTTACCGCTATAGTCCCCTAACTCTATCCTTGCTTCTCCTTTTACCATACAATCCGGGACGAGGTATAACTGACACCCGAGCTATCTAAGCCTCCCTCTCCACAACATTCAAAATTTGCTGTCCACTCAAAATAACTCAACACACAGCCATTAACCACTTAAAGAGGAAGTAAACCCTCTGGGACAACTTTGGCCTACAGGTAAGCCTAGATTAAGGCTTACCTGTAGGTCCAATAAATATCTCCTAAACCTACATGGTTTAGGAGATATTTAGAAAAGAAAGAGCACCGCTATCTACGGCACATGCGCCGTAGACAGCGGCGCGCAGGCGCACTGCGCATGCCGAGAACACGGCGATATGCCGCTCTCGTGCGCATGCGCGGGAGTGACGTCATCGCCGCTCCAGCGAATCACAGCGCTGGAGCGGCGAGACCTGGGAGTCACTCCCGTAGCGATGGCGGCGGAGAACGACGAGGATGAGGACCGCTCCGGGGGCTTCGTTTTTAGGTAAGTTATTCATAATGAGCTAGTATGCTATGCATACTAGCTCATTATGCCTTTGCCTTGCAGGTTACGTTTAAAAAAAAAAAAAAAAAGAGCTTTACTTCCTCTTTAAGGACAGAGCCTCGTTTTGAGATTTGGTGTTTACTGGTTTAAAACAGTTTTTTTTGCTAGAAATTTACTTTGAACCCCCAAACATTATATATGTATATTTTCTAACCCCCTAGAGAATAAAATGGCAGTTGTTGCAATACTTTCTGTCACACCGTATTTGTGCAGCGGTCCTATAAGGGCACTTTAAAAAAACTACATACAATACACTTTTTTGAATTAAAAAATAAAACAACAGTAAAGCCAGCCCAATTTTTTTTATATTGTGAAAGATGATGTTACACTGAGTAAATTCATACCCAACATGTCATGCTTCAAAATTGCGCCCACTCGTGGAATGGCGGCAAACTTTTAACCTTACAAATCTCCATAGGCGATGTTTCAAAAATTCTACAGGTTGCATGTTTTGAGTTACAGAGGACATCTAGGGCTAGAATAATTTCTCTCGCTCTAACGATCGCGGTGATAACTCACATGTGTGGTTTGAACACCATTTTCATATGCAGGCGTTACTCTCATATGCATTCGCTTCTGTGAGCGAGCTCGGCTGGATGGGGCGCGTTAAAAAAAATGTTTTGTTTTTTTTTCTTATTTATTTTACTTTTTATTTTTATTTTTACACTGTTCAATGGTGTCACTTTTATTCCTATTATAAGGAATGTAAGCATCCCTTGTAATCGAAAAAATGGTATGGAGCTGGGTGGGGGGCCATCTTCCCCTCACTCAGCTCCATACCACACACGGAGAAGGATCTGATCGGCTCTGGTAAGAGGCGGAGGGCACCAGAATGCGGTGGGAGGGGGGGCCCTCTCCCGCCACCGATAAAAGTTATCTTGCGGTGACTCCACTGCAGAGATCACTTTTATCTGAAAGCCAACCGCCCGCTTTTGCAGAGGATACCAGGGTTATGGTAGCTAGCTGCTGCCATAACAACTATATTCCTCTTCAAACAGCCGACATATAACGATGGTGGGCAGTCGGCAAGTGGTTAATGTCTAAAGCACTGGCAACAAAAGTGAGTACACCCCTATGTGAAAATGTCCAAATTGGGCCCAATTAGCCATTTTTCCTCCCTGGTGTCATGTGACTCGTTAGTGTTCCAAGGTCTCAGGTGTGAATGGGGAGCAGGTGTGTTAAATTTGGTGTTATCGCTCTCACTCTCTCATACTGGTCACTGGAAGTTCAACATGGCACCTCATGGCAAAGAACTCTCTGAGGATCTTAAAAAAATAGAATTGTTGCTCAACATAAAGATGGCCTAGGCTATAAGAAGATTGCCAAGACCCTGAAACTGAGCTGCAGCATGGTGCCCGAGACCATACAGCTGTTTAACAGGTCAGGTTGCACTCAGAAAAGGCCTTCGCCATGGTCGACCAAAGAAATTGAGTGCACATGCTCAGCGTCATACCCAGAGGTTGTCTTTGGAAAATAGACGTATGAGTGCTGCCTGCATTGCTGCAGAGGTTGAAGATGGGGGGTCAGCCTGTCAGTGCTCAGACCACACACCGCACACGGCATCAAATTGGTCTGCATGGCTGTCATCCCAGAAGGAAGCCTCTTCTAAAGATGATGCACAAGAAAATACAAAAACAGTTTGCTGAAGACAAGCAGACTAAGGACATGGATTACTGGATCCCTGTCCTGTGGTCTGATGAGACCAAGATACATTTATTTGGTTCAGATGGTGTCAAGCGTGTGGGGCGGTAACCAGAGTACAAAGACAGGCACAGACTCAGGATGGAGCTCTGCCTATGTAAACAATACTGAGTTCCATTCTGACAGGGGGAAGGGATGGTTTCTGTGTTCCTGCAAAGCAGGGACTCTCAAATCCATCTCTTCCCCTAGTAAAAGCAGCACACATAGTAACCACAAACACTGGTTAGGCACACATTTAACCCTTTGATCACCCTAGATTTTTAACACCTTCCCAGCCAGTGTCATTAGTACAGTTTTAGTGCATATTAGTACAGTAACAGTGCATATTTTTAGCACTGATCACTGTATTAGTGTCACTGGTTCCCGCAAAGTGCCAAAAGTGTTAGTTAGCGTCCAATTGACCACTGAAATATCACAGTCCCACTGTAATTCGCTAATTGGCACCATTACTAGTATAAAAAATTAATACATGAAAATTCTAGTATATATCCCATAGTGTGTAAACGCTATAAGGTTCCTGTAAACCAACCAATATAGGCTTTTTGGGGTCTTTTTACCAAAAAAAATGTAGAAGAATACATATTGGCCTTAATTTATGAAGAAACTAGATTTTTCTTTTTTTTTCTTTATTCGATATGTTTTATAGGCGAAAGTAAAAAAAAATATTTTCTCAAAATTTTCGGTCTTTTTTTGTTTACAGCGTGTAGCAGAGCATCCCAGAGAGAGCCAGGAGAAGTCTTGTTCGGGATTTATACGTCTCCCAGGCTCTTCTCATACACATTCAGAGGTCTCTGATACATGATCCAGTTCGGATCTTAGTACTCTTCCCCAGGCTAATTTAAGCTCACCTGAGCAGACAGCCTTTGCTCTCTGCCTGGGACACACAGACATGGATGGTTTGTGAGGAGCTAAAGGTTGGTAAAAAGCTTTAAAACTCAATACAGAAACTGACAAGCGGTAGGCTTGCTTAGCCTGGTAGTGAGGGCCAGTGTATGGTATAGTTAGAGCCAAGACACGGCTAGAACTTTTGTTTTGTTATTTCTGTTCTGATATGTTTGATATATGTATGATATGTTCTGATATGTTTTCTGGAAGACTGTGCAGCACCTGTGTATGGACTTGTATTTAAATCAAATAAACCCAGCACTGTTTTCACTACCTCAAGTGGATTTGGTATCTGTGCCTAAATAAACAGCTCATCCCAGGGAGCTTTGTACCTGCTACCCCAGGTTACATATGGTGGAGTTCAGCGGGCAGCTGTAGTAAGTTACTACTTAAAAGGCCAGTACCTAGAGTGACTAAACATGGAGGAAATCCTAAAACAATTGATGATATCCAACGCTGCACAACAGCAAGCAAACGCTGTACAACAGCAAACAAACGCTGCACTACAGCAAGCAAACGCTGCACAGCAGAAAACAAACGCTGTACTCCACGCTGCACAACAGCAAGCAAACGCTGCACAACAGCAAGCTAATGCTATCGCACAGTGGAAATTTAAAGAGCAAAAAGGAGCCTTGCGTGTATATATGTGGTCGTAAAATCAATTGAGTTGCTAGCTATTCAACCCCTACGTATATAGGAGAAAAGGGTAGTTTCCAAGAGAAAGAGTAGGAAACAAAAGATAATGGGGCTTATTGAATAGTTGCATACATCATATTTCACAATAAGTATTAATAAGTATTAATACAAATACCAGAGGTTTTTAAGAAAAATTTCTTTGGTATATTAATTTGAAAAATTATTTCACCACATTGTAGATGGAGTTAGTTAAAGCACAACAATAAAACTAGACAATTATATACATGTTTGTTGGTTCAAGTGTGAACCAAATCAAACGAGCACATACTTGGGGGGACATTTACAAACATGTAACATATAAAACAATTGTCGTCCGGACGCCAGGGAAAACTTGCAGTATATAATCCCAACCTAAAGCCGTGCGGCTATATCTTAATAATTTCTATAGGGTAGGGGGAGAAACTCCCATGTAACCGAATTATTTGGGTTTAAATACTGCACGTACTCCCTGGGGGCTCGAGCCTGCTAGGAAGAGGGCGGGGGGGGGGGGGAGTGAAGGGGAAAAGGGTAGAGCAATCGCGGAAAGGATGAGGCTTATATTAGCATTAGATTTCTGCTGGAGTGTTCCTAAATAAATTCAGCTGATGGAGGGAGCTGGAAAGTTTTCCAAGAGTTAATGATGTATTCATTTGCATGTTGTTATACCCGATGTTATATTTATAAATTGCTGTTGCTTAAGCATGGTGTATACAGTTCTCAGTATATACATTAATTTCTTGCTACAATTTATAGCGACATGAGAAGTACTTCTATTTCATATCCAATGGTTCTCTTAACAGAGACTATCCATTTTGCTTGTAGTTTCAAAAAAAGAAGCAAAAGTGTTTAAATAAACAACGTCTCTTAGAATTATTTAGGGTTGCCTGGGGCTACCAGCATACATTACCGCCTCCTCTTATCCGGTATATTCGTGGGCTATGGGATACACCGAGAACTCTTCTCCGTGCCGTGCTGGGAACCAAAGACCGCTAGTGGTGGAAAAGATTTCCAGTATCACATCCGTGATATGCAGCGCTGCTATTTTCCAATGGCTAGGTTTAATGGTTCCGTCTGCATGGGTTGTGGTTATCCGCCCAGGATATGTGGAGTGCGGATTGCTGGTTAGTGCCAGTGTCTGCTGGTTCAGAGTGTCAGCAAGACACCATGTTCGTTTCCGTGTCTCTTCATCCTAAGGTCTCGACTCGTGCACACCTGTGAGAGATTGCGTCCTGGCGTCCGTAGCACAGTGACGTCGTACAACAGCAAACAAACGCTGCACTACAGCAAGCAAACGCTGCACAGCAGAAAACAAACGCTGTACTCCACGCTGCACAACAGCAAGCAAACGCTGCACAACAGCAAGCTAATGCTATCGCACAGGAGCAATCGCAGAGGCTGTTTGAACAGCTAGCCACTGATGCAAAAACAGATAGGAAAACCTTGTCTGAGGTTGTGGAGACAATAGCACAGTGGTCACCTGCTAAAGTTGATAATGTTGGAGACAAGCCTCAGCCATCCATGTGGCTCGCTTTCTGTCTAAGATGACTACAGATGATGATCCAGAGGCCTTTCTGCTAACGTTTGAACGGACCACTGAGAGGGAAGGTTGGCCTAAAACACAGTGGGCAGGACTGGTCGCCCCATTACTTACTGGGGAATCGCAGAAGGCCTACTATGATTTGGAGTCAGCAGGAGACTATGAAAAGGTCAAACAGGAAATACTGGCACGACTTGGTGTCACTTTGGCAGTTCGAGCACAGCGGGTCCACAGCTGGTCCTTCCAAGACGAAAAGCCCCCAAGATCGCAGATGTTCGACCTAATTCACCTGGTGAGGAAATGGCTACAGCCGGAGTCCCTGTCTAGGCCACAAATAGTGGAGCGTGTGGTCATGGACCAGTTTCTGAGGTCACTACCAATTCCCCTGCAGGAGTGGGTGAGTCAAGGAGACCCCAATTTGGCGATCCACCTGGTGGAACTTGTTGAAAGTTATTTTGCTGCAAAGAACCTGGTCACCACCCCTACAGCCACACAGACTTTCCGCCCAAAGCCACGGTCTCCTCAGGCAACCGGTAAGACTGTTCCAGGGGAAGTGGGTGGTAAGCATGGCAAGGAAATAGGGGGGAGGATTTTTGGTGCCAGGACTGAAGATTGGCCTCCCAAACAAGGGAAGCCGGTGCCTGTCAGCAAACCAAACTGGGGAAACGTCAGGTATTTTCGTTGCCAAGAAATGGGACATGTTGTGGCAAATTGTCCATTGACAGATGAACCAATGCAGTGTGATTTATCTATTAGAAGGCAGTCTATGTTTGCAGCGGTTTCATGCACTGCAACGCCAAATATGAGAAAACCAATGTGCCAAATGACTGTGAATGATAAGCCTATTACAGCCTTGCTGGACTCTGGAAGTCTAGTGACTTTGGTTACAGCTGAAATGATTGAACCTGTGAATTATCATGCTAAAAATATTGCTGTGATCTGTATACATGGGAATACCCGGGAGTATCCTGTAACCACTGTTCAGTTTAAAACTGGTTTAGGTACAGTGACCCATCGGGTTGGACTTGTTCCCCACTTGGTGCATGAGGCCATCATTGGTAGGGACTTCCCTAAGTTTTGGGAACTGTGGGATCATCCCAATTCGGTCGCAGTACCTGACTCAGTCGCAGAGCCAGAATTCCTGGCCACTACTGACAATGTGGGTTCAGGGGACTCTTCTCAGGGCTCCCCGGGTTTTCCTCTATCGGTGATGGCAGGAGAGCTGGAGGACCCTGAGAAAGTCCCCACTACCAGTAGAGCTGGACAGCCGTCTGCTGACTCCGAGCCTATGTTAGAGTTTGCTGACCTTAATGTGCATAAGAAAAATTTTGGTACTAAGCAGAGAAAAGACCATACCCTTTCCAGGGCCTCGGAAAATGTAATAGTGATTAATGATGTACCTGTCGAACCCGGGGGCAGGCCCTGTTTTCCTTATTTCAGCAGCAATGAGGATTTACTGTATCGTGTATGTAAAATGAATGATGAAGTGGTTGAACAGTTGGTGGTCCCTAAGCCATACAGACGGCTGGTGTTAGAACTTGCCCATGGGCACTTGCTAGGAGGCCATTTAGGGGTTGAAAAAACGAGTGAAAGGGTGTTGCGCAGGTTTTACTGGCCCGGGATACAGAAAGCTGTTAAGAATTATTGTCAATCCTGTCCTGTGTGTCAGATGTCAGCCCCACTATCCCACTTCCGAAGTCCTTTAGTACCCTTGCCTATCATTGAAGTGCCTTGTGGGCCCACTTCCCAAGTCTGCCCGGGGTCATCAGCATATCCTCGTAATCATGGATTATGCTACCCGTTACCCTGAAGCAGTTCCCTTACACGCCGCGTCTGCTAAAAACATTGCCAAATAACTGTTTATGGTGTTTAGTCTGGTTGGCATCCCGAAAGAAATCCTTACAGACCAGGGCACCCCGTTTATGTCACGAATAACTAGGGAGCTCTGCAAGTTATTTAAGGTGACGCAGTTGCGAACCTCAGTGTATCATCCTCAAACGAATGGCTTGGTGGAACGCTTCAATAAGACGTTAAAGAGCATGTTAAAAAAGGTTGTGGACAAGGATGGGAAAAACTGGGACTTCCTGATACCATACTTGGTGTTTGCCATCAGGGAGGTTCCCCAGTCCTCTACGGGGTACTCCCCATTTGAGTTGCTTTATGGGAGACACCCTCGGGGACTCTTAGACATAGCCAAAGAAACTTGGGAGGGGGAGCAGACACCCCATAAAAGTGTCATTGAGAATATTGCTCAAATGCAGGAGAGGATTGCAGCAATCATGCCAATGGTAAAAGAACACTTACTGCAGGCCCAGGCAGCCCAACAGAGAATATACAACAGGGGGGCCCAACTCCGTGTTTTCTCACCAGGTGACAGGGTCCTGGTGTTAGTTCCCACTGTTGAGAGCAAGTTCCTGGCTAAGTGGCAGGGTCCCTTTGAAGTAATTGAGAGAGTTGGGGAGGTCAACTTCAAGGTTTATCAACCAGAAAAAAGGAAGCCCGAACAGGTTTACCATATAAACCTGTTAAAACCCTGGAAGGATAGAATGGCGTTAACTGCGAGGCCTCTCCCAGTAACGCCTATGGGTACTGAGTCCCCTCTGATCCCTGAGGTCATGATTCCAGACACCCTCTCATATTCCCAAAAACAGAACATTAGAGAATTCCTGATAAGGTATAGAGAGAAGTTTTCAGAGTTACCTGGCACGACTTCAGCAGTTCAGCATGATATTGTTACTGAACCTGGGGTACGTGTCAAGCTCAAACCGTACCGAATTCCTGAAGCGAGGAGAAAGGACATCAGCAATGAAGTTAAAAAAATGTTGGAGCTAGATGTCATTGAGGAATCCAATAGTGACTGGTCTAGCCCCATCGTGTTAGTCCCAAAACCGGATGGCACTTGGAGGTTCTGTAACGACTTCAGGAAGCTTTTTTTTTTTTTTTTAAATCTTATTTAATTAATTTTTACAAGGAACAATCATAACATAATATAATATCAATTTAAGCCAAGGCATTTACAATTGTAATTTCATGTCTAGTCCCTTTTATACCCCTCACCACCCCCCCACCCTCCCCTCTTTGCATGACATATATTTAGGCTATCTCCGACGCTCCTAGTTTTATCCTATATTCCCGACACACAACGTACGGGCCGTCTATCGGGTAATCTCCATATAATATCTCCATGAGTTTCTGAATTCGTTCCATTCTGACCACTTGTTTCTTTGTTCCAAGTTTTCCCCTTGCCCCCCCCACTTGTGGTACTATGCTGTCTAATCTTTGAATCGCATTAACTCCAAGAATCCAATCACGTATCGTCGGGCACTCAGGCCTGCGCCACTTCAACGGTATTAGGTTCTTGGCTTCATTTAAAAGGGTAGGTATTAAGGATGATATATATTGTTTCCCTGGGGTCTCAGTCCCATGGAAGAGGACCACCCAGGGATCCTCTGGGATCTTTTCCTTAGTAATATAGCAAATTAATTCTAATATTTCTCTCCAATATTTGACAATTACAGGGCAACCCCACCAGATATGGGCCGCCGTTCCCTTTATTTTACATCCCCGCCAGCAGTCCGCGACGGAGCTCCCCTGTATCTTACTAAACCTATCGGGGGTGAGGTACCACCTAGATAAACATTTAAAGTTTGTTTCAACAGATTTCATAGGGAACGCAAAGCTGTGTGTAATCTTAAATATTTTTCCTAAATTATTTTGTGTGCAATGTGAACCTAACTCTTCCTCCCATTTCATGACGTATGTAGGTGTACCCAGTGCTCCCTCCCTTATTAATAATTTATATATCCAAGATATATTATTCTTGGAAGACTCTCGTACGCATAAACTCTCCAAACTGTTCAACTCGTCAATACCCCGTAGCGGTTGCGGAAGACTCCCTACAAAGTGTTTTAACTGTGTGTACCTCCAAGGGTCAATGTGCATTAACTCCGTGTTTAAACTCAATTCGTGAAATGTGCAAATTTTCCCGTTTTTTATAATGTCTTTTAATCGTGCCCCTTCTTGTCTAATCCAATTCCCCCCCATGTCCCTCCTACCTGGTAAAAAAAGTGTATTATTTTTTAAAGCTATTAGAGGTGAGTTGTATTTCCATTTCTGCCTTCTAAATATATTATCCCATAGAGCCAGTGTTACCCGTGTTATTTCGTGAGTTTTATCCCCCAATGTTCGAGCTTTTGGTGGATTCCATAATTCGTGTCCTAAGTGAGTGCTACTTACAATGTTCTCTAGGCTGTTCCATCTCTTATCCCCGTCCTTCGCCCATACTATAGCCCTTGAAATTGATACTGCCATAAAAGTTTTTTCGAAGTCCGGGATAGCGAGCCCTCCCTGTTTTTTTTCCCTGGCTAGGATCTTAGCTGAGATGCGAGGTTTTTTATTAGACCAAATAAATCGTGAGATTATTTGATTTAAGGTTTTGAAGAATGTTTGGGGTAAGGACAGAGGGAGCATCTGGAACTTGTAGTTAATTTTAGGGGCTACTATCATTTTAATTGCATTAATGCGGCCGATCCAAGAAAGAGGCCGAGATCCCATTCTATGAGTTTCTTTTTTTATCTCATTCAGAAGGGGAATATAGTTTAGTAGGTACATTTTTTGTTGTTGTATCGGCTACGGTTACCCCCAAATATTTGATGTTTGCACGCCAGGGAAAATTAAATTCTTTTGAAAGCAGATCTACCTCCTTCTTTTTGATGTTAATATTTAAGATTTCCGACTTGTCAAGATTAATTTTCAGATTTGATGTCCTGCCAAATGATTTTAGCACCTTCAGCAAGTTGGGCAGTGTGGTCCTAGGATTTGATATAAAAAAAAAGAACGTCATCGGCAAAAGCCGCAATTTTGTGCTCTTCACTACCCGCTCTTATCCCTGATATATCCCCGCATTCCCGAACCCTGCAGAGCAAAGGCTCCAGGGACAGAACGAACAGGAGTGGTGAGAGGGGACACCCCTGCCTCGTTCCGTTCCTCATTGTAAAGACGGCGGAGGACATCCCATTAACCCTTACCGTAGCCTGCGGCTGCTGGTACAAGGCTCCAATCCATTTCAATATTTTTGGGCCGAACCCCATTGCTTCCAATGTACCCATCATATGTCCCCAGTCTACCCTGTCAAATGCTTTCTCTGCGTCGATTGACAGGAGTAGACTGGGGACCCTCCCCGTCCTCGCGACCTCCAGGAGCAAAAGAGCCCGCACCCCGTTGTCGCATCCCTCCCTCCCCGTTACAAATCCGACTTGGTCGGGATGCACTAATTTAGTAATCTTTTCTTTGAGCCTATTAGCTTGTACTTTTGCAAGTAATTTGGTGTCAACGTTTAATAACGCAATTGGGCGGTAGCTAGAACAAAGGGTCCTATCTTTACCTTCTTTATAAATTAGTGTAATAGAAGCCAGGAGGGCCTCCCTACCCATAGAGCACTCCGTCCCTAGTTTATTCCAGAAGTGACATAATTTTGGGATCAGAATTTCTTTATATTTTTTATAATATGCTAGAGAGAAACCGGCAGGGCCCGGGCTCTTCCCATTAGGGGAGTTACCCAGGGCCCTAAAGATTTCCTCTTCAGTTATGGCACTATCCAGATCGCATCTGTCATTGTGGGAAAGTACAGGGAGGGCACACTCTCTCAGAAAATCAGAATCCCCTTCTGTACCAGACGGGATGTTGCTACCCCCGTGCCTGACGTCATATAATTCTTCGTAATAGGCCTTAAATTTGTTTGCTATTTCTTTTGTAGAGTTTACCATCATCCCAGATTTGTTCTGTATCTTCTCAATATAGTTCCTTTTTCTTTTTAAGCATGTTTGCTAGGAATTTACTGCACCTGTTACTCCCCTGGTATCGCTCTCTGGCTATTTTAAAGAACCACTTTGAGGACTCCTGCTCCATGGCTGTTAGCATCTCCTCCCTTTTATTAAGCAGACTATGAAAGATTACTTGTTTATCGTGAAGAGAGTTATGTTTATCGTGAACCGCGCTTTTATGTTCCTGTTCTAGCTTAGATAGTTCAACCGAGAGGTCCTGAATCCTAGCCTGCCTTTCCTTTTTTTCCCCCGCTCCGATGGAGATGAGGATACCCCTAACGTAGGCCTTGTGGGCCTCCCAGAGTGTCGCAGGAGAAACATCTCCTGTTTCGTTATTTGCAAAAAAAAACTCTATTTCCCTTTTAATTATCTCAGATGATCCAGCATCCGAGATAAGCTTATCATTAAGCCGCCATGTAAATGATTGTCTCTGGGAGTCGGGGGTCTCCATCTCCATCGAGAGTGGGGCGTGATCCGAAAGCGTCGTCACCTCGATCTTAGTTATCTTTATTTGGTCCAGAAGTCTATGATCGATAATGAAGTAGTCCAGACGGGAGTGGGTCCCATGTACCGGGGAGAAAAAGGTATAGTCTCTCTGTTTTGCGTGGAGCACACGGCAGGCATCTACCAGCTGGAGGTTCCGCATTTCATTTTTCAATTTTTTTAACTGCGTATAACTTGGAATCTTGGCCTGTGATGTAGTATCGTGGTTGGGGTCCAGACAAAAGTTAAGGTCCCCCGCTAGTATCACTCCCCCCTCCTGAAACCTTTTTAGCCGTCCCAGTATCTGGCTCATGAATTTAATTTGGTTTTTATTAGGGGAGTAGACGTTAACCAGAGTGAACAACTCCCCTCCCACGCTTCCCTTAAGGAAAAGATATCGCCCCTCGGGGTCTGTCTGCCTATCTATCAATTTAAATCTTATATTTTCCGAAAATCCGATGGCCACCCCTTTGGAGCCCCTAGTAGTGGAGTCACTGTAAAACCACATCGGGAAGTTCCTTGAGTAAACTTAATATTATTCTCATGGGTCAGGTGCGTTTCCTGCAAAAAGACTATATCTGCATGGAGCCTCTGGAGTTCTCTCAGAATTTTATACCTTTTCACCCCCGAATTCATACCCCTCACGTTGTATGTCAGGTACTTAATACCATGCTTAACCATTTCCTAGCGAGAGCGCCGCGATAAGCCTTTTATTATTGCCTTTAATCCTGTTATATAGTCTAGCAAAGAGGTTACCCCCCTCCCCTTCTCCCTTTCCTCCCCCCACCCCTCGGACCCTCCCTCCCAAATTCCCGCCCCCCCCCTCCACCCTCCCCCTCCCGGCCGCCGATCGGCCATATGCAAACTTTGGGGCGTCTGCATAGAAACCCCCCCTGTCTGCCTCCGGAGCTAGGGTGTAGCTCAGACCCTAGGGCACCGTTCGGGCTCCCCCCCCAAAAATCGGGGGGGGGGGGGGCCCGGGGCGCCAGGACCCCCCCCCCAAACCCTCAGCTGCTCAAAACCTCCCCCCACCCCAGCCTCCCGACCATATCCCTCCAACACACGCATAATACGTTATGGACCCCGATGATGGGCCCCCAGTAAACGGTAAATAATGAAAATAGAATAGCAAAACAAAAAAAAAAAAGAAAAAGGACGCTACAGTTATGAAGGCCACCTGCCCTGCGTCCTTTATCAGCAGTCCAGAATCCCCACCTCCCCCCCACTCCCCCTCCGCATACTGATCCCCGGTAAAAACCCAGGGCCTTCCACCTAGGCCCCCCGGCCCCCTCCCCCAGCAAACTAGGAAAGAGTTACAGGGACGGGAATCCCCACATCATGACAAAAATTTTGGAGTTCGTCTAAAAATTTCAGCCGAAAGGTTTTCCCTTCTTTAGTGACGATTAGTGACGCCGGGAAACCCCAGCTGTATTTCAAATTTGCAGCTCTTAGTGAGGCCAATAGCGGTTTCAGCTGGCGCCTTCGCGAGAGTGTTCTAGCAGAAAGGTCTGAGAAAATCTGTAAGTCCGCGGTCTCAAATTTCAAGGGTGGGAAGGATCTCAGTTTTGTCCAGATTTTAAATTTGTCATCGTATGCATGGAATTTAATGATAACGTCTCTGGGTATACCGTCCCCTAGGCCAGGGGGCTTCCTAATGCGATGTACTCTGTCAATTTTAAATGCTGATCCCTCTGGTCTACCCAACACTGGGTTGAATATGGATTGCATTTTTAATACCAAGTCTTCCCCCCTGCTGTTCGGGGATGCCCCTAATCCGCAGATTCTGCCTCCTGTTATGGTTCTCTTGATTTTCAATTTGGTACTGCATGTCTCTGTGTTTTAGGTTCAACTCCGTCATTTGTGTTTTCAATTCCAAGATTTCCTGGGCTTGAATTACCGCCAGGTCCTCGACTTTCCCCACCCTGTTCAACACCTGGTTCATGTCTGTCCTGACGTTGGCAATTTCAGTTTTGATAACATTTTCGAGCTTGGTAAACATTTCAATTATTTCTATTTTTGTTGGGATGGGAGAAATGATTCTTTGCTCCCAGGAAAAGCTGGCGTCCTGGGTCCCCTCCGTACCACCAACTGCTCTGTCCTGTTCCGCCTGCTCGGCCCTCTGTTTCTCAGCTTCACGTTTTTTATCTTTAGGGGCTTGTTTTTTCTCCATCTCAGGGCTTTTAAGGCTAATGTCTTTTAAGTATTTCTGTATTGTACTCGTATTTAAATTTTCCTTGGGGGTTTTAGGCTCCGTTCCCCGCTGGGGACGTCCCTTCATTTCTGATACAAAAGGAAGGGGAATATAGAAAGAGACAGCCCAATTAAAGCAGGAGTGGGTATCCAACAGGGGTTCCGCTTAACACCTCCCTCCTTACTTTCTTATGCCTGTGTCTCCAGGTATCTCCAGATGTCTCCAGATATGCTTTGGCGGATTATATTGAGGGAGTGTACGATGAACAGTAATTAACCTCTAATAGGACCAGAGTAATCACAGAAGCCGAGTCTCTAAGGGCTGGGATAGGTAGTGGGGACTGGGCTATTCAGGGGACCTCACCCGGGCATCAGTTTCACAAGATGATAGAGTTTGGGGGGCGATACCCCTAACAGGCGAATATCTTCGCTGTATTCCCCAGGGGCGCGACCAAAAAAAAAAAAAAAGAGGAGAAGCCACAAGGTTCGGCGTCCAGAGAGCTCCCAGTCCCCAGCAGAACGAATACAACACAATGCCTTGGAATATAAACTGTTACAAGCAAGTATCGGCAGTAAATTAAATCAGGTATACAGTCCTGGGGAAGGGGGATCCCCTCCTGGGAAAAAAGAAAAATAAGAAAGGCAGTACCCACTTAAGGTCTCCAGCCAAGCGGGTCAAAGTTCTTAGCATTTACTACACACGTTCCTTTCTAGAGATGCTGCATCTTCACTGAGCAGGGGGGGGGGGGGGTCAAGGTAAGCATATAATCTTTCTTTCTACACAGTTATTCAGGAGTGTAAACTGGTACCTGCGGGGGGGCCTGCCACGGCCACCCCCCTGTTGCGGGAGATCGGGACGAGTGGGGTGGAGAGGAGGATGACAGGAGGCAGGTGTGAGGCACAGAGGGTGTCTGTGTTCTTCCCTTCCGAGTATTGGATGTACAGCGTTCCGGAGTTGCGCTGAGGAGAGCAGGGACAGGTGCCAGCCGGAATCAGAAGTCTCGCCCAGGGGTCTCAGCGGTAAGAATCTGGTCGTCTTTCCCCCGGCACCTCACCAGGAGGTGATCTGTGTGCCCAGCTGGTATAGGGGGGGACGATCCCGCGGCAAAGTGCGGGTATACGGCCGGGTGGGGAGCAGAGCCCAAGCAGCGATCATAGGACGGGGCGGCGTGGGCTTACACATCCAGGCCGGCTCCGCTTGTCTCCAGGTGAGAGATCCCAGCGTCCCACATGGTGCCGGCGTCTGGCCCCTCCCCTAGCGCTGGCGTCTCACGTCAGCATCCTCCCCCGTTCAGAGAGCGACTTCAGGAAGCTTAATGTGGTGACAAAGTTTGACACATACCCAATGCCCAGAGTAGACGAACTTATAGACCGACTTGGCAAGGCTCGCTATCTTACCACGTTGGACTTGACAAAAGGGTATTGGCAAATACCCCTGACTGGTAGCGCCAAAGAGAAGACTGCATTTGTGACCCCAGAGGGTTCCTTTCAATATAAAAAAATGCCTTTTGGGTTGCAAAATGCCCCCGCGACATTTCAGAGGGCCATGGACAGGACCCTAAAACCCCACCGACGATATGCAGCAGCCTATCTAGATGACATAGTGGTACATAGCACTGACTGGGAGTCTCACTTGCCTCGTGTCCAGGCTGTTCTTGATTCCCTCTTCAAAGAAGGTTTTACGGCAAATCCAAAAAAATCTGCCATTGGTCTAGAGGAAGCCAAGTATTTGGGCTACACTATTGGCCGTGGTGTTATAAAACCTCAAGTGAGTAAAATAGCAGCCATCCAGGAGTGGCCACGCCCTGCAAACAAGAAGCAGGTCAGGGCCTTTCTTGGTATTGCGGGGTATTATAGAAGATTTATCCCAAATTTTGCAACTATAGCTGCCCCTCTGACAGACCTTACGAAAGGGAAAGACTTAGTAATGGTGAAATGGTCATCAGTAGCAGAGGAGTCTTTCCAGGTCCTGAAGAAGGCTCTGTGTGCACAGCCAGTACTGTACTCCCCTGATTTCTCCAGAGAGTTTTTGGTTCAGACGGATGCATCTGATGTTGGTATCGGGGCAGTACTATCACAGGTATACAATGGGGAAGAACACCCTGTCGTGTACCTAAGCAGAAAGCTCAATGACCATGAGAAAAAGTATGAGGTCATTGAAAAGGAATGTTTAGCCATAAAGTGGGCCATGGACGCGCTCAGGTACTATTTGTTAGGGCGCCAGTTTGACTTAATAACTGACCATACTCCCCTGAAATGGATGGCCCAAAAGAAGGAGACTAATAGACGGGTGAACTGGTGGTTTTTGGCTCTACAGGATTACTCCTTCACCGTAAAACACAGGCCAGGTGTGGAGATGGGGAATGTAGATACCCTGTCCCGTGTTCACTCCTGTTGGGCCACAAGTGTTCCAACCCTGGGGTTGAAACAAGGGGGGAGGATATGTAGCAGAGCATCCCAGAGAGAGCCAGGAGAAGTCTTGTTCGGGATTTATACGTCTCCCAGGCTCCTCTCATACACATTCAGAGGTCTCTGATACATGATCCAGTTCGGATCTTAGTACTCTTCCCCAGGCTAATTTAAGCTCACCTGAGCAGACAGCCTTTGCTCTCTGCCTGGGACACACAGACATGGATGGTTTGTGAGGAGCTAAAGGTTGGTAAAAAGCTTTAAAACTCTATACAGAAACTGACAAGCGGTAGGCTTGCTCAGCCTGGTAGTGAAGGCCAGTGTATGGTATAGTTAGAGCCGAGACACGGCTAGGACTTTTGTTTTGTTATTTCTGTTCTGATATGTAACCTGGAAGACTGTGCAGCACCTGTGTATGGACTTGTATTTAAATCAAATAAACCCAGCACTGTTTTCACTACCTCAAGTGGATTTGGTATCTGTGCCTAAATAAACAGCTCATCCCAGGGAGCTTTGTACCTGCTACCTGTCCCCCAGGTTACAAGCGCAAAAAATTATAAACGCAGTGGTGATCAAATACCACCAAAAAAAGTGTGCAATTGTCAGTTAAAGTAACGCAGTGCCGTATTGCAAAAAGTAGCCTGGTCATGAAAGGGGGTAAATCTTCCGGAGGTCAAGTGGTTAAGATCTAAACGATTCCAAACTGGAGGTAAAGATTGGTTTAAGACCTTCAGGAAAGTTGTTTGAGACCTTTTTGAATATTTGTAACTGTAAAATATGCTCCTCGGACCATTAAAAAGTCAACATTATAAATATCTATGTCTACTGGGTCCCAAGTTCCAGTACCAAATGGGGTAACCCTGGTTCTCTGATCAGAAACAATATATTGAGCAAAAGTGTTTAGTGATAACTTCAACTTTGATGATGCATCTATTTGCATTGCTCATCCTGGCAGCCTCAACTGCCTAGGAGAATAATTAACATCAGACTTAAGGTTTTTACAGAAGAGCAGGATGTGCTTCTGAATCATCACAGCAATTAGTCTGGTCTGGCATGTTGGGAGAATGATAGGATATCTGTAACCAATTTAGCACAACCTGTTGTTCGGACACAACCAATGACTGAGTGTGTCCTGCAATTATCATTCAAGGAACACTTGAATGGTTGTAGGATTATCTAGAGTAGATATGAAAGTACACAGGTAGACCAACAAAGCAAAGTTTTTTTTTTTTAAATAGGACAATGCCTCCATATGTTTGAAGGTATTCAGAACATGGCAGATATGGGAGAATGCAAATCTATTAATGACAGTAAATTTGCTAGGTATTGGCACATGCATTTTATCTTTTTGGTCTTTTCTGTTCTGATGAAGGCTGTTTTATTTCATATTTATCTGGCAACTTATGGTTGTATAGCTGTTCCAGAACAATGTGACATCATGTGTTTTGCTCTGTACTCATAATTTCAGTGTTTGAAATTATAAAAGTGCATAATGTAATTGATGATTGCCTGCAGAATCTGTAAGAATAATAAACTAAGTTTTAAAGGATGTGTTAGAATTATAGGTGTAATCAAGGAAAACAAATACTAAAACCCCAAATAAAACATTAAAATCTTCAACACGATGGTGAAAAAAAAAATCTGAATAACTGTAAAAATAAATTATATAAATAATGCATTGAGGTTACACACACACACACACACACACACATATATATATATGTTGTGGAAATTCCTATAAATGTATGTTGTCAGATGTCCCCCAGTGTCGGTTTTGCTGTAATGCGCTCATGTGAGCGTATTCGCACATACAGACATTGGCGGAAGACCATTGGCCGCGAAAATCTTCCTGCTGACACTGCAGATCTGTTTGCTTTTTAGGGATGTTCGTTTATGCCTCACCAAGAGACTGGCCACTTCTTGGCGACTGCATTAATGACTCCAAGCAAACATGTCAGTGTACATGGTAACTGTAGCATAACTATATGAATATTATGGCCCACTGAGCCATGGTTTTGTATGGTTCACGTCATTGAGAGCAGTTAGACGGTTTGGACGTGGTTTTGTGCAGAGCCAGCTTTCTGGTGTAACCTTTGTCTCACAGAAAGCATGGCTCTGCACCTGATCGTTTGCACACATTACTGTTTAGTCTATTTGAATGTATACATAGCATGTGATTGGTTCTTTTGAAGAAAAACAAATGTCTGATTGGCTGTGAAGACACCACCTTCTTCTGCATTGTATTGTATTGCATTGTATTGTATTGTTTCAAATCCTTATATGGTCATTCAATTTCCTGTGAGGTCACAAGCTTTGTAGGAGGGGTTTAGCTGTTGGAGGCAAACCCTCCAGGGTGTGGCTTCCAGTTGATATGTAAATAAAAGGCCATTCTGGCTAGTGTGGGCAGAGATGCTGGCCGAAGCTGAGATGAGGACATAAGAATACTAGTGATGTCTCTTTATTGGGGAACCAGAGGGGCCTGTCTGGGAAGCAGCCAGGCTGAGATGAGGATGTAGGAATGCTGGTGATTAGGGATGAGCCGATCACCCCCCTGTTCGGTTCGCACCAGAACCTGCAACAGACCTAAAGCTCGTGTGAACTTTTGAACCCTATTAAAGTCTATGGGACTCGAACGTTCAAAATCAAAAGTGCTAATTTTAAAGGCTAATATGCAAGTTATTGTCATAAAAAGTATTTGGGGACCTGGGTCCTGCCCCAGGGGACATGTATCAATGCAAAAAAAAGTTTTAAAAAACGGCCGTTTTTTCAGGAGCAGTGATTTTAATAATGCTTAAAGTGAAACAATAAAAGTGTAATATTCCTTTAAATTTTGTACCTGGGGGGTGTCTATAGTATGCCTGTAAAAGGGCGCATGTTTCCCGTGCTTAGAACTGTCCCTGCACAAAGTGTCATTTTTGCAGGAAAAAAAGCTATTTAAAATCACTCGCGGCTATAATGAATTGCCGGCTCCCGTAATACAGAGAACAGTCATTCATTGAAAGTCATTGATAAAAAAAAAAAAAGCGTGGGGGTTCCCCCAAATTCAATTACCAGGCCTTCAGGTCTGCTATGGATATTAAGGGGAACCCTGCGTCAAATTGAAAAAAAAAAAAATGACGTGGGGTTCCCCCTAAATATCCATACCAGACCCTTATCCAAGCACGCAACCTAGCAGGCCGCAGGAAAAGAGGGGGGCGGGGACGGCCCCCGCCCCCCTCTGACGTCATGGGGAAAGCCATAGGGAAGTCCCCATGACGTCCCTGTGCGTCAGAGGGGGGCGGGGTCACGAGTTATAAAAGAACTGTCAGACGGAGCGAAGCCTCACACAGCAGGAGCCTCCCATTGAGCGGAGCGGCCCGACACAGAAGAAGACACGCCGACGCCGTGGAAGAAGATGCCGGACGAGAAGACCAGAGCAAGAAGCGGATCGGAGATAGAAGAAGATGGAAGAAGATGGAAGAAGAAGATGGAAGAAGAAGATGAAGAAACCGAAGGATGAAGAAAGGAAGAAGACCAGAAGAAAGAAGATGAAAGAAGATTTTAATAAAGGAATTGTCAAAGACCGTCTCCTATCATTTTTAACATTTTTGTCACTTTTTTGGTGAAATGGTAGGGGTACTTTTGTACCCCCTTACCATTTCACACAGGGGGGGAGGCCGGGATCTGGGGGTCCCCTTGTTAAAGGGGGCTTCCAGATTCCGATAAGCCCCCCGCCCACAGACCCCCACAACCAATGGCCTGGGTTGTGGGGACGAGGCCCTTGTCCCCATCAACATGGGGACATGGTGCTTTGAGGGGTCACAGACCCCCAAAGCATCCTCCCAATGTTGAGGGCATGTGGCCTGGTACAGTTCAGGAGGGAGGGGGGGCTCTCGCCCCCCTCTTTTCCTGCGGCCTGCCAGGTTGCGTGCTCGGATAAGGGTCTGGTATGGATTTTGAGGGGACCCCACGCCATTTTTTTTTGGTGTGGGGTTCCCCTTAAAATACATTCCAGACCTGAAGGGTCTGCTATGGGTATTTAGGGGGAACCTCACGTAATTTTTTTTTAAATTTGACGCAGGGTTCCCCTTAATATCCATAGCAGACCTGAAGGGCCTGGTAATTGAATTTGGGGGAACCCCCACGCTTTTTTTTTTTTATCAATGACTTTCAATGAATGACTGTTCTCTGTATTACGGGAGGCGGTATTCATTATAGCCGCGAGTGATTTTAAATAGCTTATTTTCCTGCAAAAATGACACTTTGTGCAGGGACAGTTCTAAGCACGGGAAACATGCGCCCTTTTACAGGCATACTATAGACACCCCCCAGGTACGAAATTTAAAGGAATATTACACTTTGATTGTTTCACTTTAGGCATTATTAAAATCACTGCTCCTGAAAAAACGGCCGTTTTTAAAACTTTTTTTTGCATTGATACAGGCAGGACCCAGGTCCCCAAACACTTTTTTATGACAATAACTTGCATATAGGCTTTTAAAATGAGCACTTGAGATTTCTCCTATAGACTTTTACAGGGTGCTCGCGGCTTTTCGAATTTGCCCCGAACACCCCAAATTGTTCGCTGTTCACTGAACAGGCGAACAGGCAATGTTCGAGTCGAACATGAGTTCGACTCGAACTCGAACCTCATTCCTACTGGTGATGTATGAATGCTTGGCTGGTGATGTATGAATGCTTGGATGAGGGGGTTGGGAGGTAATGGAAGACATACGATCTAAAGGTAAGTCATTATATCATTAAGATGGAAAATATGTGCTTATATAAGAAACAGGAAATTTGTCTGTGTGCTCTACATACAGCCAAATTTCGCTGACAATATATATATATATATATATATATATATACACACTTGAAAATATAATAATGTTCTTCTGTTTTGTTTCCAGCTAGGGACTTTGGAGCTCTTCCCATTTTTTGTTTTGGCTCCCAGTAGCTAGAGTTGAGCAGACACCTGCATGTTCAGGTTCGACGGGTTCGGCCGAACTTCAGAAAAAAGTTTGAGTTCGGGACCGAACTTGACCCGAACTTGACCCCGAACCCCATTGAAGTCAATGGGGATCCGAACTTTTGAGGACTAAAATGGCTCTAAAAAAGTAATGGAAAGGGCTAGAGGGCCGCAAATGGCAAACAATTTTGTTAAGAGCATGGCAAGTGCTCTGCAAACAAATGTGGATAGGGAAATAACTTAAAATAACATAAAAAAAATAATAATATGCTGGAGGCCCCCTTCTCAGCAGAGGAGGTACAGGAAGTCATTAAGAACCTCAGAAACTCAACGGCATGATGCCACACATATGGTGGGAATGCCCCAGAATACGCCCTTTTCTGGAAAGAATTATTTAATTTAATGGATAATAATGGATTATTTGAATAGCACAATAGAAGAAAAAAATATAAATTGTGTATGTCACACCTGCACATATGTAAAAAAAACACTGCAAATCTTTGTTTTTGCATTAGCAGAATACACCCAGAGTATGTAAACGGTGTATCTCAAAGCCTACAAAAATGCAGAAAATGCTATTCAAAAAAAATGTTTTTGCCCTAAAAATCTTTTATTTGAATAGCACAATAGAAGAAAAATATATAAATTGTGTATGTCACACTTTCAGATATGCAGAAAACACTGCAAAAAAATATTTTTTTGCACTAAATGTGTGTTTTTGCAATAGCAGAATACACCCAGAGTATGTAAACGGTGCATCTCAAAACCTACAAAAATACAGAAAATGCTATTCCAAAAAAATGTTTTGGCCCTAAAAATGTTTTATTTGAATAGCACAATAGAATACAAATATATAAATTGGGTATGTCACACCTGCAGATATGCAGAAAACACTGCAAAATATTATTTTTTGCCCTAAATGGATGTTTTTGGAAGAGCAGAATACACCCACAGTATGTACAGGGTGTATCTCACAGTAACATATGCAGTGCTGGTGCACTGAGTTTGCAGATAAAAGTTATATTTTCTCTGGCACTGGGCTCATGGCTGTGTAAAAAGACTGTGCACTGCAACCCAACCAGGTAAATCTCTGTAGATCGCTGAGTTATTAGAATAGATTTCTGAATCAGGACTCCTAGGTAATTCTCTCTCCCTCAAAGCAGACACAGGAACCTTGCTCTACACTGTCTATCTTTTCTCTCAGTGCAGTGTAAAAAGCTTGTGCACTGCACCCACACAACTAAATCTATGTAGATCGCTGACTAATTAGAATAGATTTCATGAATCTGGACTGACTCCTATCATGTAATTCTCTCCCTTACAGCAACAGCAGCCAGGAACCTTTCCCTACACTGTCTAAAGCAGAGTGACGTGCTGTGCTGTGTGCCTCTAGCTTATATAGAGGCTGGGTCACATGCTGCACTGACCAATCACAGCCATGACATTAGTAGGCATGGCTGTGATGGCTTCTAAGGGCACACTCTTTTTCATTCAAGAAGTGTCTGGAGCCCAATAACTTTAACTTAACCTTGCACCCACTATGCCTCACAACCCACCATATACTGAAGCATGTCAGCTATCTCTGGCCCTGGAGGTTCTCATTAGACTGAAGGAGGCTGGAGACCTTGCTATATTTATAAATCTGCATGAAGAAATTCCTGACATGTTAAAATTCAAAGCAAAAGTATCACTTTAAAAAAAGCTGTAGCCTTTATTATTAACAAAAAATCAATCCTTGAGCTCCAGTGCAGTGACAATACCTAGGCTGAACTTCTGCCATCAGTCTGCTGTAGGAAGTTTCCTCTCCCCCAGTGACCAGACTGCAATATTGCAACTGTAGAAATTACCCCTGAATCAGCTTCTGGAAATAATTTGGGTCTCCCTTACCTGTTCAGAGGCTGTCAGGCCCACATAATAGTTCCAGGGCATACCTACAAACAAAGACTCAGTCTAGGTGTCTTTTTGAAGGTTTATTGCAGTAGTTGAACACAGGAAGGTAGAGGGATGAGGGTACAAATGGCAACTGCCCCAACCAGCCAGGCCACGTCACAGAACCCCAGAATTATCTGCAGTCCTAACTCTATAAATTGTGAGAGCCTCCATAGTAGGAGCACATATATAATGATAAATAGATTGAGGGCAGGTATGCCTGGAGGGTGCCCATCCCTCCTTAAAGGCACAGGGGCACACAGGTTACCCAGCAAATAGCACAATGGCAGCAAAGTTGTCCAGTGCTCCCCCTCACCAAATAACCAACAGTGCAAACAAATGGCAATTGCCCTCTTTGTTGCAGGCTGGCTGGCAAAATGAGCTGGGAATTTTTCTTTGTTGTTGTTTGACATGTGTCCATATGCTCCATGCAGTTAAGGCCAGTTATAGGTTGGGACAGTTGTCGTTTACTTGTACCATTTGTTATTTGGTGAAGGGGGCAATGTACACCTTTGCTGCCATTGTGCTATTTCTTAGAGTTAAGACTGCAAATAATACTGGGGTGCTGTGACGTGGCCTCTGCAGCTTAGACAAGTATCTGCAAATGTGTGCAAACTAAACCCCTGTATTTAATGTGTACTGTTAGACAGGACAATTTGGTTTGTTGCAGGCTTGCTGGTGAGTTGAGCTGAAGATTTTTCTTTGTTGTTGTTTGAGAGGGATGAGGGTGCAGGATACTCCAAAACACATGCAGGCATTAGAAGCCTTAAAGCGGAAGTCCCGCAGACAGCGCAGGGGGACGGGAAGTTGCGTAGACTCCCGTGGAAGTCTATGCCTGGAAGTGGGTGCAAATACCTGTCTTAGACGAAAAGCGGAGGTTAAATTTTTGTGTGAACCTCCGCTTTGAGCATTGCTGGAGGTAGAGGGGCAGCCAGCTAGTCTGAGACTCTATAAGAGCAGTCAAAGTCCTTGTAGTAGCCCTTGGCATCTAACTCTCAAAAAGCAAGCACACATGGAGATCTATTTACAATATCAAGCAGGAACCCTTGCATTGCAGTACCAGGCCTTGTATTTGTTGTAGACCTCAGATCTAAAGTGGCATACAGCCTGGGTAAGCTCTCCTAGGATAATTTTTAGCTCTAATATGTCACATAAAACTAATCCTAGGGGAAGCCCTTTAAAACTTCCTTTTACTCCGCGGAAGATGAGAGTAGGTAGGGATTTTTGCTTCGACAGGGAGAACATATTTTTGCTGGTAGGGGATACTTTTTCTTGGGTGAAGGGGGGGATTAGTTTTCTTGAGAAATGTTTGTTGTGGGATTAGAAAAATTGTTCCCAAAGGGGAGGTAATCAGTGCTGGGGGAATACTCTTGAACTCTGCACTCTGTAAGCAGAGCCAGATATTACATGTGTGCTGGGAGTACAACGGTCAAGTGCAGCAATGTGTAGGCAAGTGCCTATGTGATGTTGGAAGGGGGGGGGAGCCAGGAGCACCAGTGGGGGACCCTATAAGAGGAGGATTGGGACTACTTTGTGCAAAACCATTCGCAGTGCAGTCCAGGGCATGGGAATGTTGTGGTGTTGTGGTGTCTGCATCATGTGAGTCATTTGGTGGCAGTGTTACCCTTTATTCCCTAAGGCCTTGTACACACGGTACGAAAATCAGAAGGGAAAAGTCTGAAGACGAGCTGTCTGCGGATTTTCAGATCGTTAGTACGGTGCATTCGACAGACGATTCAACTTTTACATCAGACAAAAGCTGAATGTGCAGGCTATAAAATTTTTGTCTGATGTGAACTCAAGGTCACGCATGCTTGCAATCAAGGAACCACTGGGAAGAGTTCAGTCTTGTAAACTACTGTTCGTAATCTAGAATTGACATTCGTGACACGGCAATTGATGAAATGTCAAAATTCTTATCTTCTTTAATGGGATAATAATGAAGCTGCTTTGCATGTAGTTATGCCAAACGTATTTTAAAAGGCATTTGTTTTGTACGATCTGAAAATCGCGAATCAACGCTCACCAAACTTCTACTAACATGAAATTAGCAGAAGGGGCCCAAAGGGTGGCGCTTGAGAAATTAACTTCCTCTTTATACTCTCATAGAACGTCACTACGTTCGTGTCTGTCAAACGACAATTTGCAGATAGTTAGTATGCTAGACAAAATCCTGCACACTCCCATTTGGCAGAGAGAGTTTTCCTAATGAGCAGTACCAGAAAAGGAGATAAGCACAGCTGGTTGCCTAGCACTGCCAAATGTATTGTAATGTGCCTTAAAGACAGTTCTGTAACTAGAAATGCCATGTACTACCTCAAGATGTATCTTACCGATTTATTCAGTAAACATTGTTCCTGTTAAAGAAGAGGTTTTCTGGTCTCAATTACATGGAGAAAGGAACTGAGTGTGATAATATCAGTTAATCAATGCATCTGAAGAATTGGGGATGGTGTGCAACATCCATGATTAACCCCCCAAGTTATACAGTAAGGAGTTAACCCTTGTGGTTATGAATCCTAAAGTGTATATCATGGTTAACCTTTGTGGTTATGTAGAGGAGAACAATGAAAAGAAAAAAAAGGCAGCTTGAGAGAGAAGGCAGGGGCAATGGCTGGTGACAAAGGTTATGTCAGTGAGGGGTAGTTTGTTTTTTTGGCATTGGCGCAGTAGAGGCTTTTTTCTGGCAACTCGACCACGCAGCTCATTTTTGTTCACGTATCGTCGTATTGTGCTCCTTGAAACAAGCATGCAGTCTTTTTCCAGAGCAGCCTGTATTTCTCCTAAGGTTACCTAAGGATTTTTTTTTGTATCCTGAACAATTCCTCTGGCAGTTGTGGCTGCAATCTTACTTGGTCTCACTGACCTTGACTTGGTATTAAGAGATCCCTCGAATTTTCCACTTATTAATAAGTGATTGAACAGTACTGACTGGCATATTTAAGTCTTTGGATTTCATTTTATATCCTTTTCTATCTTTACAAAGTTCTATTACCTTGTACCTTGTTACGCAGGTCTTTAGACAGTTCTTTTCTGCTCCCCATGGCTCAGTATCTAGCCTGCTCAGTGCATCCACATGAGAGCTAACAAACTCATGACTATGTACAAAAAAATTGAAAGTTTCCCCAGGGTTTTTTTTTTGGCAGCAAAACATTTGAATATTAATATATAAAAATATAAAGTAGATCAGAATTGAGAAGTAGATTCAAATGTGCAATAGATTTATTAAAAAATACAGACTCTACTTCAGGTTAACAAACAGCAACATATAACATCACTTATGGCGAAAGTTTCCCCAGGAAAACATGGTTTGAAAATAGCATTTATAACATTGGTAACATTATTATCCACATGAATACCCCAACACATTTCGACCCATTCTGGTCTTTTTCAGGGGGATTTAGATTCTAGGGAAATGTATCCACCCGGTGGGTGTGGAGAGGAAACTCGGTGTACATCTTGCAGCATGTATGCATTCCTTGATCATCTGATCGAGGGTGAATACTGCTGTACAAAATGTAAGCACATTGTTTCCCTGGAAGCCCAGGTTTTGAATCTGGGGAAGCAACTGTCAGCACTGAGAAGTCCCTCCATACTAAAGGAGAGCCGGGAATGTACATGGCAGGTGCCGGCAGGGGCCAGCACAGAGATGGGTGGAGACAAAGAGGTGCAGGCACTAGAAAATAGTAGATGGGTGACAGTCAGGGGTAGAGGGGGAAGGGCCAGGGAGGCCGATCCAGGGCTGGAGCATCCCAATAAGTATGCTCCATTGAGTGACATTGGTGATACCAGTCAGGGACCAGCACTGCTGGAGCTGAGGGACTCTCCTAGCTGCCAGGGGAAGAACTCCTCCAGTGAGATTGGGGGGGAGCAAAGGGAAAGGAAAGACAGATTCTGGTGATAGGGGACTCAATTCTTAGAAGGACAGAGAGGGCAATCTGTAACAAAGACCTGAAGCGCCGAACTGTATGTTGTCTACCGGGCGCTCGGGTTCGGCACATCACAGATCTGGTGGACAGATTACTGGGAGGGGCTGGGGAAGACCCGGCTGTCATGGTGCACGTTGGCACCAATGACAAAGTCAGAGGCAGATGGAGTGTCCTAATAAACGATTTTAGGGAATTGGGAGCTAAATTGAGGAAAAGGACCTCCAAGGTAGTATTCTCAGGAATACTACCGGTACATCGAGCCACACCAGAAAGGGAGATTAGGGAAGTAAACAAGTGGCTGAAGAGCTGGTGTAGTAAGGAGGGGTTTGGGTTCCTGGAGGACTGGGATGACTTCTCAGTCGATAACCGGTACTATAGAAGGGACGGACTGCACCTAAATGAGGAGGGTGCAGATCAGCTGGGAATAAGGATGGCCAAAAAGTTAGAGGGGTTTTTAAACTAGGCGATGGGGGGAGGGTCCAGAGATAGGAATAGTCAGCGTGGAAAATATTCCAGAGGGTAATATTAGGGGCATTAGTGGTAGGGTAACTAAAGCACATAAACCCAAGGTAAGTATAGTAGCAAGTCCTAGTTGCAATCTCGGAACACCCAAAAGGATAGTATGTGACTGGTCAAAATATAGTAATGCATTAAAGTGTTTGTTCACCAATGCCAGAAGTCTGCCAAGCAAAATAGGTGAGTTGGAAGCTCTGGTGCATCAGGAGAGCTATGATGTAATCGGTATTGCTGAAACTTGGCTGCAGTCCTCACATGACTGGGCTATAAATATTCCTGGCTTTGCACTCTTTCGGAAAGACAGAGTTAAAAGGAAAGGTGGAGGGGTCTGTCTGTATGTGAGAAGTGATCTCAAAGCGAGTGTGAAAGAGGACCTGGGGGATGGAGAGTGTGATGAGTCTGAAGCATTATGGGTGGAACTGCATACAGATGTGCGTAGTTCAAAGTTAATCATTGGAGTTTGTTATAGACCACCCAATGTTAATGAGGAGGTGGATACTCAGCTCCTTGCACAAATAGAAAGGGCTGCAAGGGCTGGGACAGTGATAATAATGGGGGATTTTAACTACCCAGAAATTGACTGGAATAATGGCACTGCTGGGACAGTTAAAGGACAAACATTTTTTAAACCTATTACAGGACAATTTTATGGTCCGGTTTATTGAGGCCCCAACCAGGAATGATGCTCTGCTGGATCTGGTAATCTCAAACCATGCAGAGCATATTACTAATGTTCAGATAAAGGAGCATCTGGGTAGCAGTGACCATAACATGAGTTCATTTGATGTTAGCTGTAAGCAAAAATCACATACAGGAAAGATAAAAACACTTAATTTCAAGAGGGCAAATTTTCCAAGGATGAGGGCTGCTCTCCAGAACTTAGACTGGGAGAGAATATTGGCAACAATGGGCACAGAACAGAAATGGGGATTCTTCAAAAAGACTGTTTGTGAACTCACTGCAAAGTATATTCCCATGGGCAATACATTTAAAAGGCTAAAAATAAAACCTATGTGGCTCACGGCCAAAGTTAAAAAAGCTATAAACTATAAGAAAAGAGCTTTTAAAAAATATAAAAATGAAGGATCACTAGTGTCATTTAAATGTTACAAAGAACATAACAGAATATGTAAAAAGGAAATCAAGGATGCAAAAATTCAAAACGAAAGACAGATTGCAAAAGATAGGACAAACCCCAAAAAATTCTTCAAATATATTAATAGTAAAAAGGTCAAGTCTGAGCATGTAGGCCCTTTACAAAATAATCTAGAGTGGGTGACTGGGGACAAAGAGAAGGCTAATTTATTAAATACTTTCTTTAGCTCTGTGTATACAAAGGAGCATGGGGGAGCTCATGTCCACAATGGGGATGGTAGTGACACAGCCCCAAATCCACAATGGCTCAAAAGTGATATGGTCCAGAAATATTTAGACAGAATAAAGGTGGATAAAGCACCTGGACCTGATGGCATCCACCCACGGATCCTAAAAGAATTGAGCTCTGTAATTTCAAAGCCATTGTATCTAATTTTTAGGGACTGATTAATGACAGGAATAGTACCACTGGATTGGCGCAGGGTGAACGTGGTGCCTATATTTAAAAAGGGAACAAAGTCTTTACCAAGTAACTATAGACCTGTTAGTTTAACTTCTATAGTTGGGAAGATACTGGAGAGATTAATAAAAGACCACATAGACGAGTTCTTACAGGAAAAAAACATTTTAAGCAACAGACAGCATGGATTGATGAAAGACAGAAGTTGTCAGACAAACCTCATTTCTTTTTATGAGGTGGTAAGTAAAACCTTGGACAGAGGCGTGGCTGTGGACGTGGTATACTTGGATTTTGCAAAAGCGTTCGATACAGTTCCCCACACACGGCTCATGTGTAAGGTAAGGTCTACAGGTTTGGAAATATCGGTTTGTAAATGGATAGAAAACTGGCTAAAAGACAGAATTCAGAGAGTAGTGGTTAATGATTCTTACTCTGAATGGTCTAAGGTTATCAGTGGTGTACCCCAAGGTTCAGTGCTGGGACCCTTACTTTTTAATATCTTTATAAATGATATTGGGTCTGGGATCAAAAGTAACATTTCTGTCTTTGCAGATGACACCAAGCTATGCAGTGGAATAACGTCCTTACAGGAGGTCTCCAATTTACAAGCCGACCTCAATGCTCTGTCTAATTGGGCGACTATGTGGCAGATGAGGTTTAATGTTGATAAATGTAAAGTTATGCACTTGGGGGCTAAGAATATGCATGCATCATACATGCTAGGGGGAGTACAACTGGGGGAATCCGTAGTGGAGAAGGATCTGGGGGTTTTGGTAGATCATAAACTCAATAATAGCATGCAATGCCAAGCTGCGGTTTCCAAAGCGAGCAAAGTCATTTCTTGTATTAAGAGAGGTATGGAATCCAGAGAGAGAGATATCATTTTGCCCCTGTTCAAATCATTAGTAAGACCTCATCTGGAATATGCAGTTCAGTTTTGGGCACCAGTTCTCAAAAAGGATATTGGGGAACTGGAGAAAGTGCAGAGAAGGGCAACCAAACTGATAAGAGGCATGGAGGAGCTCAGCTATGAGGAAAGATTAGAGGAACTGAATTTATTCACCCTTGATAAGAGGAGATTAAGGGGGGATATGATCAACATGTATAAATATATAAGGGGTCCATATAGTGAACTTGGTGTTGAGTTATTCACTTTACAGTCAACAAAGAGGACAAAGGGGGCACCCTTTACGTCTAGAGGAAAAGAGATTTCATCTCCAAATACGGAAAGGTTTCTTTACAGTAAGAGCTGTGAAAATGTGGAATAGACTCCCTGCAGAGGTGGTTCTGGCCAGCTCAGTAGATTGCTTTAAGAAAGGCCTGGATACTTTCCTAAATGTACATAATATAACTGGGTACTGACATTTATAGGTAAAGTTGATCCGGGGAAAATCCGATTGCCTCTCGGGGGATCAGGAAGGATTTTTTTCCCCTGCTTTAGCAAATTGGAGAATGCTCTGCTAGGGTTTTTTTTGCCTTCCTCTGGATCAACTGTGGGTATAGAATGGGGTATATGGGATTGTATGATATATATATATTTATGGTCTAGAGCCCTACGGACGACATGAGTAACGATGACACATAGGAACAACACAAAACTCACCAACATGAAATAGACCTGAAAGTGAGCCTTGGTCTACCGTATGGTACACCAAAATAAGGGGGCATACCCTAGATAAGGAATGATAAGAAGTAGTTATGTAATAGTGTGGAATGAGTATTCAGTCTGGGGTAAGAATACTTGGAAGAGGCTTTTAAAAGGGGAGGGTGGGTGGGTATCTCGCACAGGAAACCGACAAAGACCGGCGGCCTCTGGGCTGCTTAAATACCCTCCGGGCTCCTCCCATAACTTCAGGCCGGTACCCGGCCTTCCAATTTATGGTCTAGAGCCCTACGGACGACATGAGTAACGATGACACATAGGAACTATAAGGGGGCTACTTATAATGATATACCATTTTGATAGGGGTTGAAATGAATATGCTTAACTTTCAGCTTTTGACCAGTATGTTGACATCAGGACGCAGCTGTTATGTGGTTTCTAACTCTGTACTTCACCAGAGGATATGAAACTAGTTAGCAGTGACTCAGGAGTTCTGTGGTCAAGTCAGCAGGTGTGAACTAACTGTCATACACTGACCTTTGCCCCATATTCCATATTTCAACTGAAGACTGTCACGTGACAAGAAGTTGTTAATGTATGCATATGTGTATAAGTCTGATTGGTTTTTGGGAGAGCTGTCCCCTCCCTCTGCATTTCCCATAAAAGAGGAACGTATTGTCTATTAAACTTTGTAACCACTTTCACTTACAAACCCGTGTATGTGTGTGTGTGTTAACCACCGGTGAACTGGGACCTCCGCTCCTACCATCTCTGGCCTAGGCATTTAGAATACAAGAAGAAAGACGTGTACCTTTACAACTGGTGTTCAGAAGTGGGATATCTTGTGACAGGTAAGTGATTTTGCCCTTTTTTACCTTTTAAGGTGAATGGGTGTAAATGCTTACGCTGTCCAGATAATCGCCACAAATTTAGTTTAAAGAGGTTATTGTGCCTTCGCGGCGGACTAGGCTGGTCCCCCGGGAGGTTAGGTTGTTGTGCCTTCGCGGGGGACTAGGTCGGTCCCCCGGTAGGTTAAAAGGACACGCAGGTAGTTACGTAGGTTATTTGGGTATTTAAAGAGAGTCCGACTAGGTTGGTCTGACTATAAAAAAAACTATTGTAAAAGAGATTATTATTTTAATCACCGGGAAGTAGCAGATTACGCCCGTGATAAAAGGTTTGGTTGAGCGGACGCCCATTAAGTTTTTTGAGAAACAAAAAGTGCACTATAAAATTGAACAAATGTATGGTTTTATAATGATCATTTAAAATAATTCTGTTCATAAGATTTACAGTATAAGACCTATAGAAATAAGTATAAAGTTTTGTTTAAGATATATATATATATATATGTATATGTGAGACTTCTTTTTCCACAGAACAGCGTAAGTACCTAAAAATTTTAAAGAATTGTATGTTGTATAAAGTATAAGAGTTAAATGACTTCTGAATATGCAGAACCTGATTGTAGTGATATAGTTCCACCTTGTCCACATTGTACTATAGGATTACTGTTTTTTTTTTAAAATAGAAAATAGGTGGGTTCTATTAACCAATAGACCAGGGGGCTATTCTTGTAGATTAGGGGTAAGAGGAATATATCCCGCCACAAAGAAAGGAACCATAAATCGAGTACTAAGGGTAAACCTTCACAGTCCCATTAGTCCATCTGATTTGACGGACCAAGCAGTGATTACCCAAACGGGTTGTTATCACTTGTGCCCACATACTAGTCATACCCTGCCCACTTTGTTAGATGGGGAATTCTGCGGCCACCCCAGGATCAGACATAGGGATCCCATGCCCGTATGAATATATTAAAAACAATCTACCTGGACCACAGGTGGAACCTTTCTGGGCTCAAGTCCAGGAAAGATGCCACCAGTTAGGTATTCATGATCCGGGACCACACCTACGAGAGGCTGCCGGGTCAAACGCCCCTAAATTGATAGACTGGACAGAAGACAGACAAAATGCTTTTGATGCTCTTTAGAGACTCACAAAATCTGGGCAGAAAACAAAGGTAGCGTAGGATTTATCAACTGCACACCCTACATTCCATGTTACGTTTACCACACGAACCTGATCACACACATAATTGTGTAGAAAAAGTGGAACAAGTCACTTCACCAAGACCTGATCTTTCTGACATTCCAATTATAAATGCCGAAAATGTTTTTGTAGATGGTAGTTGTTCCCGTCCCTCTGACTCTACATTTTTAACTGGCTATGCTGTAGTTCACATACAGTGTTAGAAGCAAAACCATTGCCCCCTGTTTCTGCCCAAGTAGCAGAACTAGAAGCTCTGATCAGAGCCTGTATTCTGTTCACAAACAAGGAAGTCAACATTTATACAGACAGCAGATATGCATTTGGAGTGGTACATGATTTTGGTGTGATATGGGCCAATAGAGGATTTAAAACAGCAGACAACAAACAGATAGCTAATTCAGAGCAGATCCTTAATCTACTGCAAGCAATTCTGCTCCCTAAAAAGGTTGCTGTTATAAAAGTAAAAGCCCACTCATCAGACAATAGTATAGTATCAAAAGGAAATGCTTTCGCAGACAGAGAAGCAAAAAAGGCTGCTGCCAGTTCACCCAATTCACCAGCCCCTACCACAATCTTCTTTAAAGAGCACTTCTCATCCCCTGATTTCAAAACTGTTGTGGCCCAAATGCAGTCAATGGCCACAGATACAGATGTCCATTTCTGGGCAAATGAAGGTTTGACCAAAGACTCTGAAGGTCTTTGGACAAAAGAGGGGAAGATCCTGGGTATACCTGAAGTTAATTGTATCCTAATTTTATCCTACCTCCATGGCCCAGGACACATAGGACCCGCCCCTCTTGTAAATATATATTCAAAATCTTTTTGCCCAGAACAATGTTCAAGGAAAAAGACATGGCCTACATGGCCATCTACCTCCACCCTTGGGACCATTAACAGATTTACAAATAGACTTCACACACCTACCAAAGCAAAAGGGAAACTTGAGGTGCCTCTGCGTAATCGTTGACAAATGGTCAGCTTGGGTTGAGGCAATTCCCTGTACCGGAGAAACCGCAAATATAGAGCGAGATGCTTGTTAAATTATTGGATCTGTAGGTTCGGGATACCCACAACCATATGGTCCGACAGAGGACCCGCATTTAGTTCCTCAGTGACAAATTAAAAAAGGCTACAGGAGGTACTCTAAAAGGTTGGTTGGAACACTTACCTTCTGACAAAATTCTAATGGGAATCCCTGCAAATATAGAATTACCCCCATTAGACCTGAACCAACCCACCCCTTCATCCCAGGGGACCTTGGTCACGATGATTTTACCTGGAAACTAAACAGAATCTTACCTACTTGGCTGATAGCTAACTGTATATACCACCCAGAGGATTTGGGACCACTAAAAGGGATATGTGGGATTCCCAAGTCAAATAACACTCCTATAGTAAGACATAGAAGAAGTGAACCCCCCCAAGAGTTTTCTGATAAAATGTTGTTGTTGAAATTTAAATATAGCTATGCCCAAAAATCAGGTTTTGAAAAGTGCTGGATATGCAGTAAACTACATCCCAGTACTGCCAGAGTTCCTTTAATGGCCATACCTTTAAATTTTACCTCACTCCCAAATGACACGCCCCCATTAATACTTACCAACGTTACAAGGATAAAGGATAAATGGATGATCATTATGTTAAATCAGAATGATCAAAGAGAGGTTTATAACTCTGTACTTCACCAGAGGATATGAAACTAGTTAGCAGTGACTCAGGAGTTCTGTGGTCAAGTCAGCAGGTGTGAACTAACTGTCATACACTGACCTTTGCCCCATATTCCATATTTCAACTGAAGACTGTCACGTGACAAGAAGTTGTTAATGTATGTGTGTGTGTGTTAACCACCGGTGAACTGGGACCTCCGCTCCTACCATCTCTGGCCTAGGCATTTAGAATACAAGAAGAAAGACGTGTACCTTTACAGGAACAACACAAAACTCACCAACATGAAATAGACCTGAAAGTGTGCCTTGGTCTACCGTATGTACACCAAAATAAGGGGGCAAAAGGGGATAATTATTTATTAAAGGTAAATGTCACTGAGTAAGTTGGGCAAAGGCCTGAGCCATCTCCAACTGTGGGTTAGGTATGTAGCGAGAGAAGCAGGCTGACTTCCACCGACCTAGTTTCTTGATCACATGGTCCGGAACCCCCTGTCTTGAGGCCGTCGTGGCCGCCCCGATCCGGAATAAATGCCCGGAGTACTGGCTGGGGTCCAATTGAAGATTGCCGAGAAGGACCCGGACATGTTCCACGAACTGCGGCGAGTTGAGGCGTTTTACTGGGAAGGGTAAAAGTGGACTGGACCCTGGGCGGTCGGATAGCAGTGCCGTCAAGCGGTTTAACACGGCAACTGGGCACCAGTTGTTGTGGGTCCTGTACAGGTGAATATCTACTCCGGAACCTCGCTGCTGAGTTTTAGACGTTGCCAAGTGAAGGACGTAGTGATCCTGGTGGCGGTAGAGATTACTTCTACGCAAGACTGGACCAGCTGGGTGGCTGCGAGTGAACTCGCTGGGCCGTAGAAACCCATAAAACGCCATGTGTATCGCAGCCTGCAGGACGGTGCTGAGGAGGAGACCGAAAGGGGACCTATCCAGGATGTCAGACATCCCCTTAAAGATCTCCCCAGTGATAGGCAGCTGTTTCGGGCTGGCTGGCGACTGGTGCTTCTGAACTCCACGCAGTAGAGCCCTTACTGCGTGGCAGGAGAACACCGAAGGCCTCGCGGGGTCTTGAAGTGACAAGTAGTGCTGCACCCCGGCCACGTACTGGCGTATCGTGCTGTGTGACAGTGCTAGGTGAGAATGGCAATAAGCGATAAACGCCAGAACCTGCTTGACGCTGGAAGATTCACGAGGGCGATGGGGCAGGAACTTGTTAAACGCCCTCCAGGCCGTCCGGTAGGCCCGACGGGTGTTGCGGGCGAGCGAAGCGTTGATGATGTTAGTAGCTGAGTGTAGATGTGGGGCTAGTCCAAGGTCAGTTGTGACCAATCCGGGATAGTGGCTGAAAGATGGTAGGCTCCTGGCATCTGTTCAAAGAAAGAAATAAAGTTAAACGGGAGAGTGCGTCCGCTGCTGAGTTGAACTTCCCTGGAATGAATGAGCAGTAAACATTGAATTGATGTTGTAGGGATAGCTGGCCCAGTCTGCGGAGGAAGGACATGACGGCCTGGATTTAGACCTGCCCTTGCTGATGATCTCGGCTGTGGCTTGATTGTCTGTCGTAAAAGCCACAGTCTGTCCAGACCAATGGTGACCCCATAGGTGAGCGGCTGCTACGATGGGGAACAGCTCAAAGAGGGCTGACGTGGTAGTGAAGCCCGGTGTGGCTAGTGCCTGAGGAGGCCAAGGGGCGGCGAACCACAAATGGCCAAAAATGGCGGCGCATCCTGTGGATGCCGCCGCATCGGTCACCACCTGGGGTGACAGCGTGGACACTACTGGGATGAACAGGGACACACCGTTCCAATTACTAAGAAAGTGTTCCCACATGGCCAGATCTGCCCTGGCTGCTGAATCCAGCCTGATGACCTGGTCTGGGTCCTGAGTGTAGGACAGGAAGACCAGCAACCGGGACACGAAGGAGCGGCCCTGGGGGATGATCCTCATAGCGAAATTCAACATCCCGAGGAGAGACTGAAGTTGCTTCTGAGTACATCCCCCCACCCGGGTGAACTCTCGCAGAACCGTCCTGATACGGTCCAACCTATCTGCGGGAAGGCTGGCCTGCATGGCAAGCGTGTCAAGGTCGATGCCCAAGAACGTGATCTTGTGAGCCGGGCCGTCAACCTTGTGTTCTGCTATGGGGACGTTCAGATTGTCGAAAACCGTTCTCAACTTTCCAAGGTCCCCTGGGGGAGCCCCGGGTGGTTCTATCAGAAGGAAGTCATCCAAATAATGGATGACCTCGTGGCACTGTGCCTCGTGGAGAAGGATCCACGCCAGGGTCTCCGCGAACTTGTCAAATAACCAAGGACTACTCTTAGACCCGAAGGTCAATTTGGTCGCGAAATAATATCGCTCCCTCCACTTGATGCCGTGCCAGCACCACAGGGAAGGATGTATGGGCAGCAGCTTTAAGGCGTCAGATATGTCCGCCTTTGAGAGCCAAGCACCCACCCCAGTCCTGAGGATGGCCTGGATAGCCATGTCTACCGAAGCGTACTTCAGTGAGAACTCCTCGGATGGGATGAGCGAGTTGAGACTGGGAACGACGGAAGAATGAGGCGCTGACAGATCATACACCAGACGTTTTTTATTTGAAAATTTTCCCTGTACAAGCCCGATAGGGCTAACCCTCCAGGTACTAAAGGGAGACTGACTGAACGGGCCTATCATAAAGTCCCGATCCAACTCCGTCTGAAGAAGGACGTCAATAGCTGGCTCATCTGATGCTGCCGAGCGCAGGTTCGGACATTCGTGGGTGGAGTGGGGCAGGGTGATGAGTCCGGTATGAAACCCTTCGGTGAAACCTCGGATGAGGTAGCTGGCGAGTGACGGAGTGGGGTGTGAGGTCAAGTAAACATCGAGCCAAAGGACATTGACCCGGCTTAGTCACGGTTTCTTCTGCTTGACCTCACACAGGACCCTGGGGTGCGCCCTCTGGCATAGGGTGCAAACGTGCAAGAGTCGGCACTGGCTGAAATTGCAGGAGCCGTAATTGAAGTTGTTGCAAATGGCGGCTCCCCCAACCATCCGCACCGGGCGTCCCAACTTGTCCACCTTCTGCCCTTGCGCCGGGGCCTGCTGAGCCTGGCTCGTGCTGGTAGAGGCCGTGCTAGCTATCGGATGGCCAGAGGCTATGTTGGCACACCAGACCGTGGTGTGGGACGCTGACTGACAGACAGCACATAGCGGGGAGCGTAGACCCGCAAAGTGGCGGCAGAACAACTCAGTGTCCACTACGCTCCAGTCCGTTGTCAAATGGAACTGTAAGAATCTGGCCGCGGCTTTGGCCGAGAAGGACCGATGATAATCGTAGAACGCTGAGCCACCGTATTTGTGGCCCAGGTCTACGATCAAATGGAGGTAGAGGTCCAGTTCCTCCCGCCTGCCGGGGGAGGCTGAGCACAGCACGTCCCTGAACATGCCGAAAGCGAGCGTGAACTCGGGCACCGTGAGCTTTCTGTTGAGCCTTGGATCCTTTGCCTTCAAAACCACCGAGACGTCGCCCCAGGTGTAGGCCTTGTTCTCGGCCAAGTCATGGACCGAGATCATGAGTGAGGCCAGGTTAACGTCTCTGCCCTCTAAGATGTCCTTCCTTACGCTGGGTGGCACCAGGTGGGAAGGGTGAACGGTAGTCGTGGCAAGCTCACTACCTGCGGCCGATGCACTGATGGCTGGGACCACCGCAGGGTCCGGAACCGTGGCGGCCGGGCTGACCTCTAGACGTGACACCCTGTCCTGGACCTCAATGATCGAGGAAGACAGGGAAGACACGAGGGTGTGTAGCTGAGCGACGGCGGCTGAAATAGACTCCAGAGACGCCTGCTGGCTGCTGGAGCCTGCTGCGGCCGGTGGTGGGAAGAGGAGCCTGAGGGACTGGACACTGCCAGCCTCGGAGGTTGACGCCGGAGATAGCGGGGTGGTGAGGTCATCGCTGCCGACTGATGACATGGCGGCTGCCAAGACCCGTTACTTAGTTGACTGGTCACGTGTCTGCAGGCTGGGTCTATAAAGAGGTGACAAGAAATGAGTTTGGACGTGTCACCTACGGTATACGTACCTGCCATGAGAAAGCAGGAGCCCCCCCACGCCCCTGCGTTTTTTGTTTTTTTTTACCTGCTGGAACCCCGATCAAGCTGGTGCAGGTGGACCTACTGAATCCGACTGACCTGAGAGAGTGTGAGAGAAAGTACCTATATAAGAGCCTGAAACTGCTGCCGTCCAGAGCGACGGAACCCAACGTTGATGATAACAACAGGCGATAGTGACTTAAGTCGACTGCCGAGACAGCTGTGGAATCAAATGACAGATAACAACACGAACAACTGACACGACATGTTGCCTTAACTGAAATGAACTTCCCGTGACAGGGCCCGGCCCGGTTGTACCGTATGGGGGTGACTGTGAGCCGGACTCTGGAGCATGTACAGAAATGAGGCAACCGTGAAATGAGGCCAACTGCCTGGGTACGCTGGGGCCGAACTGTGACATCCAGGCTGCCACCGGGTCCGACTCCAAGTGCTATAGTATGCATTTGGAACGCAAGCACTCGTGTGCCAGCGACCTCGATCATCATGCCACTGTCTAGTGACTGAACCCCTTTCTCTCTTTTTTTTTTTTTTTTTGTATCGAAATGCGGCCGGCCTAGGGCACGCCGGCGCAAATTCGTACAGGGAGGTGACCAATTAACGCCGGGGCGTGGGAAGGTGACATAGAAATGATATAACATGACAAGGACAAGAATCAAAGTCTCTCTTTTTTTTTTTTTTTTTTTTGCGATTCCGTCCCTGGCGCATGTATTGAAATGAGGCCGGCCTAGGGCACGCCGACACGAATTAGTGCGGGGAAGTGACTGTATTCCTGCCGAGCGTGGTAAGGTGACAGAAATGACATACCATGACAGGGGCAAGAATCAAGAATGAACGCAACCAGTGATGCGATTCCGCCCTTGGCGCATGTATAGAAATGAGGCCGGGTAGTCGTGCGTCTGGATTGCCCCGATCGGAGCATCTATGGATGCGACCGGACCTACCCAGAGGTATGGTGACCGAAATGAAACCATGACAAAGACTAGATTTCAACAAACCGAGCAACTTGTAACCGAATCTAATCTCTGGAGCATGTATAGAAAGGAGGCCGAGCGGCTAGGTGAATCAGTGCGAATCGATGCATCCCGGATGCGACCGGACTCAGACCGATACGTGGCCAATGACCGAAATCATGCCAAAGACTGGACTCGAGCCCGCATCCGTACGAACTATGGGCCAATCTTTGAAACATGTATGGTAATGTGGCCGTAACCTGGGTACCCCGAGACAAATCCGTGCCTAAGCATGACTTGAATCTGAGTGCGACCAGGATCGAAATGATGGCATGAACGCCCTGTTTGACTGATGCGAAATGACTTAGCATGACCGAGTGGCCTGATACGTTAGCCATGTTTGAAATGATGAAATGATTGCCATGCTAATACAATGAAATGATTTGACACGGTCGAAGTAATTCGTGCGTTTAACATGCCAACAGACTCGGAACGTAACCAGTGACCCGGCAACTGACTAGACCGATTTGACATGACATGATCGCTGTGTATGAGTGCGAACGGCACCCGTGAGCGAGCTACGTTTGAACGCTTCAAAGCCTGCGTACTCCGACCGCGTAAGGGGAACCCTCGAGTGCCGGACGCGGCGTCGGTCGGAGTGTCATGGCGGGCGGCCCTGAAGGTGCGTGCCACTAGGTGGCTCCCGACTGTGTTTAACCAAAAACGTGCGTGTGGCTGTATGTTTGTTTCTCGAGGCAAGCGGTGCGTGGTTCGTGAGCTACGTGGATCACAGTTTAGTGACATGATAAGCAGTGCATGAGAACGTAAAACATGGGAGCCGAAGCCCTACCTGCGACAGCCGAACCAGACTCTTTGTACGAAACTGCGACTCGGCGACACGAGTGCGACACGAAGGGACAACACGACTTACGAACACGGAACGCGGGACTGCAACAACAAGGAGACGGACAGACGAAACGGAGCTCACGAACCGGCACCAACAGCGCTTGTCGGTCCTAGATGTCTGACATATCAGATATCTCGCACAGGAAACCGACAAAGACCGGCGGCCTCTGGGCTGCTTAAATACCCTCCGGGCTCCTCCCATAACTTCAGGCCGGTACCCGGCCTTCCAATATATATATATATGTATATATATATATATATTTTTTTTTTTTTTATTTGTGGTTGAACTGGATGGACTTGTGTCTTTTTTCAACCTAACTAACTATGTAACTATGTATCAAAAAAAGTATAATTTAATTTAAAACTTTAGTCAGTATACAGAACATCATTGCAACATTTCAAATTATGCAAACAAATGTCTCCCCATATACATGGAGGTGTACTACCATTAAGTAGATGATAAAGTGAGGATGCATCGCACAAACCAGATTGTTAAAATTCAAATTCAAAGATCCCAATGACCACGCATGTGGCCTCCGCACTCTCCAGGCGGGCCCACAGTCCATCGAACTTGCAAGGGGCCACACGCTTGGTCCTAGAAGGGAGGATAGGGGGCAAGGCACCTGCAATTGGGTATGAGAAACCTTAGTATTGGGGTATTCTATAAGTAGCTGGTGCAGTTTTGCAACTACAGACTGGCCCGTACTAAACAAATATTTGATTCATATTAATTAGACCTATTGGTTTTATTGTATGATTTAACTATTGGTTAAATTCATTTTTAATTTGGTTGATTTTAATTAATGAGAGTAGAATAAATTAGATAGAAATACAATGGGATAGATGAAATTGGACTAAAATAGATGGGGTATTGATGCCCCATTTGGTAACAGTGTGAAAGTGAGTGTGCTGGGTGTGCAATGTGCAATGATGAAAACAAACTCATGACTATGTATACACAGACACTAATTGCATTTTAAAAAGCCACAGATGTGGGAAATTAACCTTTAATTGCCATTTTAACCTGTGTGTGTGACCTGGTGTGTCTGTACCAAGGTCAAACATTCCAGTGTATGTAAACTTTTGATCAGGGCCGTTTGGGAAATTTCTGTTATCATTAGGATTTGAAATGGAACCAAGCAACTATGTGATAATAAATGGCTTCATATGATCACTATTAGGGATGGGCCCGGTGCTCGATGCGAACCCATGTTCGCATCGAGCACCGGGTGTTCGCTCGCTCGGCGAGCCCAGAACTATTTTGGCCGCTCGCATCACGTTCGTGTGATGCGAGCGGCCCCGCAATGCATTGCGGCCGGCGCGGCCGGCGCAGTGCATTGCTGGCTGATGATTGGCCAAGCATGCACTGTGACCCCGCATGCTTGGCCAATCACAGCGCCGGAAACTCGAAGAGCCATAATTGGCTACAGGCAGGACGCCTGTAGCCAATTACAGCTCAGGGGCTTTAGTACACGCCCCCCCCTATAAAAGGCCGCCACGCCGTCTGCGCCGGTCACATGCTGTTCCGGCGTAGATAGAGCAGGATAGTTCTGTGACACTCTGCTGGATTTAGTTAGTTAGAGAGATTTACTTAGAGAGATTGAGTTAGATAGATTCATTTAGAAAGATTGATTTAGAAAGAGGGGCTTGTAGTGTGTTCGTGGCAGGCAGGCAGAGCTCCTATATTTTGTTCCCAGAAGCACCTATAGGACTTGTAGTGTGTTCGTGGCAGGCAGGCAGGGCTCCTATATTTTGTTCCCAGAAGCACCTATAGGACTTGTAGTGTGTTCGTGGCAGGCAGGCAGGGCTCCTATATTTTGTTCCCAGAAGCACCTATAGGACTTGTAGTGTGTTAGTTCGTGGCAGGCAGGCAGAGCTCCTATATTTTGTTCCCAGAAGCACCTATAGGACTTGAAGTGTGTTAGTCCCATCACACAGAGATCATATATTTTGTTCCCAGAAGCACCTATAGGACTTGAAGTGTGTTAGTCCCATCACACAGAGATCATATATTTTGTTCCCAGAAGCACCTATAGGACTTGAAGTGTGTTAGTCCCATCACACAGACCTATATTTTCTTCCCAGAAGCACCTATAGGACTTGAAGTGTGTTAGTCCCATCACACAGAGATCATATATTTTGTTCCCAGAAGCACCTATAGGACTTGAAGTGTGTTAGTCCCATCACACAGAGATCATATATTTTGTTCCCAGAAGCACCTATAGGACTTGAAGTGTGTTAGTCCCATCACACAGACCTATATTTTCTTCCCAGAAGCACCTATAGGACTTGAAGTGTGTTAGTCCCATCACACAGAGATCATATATTTTGTTCCCAGAAGCACCTATAGGACTTGAAGTGTGTTAGTCCCATCACACAGAGATCATATATTTTGTTCCCAGAAGCACCTATAGGACTTGAAGTGTGTTAGTCCCATCACACAGACCTATATTTTCTTCCCAGAAGCACCTATAGGACTTGAAGTGTGTTAGTCCCATCACACAGAGATCATATATTTTGTTCCCAGAAGCACCTATAGGACTTGAAGTGTGTTAGTCCCATCACACAGAGATCATATATTTTGTTCCCAGAAGCACCTATAGGACTTGAAGTGTGTTAGTCCCATCACACAGACCTATATTTTCTTCTCAGAAGCACCTATAGGACTTGAAGTGTGTTAGTCCCATCACACAGAGATCATATATTTTGTTCCCAGAAGCACCTATAGGACTTGAAGTGTGTTAGTCCCATCACACAGAGATCATATATTTTGTTCCCAGAAGCACCTATAGGACTTGAAGTGTGTTAGTCCCATCACACAGACCTATATTTTCTTCCCAGAAGCACCTATAGGACTTGAAGTGTGTTAGTCCCATCACACAGACCTATATTTTCTTCCCAGAAGCACCCATAGGACTTGAAGTGTGTTAGTCCCATCACACAGAGATCCTATATTTTGTTCCCAGAAGCACCTATAGGACTTGAAGTGTGTTAGTCCCATCACACAGACCTATATTTTCTTCCCAGAAGCACCCATAGGACTTGAAGTGTGTTAGTCCCATCACACAGAGATCATATATTTTGTTCCCAGAAGCACCTATAGGACTTGAAGTGTGTTAGTCCCATCACACAGACCTACATTTTCGTCCCAGAAGCACCTATAGGACTTGAAGTGTGTTAGTCCCATCACACAGAGATCATATATTTTGTTCCCAGAAGCACCTATAGGACTTGAAGTGTGTTAGTCCCATCACACAGAGATCATATATTTTGTTCCCAGAAGCACCTATAGGACTTGAAGTGTGTTAGTCCCATCACACAGACCTATATTTTCTTCCCAGAAGCACCCATAGGACTTGAAGTGTGTTAGTCCCATCACACAGAGATCATATATTTTGTTCCCAGAAGCACCTATAGGACTTGAAGTGTGTTAGTCCCATCACACAGACCTATATTTTCTTCCCAGAAGCACCTATAGGACTTGAAGTGTGTTAGTCCCATCACACAGACCTATATTTTCTTCCCAGAAGCACCCATAGGACTTGAAGTGTGTTAGTCCCATCACACAGAGATCATATATTTTGTTCCCAGAAGCACCTATAGGACTTGAAGTGTGTTAGTCCCATCACACAGACCTATATTTTCTTCCCAGAAGCACCTATAGGACTTGAAGTGTGTTAGTCCCATCACACAGAGATCATATATTTTGTTCCCAGAAGCACCTATAGGACTTGAAGTGTGTTAGTCCCATCACACAGAGATCATATATTTTGTTCCCAGAAGCACCTATAGGACTTGAAGTGTGTTAGTCCCATCACACAGACCTATATTTTGTTCCCAGAAGCACCCATAGGACTTGAAGTGTGTTAGTCCCATCACACAGAGATCCTATATTTTGTTCCCAGAAGCACCTATAGGACTTGAAGTGTGTTAGTCCCATCACACAGACCTATATTTTCTTCCCAGAAGCACCCATAGGACTTGAAGTGTGTTAGTCCCATCACACAGAGATCATATATTTTGTTCCCAGAAGCACCTATAGGACTTGAAGTGTGTTAGTCCCATCACACAGACCTATATTTTCTTCCCAGAAGCACCTATAGGACTTGAAGTGTGTTAGTCCCATCACACAGACCTATATTTTCTTCCCAGAAGCACCCATAGGACTTGAAGTGTGTTAGTCCCATCACACAGAGATCATATATTTTGTTCCCAGAAGCACCCATAGGACTTGAAGTGTGTTAGTCCCATCACACAGCGATCCTATATTTTGTTCCCAGAAGCACCTATAGGACTTGAAGTGTGTTAGTCCCATCACACAGACCTATATTTTCTTCCCAGAAGCACCCATAGGACTTGAAGTGTGTTAGTCCCATCACACAGAGATCATATTTTTTGTTCCCAGAAGCACCTATAGGACTTGAAGTGTGTTAGTCCCATCACACAGACCTATATTTTCTTCCCAGAAGCACCTATAGGACTTGAAGTGTGTTAGTCCCATCACACAGACCTATATTTTCTTCCCAGAAGCACCCATAGGACTTGAAGTGTGTTAGTCCCATCACACAGAGATCATATATTTTGTTCCCAGAAGCACCTAAAGGACTTGAAGTGTGTTAGTCCCATCACACAGACCTATATTTTCTTCCCAGAAGCACCTATAGGACTTGAAGTGTGTTAGTCCCATCACACAGAGATCATATATTTTGTTCCCAGAAGCACCTATAGGACTTGAAGTGTGTTAGTCCCATCACACAGACCTATATTTTCTTCCCAGAAGCACCCATAGGACTTGAAGTGTGTTAGTCCCATCACACAGAGATCATATATTTTGTTCCCAGAAGCACCTATAGGACTTGAAGTGTGTTAGTCCCATCACACAGACCTATATTTTCTTCCCAGAAGCACCCATAGGACTTGAAGTGTGTTAGTCCCATCACACAGAGATCATATATTTTGTTCCCAGAAGCACCTATAGGACTTGAAGTGTGTTAGTCCCATCACACAGACCTATATTTTTCTTCCCAGAAGCACCTATAGGACTTGAAGTGTGTTAGTCCCATCACACAGAGATCCTATATTTTGTTCCCAGAAGCACCCATAGGACTTGAAGTGTGTTAGTCCCATCACACAGACCTATATTTTCTTCCCAGAAGCACCCATAGGACTTGAAGTGTGTTAGTCCCATCACACAGAGATCCTATATTTTGTTCCCAGAAGCACCTATAGGACTTGAAGTGTGTTAGTCCCATCACACAGACCTATATTTTCTTCCCAGAAGCACCCATAGGACTTGAAGTGTGTTAGTCCCATCACACAGAGATCATATATTTTGTTCCCAGAAGCACCTATAGGACTTGAAGTGTGTTAGTCCCATCACACAGACCTATATTTTCTTCCCAGAAGCACCTATAGGACTTGAAGTGTGTTAGTCCCATCACACAGACCTATATTTTCTTCCCAGAAGCACCCATAGGACTTGAAGTGTGTTAGTCCCATCACACAGAGATCCTATATTTTGTTCCCAGAAGCACCTAAAGGACTTGAAGTGTGTTAGTCCCATCACACAGACATCATATATTTTCTTCCAGAAGCACCCATAGGACTTGAAGTGTGTTAGTGGCATCACACAGAGACCTATATTTTCTTCCCAGAAGCACCTATAGGACTTGAAGTGTGTTAGTCCATCACACAGACCTATATTTTCTTCCAGAAGCACCCATAGGACTTGAAGTGTGTTAGTCCCATCACACAGAGATCCTCTATTTTGTTCCCAGAAGCACCAATAGGACTTCTAGTGTGTTAGTGGCATCACACAGAGCTCCTATATTTTCTTCCCAGAAGCACCCATAGGACTTCTAGTGTGTTAGTGGCATCACACAGAGCTCCTCTATTTTCTTTGCAGAAGCACCCATAGGACTTCTAGTGTGTTAGTGGCATCACACAGAGCTCCTATATTTTCTTCTCAGCAGCACCCACAGGACTTCTAGTGTGTTAGTGGCATCACACAGAGCTCCTCTATTTTCTTTGCAGAAGCACCCATAGGACTTCTAGTGTGTTAGTGGCATCACACAGAGCTCCTATATTTTCTTCTCAGAAGCACCCACAGGACTTCTAGTGTGTTAGTGGCATCACACAGAGCTCCTCTATTTTCTTTGCAGAAGCACCCATAGGACTTCTAGTGTGTTAGTGGCATCACACAGAGCTCCTATATTTTCTTCTCAGAAGCACCCACAGGACTTCTAGTGTGTTAGTGGCATCACACAGAGCTCCTCTATTTTCTTCTCAGAAGCACCCACAGGACTTCTAGTGTGTTAGTGGCATCACACAGAGCTCCTCTATTTTCTTTGCAGAAGCACCCACAGGACTTCTAGTGTGTTAGTGGCATCACACAGAGCTCCTCTATTTTCTTTGCAGAAGCACCCATAGGACTTCTAGTGTGTTTAGTGGCATCACACAGAGCTCCTATATTTTCTTCTCAGCAGCACCCACAGGACTTCTAGTGTGTTAGTGGCATCACACAGAGCTCCTCTATATTTTCTTTGCAGAAGCACCCACAGGACTTCTAGTGTGTTAGTGGCATCACACAGAGCTCCTCTATTTTCTTTGCAGAAGCACCCATAGGACTTCTAGTGTGTTAGTGGCATCACACAGAGCTCCTATATTTTCTTCTCAGCAGCACCCACAGGACTTCGAGTGTGTTAGTGGCATCACACAGAGCTCCTCTATTTTCTTTGCAGAAGCACCCATAGGACTTCTAGTGTGTTAGTGGCATCACACAGAGCTCCTATATTTTCTTCTCAGCAGCACCCACAGGACTTCTAGTGTGTTAGTGGCATCACACAGAGCTCCTCTATTTTCTTTGCAGAAGCACCCACAGGACTTCTAGTGTGTTAGTGGCATCACACAGAGCTCCTCTATTTTCTTTGCAGAAGCACCCATAGGACTTCTAGTGTCTTAGTGGCATCACACAGAGCTCCTATATTTTCTTCTCAGCAGCACCCACAGGACTTCTAGTGTGTTAGTGGCATCACACAGAGCTCCTCTATTTTCTTTGCAGAAGCACCCATAGGACTTCTAGTGTGTTAGTGGCATCACACAGAGCTCCTATATATTCTTCTCAGCAGCACCCACAGGACTACCGACTACAATGGCTGGAAGACCGCCAAGGGGAGGCAGAGCGTGCAGAGCCAAGAACACAGGGCAGGCAGGCTCTGTTTCTAGTGGACGTGGCCGTGGCCGTGGCCGTGGACGTGGTCGTGCATCGTCATCAGCACGTGGCCATGGGACACGCGCGTCTTTGTTTTCGGCAGCTGGACATGTGGAGCCGCATCATGCTGAAGGCTTGGTAGAATGGATGACCAAGCCCTCCTCATCTTCCTCATCCTCTCTCACCCAGGCTCAGGGTACTGGCAGAGCATCATCAGCCACCCCTTCCCTAGACCCACCATGTCCTCCTGAGGAGTCCCCCGAACTCTTTGAGCACAGTGTTGGGTACATGCTCCAGGAGGATGCCCAACGATTCGAAGGCTCGGATGATGATACCCAGCTTGAGGAATCTGGCAGTACTGTTCCACCAGCTGCAGCTTACTGCCAGGTTTGCTCTAGTGGTGAAGAGGGAGGGGATGATGAGGTCACTGACTCCACGTGGGTGCCTGAAGGGAGAGAGGATGAGGAGGAGGACGAGGAGGAGGAGGATGCGGCGTCACATGTCCAACGAGGCAGGATGCCCCCTGGAGGCCAGGTAGAGGCCAGCACAGCAACTGTACAACACCGCAGAGCTCCGCCTGTGCAGGGCGCTGCCTCTGCACGTTATCAGAAAAGTTCTTTGGTGTGGGCCTTTTTTGAGACGAGTGCATCAGATCGCACCACTGCTATTTGCAATATTTGTCTCAAGCGTATCTCGCGTGGCCAAAACATCAGCCGCTTGGGCACCACAAGCATGACCAGACATATGTCGACCTGCCATGCAGCTCGTTGGCAGGCACACATAAAAGACCCACACCAAAGAACTAAGCGGACCTCTCCTTGCTCCTCATCAGCTGGGATCTCCATCCCCACTACACCTTCAGTCCTCTCTGAAAGCTGCTCTGAGAGGACTGAAGGTGTAGAATTAGGTGTGTCACAACCAAGTACTTGCAGTACACCGACGTCCGATTGCAGCAGGCAAATTTCCCTGCCCCAGCTGCTGGACCGTAGAAAGAAGTACACTCCCAGCCATCCACATGCCCAGCGGTTGAATGCTAGCTTGGCTAAATTGCTAGCACTTCAACTGCTGCCTTTTCAGTTGGTAGACTCGGCCCCCTTCCGTGAGTTTGTTCAATGTGCAGTTCCTCAGTGGCAGGTTCCCAAACGCCACTTTTTCTCACGGAAGGCGATTCCGTCTCTCTACCGGCATGTGGAGGGCAATGTCCATGCCTCGCTGGACAGGGCGGTCAGCGGTAAGGTGCATATTACCGCTGACTCATGGTCCAGCAGGCATGGACAGGGACGGTACCTTTCTTTCACGGCCCATTGGGTCACTCTATTGGCAGCTGGGAGGGATGCAGGACAAGGTGCAGTAGTGTTGGAGGTTGTTCCGCCACCACGCCTCCAAAACGCTACTACTGCTACTGGTTGTGACACACCTCTCTCCTCCACCCCCTCCTCTTCTTCTTCCTCCAGTGCTCTGTCCTTGGAACCAGCGGTGCTCCGTAGGCGTACAAGGGGCTACGCAAGTACGCAGGCAAAAAGATGCCATGCCGTGCTTGCGCTGGTGTGTTTGGGGGACAGGAGCCACACTGGGCCAGAGGTTCTGGCAGCTCTGCAGGGGCAGGCCGAGAGGTGGTTGACGCCACGTCAGCTTAAGCCAGGAATGGTCGTTTCTGACAATGGCACCAACCTCCTCTCCGCCCTGCGACAGGGGCAGCTCACCCATGTGCCCTGCATGGCTCACGTCCTCAACCTGGTGGTGCAGCGGTTCTTGGGCAGGTTCCCAGGCTTACAGGATGTCCTGAGGCAGGCCAGGAAAGTCTGTGTGCATTTCCGCCGATCTTATAATGCCAGTGCTCGGCTGACTGAGCTGCAAAAGGAGCTGAACCTGCCCAAGAACCGCCTAATATGTGACATGCCCACCAGGTGGAACTCAACGTTGGCCATGCTGCAGCGACTGCACACGCAGCAGAGGGCCATCAATGAGTACCTTTGCGACTATGGCACCAGGACAGGGTCAGGGGAGCTTGGTTTTTTTTCCCCACGTCAGTGGAGCATGATCAGGGATGCATGCACTGTCCTCTCACCATTTGAGGAGGCCACGAGGATGGTGAGCAGTGACAGTGCATGCATCAGTGACACTGTCCCTCTTGTCCACCTGTTGGAGCATACGCTGCGTGGGATAATGGACAGGGCACTTGAGGCAGAACAGAGGCAGGAAGAGGAGGACTTCCTTGCCTCTCAAGGCCCCCTTTATCCGGACAGTGTTCCTTCTGTCCCACCCATCACACAGGAAGAGGATGAGGAGGAGGAGGAGGAGGAGGAGGAGGAGGAGGAGGAGGAGGATTGTGTGAGCATGGAGGTGGAGCCTGGCACTCAGCATCAGCAGCAGCAGTCTTTTAGGGATGATGTACAGTCCCAACAAACCAGTGGACTTGTACGTGGCTGGGAGGAGGTGGCTGGCGATCATGTCATCCTCAGTGACCCAGAAGACTCCGGACCGAATGCCTCAGCTAACCTACGCTGCATGGCCTCCCTGATCCTGCAAAGCCTGCGGAAGGATCCTCGTGTTCTTCGGATCAAGGAGAGGGACCATTACTGGCTGGCCACTCTCCTTGATCCGCGGTACAAGGGTAAGGTTGCGGACCTTATCTTGCCGTCGCAGAGGGAGCAGAGGATGAGACATCTCAGGGAGGCCTTGCAGAAAGGTCTGTGCAATGCGTTCCCAGAAACTGGGAGGCTACAAACTCCTGGTCCTGGGCGACGAGTTGCTGAGGCTTCGTCAGTAGCAGAAGGAGCGGTGGGGAAGGTGGACGTCTGACCGATGCGTTCAGACAATTTTTTAGTCCGCAGCCCCAAGGTATGATCGGTTCCAGCAACCATCGCCAGCGTCTGATATACATGGTGCAGGAATACCTTGGGGCAAGGTCAGACTTGGACACCTTTCCCACCGAAAATCCTCTGGCTTACTGGGTCCTGAGGATGGATCACTGGCCAGAGCTTGCACAGTATGCAATTGAGCTACTGGCCTGTCCTGCCTCCAGCGTTCTTTCCGAACGCACATTCAGTGCTGCTGGAGGATTTGTCACCGATCATAGGGTGCGCCTGTCCACCGCCTCGGTTGATCGACTGACCTTCATCAAAATGAATCAGTCTTGGATCACCACCAGCTACCAGGCACCTGAGGCGGATATAACCGAATAATTTTTAATATCACATCCCTTCAAGACTGCCTATGCTGATGCTGAGTGACTGTCCTCTTATGTTCACTGACTATCCTCTTCCTCCTCCTCAATGATCCATGCCACCACACCAGTGCCTAAGGCACAATTTTTCAGCCCCTGTTTAACAGGGGCGTGTACATACAATTTTTATAAAAAAATGCTTCGCAACACGTGTGACTGCTGTGCTCCAAGTACAGTATCTGTGAGGGGTTGCAGTGTTGTGGCACCAGCACCAGTGCCTAAGGCAAATTTTTCAGCCCCTGTTTAACAGGGGCGTGTACTTACAATTTTTTAAAAAAAATGCTTCGCAACACGTGTGACTGCTGTGCTCCAAGTTCCGTAATCTTTGAGGGGTTGCAGTGTTGTGGCACCAGCACCAGTGCCTAAGGCAAATTTTTGCAGCCCCTGTTTAACAGGGGCGTGTACTTACAATTTTTTAAAAAAATGCTTCGCAACACGTGTGACTGCTGTGCTCCAAGTACAGTATCTGTGAGGGGTTGCAGTGTTGTGGCACCAGCACCAGTGCCTAAGGCACAATTTTTCAGCCCCTGTTTAACAGGGGCGGGTAATTACAATTTTTTAAAAAAAAATGCTTCGCAACACGTGTGACTGCTGTGCTCCAAGTACAGTATCTGTGAGGGGTTGCAGTGTTGTGGCACCAGCACCAGTGCCTAAGGCACAATTTTTCAGCCCCTGTTTAACAGGGGCGGGTAATTACAATTTTTTAAAAAAATGCTTCGCAACACGTGTGACTGCTGTGCTCCAAGTACAGTATCTGTGAGGGGTTGCAGTGTTGTGGCACCAGCACCAGTGCCTAAGGCACAATTTTTCAGCCCCTGTTTAACAGGGGGGGTAATTACAATTTTTTAAAAAAAAATGCTTTGCAACACGTGTGACTGCTGTGCTCCAAGTACAGTATCTGTGAGGGGTTGCAGTGTTGTGGCACCAGCACCAGTGCCTAAGGCACAATTTTTCAGCCCCTGTTTAACAGGGGCGGGTAATTACAATTTTTTAAAAAAATGCTTCGCAACACGTGTGACTGCTGTGCTCCAAGTACAGTATCTGTGAGGGGTTGCAGTGTTGTGGCACCAGCACCAGTGCCTAAGGCACAATTTTTCAGCCCCTGTTTAACAGGGGCGGGTAATTACAATTTTTTAAAAAAATGCTTTGCAACACGTGTGACTGCTGTGCTCCAAGTACAGTATCTGTGAGGGGTTGCAGTGTTGTGGCACCAGCACCAGTGCCTAAGGCACAATTTTTCAGACCCTGTTTAACAGGGGCGGGTAATTACAATTTTTTAAAAAAATGCTTCGCAACACGTGTGACTGCTGTGCTCCAAGTACAGTATCTGTGAGGGGTTGCAGTGTTGTGGCACCAGCACCAGTGCCTAAGGCACAATTTTTCAGCCCCTGTTTAACAGGGGCGGGTAATTACAAATCTTGATCTAATAGTTCACAGCAGGGCCCATTCCTGCGCCCACCAAGAGTAACTATGAGGGCCTACAGTCTTGTGGCAACACCGTCCACCACCACCGCCAAAGGCCCAATTTTTCTGCCCTGTTCATCAGGTGCTTGCAATTACAAATCTTGATCTAATAACTCACAGCAGGGCCCATTCCTGCGCCCACCAAGAGTAACTATGAGGGCCTACAGTCTTGTGGCAACACCGTCCACCACCACCGCCAAAGGCCCAATTTTTCTGCCCTGTTCATCAGGTGCTTGCAATTACAAATCTTGATCTAATAACTCACAGCAGGGCCCATTCCTGCGCCCACCAAGAGTAACTATGAGGGCCTACAGTCTTGTGGCAACACCGTCCACCACCACCGCCAAAGGCCCAATTTTTCTGCCCTGTTCATCAGGTGCTTGCAATTACAAATCTTGATCTAATAACTCACAGCAGGGCCCATTCCTGCGCCCACCAAGAGTAACTGTGAGAGCTTACAGTCTTGTGGCAACACCGTCCACCACCACCACCACCACCCCCAATTTTTCTGCCCTGTTCAACAGGTGCATGCAATTACAAATCTTGATCTATTAACTCACAGCAGGGCCCATTCCTGTGCCCACCAGTCTTGTGGCTACACCAACATCTAATAGGGCAAATTTCTGCAGAGTATATACGCCAGGCCCCTACTTTCAAACATCCAACTTACAAACGACTCCTACTTGCAAATGGAAAGAGAAAACAGGAAGTGAGAGGAAATCTACCCCTAGGAAGGGAAATTCTATCCTGTTAGATTTAATTTGGGAAAAAGGTATCTCCTCTCTACTGATACTTTATCACCAATCCTTGTTTCAATTAAAACCCCACTTTTTCCAAAAACATTTGTCATTGGGACGGAAAGTTAGGTGACATGTTCTGAACAGATGTGCAAAGACAGCAAATGTTACAGGGGTGATAATCCCTCCCTATGTTCTCCAAAAAGCTTAAAAATAGATTTTTTTGGGATGGAGCTACACTTCATAATGTACCTGTTCAGATTCTACTTAAGAACAAACCTAAAGCCGCAAGTGGTTTTAAATGGCTTCTTTTTTTCCTTTACAAATGTCATTTTGTGCAAGGACAGTTCTAAACACGGGAAACACATGCCACTTCACAGGCATACTTTAGACACCCCCCAGGTACCATATTTAAAGGAAAATTTCACTTTTTTTTTTTCACTTTATGCATCATTAAAATGACTGCTCCCGAAAAAACGTTAGTTTTTAAAAGTTCTTTTTGCATTGATATATGTCCCCTGGGGCAGGACCCGGGTCCCCAAACCTGTTTTATGACATTAACATGCATATTTGCCATTGTAATTAGCACTTTTGATTTCGAACGTTCGCGTCCATTATAACGTATAGGGTTCGAAAATTCGCGCGAACTTTCGGTCGGTTCGAAGGTTCTGGTGCGAACCGAACCCGGGGGTGTTCGGCTCATCCCTAATCACTATCCTTACATAAAAGACAATTTTTTGTCATGACCGGTCATATTTTCAATATCAATGCCAAAATTTCATGATTTCAGGAATGCTAAATTTTGAGTACAAATATATGTTGTTCTTTTACCTTTATTTTGGATTGTTAATTCCATCATTTTGGAAAAAAGTAAAATTATTTAAAGCTCTCTTCTGCCTGGTTCTGTGTCTCACAGTGTTAAGCAAACAGGCCATGCTATTCTGCAAGACAGCTTACCATACAAAATGAAGGTTGAACAGAGGGATGACAGCCAACTTGAACCAGGAACAGTGGAGGCTGGACATCCAAGGACTCTAATGTATAGACTCTGTTCTGGGCAAAGTGTGCCTTAGGAACTGTATATGTGGAGTAGATCTGGTAGGAGCATTCACATTCTATGCTTCCTGAAATGCACAACTGACGGAGCCAGATAATGGGTCAGCAGGCTGACTTGTATAACATAACTACTGGTTGAAGCCCTGTTTTTCATGTAAGGCCCCTAACACAAATCTTTGACACTTTACCCTCCGGTCGCTAGGAGGCGCTTACAAATTTGATTAGAGTGGCATCATAGTATTAGAGGCATGAATAGGATGCAATCTTGTGTAAACTGGGTAAAACATGGCAGACAGGAGCACACAGCCTTGTGGTTCTATGTACAAAATGAGAGTGGAAGAGAGTTGATCCCCCATTCTCACAATTTGTGGTCTGTTAGTTAAGAAATCCATAATCCATGAACAGAATGAGAGCCCAGTCCCAGATTGTTAGACTTGTACACCAGTTTGTGGGGATTACTGTATTGAAGGCAGAACTAAAAACAACAAATACTTTTGTAATAAAAGTGTTTGGGTGCTCAAGATGGGTCAAAGCTGAATGCAATACAATATTGATAGCATCATCAGTCGATCTATTCACTCAGTAAGCGAATTGATGTTTATTGAGTAAAAAGAAAAAATGAGTAGCGCTAAACCAATAGTGCATCAATAATACAGTGCAATAATAATAAATGACCTTGTGATATATGATCATAAATAATTAAAGTGAACCTACATATATAAATGCCTGTGATAAAAATGCCAAAAATAGTGAATAAATGTTCAAAAACAATCAGATGCGACAATCGCTCATGAAAATCGCACAAATGAAAAATTATAAAAACATGAGCAATAAATAAATGAATGGATGAATATTGCAAGTCCAAGAAATCCTCATGAAAAGTGAATCTTCATAAAAAAGTTCCACCCGTGCAGTGAATGGTGAAAAATATATAAATAAATCAATCCATCTCTGTGAGTAATTGAATAAATCCTCCAAACTGTTCAAAGTGCTCCACCACCAAAGTAAGAGTTGAGAGTTACTTCTTACCAGAAGTAAGTGACACCCCACTACAGGGTGTCAAACATGCCTGTATACAGATATCCCTCCTTGGATCTTCCTGGAGATGTGGCAGATGCCAGCAGCCTAATAGCCCACTTCACAGCTCAGCTCCCCAGAATAGTTGTCAGGGATTTGAATCAGCACATAGAATGAAATAAAGGGGGGGCTCGCATAGTGTAAAAAAAAACAAGGTGTTTATTGAAATAAAACTGGTTACACTTACATCAAAAACAAGCAGTTCAGGCCTTTAAGCGTTGTGCGCCGGCCGGACACACCAAAACACAGACCCGTCCTCCCAAACATCCGATAATAAAAGTCGAGGTGACGTCAGCGCGTGCCCCTGGACGACGCAACTCTATTGCGAAACCGGTAGGGCGGACCGACGCTCTGACGTCACCTCGACTTGTGTATGGGGCATAACAGTGTTTATGCCAGTATAAGCATGTACAGACGCTCATTTCTATGGCCAGCAGTAAGCTCCACCTGGGGCTCCTATGAAAAACACTAGCAATTTTACCCTAGAGGATATTCGTACCTGTACACACATGTGTGCATGAGCCCTTGCTATTATGCTATATGCTATTCAAAATCAACTTGTATTGTAAAAGTCTAGGTTGGTCCTACCTCCTGACCCACCTAGTCAGTCCTTTAATGTGACTCATGGCTTCACTGACTAATGGGAAGGCTTCAGACATGTGGTAGGGTTTAGCTACCTATACGTATTTCTGGATTTATTAATCATTTTGGCATACAGTTCACCAATGGTAACATCTGCTTATTATTCTTTTATCTTATGCACAGTTTGAATTGCCTTGATTTGTGACAAGTTTACTTCAGCAATTTACTGAACCCTTAGGGCCCATTCACAACAACATATATGCATAAAAATTAGAGAATAAACATGTGCGGTTCGTTTGCGTACAAATTCAAAAATTCGTACGAATTTCCGAAAATTCGTACATTCGGAAGCATTTGAAATTTCTATGATTCCGAATTGTATACGAAATACGAAATTTCGTTGATGAATTTCAGATCCAAATTCCGTTACAACGGAAACGTGACTGGTGTTTTGTTGACCAATCAGAGGTTTTCTTCTGCTGCTGAGTGAGGGTTGGGAAAATTTCCTTTTTTAATATGGGAGTGAGAGACTGGTACTGGTAGTCGATGGGAGATTCAGAATCGGAAAAAATAAAAATGTTCTTTAATATAGTTTTATTATTGTCATTCGTTATGAAGTTAAAAACCCAGGAAGGCAGCACAGGGATGGTGGGAGCCCCTCATAATGAGTACAGCAGGGGTACAGCCCCAGGAGGAAGTCAGCACAGCACAGGGATGGTGGGAGCCCCTCATAATGAGCATAATATGAATTAACGGCTAATACGAAACGGAACAAAACAAATTTATTGACGGCGCACAAGTCTATAATAGAGACAAGAGTTTATATGAGTTTTTATGCGTATTTCAGTACATTTTTTATGCACGTTGACATCATTTTTTATATGCGTTTTCACACTACATGTTTGTGGCTTGAGAAAAACTGCACGTAGTTCCCCCTTAAAATCCATACCATATCTTGGTGTGAGCATTAAATATTACCCCTGGTTACATACAACTCTAAAACATAAACAAACACAATCACATCCTAGAAAGTATAGTCCTTTACTGGAATCATAGACACCAGTAAAATGTTTTTTTATTGATAAAAGCAACCCCCTCCCCCAGAAAAAAGAGAGGTCCAGCAATGTACATTCTCCCAGAAAAAAGAAATAAAAATGTGACACAGCAAAAAAACAACCGATTTGCATTTTTTCAAACAGTCCTGTTATCCAACCCTGCCAGACAACACAGCCACACAGTTGACCTAAAGTCATTGTGCACTTTCAAATGCTTTTGTTGTTTTAACTAAATATTAGTGCACAGTGCCCTGTGCTGTTTGTTTGCCATACCTTTTAATTACAGACTCACATGTTGTGGCTGCAGTTGTAGTGTCATTGTTTCCCCATGTCCATGTATTGCCTTAGCTAGTTGGTCCCTATGCACCAAGAAGAAAAGACAGCTTTCTGTTCTGGGTCACACAGCATCCGAAGCATGCCTCGCCATTCCCTCTATGTTGCGTCACAATTATGGGAGTGCCAATGTGATGAAACACTGCATGGTGAGGTCGCTGTGTCTGTGAATACTCTGCCTGTTTGTGTCTACATCAGATTTAATTTACTGTGTAGCTTTCACTTGAACCCACACTAGGCAGAGAGAGATTGTAGTATATATAATTTTTTCACAGGAAGTGTCAGGTCTCAGACTACAAACAGAGGTCATGCTTTCACCTCTGCACAGCCATACCAAATGTCCCATGTTTCAACACAAAGAGAAACTACCAACACATAATTGTAAAGAGTTACACTACTATAGGCTGTGCGTACAGGGCAAAAAATGGCACTATGGACATAAGGTACATGTGGGTGGTGCTTACTGCGCCCATGTAGGGACCCAGAGAAAGCAATTGCTAGTGCTCCCAATGGTGGGCTGAGGTTGCTGTTTAATGCAAGTGATGCTTTTCCAAAATAACACACTTAACTCTTTGTAATCTATGGCCCAAATTCTGTAAAATTTCACATTTTTCACTATGGACATCAGTTCCTAATTATTACACTTTATTGTGCAGCATTTCTGAGACAGTACTGTTCAGCCTGTACCAGACTCCACCAGCCCAGTAACCCCTCACCTCACTCCCAGTGACATTGATTAATATAACGCATTTAAATACTAGAAAACTTGACTTGTGTACATAATATATACTTATTTTTCTCCTGAGGCCTCCCTCCATTTTCTGTGACTTCCTGGTTGGATTCCTAGGACGCCTCATGCCATGAGTCGGACCCAGTATTTGGGCTCCGGTCACTAAGAAAGGAGCCTAAGCACACCTAAGCTCCTTCCCTACCAGAACCTTTGTACAGGTAATCACAATAGATCGGTCTCAAGATAAAACTAGGTATTAACAGCTGCGCTTACAATATATATATATATATATATTGTTTTTACACCTCATTAAATGCACAGCTGTATTAATTGGGTGTTTATATCTTCTGTAAAAGAAAGGGAGAGAAGCCCCTCTAAATGCAGACTGTAGTGCACATTTAATAAAAGTAAACATACCAAATGGCAACTCACTGGTAACAAGTGATTAAAAGGCTCATCAGTATAAGGAGATCTCGGACATGCATAATGTTCACCCACCGAGGGGATGCCAGGGTCCACTGTGTGGCCATGGAAGATGGGAGGAAGCCAGCTGAGACCTTCCAAGATAGTGCTGGAGTACACACGTGACACGGGACGTCGGCGAGATGACATCACTGGAGGGAGAGCTGCGACGTGTTTCAGTATAGTATACACTATATATACAGTTAGGTTTATATATTTGGAAACAGATACAATTTTCATACTTTTGTTTCTGTATGCCACCAGAATAAAATTAAAATGAAACAATCCAAATTAATTTGAAGTACAGACTTTCAGCTTTAATACAACGGGTTGAACATAAATATCAAGTACAAATTTTAGGAACTGCAACCATTTTTATACACAGTCCCCCCATTTTCAGTGACTCAGCGGAGGATAGAGGCTATATTTTTTTGCCCCTGGTCAGGACGAGCAGGATTCGAGTCTTGGCTTTGAGTCATGGAGTAACTTAGAACAAACATATTACAGCGCACACATGCAAAACTGACATTTACCTCCAGCAAGGCTATTTAAAAGCACCTAGACAGACATTTTCAAAAAACATTATCAAAAAATATGGGGATTTGGTCACACCATATTGCTATATGGTGCTTAAGCCCACTTACTGCGACAAAGTACCCCATTATTAGTGGGTCCTACACTATCCATAGATCGGGAGATCCTGCTTCTCTGAACCAAGGGAGCTATACTCCTCTATATGGGAGAACATGAGGTCTCCACCCATGATACAGGTGGTCACTAATTGAGGTACTTACTGAGTGGGGTGCTCCACCCAAAAGGATTTGGTCAAAATCCATACAATAGACAAAAGAGATATTTGGGGGGCACACCCTAAAAAATGCATAAAGATGGTGCTGCCATAAGACCATACAACAGAACAAACATATTACAGCGCACACTTGCAAAACTGACATTTACCTCCAGCAAGGCTATTTAAAAGCACCTAGACAGACATTTTCAAAAAACATTACCAAAAAATATGGGGATTTGGTCACACCATATTGCTATATGGTGCTTAAGCCCACTTACTGCGACAAAGTACCCCATGATTAGTGGGTCCTACACTATCCATAGATCGGGAGATCATGCTTCTCTGAACCAAGGGAGCTATACTCCTCTATATGGGAGAACATGAGGTCTCCACCCATGATACAGGTGGTCACTAATTGAGGTACTTACTGAGTGGGGTGCTCCACCCAAAAGGATTTGGTCAAAATCCATACAATAGACAAAAGAGATATTTGGGGGGCACACCCTAAAAAATGCATAAAGATGGTGCTGCCATAAGACCATACAACAGAACAAACATATTACAGCGCACACATGCAAAACTGACATTTACCTCCAGCAAGGCTATTTAAAAGCACCTAGACAGACATTTTCAAAAAATATGGGGATTTGGTCACACTATATTGCTATATGGTGCTTAAGCCCACTTACTGCGACAAAGTACCCCATGATTAGTGGGTCCTACACTATCCATAGATCGGGAGATCCTGCTTCTCTAAACCAAGGGAGCTATACTCCTCTATATGGGAGAACATGAGGTCTCCACCCATGACACAGGTGGTCACTAATTGAGGTACTTACTGAGTGGGGTGCTCCACCCAAAAGGATTTGGTCAAAATCCATACAATAGACAAAAGAGATATTTGGGGGGCACACCCTAAAAAATGCATAAAGATGGTGCTGCCATAAGACCATACAACAGAACAAACATATTACAGCGCACACATGCAAAACTGACATTTACCTCCAGCAAGGCTATTTAAAAGCACCTAGACAGACATTTTCAAAAAACATTATCAAAAAATATGGGGATTTGGTCACACCATATTGCTATATGGTGCTTAAGCCCACTTACTGCGACAAAGTACCTCATGATTAGTGGGTCCTACACTATCCATAGATCGGGAGTAACTTAGCCCTCGTTCCTTGCCCTGAACATCGCCTGTTCTGCTCCCAAGTACCTACAGTTTATAACATATTAGGTATTTCTTTTTGATTATGATATATTTTTTCAGGTTTTTCTTCTCTTGGTACACTGATCGTGTCTTTCTACATGCCTACATTGTCCCTTTGAGTGTAGTATTTGGCTCTTGGGAATAATATTTAGTAATTGGAGTATGAGTTTTTGATACTTGGCTCTGTCTCTTTATGTCAATGCATGATGCTTCTGCATCTTAATACATATATATATATATATATTTCTGTATTTTTGCATTTTTAGATGATTTATGACACAGTCTCTTTATCTTTACGTATGGTTTGACATCCACAAGACCACATAGGTGATTCTGCCATCACCTGTTTGTCACAGGATGGTGTCCGTCCTTTCTCTTCGATGCTACGATATGATGAATGTCAGAATATTTGCGTGAGCACTGTAATGAAAAATACATCTGTACTTCTACAAAATTATTGTGTATATTCTTTGATACTAATTTTATATTTCTTTGCAACTTGGACTATGCAGATGCATGGGGAACAGCCCAGAAGAAGCAGTAATCTAGACTGCGAAATGCATCGGCTACCTAATGAGTATTATCTTGGTCACATGTTCTATGACCAAGACTGCTTTAAACTGTATATTTTGTAATAAATTATATATTTTATGAACTACTCTTTGTGGTTGTGCTTGCCTCGTGACAGAAATATGCATCCTTAAAAATCCTTAAAAATCCCAATTAATGTTGAGGGACAGATTTGATCTGTTTTCTCCCAATATTCTTCTTTTTCTACTTTACTTCAGGGATTTGGATGCAATATTCTGTCACTAGAACTTGTCCATACATATTCCTATATAGGCGCTCAAATGTAATTGGACAAATGAATATAATCATAAATAAAATGTAAATTTTTAATATTTTGTTGAGAATGTTTTACTGGCAATGACTGCCTTCACGTCCACTCACAAACCCAACCTGGTCTAAGTGTGTCAAGCTGGTAAATAGGGGCTGCAGTCTATTAGCCAGCACCTTGGCAAATACTTTCAGGTCAACTCCTATAAGGGAAATAGGCCTATAATTTGAACACAATGTTAGGTCTTTATCTGGCTTTGGGATGAGAGCGATATGAGCTTCTAGTGTTTGAGGAGGGAATACGGAGCCGTCGGACAAAGAATTAAAACACTTTTGTTAAAAAGGGAGTTAGGAGGGGGCTGAAAAGTTTATAGAGTTTAGGGGTAAAGCCATCTGGAGCCGCACTCTTGCCAGATGGGGTGGCAGCAAAGGTTAAGGTGTCTTCGTCCTCCTCAGTGATGGGCCCTTCCAGATCAGTGATAGCATCACCATCCAGGGTAGGTAATAAGGTCTTCGCAACATAGGATGCCTTACTCTCTTCTGATTCTGGAGAAGGTCTGGAGGGTGTAGAAGCAGGGATATTGTACAGAGCTTGGTAGAAGTCCGTAAACGTCTGGGATATCTGAGAGGGTGGGGAGACAGAGTTTCCAGACTTTTCCTGAATGTGAGATATGAATGTAGATGGAGTTTTTGGACGCAAAAAACAGGCCAGTGATCTACCACATTTGTCTTGCAGTTTATATCGGTGAAGAACAATTTTATCTGCATATGTGCATGCTGTTTAAGTCCCTGAGCTAGCCGCAGAAACCTCAGTGAGAGTTTCTACAGTAGGGGAGCGTTTGTGAGTGGTTTCCAAATTCCCACGTTTTTGAACTGCAGCCACTATGGCAGCTGAGAGCTCCTTTTTCAGATGAGCCCCAATTTTAATAAAATTGCCTCGTAAGACAGCCTTGAATGCCTCCCACTGGATGGGTAGGGGGGTGGTGTCTGTAGCATGGTCTGTAAAGAAATGGGATATGGTGTCCGAGACCCATGTGATGTAGTCCAAATTCACAAGTAATGAGTCGTTTAGACGCCATGTCCATTCCCTTACTGGAGTGGAGGGGATCAAAAAAGTCAGGTAGATGGGAGAGTGATCAGGCCAGATCATGGAGTCAATTTCACATTCGGGAGACCAGTCTAAACAGCTATGATCAGTCAGAAATTAGTCTATGCGACTGTAGGACTGATGCATGAGAGAAGTGAGTATAATTGTGTGATGTAGGGTACAATACCCTCCACACATCGATCAGCTGAAGATTATAGATAGCATGTTTTAGAGCCCGAAGTTTCGGGAAAGATATTGAAAAAATCGGTTGAGGAATCGAGGAGTGAGTCCAATGGCGTATTGAAGTCTCCACCAAGGATGAGCTTACCCTCCATGAAAAATTTTAAGGTATCGCAAAGCTGATGGGATTTGATTAACATTCGGCAGGTAATTGTTAGCAACTGTGAATTTAGTCCCCCACATTGAAAACTTCACAAAGACATACCTTCCCTGTTGATCGGATATGTGGTCAAGTATTTCTATAGGAAGTGATTTATGGAAAGCAACAGAGACTCCTCTGGCTTTCTGTGAGGGCTGGTTACTATGGATCCACCTATTGAAGTAGTATCTGTTAGAGCAGAAGGGGGTGGAGTCGAGTTAGAAGTGCGTCTCTTGCAGTAAGAGCACTTAGACTTGATGGTTATGCATTTGATAGAGGATTTGTCCTCGTTTAAGGCAATATTGAGACCATTCATGTTGTAGGAGCAGAATTTTACCAGGGGCGACCGCCATGATGGGGTGCAAGGGGAATTAGAATAGGTAAAAAGGAGAAATGGAAAGAAGAAGAGGAAAGGAGCGTGGAAGGGCGAAGAAACACCGAAGAAAGGTAGGACAACCTTTAAAGGTAGGTAGGCAAGGTTAACAAAAAGAAACTCTGGGAAAGGTGTCTGAAAAAACAAAAGCACTCACAGCAGCGAGGCACTACATGAGATATCACGTTTGTGGCACAAACGGTGCCAATTCAATTGTGGGAGAGAGGTCGAAGGGAAAGAACCTGAGTTGTGACTCCGACAACATAGCAGGCATAAATTATAAGTAAATAGCACACCCACTAACCAAAACTGCACCTAATCCGGGACGTGGGTCTCCCAATTGTATGAGAACAACCCACTCCCCAGACAGTAGTACAGTGACATGAAAAAGGCAACATATGAGCTATGGAGGTAAAAACATAGTAATCATGAATCTAAAAAAAGCCAGCATCCGTGACAGAGTCAGGGTCTGCTGCTCAATCCAATCCAATAGCAGAACTCAGTAATTATTATTATTATACAGGATTTATATAGCGCCGACAGTTTACGCAGCTCTTTACAACATTGGGGCAGACAGTGCAATTACAATACAATTCAATACATGGGGGAATCAGAGAGCCCTGCTTGTTAGAGCTTACAATCTAGGAGGGAGGGTCAGGTTATACAAAAGGGTAATAGCTGTGGGGCCCCCCAGCACCCCAGCCCAGAGCAAGAAGACCCAGAGCAGCCCAGACAGAGTCCAGGTCCCACACCCAGTCAGAGTCAGACCCCCCCCCCCAGCCCCAAAGAGCCAGAGTTAGATGCAGATGGGCAGAACAGACCTGACCCCCCTCAGAGTTCCTGAGCCCCCTGAGCAGCTCTGACCCCCAGCCAGGCCCACGGACCACGCAGTTAGAGGTTCCCTCCAATAGTCACCAGAAGAGGTGTGGTCACAGAGAGCCCCAGACCAGATCACCCAGTGCCACCCCAGACCCCAGAGTCAGACAGCCCGTGTCCTGACTGAGTCAGAACAGAGTCCAGCCCCCCCAGAGTACCCAGTCACCTGAGCACAGCAGAGCCAGAGCCCAGCAGTGCCCCCAGTCAGCAGAGCCAGCCAGCACCCCACCCCCCCCTGACAGTGTGTCCCCCATACCCCAGCCCCCACCCCCCCAGCCCCCCCCCAGACCAGAGCCAGAGTTACAGCCAGAGCAGCCCCAGACCCCCCCAGAGACTCCAGACCCAGAGCCCAGTAATAGCTGTGGGGGATAAACTAATGGAGAAAATAGTGCAGTTGTTAGATGGAGGCAGGATAGGCTTCTCTGAAGAGGAAAGTTTTCAGGGATCGCCTAAAAGTGGATAAATTTGGAGACAGTCTGACAGATTGGGGTAGGGAATTCCAGAGGATGGGTGATACTCAGGAGAAGTCCTGGAGGCAAATATGGGAGAAGGTTATGAGGGAGCTAGAGAGCAGGAGGTCTTGGGAGGAACGATGAGGGCGATTAGGTTGGTATTTTGAGACTAGGCTAGAGATGTAGCTGGGGGCAGAGTTGTGGATGGCTTTGTAACTTATTGTTAGTATTTTGAATTTAATTTGTTGAGCGAGTGGCAGCCAATGAAGGGATTGGCAGAGAGGGGTAGCAGACAGTGAGCAGTTTGTAAGGTGGATGAGTCTGGCAGCAGCATTCATGACGGACTGAAGGAGGGATAGTCTATTTAAAGGTAAGCCAATGAGGAGGGAGTTGCAGTAGTCAAGGCGAGAGATAACCAGGGAGTGAATCCAGTAATGATAACAACATTGATATTAACCTTGATAAAATAACCGAAGAGAGAGGGAGGTGCCCTCACACACAAGTACAATAAAAGTGATGATATAAAACTAGCTGCTGCCATAACAACGATATTCCTCTTCAAAATACTGATCTAAAACTGCGGTGGGCAGTCCGTAATTGGTTAAGATCATTTTTCACATAGAGACAGACACCACCACCCCTCCGTTTTACCCTGCCTTTCCAAAAGAGAGCATAGCGAGGAATATTAATAGCCCAGTCATGAGATTACCAAACTTATGCCTCGTACACACGATCGGACATTCCGACAACAAAACCATGGATTTTTTTCTGACGGATGTTGGCTCAAACTTGTCTTGCATACACACGGTCACACAAATGTTGTTGGAAATTCCGATCGGCCAGAACACGCTGACGTCCAACACGTACGACGGCACTATAAAAAGGAAGTTCAATAGCCAGTGTGGCTCTTCTGCTTGATTCCAAGCGTGCGTGGACTTTTGTGCGTCGGAATTGTGTACACACTGCTCTCAAACATTTGTTGACGGAAATTCCGACAGCAAATGTCCGATGGAGCATACACACGGTCGGAATTTCCTACAACAAGCTCACATCAAACATTTCTAAATCGGAAAATCCGACCATGTGGCATTAGAATCAACTCCAGACCTTTTACCTGCTTAATTGATGAAGAAATAACTAATGCCGCATACACACGGTCGGAATTTCCTACAACAAGCTCACATCAAACATTTCTAAATCGGAAAATCCGACCATGTGGCATTAGAATCAACTCCAGACTTTTTACCTGCTTAATTGATGAAGAAATAACTAATGCCGCATACACATGGTCGGAATTTCCGATGGAAACAGTCCGATGGGAGCTTTTCATCGGATTTTCCGACCGTGTGTATGCCCATCGGTCTTTTTCTGTCGGAATTTCCGTCGGACTTTGGATTGAGAACCTGTTCTTAATTTTTCTGACTGAAAACCTTTGTATCGGATTTTCCGATCGTGTGTATGCAATTCCGACACGCAAAATTCCGACGCATGCTTCGAAACAATTTGACGCATGCTCAGAAGCATTAAACTTTCCTTTTATAGTGCAGTCAAACGTGTTTTATGCCTTGGTGTTATTGACCGTCGGAATTTGGTGTGACCATCAGAGCTTTTTCCGACGAGAATACGCCGCGTGTACGCGGCATAAGGAGTAGGCCACACCTAGTCATGAAACAGCTTTTGATTCAATTGTCCAATTAGCTTTTTAATAGATGGCTATTCTTAAGAGCTGTAATTACTAAATTCTGATTTGGATGTACACACCCTCAAAATAAACCTGAGAGTGTGCATTTCAGCCCATATCCATTATATAACTATAGCTTCAATATGTTTTGGTAAATACCTGACAAAATTGTGAAAAAGAAAAATCTAAAATTGTGCCTGTGTCCGAATATATATAGATTTAACTGTGTATATATATATATATATATATATATATATATATATATATATATATATATATATATATATATATATATATATATATATATATATATATATACACACAATTTTTAACAATACAGAACATAATAGTAAACAAACTATAGAAGAACCCTGATGAAACCCTGCAACCTAATTCCTTAACTACAACTGAAAAATATAATTTAGCCTCTCTTTCTTCAAGGATATTATCATAACCTCTGGAATATCAAATCCAAACAACTTAGTCCAGCTGTTCAGCAGATTTAGCAATTCTTGAAAATAACTAATCTTGAAATCCCACTAACATCGAGGAAGGTTTTATGCACTGGTATGAAAAATGTTTAACAGAACTGCTTGGCATAACAAAAAGAAAGAAAAAAAGGGTTATTTATTAGAAAATGATTTTATATGTATGTCAGTGTATTACATTTTTAACCAACATTTATACGTTAGTTTTTATTAGCGTCAGACTAGTTGAGTTAGCAACTAGCATTGTGTGTCACTATGGGACCATCATAGAGGCTTATCTGTTCCTCAAGCTCAGTCATTTAGTTTTGAAAAGTTCAAGCAGCATGGTGGTTAGTTCTCTTGCTTTGGAGTGCAGATATCCCACTTGGACACCATATGCATGGCGTTTGTAGGTTGTCCGTATGTTTACATGAGTTCCTTTATTTTCTATTCCAAGAATCCTTTATTTTCTATTTAAACATATACAGGTAGGCTTATTGGCTTCCACCCAAATTGTGACCCAATTGTGACCCAAATTGAGACTCAGATGTGAGTTTGTTTACATCAGGGATAGGCAACCCTTCAGAGGTTGACTTTTACTTGGACAACTCGGAAGAGATCACGGAGGTGATGTGCCCCTTAAAAAAATAAAAAAATAAAGTGGTTCTAAAGGCAGAAGTTTTTTTTTATCTTAATGCATTCTATGCATTGAGATAAAAAAAACTTCTGTGTGCAGCAGCTCCCCCCCAGCCCCCCTAATACATACCTGAGCCCCATCTCGATCCAGCGCTGCGCACGAATGCCTCGTCTGTCCGGGACTCGCCCTTCCTATTGCTGTCAATCAAATTCAATGAGCCAATGAGATGAGGGGGGCGGGGCCGAGCTGTGGCTCCATGTCCGAATGGACACACAGAGCAGCGACTTGGCTCAGGTGCCCCATAGCAAGCTGCTTGCTGTGGGGGCACTCAGCAGGAGGGAGGGGCCAGGAGTGCCGGCGAGGGACCAGAGAAGAGGAGGATTTGGGCTGCTCTGTGCAAAACCACTGCACAAAGCTTTAATATCACTTTAACTAGCAAGGCCCCAATAAAAAGTAAGAATGGAGGAATCCGTTTGTTTCTTTAATGAAAAAGCGAGTCATCTGTGGCCAGCCTTTACGCTTACACTTACACATTATGAAGAATTCATGTGGGTGGTTCTAACCATAAAGCTGAGTTTTATCAGGAACAGGCAGGACAATGGGAGAAGTTTACTAAAACCAGTGCACACAGACTCTGGTGCAGCTGTGCATAGTAACCAATCAGCTTCTAACCTAAAGAAGAAGTAAGCCCTAATGGGTTTTACTTTCCTTTTTGTTCCCTGCAAAGTAAAAGCATAATGTGCTAGTATGCATTGCATACTAGCACATTATGTGACACTTACCTGCAAACGAAGTCCGCGTTGTCCCCTCTGGAGGCTGTATCCCTGTTTGCCCCACTTCCTTCCGGAGCTGCGGACTCCTGCTCTGTGACTGTCTGGAGTCGTGTGACGTCACTCCCACGCTTGTGCGCGAAAGCCACCAGTCATGGCACTCCCTAGTGAAAAAACAGCTTGGAGGGCTGTTTCTTCACAGCGCATGCGCCAATTACATCATCGACGCAGTACAAAGTAAATATCTCCTAGATATTTAGACCCCTTTCACACCGAGGTGCTTTACAGGTGTTTTTGAACTAAAAATAGTATCTGTAAAGTGCCTGTAAACTGTCTCTTCTGCAGTCGCACCATGAAAGCCAGAGTGCTTTCACACTGGGGCGGTGCACTTGCAGGACAGGAAAAAAAGTTCTGCAAGCAGCATCTTTGTGGCGGTGGGGGAGCGGTGTATACACCGCTCCCCCACCGCCCCTGCCCATTGTAATGAATGGGAGCCGCTTTCAAAGTACCTTAAAAGAGCGTTGAAATCAGCGCTAAGCAGTCGCTTTAAAACCCCTTTTTAACCTCTTTTTTGCACAAGCACCGCTATAACATTGGTAAAGCCTGCTAAAATTAGCAACGCTTTACCGCTAACACCCTTACCACCCCAGTGTGAAAGGGGTCTCACAGTCAGGGCTGGTGCAAGGATTTTTGACACCTCATTTTGCTGCCCCCCTGGCTCCACCCCTGACTCCACCACATTTTCCCTGCTCATGTATACCCCACCTTTTTAATGAAGTGCCCATCAAATGCAGCCCACCAGCACCCATCAAATGCAGCCTCACCAGCGCCCATCAAATGCAGCCTCACCATTGCACATCAATGCAGCCTACCAGCGCCCATCAATGCAGCCTCACCAGCGCCCATCAAATGCAGCCTCACCATTGCCCATCAATGCAGCCTACCAGCGCCCATGAATGCAGCCTCACCAGCACCCATCAAATGCAGCCTACCAGCACCCATCAATGCAGCCTACCAGCGCCCATCAATGAATGTTTGCTTGCTTCCATTCATTTAGGAGTCAGAACACAGACCTCTGCCACTGCTGTGCCTCTGACACTATGTGCGAATGAAGCAACGGCTGCCTGCTGATGCTTGCTGCAAAGAGGAGAGAGTGTGAACACCAGTGGCCGGGCTGCCTAGGCAACAGTGTGCCCTAGGTGGCTGCCTAGTTTGCCTAGTGGTAGCACCGACCCTGCTCACAGTACTAATAGGTAATGCTTATTCTGGGCTTACTTATAGGTACAAATGTCTCAGGGAGGTTTACAATCTCTTTAAGCTTGTTCAATTAAGCTTTGATACGAAAACCTAGATGCTGATTGGTCACTATGCCCAGCTGCACCAGATTCTGTGTGCACCAGTTTTAGCAAATCACCCCCACTGTCTGCTTTTGATTTTCTTGTTCATGTAACAAATAGCAGTTACAACATAGCGATAGCTTTCCTGAAGTCAGTCTATGAACAGTAAGCTACTATACACATTCACCACAATGTGGTCCAGTAATGCAATTCTACAATGCAGGGCTTACATACAGTATGGCGCTCAAGGAATAATTCCTTAAGCGGGGGTCTGTATGTATTCTGACTCCAATCTTTGTAATACTGACTATCCCTTTCTGAGACCTCTAGGCCTGGCCTGAGTATAGCAGAGTCAATCACTGCGGACAATCTTCGCCAGATAACTGAACTTACCAGACACTGGAAATCTACAAATGTCTTTATTTCTTGCAAAACACTGAGGCAATAAAATACGATGTGGTAGACTTGATATAGAAGTGTTTTAGGTGGTCAAAAAGGAGAGAGTATTGGCTTTCCTAGCCCCAGTGTGTGTCCTGTAGGAGGAAGGAAGTATATCAGAAGCCCACACACACACAGGAAAAGGAAATTATCTCACAAGGTGGTAGCATGATAAAAAAAAAAAAAAAACTGTGAACCGGAGAACAGTGTTGCCTGCATACACAAATACAGCTGCATTTTCTATGTACTGAACAGGCAGCACAGTGTGGTTCTTTAAATGTGGCCGTGCCACAAGGCTGTGGTGCTGGCAGAACTGCATGCATTCATGCGTCAAAGTAGACAGTGGGGCAACAATAACCGTTCTTTTCTAACCATGGTCTCCAGGGGTGTCTAGGTCTGTCCCTGAGCTACCCATACCCCTCTGGAACCTGTTCCTGAGGCTAATCCTATGCTTTCCCCAGCCAGCCATAGTTCGCCCCTATCTCACAACTTCCCATACTGAAGATGCCAAAATGACTCAGCGGAGGCTATATATAGTCTTACTGAGTCCAAAATGGCTGCTGAAATCCAATATCTTAGGAATGCTCTTTGTTCAATCAGACACAGCCTCCCCCAAGATGGCGGCCAGGAGCCATGTACAGAGGAAAATCAGTCCTTTACAAAGTTCACCCTTTAGCCAGAGCACCATATGATTGCTGTGTTTACTTCTGACAGCTAATATGGAAGTGAGTGAGTGATTTGTGGATTGCCGCCTCACTCCCTGCTCTGTCACCCTTTTTAAGAGGGGATTCTGCTCATTGGGTGTAGTGGCAGCTGCAAGCAAGCCACCTTTCTACATGCAGGTACATGAAAAAAATGTTTTTATCTGATCCTAGGTCCACAGGTCCAATAAAACATAACATCCTTTGGCAAAAAGGACTTACTACTAGTGCCTGGCCGACACTGAACAAATTTAACTTATTTGATTAAGGCCACTTTCACACTTGTGCGACTTCAAAGTCGCGCGATTTAACCGAGATTTTGCCTCAATTTTTGCCGCGATTTTGCCGCGATTTCAAGGAATGCCTGTGTGAGTGGCATCAAAATTGGACCAAAGTAGTGCAGGAACTACTTTGAAGTCGGAATGACTTGAAGTCGTACTAATATGAATGGCTGTCATTGGAAATCATGGGGAATGACTTGTCATGCTACTTTGCAGTCCCAAATCGTGGGACAAGTCGTATAAGTGTGAAAGGGGCCTAAAGGTCCAGGTGATCATCAGCACCAAAGAGTGTCATAAAATACTCAATCTGAAAAGGCTAAAGTGAATTTTGCTGTTTTAGTAAACTTTCTCATATATACCAGTCATCTAACAAGTTATAGGTACTGGCATGTCTGGTACTACTTAGCATGTATAATAAAGTGATTTACCATTCTAAATAAACAAAATTCTATGTACCTTGGAATGAGCAAACTAAGTCAAGGTTTGCACTAAATCAGGACACTTCATTGAGATATTTGTGGATAGCAATTACTCTCTTGCCCTCCCTCCACCTTTAACTAGCATCCCTCACCAGGGTTGCCAACCTCCCACAACTTTTTTGCTGACAGAACATGATGAATTTACGTTTAAAAAGTCAACACAGTATGACAAATTATTAGCCACCCTGCTGGGATACAGTTAAAAAACAAGTTCTGTTATGCAGGCCAAAAAGAGCAATGGGCATGACCAGATTACGTCTAATAGTGGAAGTGGCCTAAAAGAGGATAATTAAACAGAATTGCTCCCTGACTACCTGCCTCTAAATAAACATAGCAGCTGCTTGGGTGGATACACATTGCCATGGCCTCGATGCTTACTTTCATAGTGTGGCAATTTTAACTCAACGTGACAAGTTTCACATCACCTGTCAAACATGCCCATTGAGCTCAGTGGGGCTGCGCAAATGCTTGCCTTGCGGTTGTGACAAAGTATTTTAATGCAACATTTTCATTTGTTTGGGAAAAAAAACACATTCAGGAGGCAGCAGTATCACCTCCTGCACTAACAGTGGGAGGGTCTTAAAGGGCATTAAATACCAGGAGTGTGCATTAAGTACAGAGTGCAGGGTTCAAGTGTGTGCTACATAGAGAGTGCAGGTTTCAAGGGTGCACTGCATACAGAGTGCAGGGTTCAGGGGTGCGCTGTATACAGAGTGCAGAGTACAAAGGTGCCTTCTTTTCCCCAAAATCCCCCTCTCCCCCAGTACGGTGCTCTACGCCCATCCCCAATTCTCTCTCTTTTACATTACCTGATAGAGAACTGTGGCTGCAGAAGAGCAGGATAGGTTCCTCAGCAGGAGATTGTAGTGTAGCTGTGGGGCACGTGGGGCCAGGGGCACAGGCTTCAACAATCACTGGGTTCCAACTGTCTATCTATGAAGAGAGGCGGCAGGTGGAGCACAGTGGAGATTACTCCGCAGCTAGAACTAAAGGAGCAGGATCTGTAAATGCGGCCGCCTGCTCTTTCCGCAGCGGGATCCTGCTTGCTTCTATTTTAAAATAATCCCAACTGGCTCCAAACTCTGCCTGGATAGGTGGCTGCTGGTTCTGCATCAAGCCGAGCCAACACTAAAGCCCCATACACACGCTCGGACAATCCGCGGACCAGGTCGGTCGGACTTTGTCCGACGTACTTTGTCCGACGTACTTTGTCCGATGTTGGCGTTGCGTACACACGGTCGGACTACGTTGTCGGAATATCCGGTCCGGAAGAACGTCGTGACGTAAGTCGTCGTCCACGAGATTACAAAAGGGAAGTTCAGCACCACGTCAGGCACCCGTTGGGCTCCTTCTGCTGATCCCGTGTTTATCGAGAGTTAGTGGAAGTTTGGTGACTTAAGATTCGCGCTTCTCAGTTTTCTGACTCAGATCGTTACTGCTCTTCAGTTTGTGCTTGTCGTGCGTATCTGTTTATTAGTGCGTGTAGTCAGTTCGCATTTGTTGGTCATTGCGGCCTATATCTTGATATAGGACGCTTTGATTTGCACTGCTTATTGTCTGCTCGTTGCTGGTATTCACTTCGTTCTTTCAGGCCTTGCTGTTTATCGGTGCTTTCTGTTTGTCCGTTCTGACCAGCCGACCTTTTGTGACCTTCTGAGCGATGTTTCCCGTGCGTACTCGTCGCCGAGTTCGTGCTGTACGCGGAATTGGTGTCGGGCTTTTAGCTTTGAGCCAAGACCCATCCATGAACAGAGTGACGAGGAGTATGTGGACCAAGAATTGGTTGCTTCAGCGTGACCAGTTCTCGCACATGCCTTTGCTTCGTGAGATCCGGGAGAATAATCCTGATGATTTCAGGAACTTTCTCAGGATGACGGACCCCGATTTTCACCGTCTTTTGGCTTTGCTGACCCCCTTTATCAGCTGGCAGGATACCTGCATGAGACAAGCCATTACTCCGGAGCAGAGGCTTGTTGCCACGTTGAGGTACTTGGCGACAGGGAGAAGTCTTCAGGATTTGAAGTTCTCTTCAGGTATCTCTCCCCAGGCCCTGGGAATCATTATTCCAGAGACCTGTTCTGCCATCATTCAGGTCCTGCAGGAGGACTATATTAAGGTAACATTTCTACTTTACTATTCCCTTCTATGTATGCTCTGTTTGCTAATGTCTTCTATTTTTGACCTCCTTCCCTAATTACCATGATTGCAATATGTTCTAATATGCTGTGCCCCTTTTCTCCTTCATGCATTTTTCCCTTCACTTACCTCCCCAGCATGCTCTTCTGCCCCAATAGACACCTATGGCCTAGTCACTTAAGCAATGTCTTTTGTCTGCTGCATAGTATTGTTTGCCCCAAAACACCCCCTAAAATATGCACAAATGTTTGCTGTGTGGTTTACTTCATGTAGAGCCCCCTTTTTTTTTTCTTTTGGTGGGGGGGGGGGGGCAAACTCATTAGGAACCCCCTCCCCCAACTGCTCTGTCAGATGGTACCAATCCTTTATCTGCTGGCTTTCCCAAGGTCCATACACACTATATACCTACCTCTTTATAGTGGGCATCTTTAGGGATGAATTCAGCAAAGCATGTAGTGCAAGGGGCTGCCTCCATACATTCCATTTCCTATTTTTTTGTCTTCTTTCCCTCCTATTAGCTTGCTTGGTAATTTAATAATGTCACACTGTGCCTGCCTTTTTTTTTGGGGGGGGGGGGGGGGGGGTTGAAATGTTATTTGATCTTTCCTGTGGCCTGCCAATAGTGTTAAGTACAGAGGGTCTGGCCAAACTAGCCCACATTATTGAGCCATTTGCCAATCAATGAAGTGCAGAGGGTTAGCTGTCCACCCCCCCCCCCCCCAAAACCCTAGTTATTGCCAATGTCCCATCAGAAGTGGGGGGATTGATGGGGGGGTGAGTAATCTGTGAAGGGGAGCCTCTACTTTTCTGTGCAAATACTTTCCAGCCTCCAATTTTATACAATGCTCTTGTTCCAAGATGTTGATTGTCTAATCTGCTTGCAATGTTTAGGTGCAAAGTGACTAATTTTTTTTTCTTGTTTCACTCCACAGTTCCCTTCCACGCCACAGGAATGGCAGACTGTGGCCTCCCACTTTGCCAGCCGTTGGGACTTTCCTAACTGCGGAGGGGCAATTGATGGGAAACACGTCCGCATCGTCCCACCGCCCAACTCGGGGTCCTACTATTATAATTATAAAGGGTTTAATAGTGTAGTGATGTTGGCGGTGGTGTCGGCAACATACGAGTTAATGTATGTGGACGTGGGGATGAACGGCCGGATATCGGATGGTGGGGCCATTACGCACACGGAGTTCTACTGGCGTCTCCAAAGTGGCAGTCTGTGCTTGCCACCTCCAGAGGAGAATGCCGAAGGACTCCCCTTCGTCTTTGTCGCAGATGAAGCGTTTGCGTTGACTCCCCATGTGATGAGGCCGTTCCCGATGAGGACCCTCACCCCGGACCAGAGGGTCTTCAACTACAGGCTGTCCAGAGCCAGAAGAGTTGTGGAGAACGCTTTTGGCATCCTGGCCAGCCGCTTCCGCCTGTTCCTGACGGCATTTAACTTGGCGGAATACAAACTGAACCACATAGTTCTTGCCTGTTGCATATTGCACAACTTCCTCAAAAGACATAACAGGAACTATGTGGTGCCCGTTGGCCCAGATGTGGAGGGCCCTCCAAATGCCAAACTCACAGCCCTTCGAGTGGCACGTCCAGGCTTGCCCCCTCTAAATACCCGTGTGGTCCGGGACCAATATATGGAGTACTTTGTGGGTAGGGGGGCCATTGCTCTGCCTGACGATGTGTGAGAGGCATTTTTTAATAAATCTGATATTTTAACCAACCTATGATTTCTTGTCATTTCAGTGTTCTTTTTAGCTTATTTTACTTTGACATTTTTTCCCTTTGCCTTCGACAGTGGGAATGCACTTTCTGGGCAAAAGGAGGTAACAGTCTCTTCTTCCCAAAAAGATTATTCTCATGTTGTGTGTTTGCTACCTAATCTTTGGTCTAGAGAAGGTTTGTACTGCATAACTGACACCCAAAATACTCCTTTTCATCACCAGGTCTGACATGTGTGTATTCTCCAAAATGCTGTGCTCCGTGTTTTCGTACAAAGCACTGTGGGTGTCATTTACATAAGTCAAATCCGCTATGCTCTACAAGTGCATTGAAAAAGTTCCCAGGGAAAGAAAATTGGAGTGCAAAGTGGATTTGCCTTTAGTAAATAACACCCATTGCCCCCCATATCCTTTTCATTTTACATACATAATGCATTGTGTTTTTTAAATAAGGAAGCCACACATTTAGAAAAATAAAAGTTTACTAGGAAAACATGCACAAGTGCGTTTACAATCTTCACGCCAAAACTGACAACATCTTGGTTATTTACAACATTGTTTACAAACATTCCGCAATTGGTAAAACCAGGCATGGAGCAAAACAGAACCTAGGAACTTTGAAAGTTCAACTTTGTAAAGTGAAGACAAGATCAGACATGACTATATGTTCAAAGTGTGTTTGATCTTGCCTTCATCACATGGGGGGGTCACCCACGAAAAGTGTAAATTTGGAACATGCACACAATTTGGGTCTGAAAATGGTCATTAGATGGGAAAACACATGCCTAGAAGCTTCAAAAGTGCCATTTTCCATCATGGGGATGAATGGACGTTTTTTGGGGGTGCAACCCCTTCACCACAACCACTTTCGTAGTTCGTAAAGTGTTTGCACCCCCAAAAAAACGTTGCCATTCATCCACCATGGTGGGAGCTAGCACATGTGGACACAATGTGTGCATGTTCCAAATTTCACACAGTTTTTAAGTTGCAAATGTGTTCAGAAGCTGGCACAAATGTGTGTTAATTACTTGGTGCGTTTTCATATTTTTCCTAAAACATCAATGATGTTCTTCAATTTTTGTTGAACATCATTGATGTTTTGCTTTATGTAATCTAGATCTCGATTGCAGACCATTATCTCTCCGATGAGTACGTGGGCACTCTCTGTGGTAAAGTGCGATTTTTCTTCCACAACATCCACGTCACCTAAAAACCACAAACAAACAAAAATGGGGTGTTGGAAATGAGGCAGCCATACATGGATTAGCTTACCAGTAGCTGTGTTCTCCCACACTCACCTGTTGTGGTGACAATTTCTCCAAGTTCGATGATCTCTCCTTCCTCCTCCTCCTCCTCCTCTGCTTCTGCTCTTTCCCCTTTTTTGGGAGGTGTTGGTTTGGGGGTTTCCTCAGACGGCCCAAGTTTTCGCTCCCCTATGAGAATGTCCAAAAGGAAGATTTAGCAACACAAGCTATTGAGGGCAGAAATAGGAAATGACAAACATTGCTTGAAAGTGACGGACACTATTTTAGTTTGGCCAGTTACAAATGTCAACTACATGAATGAAGTCACTTTGTAAAGGTGCTAAACTGACTAGCTTTTTGGTAGAAGTTTGTGTGATGGAGACCCCCCTCTAGTATCCACTGGAGCACATGTGTGGAAAAGCATAATAAAAAGGGGGTTTGGGTGTCCCAGCACTAGTGCTCTAGAGTCCAGATGGGTAAACAGCTACTGAGTGACCTCTCCTTTACATTGAATAAATTGGCTTTACATTCTTGATGACATTTCTAGTGAGAACAAACTTCCTTTCCCCCAAAAAAACACCAAACATCGTATTATAAGTGGCCGAACGATCGAGGTTGCGTACGATCGAATGCACACACACACGACCATGACAGTGGCAGAAAGATCGAGGCTGAGTACGATCGAATGCACAGACGAACCTGAAAGTGGCCATTTTGGAATGTACAACTTGGTAAAAATCAAAACACAATGGAGCAGTATGCAAGCAAGAAATCAAACACAAAACACAACTACTTACTTTTTTGAAGAATTCTCTTGATCTTTCTGTACTGATCGGCCTCCCTCAGTTTCAGGTCTGACCAGCGTTTCCTGAGTTGCTCCTTGGATCGTTGTACCCCAAAATTATTGTACAGCCTTCTCACAACTTTAGACATGATCTTGGCCTTGCGGACATTGGGGTTGAGGTAAGGCCCATACTTCCCATCATAGTCGCTCCTCTTTAATATGTCCACCATCTCCAACATTTCTCCAAATGACATATTGGAGGCCTTGAATTTCAGGCTCCGGGATCGGGACGTTTCTGCCTCCGGACTTTCCTCGTCCTCCTCCTCGTTGGTGGGATATTTGTGGCGCACCTGCTGTGTCCCCGCCATGTGCTCTCCCCACTACGCCGTAAAGAGAAGGGGTGGGGAATAGACGAGAAAGATCGTCAGGGGCGGGCGGAGTTTGAAGCATGCGCAGTGTATATAAAACGTCACACGCCTGTGTCGTAGCCACGATCTGGGAGACGAGGGGAGAGAAAACTCACACGAGACAATCGCTACAAACGAAGGTACAATTTAACGTTGGTACATAACTAGCCTAGACTGATTTGAACTTGAGGCTTCTTTATGGAGAAGATTAGGAGAGTTTAGCCTGACATAATTTATAGGGTTTGGTGTGTTGTTGTGTCTTGCAGAGATTGATATGAAGGGATTCAACGACATGAGTTTTCTCCCCCTCTTCATTGCCAAATACAGGGATTTTCCCATATTGTGGCAGGGTATACACCCACATTACACCAACAAACCAAAGAGGCACGCAGCCCTGGAGGAACTTGTGGAATTTGTCAAGCCAAGGTTCCCCACGGCAACTGTTGATGATATTAGAAAGAAAATTGGCAGCCTGAGGAGTGCGTATATCAGGGAGCGGAAGAAGGTCGTGAAGTCTGAGGAAACTGCAACTTCAGCAGATGAGGTCTATGTCCCCAAGCTCTGGTACTATCAGAGTCTCCATTTTCTGAAGGACCAGGCTGATGTCACGGAGCCAACCTCAACTCCTCCTTCCACGCTTCCTTGCGCGCAGCCCACCCCTGATGAGGCTTCCGAGGAGCAACCTGGGCCTTCCAGTCTGGAAGAGGTGGAGGAGCCCAGCTTGTTCCAGGTATAGTAGTTTTGTTACCATTTATGGGAATAATGATCGATGTTCACTTAATTCAGGATCGCCAATTGCTTAGTTCCTAACGTGTTTGACATATCAACAGACAGTGGTGTGGGAGACATTTGGGGCCAGAATCTAAACTGCAGGGCTGAGAATTGTATGGTTTTCTATTTGTAAACATTTTGCACCAGTCACTAGATGAGAATTGTGTGTGTTTGATGAACAAATAACTGAAACTATGTCCCTTTTTCCTACACAGGAAGACCTCAGCCAGGAGGTGGCTGTGGAAGGTGGCAGTCAGGAGGAGGCAGGGGTTAGTGGCAGCCACCAGCTGGGTAGTGGCAGCCAAGAGGGGGCTAGGCCTCGGAGCCTGACTGACACCCAAACCCCTCCCCTCCGCCCTCCGTACAAAAGGGCGAGAAGGGGGGGTTATGCGGCACAGTCAGCGCTCCGGATGATCAGAGAGGCTTCAGACTCCCTACATGCCACACCCGCCGACGAGGAGACCTTTGGCTCGGTGGTTGTCACAAAAATGATGGGTATGGAGGTGGGGCAACGCAACATGTGTGAGGGGCTCATCCTCCATGTCCTAAATAAGGGTAGGGCTGGGGAGATGACCCCAGTCACACATGTTTGCCATAGTTACCATGCTCCGCCTCCTCCTCCTCCTCCTCCTCCTTCTGCCACCCCACCAGCACGACAGCCACAGCGTGGAAGGAAGCGTGGAAGGAAGACCTGAGAGTGACGACCTGCAATCAGTCTGGTGTGAGAGAAGATGGAGCCTCTTGTAGTACCAGAGCCTGGGGACCTAGATGGCATCTGCTGCAGTTCCGGATACTTTGGACTTCACGACCAGATTGCACTCCCCTTAATATACGTACTCCTCAGGCCCCCAATTTTCTACGCTTGGACAATGATGGTTGCCGTGGGGGGTCAAGACTTTGCAAATTCCCCAAGTTTCACCATGGCTGCGTTCCTCTTTGGTTTGTTGGTGTGACCTAAATAAAGGTTTTTTTGATTTGAAATAATCATTGACTATTGTGTTTTACTTTGCTACAATGACAGTTTTTCTTTGAGTAGGCTGGTACATTTCACTAATCCTAAAGTAGAATTAACAAGGGGCAACAACAACAAACAACCTCCTAGTAAATTTAAGCAAGAAATACAAATGTAAATAATGTGTTTTTGGTAATTTGAGACACACAACCCCCCTCCAAAAAAAAAAAAAAAAAAAAACATTCAAATATGTATTCCCCAAAAAAAAAAAAAAAGACAAATCATGGTAAAAAAAAACAAAGATTCTTTTCCGTTCAGAGTAAAAATAAACATGTAGTGTATAAATGCTGCAAAGTAATAAAGAAGTAAGTTTGTGAGAAGTGCGGGTGAATAGGAGCAGCTAAAAGATGTCATTCTTGTTGCATTGTAAAGAAAAAGAGAATGCGCTGCATTAAAGACATTTTAACATTGCAGCGTGACGAATGTGCTGTGTCGATTAGGAAAGGTAGTTTTACCTGACCGAGCGCTTCCGTCACAGAATTTCTTCTGAGCATGCGTAGCACTTTGTCCGTCGGACAAGCGTACACACGCTCGGATTTGGTGTGATCGGACCGGGTTGACGGCAAATCTTTCCAGCAGGAGATAAGACTTTGTCCGACGGACAAACCGACGAACACTGTCCGATGGTGCATACACACGGTCTGATTTTTCAACAACCTTGTCCGATCGGACCAAATTGATGAAAAAGTCCGACCGTGTGTATGGGGCTTAACCTGCCTTTAAAAAAAGGACTGATTTTTACTGATATAAAATTTCTCTAGCAAACATTTACTGACAGCTGTAAAAACACTGAAAAAACATCAGTAAATTTACTGACTGTTGGCTACCCTGTCCCTCACTCACAAAAAAAAACAACTTAAAACACCATGAATTCTCATTTACTGCCATTTAACTGCTTGCTGACCAGCCACGTCATTATACTGCGGCAGGTCAGAACGATCCAGCGAACCGTCGTAGCTATACGTTGGTCCCTTTAAGCGGGATAGCAGGCTGTGTGCACCACCGGAGGGTGACGATGCTTGTGACTAGTGGTTGCGATGACCGCTGGCCACGAGCAATCACGGACACGAGAGGCAGAACATGGACCTGTGTGTGTAAACACACAAATCCCTGTTCTGTGAGAGGAGAGCCAGATCGGGAGTTCCTAATAGCTAGGAATCACGATCTATCTCTTCCCCTACACAGTCCCCTCCCCCCTTCAGTTAGAACACACACTAGGGAACACATTAACCCCTTGATTGCCCTCCTAATGGTTAACCCCTTCACTGCCAGTGACATTTTTACAGTAATCAATGCATTTGTATAGCACAGATCGCTGTAAAAATGACAATGGTCCCAAAAATTTGTCAAAATTGTCCGACGTATCCGCCATGTCACAGTCCCAATAAAAATCGCAGCTCGCCGCCATTACTAGTAAAAAAATAATAATAAAAATGCCATAAAACGATGCCCTATTTTGTAGACGTTATAACTTTTGCGCAAACCAATCAATATACGCTTATTGCGATTTTTTTAAACAAAAATATGTAGAAGAATACATATCGGCCTAAACTGAGGAAAAAAAAAATTTTTTTTATATATTTTTGGGGATGTTTATTATAGCAAAAAGTAAAAAATATTGTGTTTTTTTCAAAATTGTCGCTCTTTTTTTGTTTATAGCGCAAAAAATAAAAACTGCAAAGGTGATCAAAAAACACCAAAAGAAAGCTCTATTTATGGGAAAAAAAGGACGTCAATTTTGTTTGGGTGCAACGATGCAATTGTCAGTTAAAGCAACGCAGAGCCGAATCGCAAAAAGTGCTCTGGTCAGGAAGGGGGTAGAATTTTCCGGGGCTGAAGCGGTTAACAAAAATAAAAGGTTAACATATTTCCCATAAGAAAATTTCTACAAGAAAAAAAAGATATGTTTTCAATTGTGTTATAAATAATCTTACCAACACATCAAGGGTTAATATACAAACCTTTTACTGAACACTTTCCATACATCTGCTGCTGTCTTACTGCCAAAGATGTAAGCTATGTAATGTTAGCAATAATGTACACAGCCAGATGTGCAAAATTAACATTTTTTTTTTTGCGCCTCTTAAAAATATACAACCATAAGCCCAATTTACATAATATGCAATTTTATATAATTTACTTTTTAACGTGCACCTGTGAGCATGAACTTGCATAACTTGGCAGAAATGTGTCTGTTTTTATTGGATCTACATAATCTTCCTTAGAGAAGTGTTGATACTGAGGTTCCTTTTGGGATAGTTGCAACGTTATCTCATAAATGTCTTGAGTTTCCAAAGTTTTTTTTTTTTTCTTAACTTAGAAGAATAGGCCTCTGTATCCTGCATTTATTGTGGTCACAATAAACTGTCATAATGATTTGCACAGCTGAGTTTATGTGCACTTCACAACGCATTATATTTGTTGTGTTAATTCAGACTGAAAGTAACAAGGACATGTAGCCATACTTCCACTTTGTCTTTAATGAGCTATTTTTTTTCCCTTGTAAATAATTTTATTTGCCAGATTTTATTCTTTTTCATTTCCAGACATGGCAATGTTTTATTTTTTTCAAATAACGAAAAAGTCTTGTTTTATTCACTATCAAATCAGAAACATTTGGGGCTTGAGAAATGCACAATAAAACGTTGGGACCTTTTAAATATTAAACTGAAACTTCTGTTCCATTTTTTTGCTAGGCTTGTGTAGGGTGGGTTTGTTTTATAGTGGTCCATAACCTCATTCTGGAGTTTTCCTTTTACTTTTCGTGCTGTGACCACACATTCCCTCATCAACACTTGCCAGCCTCAAACTGAGGACGGAGGGAAATTCTCTCAGTTTTTAACTAACTTTTCTTTTTATCTTTTTTCCCTGTGTATATACAAATAAACAATTAATACAGGGTGCATCCATGAATCAGCATTAACAGAGCCCTACAGGAGAGTACAGGAGAAGCTCTTTGGCTTGAGGTTTTCTCTCTCTGATTGAAACTCTAGATGGCCCCATCTATGCAAGTATATATAACACATTTAACTGTGCATGTAACTGCTTCTTGAGCAACTGAACTTTGTAAACATTTGCGCTATTTAAAAATACAAGTAAGACTGATGTGGCGAATATGTGAAAATGAAACTAAATCTCTACCTGCTGGCTGAATATGAAACTACACAAAATTTGTATGCAAAAAATTATTTTATATTTAAAGTGATACTAAAGTTTTGCACAGAACAGCCCCGATATTTCTCTTCTTGGGTCCCTCTTTGGCGCTCCTGGCTCCTCCCTCCTGTTGAGTGCAGCTTGCTCTGGGGGCACCCGAGCCCAGACGGATCTCTGTATGCCCATTCAGACTCTCTCCTCCTTGACTTACTGACTTTGTTTGATAGCAACGGAAGCCAATGAGGAGGAATGCATAGAGTGCATTAAGATAAAAAACCTTCTGCCTTTACAACCACTTTAATTATGACCATAAAGTATAGAAGAAAATATTACAAAATAACTGCATGTTCCCCAAATATGTGCGCAAAAAATCTGTTGAAGAGACATTCCTATCACATCACTTCACTGCCATATCATATAGTGATTTTTACCTACTATGAATGATGTCACTTTGCTATAATTCACTATATTAGGTATAATATCTTATATGGCTTTTGAAAGCAGTAATATAAGAATGAAACTCTATGAGGCCAACTTTCCATGACAGCCCGCCTCCAATAAGGAGACCTAGCACAAATCCTCAGCCAGAAAAAGGAGACCTAGCACAAATCCTAGAAGCAAGTAGGATTTTTTTTAGGCTTATTTGAGAAAATTGTATTTTATTTTAATGTTGTGTAGCACCCTCGCCCTAAAAGTAGGGATACAAGTAAATTTAGTTATGCTGGGTGGTAGGGTGGTAGCCAGCCTAGCTAATTTCTAGTGTTTAGAGGTCAAATGGCTTCCCTCCTAATCCTGTTCAGCTGTGGTTTCTCCCTTTTGTCAGTAGGTGGTGCTGTTGCCTTTGACATTCGTGTGATGAGCGACAGTGAGTTCAGGGTATATATAAACATACCTTTCTCAGCCATACATATTTGCTGCTATGCATGCTGGGAAAAGGTATTTATTTGGGAGAAGTCAGGGGATATGGGTTAGTCTTCCCTGCCCAGGCTTCGGCCTGGGTGGCTGCATGTGGAACAGTTCCTGCTTGGTAGGCCTGAAGCCTGAGGCCTAACCATGTGCAGAGGAGAGCCTGCTAACTACCTGGAAGCATGAAGGAAAGGATGACCTGAGATGAAGTACCAGAGGTGACTCTTGCATGGACCGGGGAACCATGAAGAGCCTGGGAAAACATCAAGACCGAATCATCCATAGAATTCCTACACCTTCCATGAGTTAAGTTCAGTTACCATAGTAGACAGCCTAGCCTACAAAGTACAAATGTGCTGGTTCAGCTTAAAGCCGGGGTCTCAAACTGGCAGCCCTCCAACTGTTGCAAAACTCCCTGGCTTAAAAGCTCTTTTCCTGTATTTCTGAATCGGTACCAGCCTCTTGCAGTGCACTGTACAGCAGCCCTCAGATTGGGGTATAGAGAAGCAGCACAAGGAATCAATCAGGGGTGCTGCAATATATACAGAATGCTGATAGGAGGAGCTACCTATTAACCTACTGAAGGGTTTATAAATTTGTATATCATTTTCCATTTTGTGCCGTTCTGTTTTAAATGCTGCTTTATGCAATGTCATACCTATATTTTCTCTTCCCTGTATTTTCTTTTTCTTCCATCTCCCTGCCTCTATATATTTTTCCTTTTGTCTCCCTGCTCGTATTTCCTCTTCTGCGTGTCTCCCTTCCTTTTTTTACCTCTTCCTTGTGACTCTCTTCCTTTACAGGTTTTGGGGTCTCACATACAAGTTGAGGGGTTTTCCCACAGACCACATCTCACCTGGTTACCCATGCAATTTTAATGGACTTCCACTATATACACACAACCACATTGTGAGGCTATCTGTTACTATATGCCCAACACATTTGAGTGCTCTGAGGATCTATTTTTTTGTTCATATCCTTTAATGCAACCACAAATCTACTTCATTCTTTCAAGTCTCAATGGACTACAAGTGCTATGACCACACGTGTAGATTAAGTCCTATCCCCAACCTCGGCTTGCGGAACTTACTGTATAGTTCTTAATGGAGCACAATTGTGGTGACGTCATAGCACTTGTAGTCCATTGAGACTTCTTCTATTCATTCTTCGTATGAATGAGGTCCATTGAGACTTCTTCTAGCTCTATAACTGAAGGTCCATACCATAGTACAGGCCTGTAGCTGGAGGAGACAGAACATTGCACCTGTGATATATTAATCACGGTTGCAAAAAAGTATTATGCCCTGTACACACGGTTGGACATTCCGACCACAAAATCCATCGGATATTTTCCGAAGGATTTTGTCCGAAACTGGTGTTGCCCACACATGGTCAGACAAAGTTGTCGGGAAAATCTGATCATTACGAACGAGGTGACGTACAACACGTACGACGGGACTACGTAGAGGCCAGTAGCCAATAGCTTTTGTCTCCAAATTTCTTCTGAGCATGCGTGGCACTTTGTCCGTCGGACTAGGCTACACACGATCGGAATTGACGCGATCGGACCATGTTGTCGGAAAATTTGAGATCCAGCTCTCAAACTTTGTGCGTCAGAAATTCCGACAGAAAAAGTCCGATGGAGCCCACACACGGTCGGATTTTCCGACAACATGATCCGATCGAACATTTTCCGTCAGAAAATCTGACCGTGTGTACGGGGCATATAATCCACATTGTTTAAAGTTAATCAATATGGAAGCATTTTTTTTTATATATATCATCTTTAAGCCCCCCACCCCCCCCCCCCCCCTGAATCTACCCTAATGCCATACAATAAAAAAAAAAAATACTACCCCTGAAACAAAGTGAAGAATTGGAGCAAAAAAATAAAAAAAAAGCTGTTTAACCTAAAGAAGGCCCTATTAAATATAAAATATAGAAAAAATAAATATAAAAGTAAAATAAATAAATAAATATAAAGCATTAAATACCAATTTACACCCAATTAGCCCCTTCAAGTCTACTGGCTATAGTTTAAAGGCCATGCAGTACATTACGGTTAAAAAAAAATCCTCCAAGGAAATCTGCACAAATATTAGCTTGGACCATGAATCTTGAACATGCCATTGTAGCAGCAAACCTGAACCGCATCCTTGATTATTACTTGTTAGATGTTGTAAGCCACAAATGTATTAAAATGTATTATCCCCAAGAGCAATGATGCACATTTGTGTATCCCCTGGGAAATAAGATGTTTTTTTTTCCTCGTAGATTTGGGAAGTATCCTCACACTGTGCTCATCACTTCAGGTTTAGCATTCTGGGAATTAGAAAACACATTTTAGTTCTGCTTGTTCTGCTTGTTTCTTGTCCTAGGGCAGTGATCAAGCATTCAGCTTACTCAGGATTCCAGAGTGTTAATTTACTTAAAGTTTAGTTAGAGTGGTTAAAGAGTAGACATCTGTCGTTTATACAGTGCACTGACTGGAAAAGTAACACTGAGCCATAGTGGATTTTCGTTCGGAAACCATAAGGTTCTTGCTTATCTGCAATTTTTTTTATGGTTGTTGGGAAAACAACAGACTGAGGTGACTTCAATCCATTCTGATCTCTGCTATCCTACTCATCCACTTTTCTCCTTGCATCTGAGATTTCTCTAAGACTTCAGTTCACTTTTAGGCCTCATTCATACGAGTGCTGTGGACTATACAGCAGGAATTTGTTTATGTGGCTAAAGCTGTCAGGAGCTGCATGAGGGAAGCCTATGTAACTCTTTGGGGATATATCAACTGTATGGGAACAGTCGCTCATCCTAATTTGACAGGTGTGCAGGGGTGGGTAGGCAGCTCGAACACAGACAGGGTGCATTCAGGGCCGCTCACCAATGCTTACCCATAAAGTTACATAGGCTGGCTCCAGCTGCCTAAACAATCGGACGATTCATGCTGTACAGGTCACAGCACCCATGAAAATGAGGCCTTAATGCAAACCTATTGATCTTTGTAGGTGGCCTCCCCATAAATTTTGTCACTAGTTTCCAGATACCCTCTCAAATGTACATGACTCAGGATAGTATCTATAAAGGGGTGGGCAACAGCAAACTAAAGGTAACAGGCCCACAAGTAACAAAACAACAGGTTAACAAGGGTGGCTCAAGGAAATCTATTGAGACACCAAAGAATCTTATGGCCAAAACTGGCACCAGCTGAGGCCTGAATGTCCACCTGGTAAATGTAATAAACATGTGACCAGAAGACTAGGTGGCAGCCTTGAAAATCTGGGCAACAGATGCCCAATGCTGAAAAGCCTATAAAGCACTAACTGATCTAGTAGCGTGTACTTTACCTAGAAAAAAGAGAACCTTGCCCCTGAGGTCATAAACTCGAATGATCAGCTGAGGGATCCACCTAGTGATAGTGAAAAAAGAAGCAGGTATCCTCTGTATGGACCTTCAGGAGCTGCAAAATGGTCTGATGAATGGAGAAGTAGATGCACCTTAGCCAAATAATGTAAGGTAATCTCTTTAGGGTGTTTACAAGCGGAGCAGAATGATGGTAAGAACAATATCCTGGTTAAGCTGAAAGTAAGAAAGCACTTTGGCAGGCCTTGGCCACATCCACCTTGGAATTATCCCATTGTACACATATCTGCTTGTTGGTGGTGCACAGAGTGCTTCTCAAGGCATGGATCTAACCCTCACCGCTCCACACATCTCAGCTGTGAAAAGGGATTTACAGTCCCTTTTCTACTTGAAAAAGCTGGATACAATTGTTCAGTACTTTAAATCTACTCAGCGATTCTTTACGTGATATAGACGATTCAAGGATCACTCCTTCACTACAGCAGGAACTTACACTTCCCATGACACGATTTCGATATATGGATTGGTATTTGAAAGCTGACCTCACCAATACAGTGGGCAAACTGAAGATTCGTGATTCTTTACAGCTTGGCTAGACCCTACTCTGTCATCAGCTGCAGGTGTCTAGTTACCCCCTGTGATAAGGTTTTCCTGGCTGATAATTTTTCTTTTTGAGGTTGCAGTGTAGATTCTGTCATTTTGCTATGACTTGTTCATATTTTTTTTATGGTAGGATAAATATATTCAGGCTTCCATTCCTGCAATAATGTTAGCTTTTTATACATTGTCTGATTTTGCTGCTTATGAGGTATCTTACCTTTTTATGATCATTCTTTTTGAGCACCAAAGGTGTTGTGTAACAGTGCCTTTTTCTTTGTACTCGTTATTCTGTGAAGGCTGATAAGCCACTTTCACAAGGTCTTTGCAGTGTTATTGCTATTCGTCTGTACTTTCCTTGAAATGTATAAAAAATTGTCCCAAAAAAATAGACAGCACTTTGGGAAGAAAAGAGGCACTGGACCTTTAAACAACCTTAACCTTTTGTAGTGCCAGAAAGGATTCTTTACAAGTTAAGGCTGCCAACTCAGAAACTCACCTTGCAGATGGGATAACAATGGGAAAGACAACCATAGCAATTAAGGATAGATGGAGGAAATGACCTAATAAGTTAAAAAAAATGTTTTGAATTGTTGACAGAAACAGGTTGAAATCCAGAGTCATAGGGGAAAGTACAGGAGGAATGATGACGCCATACATATAGGCCTTCACAAGAAGCAAGCGGTCTCTGAAAGAGAATCCCTAGGGCTATGATTTGACTGTAAAATCATGAAATTTTCCACATCTTCATAAAATGCACGAAACAATGCAAGTTGCGCTTGTAGTGCCCCTCATTAATGGCACACCAAACGTAGAAAAACGAATGGCAAATATGGTAAAATGTATGGCGAATAGCCATCCGATGCTCAAAAAAAGATATACTTGTCACGTGTAGGGCAGCCCTTTAAAAGAAGCCCAAAAAAAGAGTGAAATAACATGCATATGTACACCAACTGATGTTGTACTATATAGTGTGAATAAGGACATATTTGTTTTGGCTACACACATTAAAAGAAATAAGTGGTTCGTGAGTATGGCCAGCTTTAGGGTGATGTTAGACCATCATGTTTTCAATGGCGTTTTACTACTTGTGGATGCCCTGTGGTCCTTTGACACTAGGTGAATCTTCTGCTTCATGCAACAGAAATAAATAGCATAATATCCAGTACTTTATTGTAGCAGTAGGTTGCAATGCTGCAGCTTGTTATGTGCCAGCATCCTCCTCTGACAGCTTGCTTTTTAAAAAAGACCAAAAATACTACTAACAAAATTATGTTGCTAGGTCAGCTAAAAAGGTCAGCCACAATGCACCTGCCTTATGTGACTATAAGGAATCAGGAAGCTGTGGACTACTAGTCCCGATGATAGTCTTGGCATAGGCTTGCAGTCACTGGTAATTCCAGCAGAGCTGCACAAGCAAACTTTGCCTAACTTTGGCATACAATACAGTTAGAAGAGCAAATAATAACAACAGGGATAGGATACTGATGGCAGGAGCCACACATTGATGCATAGTAGACAGAATCTGTGTCATTAGGGAACACAGAGGAACAAGGGAGAAAATCCAACTATTAGTCCACCTGAAACCTTGCATCCTACTGCAAAATAAACCTCACAAAGCCCTTCATGATGGCCTCTAGGCAATTTTCTTCCAACATCTTGCAGAAATTAGGTGACCTGGGTGGCTCCAGGGCAACAGGCTGCGATTACAAGTCATGCACAGTAGAGAAGGTAGGGCAATGCAGGACAGTGGCCACCAAAGGGTGATTCAAGAATATTCAGCCATTTTCAGTATAGAAATGTTGGTCACAGACAAGTAACAAGCTTATTTTACAAAATTACTGTCAACCCACCTTTCCACCATACCACATGAATACAATGTGCCCAGCTCCTCCTACCCCCCTCACCCCCAGCTCTGGATCCCAGGACACAGCCTGGGACAGCCATTACAGAAAAACTGACCAAAAGCGGGACTGTTCTGGCCAACAGTGTGTATGCTCTTTAGAATGAATGTGTGCTTTGTAGAAGTGCAAAGGGCTTTTCAATGCCATCACAAAATTGAATTTAATTTATAATTTGTTAAAATAAAATTTTGTTAAGGGTTAACAGGAATGCATTATGACTTGGTCCAACAAATGTTTTATGGTGACCTTAGTTAGGCATGTGTCTTTTTCAACTTTTATCATTATGTTACCAAAATTCTGCACTTCCAGCATAATGATTTTAAATGTAAAAATGTGTTTTGATGTAATAAAAATAATATTTCTTTGGAAGTTTTTAACCAAATGAACATGCAGACCTATCCTCAAGTGAAAAGGGCATGTTTTGGGCTGCACTTCAGTGCTGACTCAAACCTTTTCACCTTGGCTGTCTTCTTTTTAGATTCATACAGTGATATCTTAGAAAGCTCAGCAGACTGTAAAGAATTTATACAGCTCACCACTCTGCCACACTGTTTTATATGGTAATTCTCTTTGTATATGTTAGGAATGAATGATAAACAAAAGATGGGTAGAGTTTGCTTAGGTTTGGAAAGAAAATTCTGTTTCAACTTTCTTTGGATCACTTTCACGGCAAGGAGTTTATTTAGTCAATGTAATTCCTTCTAGCTATTTACCTGGGCTCTTTAGGTCACTCTTGGCTAATCCCACTATTTTATGTGTGTATATTTATTTTCTTGAGGGAACACTGCCATGTAAAGTTTAAGGGAAACACTTTACATCACTGCAGGTGCATACATCGGGAAAACTGCCATAATGTCAAGACTTTTTCTCCTCTAGAAACTTGTGTCCACTGTGTATAGCAGTTATAGATAAGCTGTGTTGGACTGGGGTTTGGCTAGTTCTTGGAACGCTTTTATCAAATATAGATAACCATTAGTGCAAAATCAAATCCCGATTGTGAGGCTGTCATCACATGACATTAACTTATTTTTTTAAGAGGAATTCTATTAAAATTCAAAATTGTATTTCTTAGCATGAGGATGTTGAAATTATAAAATGCAAAAAATAGAATGTTTATATCTTTGTAAAAGGAAAGCAGCTAATATATATTTTAATACTTGACTATTATATTATACAGTATATTATATCATATCCTTTTGCCTGACCTTTTCTTTGTACTGTGCTGAGTCTGACTTGTATCCAAGTCACAACGTGGAGAGCAGGGAAACTCTTATTGTTTCTGTAAAGTATGCAGTTTATTTACCAGTTCAGACCTATTCAGTTACAGCATGCTGAGACAGAAGTATGGACATTGTAACGAAGGTGAGGTAAGGTGAGGTTTTCTTTTTCTTTTGTTTTATGAAATTGACATCTCTAGTCCAGATGCAGATTGTAACAAAGTCATTTTATCTGCATAATTTGGTTTGTGAGTTCCTGTGTCCCCACAGTGGGCTAGGACATGAGGCGGCACTCAGTAGGTATTGCATAAATTATTGCCTTACACCTGTTCATTACCTGAATTTGAGTTGAGGTCTCTGGCTAAATTCAAAGGACCCATAGAACAAAGAAGGGGTCAGACTGTTGAGAGTCTCTTCAGTGATGGACAGAGGGGCTGATTACTGCAGGTCTCACTAGGAGGCTATAAAACACATGGAACTGTGGAAACAGATAGTTCCATATGGGCTGTGCTTTGCTTTTTGCTGGGACTTGTAGTTCTGCCTTGTCTGTTTGGCTTTCTGGACCCTGGGACTTTATTCTCTGGCCCTTCCTGCAACTGCTGTCTGTATGGTCCAGACACTGCGGTCAGGACACACAGCCCTCTAAGGTCCCGTGATGTGCCTATGCAGGACCTCTGCCTGCCAACCTCCTTTTCCCAGCCATGCTGCCTGGACACTTTAGCGTCACTGAGGGATTGGATGAACTTTAAAGAACTAACATACAGTACCAGTTTCTCTCAGCCGATCCGGCGATACCGTATGAGTGTTGATCCAGGTTGCGTCCTTCAACTAAGTCTCCAGGCTCCTTCAGAGAACCCAGCCTTGCGCACAGCCTTCTCCTGAAAGGGTCCTCCCCTGGGGTTCTTCATTTGCTGGGCCTCTCCCTTCAGATGAGACAGCACCGGACCTTCCTTGGATCAGTAGGCTCCAAAAGTTACACAGGATGCATGGTTCCGCACCCCAGGCCAGGAGGGCCATGAGGCTGGGTCAGGAGGACCACCAGAACCAAACAGACAGAAAATAATCCCCCGCCAACATGGCGTTGGTACCTTAAATACCACCCCCCCAGAATGCACAGCAGGAGAATACTCCCACAAGGGCTGGTTCCGAGAAATAAGTGGCATTCAATGCATCCAGCTAGACTGCGTTTCTACTCTTGCCTGCGGTGACAGCAACACCTGCGGTCAAGGAGAACCCAGTGCAACCCAGCTGGACTGGTACTGAAACCAGAAATTTGGAGAAATTAGCCTGAAGCCCAACTGTGGCTTCAGGTAACTTAATTTTCAAAAACAATAGCGCCTGCTCGTCAGGAGCCAGCGCTACAACTCTTTCAGAACAAAATATGGATGCATGCACACTAAAGTTCAATACCAGGAGACTAGAATTAGATATTGCTCTAAAGTACCGGTATGCCGCATTCCAATCTAAGAAACGTTATAACATGAGCGTGGGAGCTGCCTGTTAGGGCCCAGACACAGAACCTGTGACATCTTCTATGTCTGGCAATGACTCTCCTCGCTGAGCTATCTGAGATGCTGGACAACACCCTACCTGATCCATTGGACAACCCTGTCTTGTGTCTTTATTTCTGTTGAACCTTGAACTCTTTGCTACTCCCATGAACTTCCTGATATAAGCCATGTCTCTGCACTTCCTGTTGCCAGATTATTGTGGTTCTTATCCTGCCTTAAGCTACTTTTATTGCTATTTGGAATTGACCTTGGTTTGTGATCCCGACTATGAAACTCTTCTCCTGCACTGACCTTGGTTTGTGACCCGACACTGATCATCGGTCTAACGACTCAGACAATTCAATCTCTTACAGAACTGAGAACTGTGCTTAGCCTGACATTATCGGCCATTGGTCTCCGCTCACCACAGGTATTCTCCTAACACCGCCACTATATTTTTCATGGCTGTGATGGAAATAATATGGGAAGATGCCACCATCTGAGAGAAAAGTGTCTTGCCACAAAAGTGTCATCTCATCAAAGCAAAATATATGTCTTCCAACATGGAATACCATCACAGAATCATAAAAGGATCATTATTTAAAGTGGACCTTTCCCCCCTTTCACAGTGCTGCATGCTTAGATGAAATCATCCTACATTCATTTGTTAAACAAACATTTCTTGCTTTCACTTATACTTACTATTTTTCCACTTCTTGGTTTCCTTAAGGCACTGGTGATGTCACTCTGGCCTTACAGCTGCAAGGAAGGCTGGGAAGTTCCTGTCACATATCCCAGGAGGCAAACCCAGAGTTTTAGGCAGAGTTTCAGGAAGTAAAGGGAGACATAGGCATTTGGCCTTAAGGCCAGTTCACACCACATGCAGTCCAGTGCATTTTTTTTCTGCATCGAAAATGCATGGAAAGTAGGTTATATGATTTCCAATGGCATAGTTCACACCAGTGCTTGCAGTTCCAGTGCGTTCCAGTTCCAGAAAAAAAAGTAGAACATGCTGCATTTTTTCTGCACTAGACTGTACTGGAACACTGTAAACAGCATCAAAAATGCACTGGAACACACATGTCCTTATTTAAGGTACAGAAAAAAGAGGGTGGGAAATTGCACTGGACTGCATCAAAAACGCATCAAAAACACACATGTAGAAAAGCATTTGGAAAACATCCGGACTGCGTTTCTATGGTGTGAACTGGCCCTTAGTACAAATTGCTACTGTGAGAATAATTAAAAAAGATAAAATTAACAAAGAATGAAAACTCTGCAATTATTTATAAATATCAGTTTGTGATTGTCATTACTTAACATTTTAATGGTGTCTTTGTTGTAATTTTTATGATAAGGGGGTGGCCCCTTCCCGTTCCAACATGACTGCGCACCAGTGCACAAAGCAAGGTCCATAAAGACCTGGATGAGCAAGTTTGGGGTGGAAGAACTTGACTGGCCGGCACAGAGTCCTGACCTCAACCCAAAAAAAACACCTTTGGAATAAATTAGAGCGGAGAATCTGAGCTAGGCCTTCTCTTTCAACATCATTGCCTGACCTCACAAATGCACTTCTGTAAGAATGGTCAAACATTCCCAAAGGGTGGGCCAACTCAATATTGAACCCTACAGACTAAGACTGGGATGCCATTAAAGTTCATGTGTGTGTGTGTGTATATATATATATATATATATATATATGTATATATATATATATATATATATTGTGAGAGTGAGAGACCTGTCTCTGTGAAAATTAATGTAAAATTGACACAGGACTCTCAAAAAGGCAGTTTGAGAAGTGCCAGCAGAAGATTTGTGAGCAGAGAAAGCTATGCTTTAAGTTTTCTCTGGATTTTGTAAGTCTGGATTGGGCATGGAAACTTGAAGACTTCAAAGAGCATTGGGAGGATGGAGTCTTCAGTCTTGTGTCTGGGTTTTCCAGGAGTTCTGCAGGTTGTGTGTGTGTCCAGGTGCAGATCTGAGCATAGTTCATGGGAGTTGGTGTGGGAGCAGTTGCTGCAGCCAGGAGGGAGGTGTGCTATCATTAACAGTACCTGACCGCGAGAATGTGTTTCCAGCGCAATCTTGTCGCGCTGGTTCTCGGCGTCAGGGTGCTGTACATCTCGGGCTGGCTGCAATAGGAAAATGTCACATTTTCCTATAGCAGCGAGTGCGAGAAATAAGCGACAATGTCGCCTCTCTAATAATAAAACCTGCATGCCTTCAGGGGCATACCAGGCCCTTAGGTCTGGTATGGATTTTAAGGGGAACCCCTACGCTGAAAAAACGGCGTGGGGGTCCATCCAAAATCCATACCAGACCCTTATCCGAGCACGCAGCCCAGCCGGTCAGGAAAGGGGTGGGGACGAGCGAGCGCCCCCCCTCCTGAACCGTACCAGGCTGCATGCCCTCAACATTGGGGGTGGGTGCTTTGGGGAAGGGGGGCGCCCTGCGTCCCCCCCACCCCAAAGCACCTTGCGCACATGTTGATGAGGACAAGGGCCTCTTCTGGACAACACTGGCCGTTGGTTGTCGGGGTCTGCGGGCGGGGGGGCTTATCGGAATCCGGGAGCCCCCTTTAATAAGGGGGCCCCGAGATCCCAGCCCCCCACCCTATGTGAATGAGTATGGGGTACATCGTACCTCTACCCATTCACCTGGGGAATAGTGTCAATAAAAAAAAACACACTAGACAGGTTTTTAATGTAATCTATTAGGCAGCTCCGGGGGTTTTCTTCCGACTTCGGGGGTCTCCTCCGACTCCTTCACACTCTCCGGCCTCTTCTCCCGCTCTCCGGCCTCTTCTTCCAGCTCTTTTACTAGCGGTGGCCCGGTCTCCTCCGTCCTTCTTCCCTCTTCTCTCTTCTTCCGATGTTGAAACAACGCTCTCTCCCGCTGAAATGCCGTGTGCGAGGTGCGCAACGAGTTATATAGGCATGGGGCGGGGTCAATGGGTGATGTCACACAGTGACCCACCCATTATGGCGTCAGAGGCCGGGGCATACTGGGACTGTGACGTCATAAGGTGCGGGGTCACCGTGTGACATCACCCGGTGACCCTTCCCCATGCCTATATAACTCGTTGCGACGGAGGAGAACGGGCCACCGCTAGTAAAAGAGCTGGAAGAAGATAGCGGAGGAGCCCGGAAGAAGAACCGGAGAGAGCGGGAGAAGAGGCCGGAGATTCATTCACATAGGGTGGGGGGCTGGGATCTGGGGGCCCCCTTATTAAAGTGGGCTCCCAGATTCCGATAAGCCCCCCGCCCACAGACGCCGACATAGGGGGTTCCCCTTAAAATCCATACCAGACCTAAGGGCCTGGTATGCTCTTGGAGGGGAACTCATGCCGTTTTTTTATTTAAAATTTGGCGTGGAGTTCCCCCTCAAGATTTATACCAAACACAGTGCCTGGTATTGGCGGGGATCCAAGTCGGGTCCCCAAACCAGTGTGAACCCGGCCTCAATGTCAGCAATGCTTGTTGCTCATTGGGAAAGGAAAAAACGAATTTTTCCTTTCCCGAAGAGTGAGCCAGCTCGACGCTGGCTCCCACGACGGGGCTCACAGGGTGTCAATCTCGCCGATAAAAGCGGTGAGATTGACACAATATCGCAGTCACCTACTGTAAGAACTCAGGTAATATCCTTGAGACGGCACTACATGTGGGAGAGGTTCCAGGTCAGTGGACTGAGAGAGTTGGGCCAGCTGAGAGAGTCGGGCCAGCTGAGCGAGTCGGGGAGACCATAGCTTAGACAACTGGAAAAGAGAGTCCTGTGGACCAGAGGGGACCGTGAGTTTGGAGGAGTGTAAAAGCCTGGAGTGTCAGGAGAACCCGTTCCCAGAGGCCAGGAGTTGGCCTGCTCAGCTTTGTACTGTGACCAAGGCTGAGTGAGCCTTGAGAGCCAGGTAGCTTGGTATTTTTGTTTGTGTTGTCATTTTTGGGAGACGAACCCCTGTGTGTTGGCAACCCATGCATGTATGGATTTTCATTTTTGTCACTTTCAATAAAACCACGCCCTTAAACTGAAGTTCCTGTTGGCTGTGAACTCACTGAAAACACATCTACCACTGAGCTAGACATCCCCCAATATCATACATATATATATATATATAGCTATATATATAGATATATATATATATATATATCCTTAAAATAAATAGATATGCCCCATGCTTCGGTATATATTGTTGTTGTTTTATTGAGTTAATGTTTATTGTTACCATTGTTTGCTTTTCAGGTATGCCATTCAGCTGCAGCACTGATTTATTTATCTTGACAGCAACAGCGTTTGCTTTCACGATATGTAAATCAGCGACTCTAGCACTGTAGGAGGTGATTTCACCACCAGTTTAAAAAAAAAAAACAGTGCATGAATGCCCATCATTAGAAGTGGGTGGATGCAGGGCGGTATTCTAAAGGTGGGCATACCCACCGATCAATCTCGTTTTTTCATTCAAACCACAGGCTGCTTGAAAAAAAAGAACATTACAATATATACCCAACAAGCAGAGGCGGCTCTAGGCTTTGTGAGGCCTTAGGCAAAATTTAGACACGAGGCCCCACTCACACCCTTTGCAGGGGTTAAGGAAGAACCCAGAGACCGAGAATCTTATTACTGCTGCTGCTTGTGTGGGTGGTATGTGTACTGCTCCAATCACATAGGATGAATAGGAGAGGAGGTCAACAGTACACATCCCACCCATACAAGCAGCAGCAGTAGTGAGATGCTCTGCCTCAAGGTGGATAGGGGTGGGTGGTATATGCAAGAGGGGGGCATGGGGTGAATAGGGGTGGGTGGTATGTGCAGGAGGGGGACACGGAGTGAATAGGGGTGGGTGGTATGCGCAGGAGGGGGGCACGGAGTGAATAAGGGTGGGTGGTATGTGCAGGAGGGGGCACGGAGTGAATAGGGGTGGGTGGTATGTGCAGGAGGGTGGCACGGGGGATCTCCGATTTAGGGCAATGAGCACTCAGCATCACTCCATGAGCATTCACTCCCATCTCAGCACTTATAAGCTGCAGCTCCACTTCCTCCCTTGTAAGATTTTTGCTGACAGCGTTGGAGCACACTGAGCGGGAGTGCCAGAAAGAGCTGAGAGAGAGGGAGGATAATCCATGCCCACGTGCGTCCGTGTCTTTACAAATGTGACAGGAGCCAGAGAGTGACAGGAGCGGCTTTCTCTCATCCATGGGTGCCCTGTGGGACAGCCTCAGAGGTGGCTCCTAGGCAAATTAGGCAGCTGTGAGGCCCCAGTGAGTGTGAGGCCTTAGGCGATTGCCTAATTAGAGAGCCACCTCTGCCAACAAGGACCAGCAATGTACTGGTATGTTGCTGGACTTTGAGTGGTTATACCAGAATGATGCCTGCAGGTTTAGTTATCATCTTGGTATTGTTCTTTTCAGCCAGCGGTTGGCTTTCATGTAAAAGCAATCCTAACAGGTAATTAGCCGCTAGACTGCTTTTAAAAGCAGTGGGAGGGAATGTCCCAATGTGGTTTGCTCGGGCTCTCCTGTCCCACCAGGGAACCTGTGAATGCACCTGGGGGTTCCGCCAGATGACCATAGAGCTTATCGAAGACCAGAATGGCTCCAGTCATCTTTATGGCCTAAGAAACTGTAAGCTATGAGCTATGAGTATTTCATGACTTTTATTTCCGGATATAAACAGCGCCATAGGGAAATTGGGAAAGCATCTTATCAGACTGATCTTGGTGTGGTCAGATGCTTTGAGGGCAGAGGAGAGATCTAGAGTCTAATAGACCCCAATTATTTTTATTTTTTTAAAGAGTACCGGTCACTACCTATTTCTATCATAGGGGATATTTACATGCCATGTGATAACAATAAAAATTATAAAAAAGAAATGAACAGTGAAAAAATAAAATGGCAAAATAAATAATATAAAAAACAAAACAAAAAAAACACCCCTGTTCCCCTGCGCAAAGCCAAACGCAAGCATCGGTCTCGTGTCATATGTAAACAGCAATTGCACCATGCATGTGAGGTATCACCGCGAACGAGGGCAGTAGACCTCCTCTGTAAATCTAAAGTGGTAACCTGTAAAGGCTTTTAAAAATGCATGTGTAGTTTGTTGCCGCTACACTGTTGTGCGCAATTTTAAAGCATGTCGTGTTTGGTATCTATGTACTCGGCATAAGATCATCTTTTATTTTTAACTTTTTACATTTGGGCAATATAGTGTGTTTTAGTGCATTAAAATCCCAAAAAGTTTTTTTTTTCCCAAAAAATTCCGTCTGAAAAATCGATGCGCAAATATTATATATAATATGTGAAAAAAATTGTAACACCCACCATTTTAATCTGTAGAGCTTTTTCTTTAAAAAAAATATATAATGTTTGGGGGTTTAAAGTAATTTTTCTAGCAAAAAAATGTTTTTTTTTCATGTAAACAAAGTGTCAGAAAGGGCTTTGTCTTCAAGTGGTTAGAAGAGTGAGTGATGTGTGGCATAAGCTTTTAATTTTGTGCATAAAATACCAGGACAGTTCAAACCCCCCCCCCCCAAAATGACCCAATTTTGGAAAGTAGACATATATTTTATATTTTGCCACAAGATTCGGGAAAATAATGTTTTTTTCACAAAGTTGTCACTAAATTATTTGTTGCTCATACATGACATTATATGTGGAGTTACACCCGAAAATACATTCTGCTGCTTCTCCTGAGTACAGGGATACCACATGTGTGGGACTTTTTGGGAGCCTAGTCACGTACAGGACCCCGAAAACCAATCACCGCCTTCAGGATTTCTAAACTTCAAAATACTCACCATGTCTACATTCCAAAATGGGGTCATTTGAGGGGGGGGTTGTGCTATCTTGACATTTCAGGGCCCTTAGAAATACTGAAGGCGGTGATTGATTTTCGGGGTCCTGTACGTGACTAGGCTCCCAAAAAGTCCCACACATGTGGTATCCCCATGCTCAGGAGAATCAGCAGAATGTATTTTGAAAAGTAGACATCTCAAGGTATTTGCTAAGAGTCATGGTGAGTATTTTGCAGCTCTCATTTGTTTTTGAAAAGGAAGAAAGAAACAGACATTTTTTTATTTTATTTTCAAAACTTTGTGACAAAAAGCGAGATCTGCAAAATACTCAACATGCCTCTCAGCAAATAGCTTGGGGTGTCTACTTTCCATAATGGGGTCATTTGGGGGGCGGAGGGGTTTGTGCTATCTTGACATTCCAGGGCCTCCAAAACTGTGATAGGTAGGGAGGAGTGAAATCACCATTTTACACCCTTAGCACCTGAAGGCGGTGCTTGGTTTTCGGGGTCCTGTACGTGGCTAGACTGTCAAAAAGTCCCACCCATAGAATAACATTGAGCTGCTTCTACAGGAAAAACACAAAACTCCTGTAGAAGCAGCGCTTTTTAGGCCAGTGTGCATGGAGCCTAACCTGGTACAAAGTTTGGGAACTTTTGTCCTGTGCTGTGGGATACAACTAGACCTAAGCACTGCAACACAGAACTCTGAGCGTTTGTTTAAAGGAGAAGTACAACCAAAGCTTGTTTGGCTGTACTCCTCCAGTGGATCACAGGAATGCAGTTCGTAGTGCACTCCTAACGTCACAGGTGTCCAGGTGCCAGTTCAGGCTCCTGGGTGGATCCCAACCATATGGCCGCATTCCTTCGCCAGTAATTGGCTGTGTTTGATCACTCGGTTCACAGTCTTAGAGCCGGCGGGGGACAGATGCAACATCGGACCTGTTTTATACACTATTACTTAATAGTGTTGTTTGGACTTTTATCACTGGGCATTTGTTTATTAAGAATCACTGGATATTATTGGAGTTTTTTATCAGTATTAGTATTTTATTTATAAAGTTAATTTCTACTTACTTCTTTGATGTATATATAGTATTATTTATTGTACACATTGGTTCATCACAGCAGCGCAGCACTTTGTATTTATATATTTATCAAATAATAAAATCTGATAGGGTTTTTGTAGCAATATAGCTTATATGTTTGCACATTTCCCACAGCTGTAGCGCTCCCATACTGCGTGAGAACTTGCAAGATATGGAATTTTCTGACTTATAAAAAAAAAAAAATCTTTTATTCTATTGTTTTCTATCTATTCTACATGTTCTATAAATCCTTAGAATTTTGTATCATAAAGGGAATTTCAGACAGTTTGATAAAAAAAATTATGGTTTTGAGTTAAAGGTCCCAGCCAACATCTGCACTGGCAACAACAGGCCTTTCTGATTGCATCTGGAAAGAAACAGTTGTGATGATGTCAGTAAGGTACTGTACCAGACATTTTCCACTTTCTGGAAAGTAAAATAAAAACAGTACTTTTTAACGGCCTGGCTGGCATTGATTCTTCAATGGCAGTCTCAGGATGACTAAAACTAACACAAACGTCAGTCAATTGGGAAAAGTCGGTGTAGAACAAAACACATACATTTTGCTGACACTGTGCTTTAATGGATGGCTGCATTGCTCTTTAAACCTCCATAACATCAATATTTGCTAAAAATCAGATGATGCAAGAATGCATTTGCAATACAGTAAGGCTAGTCATTTTAAAGGTACCCTGTATTGCATTTAAATTTTTTTTTTTTTAATAGGGAGTAAGGAACAGTTACCTCTAGGTAAGCCTGCTTTCAGTTTACCTATATAGCCTACCAATGTACACCTCCGTTTTACTAGTTATAAAATAATCTGATCGACTTCCATTTCTTTTGTTTACTTTTGATTTGATGCAGGCAGGTGGTCTTCAGCTGCTTTGAGCAAGGTTATACCTCCAAGTAAGCCTGCTGTAAAAGTATTCATTGATATACATACAGTGGGGAAAATAATTTATTATTTGATCACCTACAGCTTTTGTAAGTTTACAAAGCCTACAAAGAAATGAAGGGTCTATAATTTTTATCATAGGTGTATTTTAAATGACAGACAGAATATCCAGAAAAAACACAAGATACAAATGCTATAAATTCAGTTGCAGTTCAGTGAGTAAAATAAGTATTTGATCCCCAAGCAAAACATGATTTAGTATTTGGTGGAGAAACCCTTGTTAGCAAGCACAGAGGTAAGACGTTTCTTGTAGTTGGTTACCAGGTTTGCACACATCTCAGGAGAGATTTTGGTCCACTCTTCTATACAGATCTTCTGTAAATCCTTAAGGTTTCTTGGCTGTCGCTTGGCAACTCAAAGTTTCAGCGCCCTCTATACATTTTCTATAGGATTAAGGCTCCTCATTGGCTGACTAATTTTGATTGACAGCAACGGGAGCCAATGGCGCCAAGCTGCTGTTAGAGCCAATCAGGAGGGGAGTCCCAGGCAGCTGAGACAATCCTACAACATTGCAGGATCAAGATGGGCTCAGGTAAGTATTAGGGGGGCTGAAGGGGGCTGCTGCACACAGAAGGCTTTTTATCTTAATGCATAGAATGTATAAAGATAAAAAACCTTCTGCCTTTATAATCACTTTAAGCAGTTACAGCAACAGTTTTTAACTTTTGGGATAAAGGTTTTACATAAATACATAAAAGCTGACCATTGTAAGTACCCCTGTCAGTAGTAAATGTTTGTCTCCACCCCCTGACTGCTTCACCTGCAAGACAGCTTGTTCTGTTGAAAAACAAAAGACTTATGCCCCATACACACGGTCGGAAATTCCGACCACAAAATCCGTCGGAATTTTTCCGACGGATTTTGTCCGACACTGGTGTTGCATATACACGGTCGGACAAAGTTGTCGGAAAATCCGATCATTCTGAACGTGGTGACGTTCGTTGCGTACGACGGAACTACGTAGAGGCTAGTAGCCAATAGCTTTGGTCTTGTAATGTGATCTGAGCATGCGTGGCACTTTGACCATCGGAATTCGCTACACACGATCGGAAAAAGTCAGATCGGACTTTGTTGTCGGAAAATTTGAGAGCAGGATCTCACATTTTTTACGTCGGAAAATCCAACGGAAAAAGTCAGATGGAAACCACACACGGTCGGATTTTCCGACAACATGGTCCAATAGGACATTTTCCATCGGAAATTCCGACCGTGTGTACGGGGCATTACTGGCAGCATCACAAGGTGAAAATAAAAGAAAGCCCAAAAAAGTAAAACTATTACAGTTATCACATCTAAGAAATGGTACGCTGCAATATAATAAATGCTTGCCTTTGGGTTTAATACCACTTTAAGGGATATAACTTTACAGAGGTGCCTTAAAATGGCAGTGTGACTGTATATGTATTTGCAAATGTATGAGGAAACAACCTCTGTTTTAAATAAATTTTACAACACTTTACATAGGTCTTTTGTTTCCTGCCCATGAGGCACAGGAAATGAAAGGAAGTCGCTCCAAAGTAAAGGGAAATTCCTTCTTGCGGTGAGAACAGATGTCCCTACTGGAAGATTTCCAATCACCTCCTGTTCCTGTGACAGCTATAAAATCCAGACTTTCCCATCATTCGCTCCCCCAGGACAATGATAGCAGGACAGAACCAGCCCTAATAAAGAAGTTGAATCTTTTCCAGCTGTAGTTGCCAGTATGCTTAATTTCTGGATGGTACTGAATGTGAGGTTTGAAAATGAAGTTCCATGTTGCACTGTATTCTATGTCCACTGCTCCCTTTCTTACAAGCGATGGAGGTTGCTCAGCATAGAATCCAGTGGCAATAAGCTACCGTTCTGTCCATCCACTTTACTGGCACACCCAACATTAATTTCCGGTTAGACAAGAAGACCTGTTTAAGAATCAGCATTCCAGCTCACCCCAAAGGTGTTCAGTAGTGTCAGCCCAGGGCCTGACCCACTAAAGTTTCTGCACAAAAAATAAGCAGGGCAATAAGTTCACATCAGCATATAGAAATTTTACAGGAAGACCTGAATAAAATAATGGGGTGGGAAACTGCATGGCAAATGAGGTTTAATGTTGAGAAATATAAAGCAATGCACTTGGGGGCTAAAAATATAAATGCAAACTACTAACTAGGGGAGAACCTCTGGGGGAATCAAGGATAGAGACAGATCTAGGGTCCTAGTAGAAGGCAGACTGAGCAATAGCATGCAATGTCAAGCTGCAGCAAGCAAAGCCAGCAGACTATTAGCATGCATAAAAATAGGGCTATACTCCAGAGATAAAACTTTATAAAACTCTGGTTCACATCTGGAGCATTCCGTCCAGTTTTGGACACCAGTCCTCAGGAAGGATGTGCTGGAGCTGGAGAGGGTCCAGAGAAGGGCAGCAAAATTAATAAGGGGACTTCAATTACGAGGAATGATTACAAGCGCAAAATTTATTCTCCCTGGAGAAGAGATGCTTGAGAGGAGATATGATAATGATTTACAAATACCTCAATGGTGATACCAGCGTAGGAAGAAAACTTGTCAGTCTCTGGGTGATTAAGAGGACACAAGGGCACACAATAAGATTGGAGGAGAAGCGATTTAACCTTAAGCTGCATAGGGGGTTGTTTACTGTCAGAGCAATAAGGATGTGGAACTCTCTTCCACAATTGGTGGTGTCAGCTGGGGGTATTGATATTTTTAAAGGACTCTTTCTTGGATGTGCATCTAATGCCGCGTACACAATCGGACTTTCCACCAACAAAACCGTGGATTTTTGTTCGAAGGTTGTTGGCTCAAACTTGTCTTGCATACACACGGTCACACAAATGTTGGCCAACTTTTCATTGCGTTCTGTCAGTTCGTTCTGAGCAACCGACCGTTTTTTAGCCATGTTGCGAGTACGTACTCGGCATAGAGTTTGTGCTGTTGTTGGGCTTGGTGTAGACACACGAAAGAGAGCAAAAAGAAAAAAACGAGTTTCAAATCAGTAGTCACCAGAAGAGAATACCAAATTAAAGACTTTATTTCATGTAAGACTGAAGGAGTGGTCTAACTCCTAGAATGTCCTTGTCGGATCCAATATGTTGGAAGAACTAAAAGGGAGCTTTGGAAAAGACTAATGCCACGTACACACGATCAGACTTTTCGGCCGGACTATCCGGCGGACTTAATCCGGCGCACAATCCACTGGACTTTCCAGCGGAGGTCCGCCGGACTTTCCGAACGTGCAGACTTGCCCACACACGCCCGGACTTTTTTGGCGGACAATCTGCCGGAGTTTTGGCCGAAGTACACAGGACTTTTGAAATGAACGGACTTGCCCACACACGAAATGAACGGACTTTACTCCGTGTGTCGGCAAGTCTGTTCATTTCAAAAGTCCCGCGGACTAGCACACAGACAGCTGGATTGTCTGCCGGACTGCTGAGTCTGGCGGATAATTTTGAGTCAAAACTTCTTTCTAAGTCCGCTGGACTGCCGGAGCCCACACACGGCGGACTCTAGTCTGTCGGACCAAGTCCACCGGAAAGTCCGATCGTGTGTACGCGGCATTAGGGAACATACACAAAACATAAAAAATGGATTTCCAAAGCATAGTCTTTCCAGACATTATGACCAATACCACAATAGAGTTCCCTCCTCCCTTTTAGTATGGGGGATAGAAAAATATAAACCTCACTGGAGGGGGGACAATAAAATCATAAAATGAAGTCAGGCTGAATCTCGATGGATTTGAATTGTTTTATTTCCAATTGATTTTAACTTCCATTGTCCCGTGGGATTTTAATTATTTTATTATATATATATATATATATATATATATATATTTTTTTTTTTTATAGTTATTTATGTCTATTTTAACCTATTTATCATATTCACTTGATACTTACTTAGCTTGGTTTATGGCATTATGCGATCGACATTTTTATGTGATTGCAATTTTAGGTAGTTACCTATTCAACCATTAGATTTCCCTGTTGTCTAACTATTTCTTAACCACTTCAGCCCCGGACCAATTGGCAGCCAAAGGACCAGGCCCCTTTTTGCGATTCGGCACTGCGTCGCTTTAACTGACAATTGCGCGGTCGTGCGACGTGGCTCCCAAACAAAATTGGCGTCCTTTTTTTCCCACAAATAGAGCTTTCTCTTGGTAGTATTTGATCGCCCCTGCGGTTTTTATTTTTTGCGCTATAAGCAAAAATAGAGCGACAATTTTGAAAAAAATGCAATATTTTTATATTTTTACAGCCGATACGTATTCTTCTACATATTTTTGGTAAAAAAAATCGCAATTAGCGATTATTGATTGGTTTGCGCAAAAGTTATAGCGTTTACAAAATAGGGGATAGTTTTATAGCATTTTTATTAATATTTTTTTTTTTTACTAGTAATGGCGGCGATCAGCGATTTTTATTGTGACTGCGACATTATGGCGGACACATCGGACATTTTTGACACATTTTTGGGACATTTGTCATTTATACAGAAATCCGGAGATAGTTCCTGAAATCGTCAGGATTATTTTCCTGGAGCTCCCGCAGCAAAGGCATATGAGAGAATTGGTCACGATTAAGTAACCAATTCTTTGTCCATGAACTCCTCCCCCCCCTGTTCATGGACTGGACTTGGGTCAAAGCAAGAACTCCAACACCAACTGGTTCAGGGAGACCTTATGATTTCTCATTGACGTTTTCTTAATTGTATCCATTACCCTGTATATTTATGTACAATTACTTTATGCTAATATTTTTTGATAGGTAAGTTTTATTCTTTAACATCACATTCTATGTATTTACTGTTTCCTAATGTATTGTATTTATTTAATCATTCCCTAATTAATTTGATTGTAATATGCTGTGAATGTTCTCTTTGTCCTAATGCATGCTGTAAGCTTTTATTGCTCCTTTTTTGTCCTTCAAGCATATTTGCCTTCACTAACCTCCCCAGCATGCTATCCTGGGCCCATACACACCTAGCCTAGTCACGTAACAATGTGTTTTGTCAGCTCCATAGTAGTGCTTACCCTAAACACCCCCTAAAATTGTCCAAATGTTATTGTTGTCCTTAAATTCAGGCAGAGTGCTAGAGGCTTGGAACCCCCCCCCCCCCAACCGCTAAGTCAACCGATACCAATACTCTATCTGCTGACTTTGCCATACACACCATACCTACCTCTTTTGTATTCATATTTATGGATGAATTCACCAAAGCATGCAGTGCAAGTGCCTGCCTGAATACTTTCAAATGGTACTGTTTCAAGTTTTGTTCTCCTATTATCTTGATAGGTAATTGCAGAATGTAAAAATGTGCTTCAATTTGGACAGTGTGTATTCATATTTTTGGATTATGACACTTCTTACCTGTCCAGTGGGCTGCCAATAGTGTAAGTAAGGAGGGGCTGGCCAAAGTAACACACATTATTTATGCATTCAGCTCTTAATGAAGTGGAGACGGTTACCTGTCCAAAACACCCCCCACCCTAAAATTTTTACAATGAGCCACCAGAGGGGGTGAGGAATCTGATAAATGGACCTTATACTTTTGTATTTAAATACTCATTTCAATAAATATTATACTTATATTGGCCAGGAATGTTTGTGTCTAATCTGCTTGCAATGTTATGTGCAAAAGTACAGATTTTTTTTTTCTTCTTGTTTGACTCCACAGTTTTCTTCCAACCCACAGGAATGGCAGACTGTGGCCTCCCAATTTGCACAGAGATTCCCAAAGATGCATTAAATATGGTGCAGCCATAGGACCATAGGATCTCCCAGTCTATGGATAGTGTAGGACCCACTAACCATTGGGTAATTTGGCGCAGTAAGTGGGCTTAAGCACCATATAGCAATATGGTGTGACCAAATACCCATATTTTTTGCTAATGTTTTTTGAAAATGTCTAGGTGTTTTAAACAAGCCTTGCAGGAGGTAAATGTCTTTTTTTCATGTGTGCGCTGTAATATTTTGTTCTGTTGTATGGACTTATGGCTGCACCATCTTTATTGTATCTTTTAGGGTGTGCCCTCCATATATCTTGTTTGTCTTCTTCAGAGCAACAAATGCATACAAAAATAATGATCTTTACAAGAGTATTTATACACTCCTATCTCATATGGGATCAATCAATTAATCAGTCATTTAGTACCAATAAGGATAATCAACAAATGAAGAAAACGTGTAGACATATACGGAATCATGGGTCATCAAGTGCTATCACTTTTCCTATTACATTCGATATATGCTAAGGAAGAACAAAACACATATAGTGAATACATGTTTATAACCGGCTATGAAAATAAAAAATAAATATAAAAAGAAATCACTGTTTTTTTTGAAAAAATAATAAAGAATAAGTCAAAGAAATAAATATAGATCAAAATCAGAATTCAATCCATTAGGCAATATTGTATTTAAACGGCGTATCCATTGAGCCTCCCGATTTCTAAGGGTTAATTCCCTATTCCCTCCACGTCTGTTCTTATGCCACGTACACACGATCAGACTTTTCGGTCGGACTATCCGGCGGACTTAATCCGGCAGACAATCCGCCGGACTTTCCAGCGGGGGTCCGCTGGACTTTCCAGCGGGGGTCCGCTGGACTTTCCGAACGTGCGGACTTGCCCACACACGCCTAGACTTTTCCGGCAGACAATCCGCCGGAGTTTTGGCAGAAGTCTGCGGGACTTTTGAAATGAACGGACTTGCCGACACACGGAGTAAAGTCTGTTTATTTATAACGTGACTCCAGGTAGATGGGACTAGCGAAGGAAGTCAATGTCGCCGCCTCGATCGGCGAGATTGACACCTTGCTAGCCCCGTCACCTGGTATGGATTTAAAGGGGAATCCCTACACCGAACAAACAGCATCGGGGTCCCCCCAAATCCATATCAGACCCTTATCCGAGCACGCAGCCCGGCCGGTCAGAAAAGGGGGTGGGGACGAGCGAGCGCCCCCCCTCCTGAGCCGTACCAGGCCACGTGCCCTCTACATGGAGGGGTGCCTTGGGGAAAGGGGGGCCCTGCGACTTCCTCCAAAACTCTGGCGGATTGTCCGCCTGAAAAGTCTGGGCGTGTGTAGGCAAGTCCGCACGTTCGGAAAGTCCGGCGGACCTCCGCTGGAGAGTCCGGCGGATTGTCCGCCGGATTAAGTCTGCCGTATAGTCCGGCCGAAAAGTCTGATCGTGTGTACGTGGCATAAGGGTAATTTGTCTAATTTATCCCTGATGGAATACTCTCTAGCAATCCTATCTTTAACCTTTTGGGTGGTTTCTCCTTCATATAATAACCCACATGGACATCTTATTATGTATACAACATAAGATGATTGGCAAGTGTAATGATTTTTAATGTCAATATTATACCCTCTATGTGGATGGGAGAAAGATTTCCCTTTTATCATGCTGTTGCATTGGATGCAACACAGACAGGGAAATGAGCCAAAGTTACATGGTCCCAAAAACGTTGTAAGAGGTGAGGGAGGATCATATTGATCAGATTTGACCAATCTGCCATATATCGTCCAACCTCGGCGGTAAGAAGGCAAAGGAGGACACTGGAATTCCTGCACTGACGGATAACTGTCATGCAGGATAGACCAGTGTTCCTTTACTATATTGTAAACCCTACTGGAATAAAGAGAGAATTGTGAGATGAAGGGGAGACGCAGAGTGTTACTATGTACAGGTCTGTGACAGAGCAGATCATCTTGTTCCTTTTTGATCATTTTCTTGGGATAAGTTCGTTGTTGTAATTTCCCTTCTATCTCATCCAATCTGACATTCATTAAATCTGGATCATTTACAATCCGGGATACACAGACCAATTGGCTATGAGGAATGGATTTGAAAACGCCAGATGGATGAACACTTGAGTACAATAATAGCTGGTTATCATCTGTAGTTTTTGTACATAAATCACTAACTATGTGTTGTTCATTAATGCTTAACAAAGTGTCCAAAAAAGGTATTTGAATGTCACTGACTGTCATGTTGAATTTTAAGCCAGGGATTAGAGAATTAAAGTGGTTGTATACCCATTTGAAATTTTTTTTTGGGGTTATCTACCTGCAAGACAAAGTCTTAATGAGTTAGTATGACTAGCATACTAGCTCATTATGCATCACTTACCTTAGATCGGGGCCCCCGACGCCGTGTTCTTCTCCCCCTCCGGCCGCATCCATAGCTAAACAGATACCCTTCCGGGTATCGCCGCTCCGGCCAATCACAGCGCCGAGGACGTCGCTCCGCGCATGCGCGCGGGACACTTCAACTGCGGCTCACCGCAGTTGAAGATGGGGATTAACCCTGTAAATGCACCGTTGTCTACGGCGCGCATGCGCCGTAGACAACGTTGTAAAACGTTCTTTTAAAATATCTCCTAAACCGTGCAGGTTTAGGAGATATTTCTTGTACCTACAGGTAAGCCTTAATCTAGGCTTACCTGTAGGTGCAAGTTAATTTTTAGGGTATACAACCACTTTAAGGTACATGTTGATTACATTTAAAGATTCTAAGTTGCCCGACCAGATCGCAAAGGCGTCATCGATAAATCTGTATTAAAAATGTGCAGTTTTGAAAGAATACATTTGTAATGATGAATGAAAGCATTCTCTATCATGTGCATGAATGTATTGGCGTATGGGGGCGACATTAGAACCCATTGCAGCTCCGATGAGCTGTAAATAGTATTTTTCTTTAAAAAGAAAACGTTCTCCTCAAAAACGATCAATAATAATTGTATCAAAAAGGTAATATGTGTAGATGTATATTTATTTGAGTGAATCAATAGTCGTCGGCAGGCCTCTATGCTCAAATCATGAGATATAGCAGTGTATAAATTCGCTACATCCCAGGTGACTAACATAGACCCTGATGGTATAACTATGTTACAAACTTTTTGTAAAAAATGTTGAGCATCTCGTATGTAAGATTTTCCAATCGGTGTGGTAATGGAATCTGTGCTAGAAACTATGGGACATCCTGGTGGATTTAAAGGATTTTTATGTATTTTAGGCAATGCGTATATAATAGGAGTGACGGGATGTTCAGATATAAGATATTTATCATTATCAATGATTCGTTCATTTTCTGCATATGTAATCACCTTTTTAATCCTGTCTTGTATGCGCAAAACAGGATTATTATGTACTTGAACATAGGTTTTAGTATCTGCTCGTTGTCTCAAAATTTCACTTTCACATGCTATTGATCCACCCTTGTCTGCGGGCTTGATAGTGATATCGGGCCACGCAGAGTCGCAGACAAGGAGGTGAGAATGTCAATTTCTTCCCGACTTAGATTGTTAGGTATATGGTCCCGTTTAGTACCATCACGTAAAAAGGAGCCTATTTCCTCTTCAACTTTGCCAATAAATACTTCAGTTCCCTGCCAGTTTAAATAGTACAGTGGCAGTGCATTTTTTTAGCACTGATCACTGTATTGATGTCACTGGTCCCCAAAAAGTGTCACTTAGTGTCAGATTTGTCAGCCGCAACGTCGCTAAAAATTGTTGATCACCGCCATTACTAGTAAAAAATATTAAAAGAATAAAAAGTCCCTAAATCTATCCCATAGTTTGTAGACGCTATAACTTTTGCGCAAACCAATCAATATATGCTTATTGGGATTTTGTTTTACCAAAAACGTGTAGCAGAATACATATTGGCCTAAATTTATGAAGAAATTGGATTTTTTTTAAAAAATGTATTGGATATGTTTTATAGCAGAAAGTAAAAAATATTGTTTATAGAGAAAAAAATGAAAACCGCAGAGGTGATCAAATACCACCAAAGCTCTATTTGTGGGAAAAAAAGGACATCAGTTTTATTTGGGTACAGTGTCGCATGACCGCGCAATTGTCATTTAAAGTAATGCAGTGCCGTATCGCAAAAAATGGCCTGGTCAGGGAAGAGGTAAAACCTTCCGTAGCTTAAGTGGCTCTGTTTAAAGTATTACTAAAGGTTTTTTCTTTAAATTAAAGTAACAAGCATGTTAACCTCCTGATTTGGGGTCACCGGAAGCTCCCGATATCCTGGGAATGATCAGTGCGGCGGGGAACAGGTGTGAACACTGATCTCCCTGTATAGATTTTTAGCTGACAGACACTTCTCCTTCTCTCCCTCCCCAGGGAGATCAGTGTTCACAGCTTTTCCCTGCTGCACCAATCATTCCCTGCTGTTCCGTGTGTGCTGCTCCTCAGATCCCCTGTAAATATTTAATTTACCAACCCCTTCCTTGTCTGAATTCAGTGCTTCAGTGCTGAGAAAGGGATTGGGGAATCTGTGTCCTCAGCCCTTTCTCTGTCTCAAATGGAAGATGTCATGGGTCTGTTTAAACACCTGATATCTCACCAAAGTCCCCCCCCCCCCAAAAAAAAAATATAAAAAAATGAATTGTAAAAAAATAAAAAAAAACATACCCCCCACCCGCTTTCCCAGAAGCAATGTGAAAAAATCTTGAAAAAGTGATCTAAAAAAAAATTTGCTGGGAGGGAGGGGTTTGGGGGGAGGGGGTATGCGGGCACGGAGCGCCACATCCCTGAAATGAGTTTTTGAAGGTTGGGATGTCTGAAATTGCTTTAAATGCTTTAACAAGCTGCTTGAAGCTGACTGGAAGTCTTACAAATAAAGCTATTTGTTTTTAAAAGTAAAAGTTAGCAGTGCACACTGCCCTGTCACATACTGAAGGCCATACACACAAGGCCTCAAAGAGTTTGTATAATTTTGGGAATGACAAATGTGGGTCTCCCTTATTACATTTAGAGAGGGGGAGGATGGAGCGCCGACGACAGCTAGTGATGAGCGAGTATGGGGGGTCACAGATGGAGTGACACTGAGGGTGGGCGAGAGAGAGTGGGGGCTGAAGGGGAGAAACACTGTGATGAGTAACAGTGTGTGCTTGTAAGATGCGGCAGCCGGCTCCATAGAGCAGAAGAGACTCTGGTGTAGAGGACTCTGGAAGCGCCAACCACGCCTACCAACGTCATCAATCCTGCTGACGTGCCTATCCTGGGACGCACTCACCTCGGAACCACGAGACGCAAGGGACCGTGCGTTTCCCCACCATAGCCATGACACCGGAGGACGGCCGAGGACTTCAGACAAAATAAAGATACTGCTACGTGCCTGATATTTTTAAACAAAGTGTGAGTACATACGTTCTTTTTATTTTCACATACAGTTCCCACTGTAATCAGACCCACTACTCTTAGAGCGGCGCTGCTCTCTCTCTTTTCTCCTTATTACATTTAGTCTTTCTTCAACTGCACTAGATAAAGTCCAGATATTACTAATAGAAATATATTATCTCCGTGCCACACTTACTCTATGACTTAACAATCAGTGAAAGCTATTATTTCCTCCTTACATATGCTGTGAGAGAAAATCACACATGACACTGATCACAGCTTCACTTTGAAGAATACATATGCATTTGGTGCTGCTGATGTATAGACTCAGATTATGTAAATACCAAGAAGAGCACCCTCTGAGGAAAGCTGTATGTGATTATATTTATCAAAGCTGAAGAAACAATAGCAAAATAATAACTTAATAAAAACGAATATAAAAGACAGGGTTAATTTACTAAAACTGGAGAGTGCAAAATATAGTGGAGCTCTGGATCAGCTTCCAGGTGTTTTGTCCAACTTTAACTGAAGGCATAAGGTATTAAACATAAAACATCTGACATATTCTCGGCTAATATTACATCCACTATTGGTCAGCCTGTGGTGATAAATACACCTTCCCTCATTTCTAATATGGATTTGACTCCAACTGGTACACTGAGTGGGCCCATGTCCTCTGGGCCTACACCTTTACCCGTTTCCAATGATTTAGTCTTTGCCATCACTGTCCCTTTTCCAACTAGCGTTGTAGACACCACAGGGCCACCTCGCCCTGGCCCAGTTATTGATCACTCCAATATTGTATTTGTCCCTCTGCCCATTACCAATAGGTTTAGTCCTCTAGCCAATATTTATGAGGATTTAGAGCCAGCTACTTCTCTTATCCTTTTCACAGCAACAGAGTCTTCCTCCACGTGTGTTGGGGCTTCCAATATTCTTCTTTTTTTTTAGTACCCCTCTGGAAGGAAAAAGAAAACTCATAGAGGTAGACGTGGGGGAAGACAATGACAGACTAACAAAAAAAGACAGGAAAGATCAGATTCCCCTCTGAGTACTATTACATTTACAATCTGTCCTCTCACATCCTTGATGATGCCCAAACTGCTCTACTCAGGAAGGGATTACGTTTTGTCCCATGTATATTTGCTAACAAATTTGGTCTGTTTCAGGCCCTTAGTCGTTTTATTAGAAATTTGACAGTGAAGCGCCATTTCGCAGAAAATACTCCAACCATTGTTGCACCTCAAGAGAGTCAAATCGATCCTGTTTTGAACCCTATTACAGGGCCTTCTTCCGATGATGCCCTAACCCTCCAGAACCTTTGGGAACTCTGGGAGGAGGGCCATACTGATAGCCAGCCTTTAGAAGCATTTTTTGATCCTCCCGCGGAACACACAAATTTTCACCCCATCTCCACATTTTACCCTTCACAAACCAAGTGATCATACATTGATACATTTTATCAAGTAGTCTCTAGGGATCTGATACAGATGTGATACAGATATGGGATACAGATATGTGATACAGATCTGATACAGATGTGCAATGAGCAGTCACGCCCTACACCAGGGATATACAATTAGCGGACCTCCAGCTGTTGCAAAACTACAAGTTCCATCATGTCTCTGCTCTGGGTGTCATGCTTGTGGCTGCCAGAGTCCTGCTATGCTTCATGGGAATTGTAGTTCTGCAACAGCTGGAGGTCCACTAATTGCATATCCCTGCCCTACATCAAACCTTATCACTTGTTCAACTCAGTTTGTAGTCTATTTGCTAAAATGTTTATATAATCTGTTATATGTGGGCCGGACAATACGCACCTTGTGCACTAGGGTAGGCGAACATCGCAGATTTATACAGAAAGGCCTGGTCCAACATAGTGTGCCATATATATACAGTTGTACTCAAAGTTTACATATCCTGGCAGAATTTATTATTTCATGGCCATTTTTCAGGGAATATGAATGATAACACAAAAACTTTTCTATCACTCTTGGTTAGTGTTTGGATAAAGCCATTTATTATCAATCAACTGTGTGTTTACTCTTTTTAAATCATAATCACAACAGAAACTACCCAAATGACCCTGATCAAAAGTTTACATACCTCAGTTCTTAATACTGTGTATTGCCCCCTTTAACATCAATGACAGCTTGAAGTCTTTTGTGGTATTTGTGGATGAGGCTCTTTATCTTCTTATATGGTAAAGCTGCCCATTCCTCTTGGCAAAAAACCTCCAGTTTTTGTAAATTCTTGGGCTGTCTTGCATGAACTGCACGTTTGAGAACTCCCCAGAGTGGCTCAATAATATTGAGGTCAGGAGACTGAGATGGCCACTCCAGAACCTTCACTTTATTCTGCTGTAGCCAATGACAGGTCGATTGGCCTTGTGTTTTGGATCAGTATCATGTTGGAATGTCCAAGTACGTCCCATGCGCAGCTTCCTGGCTGCAAATTTAAATGTTCCTCCAGTATTTTTTGATAACATACTGCCTTCATCTTTCCATCAATTTTGACAAAATTTTACTGTGCCTTTGTAGCTCACACATCCCCAAAAAATCAGTGATCCACCTTTGTGTTTCACAATAGGAATGGTGTACCTTTCATTATAGGCCTTGTTGACTCTCCAAATGAAGCGCTTATAGTTGTGACCACAAAGCTCAATTTTGAGCTCATCACTCCAAACCATTTTGTGCCAGAAGGTTGGAGGCTTGTCTCTGTGCTGTTTGGCATATTGTAAGCAGAATACTTTGTGGCATTTGCGTAGTAATGACTTTCTTCTGGTGACTCGACCATGCAGCCCATCTTTCTTCAAGTGCCTCCTTATTGTGTATCTTGAAACAATTTTCCTGGCAGTTGGTCTACCTGACCGTGGTTTGGTTTCAACAGAACCCCTAATTTTTCACTTCTTGATTAGAGTTTGAACACTGCTGATTGGCATTCTCAATTCCTTGGATATCTTTTTATATCCCATTCCTGTTTTAACCCAGGTTCACACTGAGCTGCGGGAATGAAGCTGTGCGAGTTCAGCTGAACTCACACGATTTCACTCCCGCATGTCAGTCTCGATTTTGTACGCGATTTCAAAGACATCTGTGCAGTTTCTGCACAGATGTCAATGTAAATCGCAAAAAGTACTACAGAAACTACTTTTTGAAATCAGTGTGGCGCCGCAATGGCAGCGTTGCACCAATTAGGACGGTGCCATTTCCGGCAATTGCCGCGACATGCAATTTAACATGTCAAATCGCACCAATGTTAACCAGGGCGTATACAGTTCAACTACCTTTTCCCGCAGATCCTTTGACAATTCTTTTGCTTTCCCCATGACACGGAATCCAGAAACAGTGCAGCACTGGATGAAAGATGCAAGGGTCTGTCAGGAGTCCAGAAACTCATTGACCTTTTATACACAAACACACTAACTACAAGCAAACAGATCACGTGAGGGTGGTTACCTTTAATAGCCATTCAAACCCCTTTGTGTCAAATTGTGTGCATGATATCAGGCCAAAATCACCAGGGTATGTCAACTTTTGATCAGTGTCATTTGGGTAGTTTCTGTTGTCATTATTATTTAAAAAGAGTAAACACAGTTGATTGATAATAAATGGCTTCAGCTTAACACTAACCATGAGTGAAAGAAATTCTTTTGTGTTATCATTCATATTCTCTAAAAAATGGCCAAGACATCATAAATTCAGCCTGGGTATGTAAACTTAAGAGCACAACTGTATACATATATACTGAAGTTAGAAGCTGATTGGCTACCAATTCACAGCTTCACCAGATTTTGCACTCTTCAGTTTTAGTAAATCAACCCCATAGAATTTATATTGGTAATGTGGGCAATTATTACGCGAAGGGGTTGGCAGTGACTGCAAAGAGACTGAGAGGTCTGGGAAGAAACAAGACACAAGGTGCTACGCAATTACTTTAGACAAGGGGTAGGCAACCTTTTAGGGGTGGAGATCTACCTGGACAACATGAAAGAGATCAAAGATCACTGGGTGCTGTGCCTTTTTTTTAAATAAATTAACTAGCAAGCCCCCAATGAAAAGTAAAGACGGAATAAAGAAAATTTGGGAAAATATTATAAAACTAATGTCACAGTCGAAATATCAACGTAGCCTACCTTAATATTTATCTTCAGTGAGAAATTTGGGATTTCACTTTCTTTCACAATTATTTTTCATGTCTGGGGAGTAATTGGTTACCCCCACAAAGCAGAACATCTGGTACTGCAGGCTGATTTCTTCGACTAGTTTCAGGCCTGGCTATATCTTCTGATTCCTGGCCAGTGTAAGTAGTATGTAGGGCAGTGTACAGGGGTCAGTAGTATGTAGGACAGTGTACAGGAGTCAGTAGTATGTATAGCAGTGTACATAGGTTAGTAGTATGTAGGGCAGTGTACAGAGGTCAGTGGTATGTATGGCAGTATACAGAGGACAGTAGTATGTAGGGAAGTGTACAGAGGTCAGTAGTACTATATGAAGGGCAGTGTACAGAGGTCAGTAGTACGAAGGGCAGTGTACAGGCGTTAGTAGTATGTAGGGCAGTGTACAGAGGTCAGTAGTATGTAGGGCAGTGTACAGAGGTCAGTAGTATGTTGGGCAGTGTACAAAGGTCAGAATGATAGGCACAGTGTTAGGGGCTCAGGAAGGCAGAGTACCTGGGGTTCAGGAGGGTCTGATACTGGGGGGTTAGGCAGACAGTACAGGGGGGTTTGAAGGGTATGGTATTGGGGGGCTAGGAGGGCACAGTACTGAGGGCTCAGAAGGGCAGAGTACAGGGGGTCAGGAGGGTTCAGTGCATGGGCACAGGATGGCAAAGTACAGGGGGTCAGGGGAGCAATGTGCAGGCAGGTCAGGAGCGCATGGTGCAGCCATGTAAGGAGGGCATGGTGCAGGCAGGTCAGGAGGGCATGGTGCAGGCAGGTCAGGAGGGCATGTTGCAGGGAGGTCAGGAGGGTATGGTGCAGGGAGGTCAGGAGGGCTTGGTGCAGGGAGGTCAGGAGGGCATGGTGCAGGGAGGTCAGGAGGGCATGGTGCACAGAGATTAGTGACAGGTTGCATTCTATGAACTTGTATGATGTAAGAAGTTTGTCAACCAACAGATTGTAGTCTGGTGCTCTTTAGTTGCAAAGGAAATTCTCAATGGTATCCTTGAATGGTTTCCGGCAATCTTCTTTGGCCCGACTAACAGATCTACCACTTGTCAATGATGACGTATCTTATCTGTGGACCAACAAAAATGTCCTCCTAAAAGTGATAATAACGTTTTTTTTCTTTTGCTCTAAAACAAAAAGATGGTATACCTCCCTTCTCTGTGCAATGATCTCCTCTTCTGGAATCCCCCACCAGTGCTGTCTGTCTGTGCCTTCTTCTTGTAGGTGTACCATTTGAGAGACAGCAGCAGGAGCCACTGCTTTCAGTGTATCCTGCGAAGGCAGGAACAGGGAGCAGTGCAGCTGGGCAAAGCACTGGACTATGTGAATAGACAGGTAAGTGTCTAGAGACAGGGGAGGGGTCAAAAAAGAAGTGGGGCAATATTTTACCTTTATTGCAGGGAAACCTTTTGACTTTATAACTACTTTAATATGGACATCAGTTATTTTTTGGAAGAACAAAAGCCTTCACCTTCCTTGTTCATAAATTTCACAAAATGTTTCATCATTTTGAGTTTTATGTGAAGTGGAGCCAAAGAAATCTTTGTCGGGTCAAGTGGTTCAGGTACCACATTTTTCTTTCCTATAGTACAAAATTTCCCCTTACAGGGCGGGACTTTATAGGCATGAATTGTGACACATGTAATTTTGTAGAAAAGTATAAAGTATTTTTATTTGAAAATTCTCCAAAAAATAAAATTATATGCAAAACATCATATATTTAAAATGACTGTACAATTAGTTCTTGAGTGCGTAATATTTCGGAGCACTCACAGAGACATATGCATGAAAAAAAAAAAAAATATAACAATGAAAACTATGCATTTGATATTGCCTACGCGTTACAGAGTCTTTTTATACTCCTTCAGGGATAGTTCGACATGCAATATTATTTTTAATTGTAGCAATCTAGGGTATAAAAGAGAAACACATATTTTCAACAACAACATATGTCACAGCAGTGCTAATATCCACTATATGACAAATGGGGGAGGTGAGAAGGAGGGGAAAAGGAAAGAAGGAAAAGAAGAAACAGAAGGAAAAAGGGAAAAAAATAAAAAAGGAGAGAAAAAGAGAAAGAAATAAAAAAAGGAGCGAAAAAGAGAAAAAAAATTAAAAAAGGAGAGAAAAAGAGAAAAGAAATATGTTTAAAAGAGGAGAAAGAGGGAAAGAGGTGTAGAAAGCAGAAAGGAAAGGAGGGGGGAAAGAGGGGACAGAAAGATGAAGAAAGGAGCAAGGGAAGGAGAAAGGAGACATATGTGTGCCACTCATATACTCACATGTACAGTAAAGCATTGATTTTCATGGAATAATAGGATTGTGTTTTAATTGGATTGCAAAAAAAACAAATGGGTGCAGCAGAAAAGAAAAAGCAGAATATATGAGCAAAGAGGCTTCCTGCTTGATGGAACAAATGGACGCAAAGATCTCCTGGGTGCAAACCGGGATCGCGGTGGCAGGTGGCTAGGGGTATGGAGAGGAAATAATTATGAAAAACTGCAGCCAAGTATTGCTTTGCACATTTATATTATTTGTTCAGAAAGTATCAAACTTCATTACCTATTATCCTCACATAAAAAGATAGACTGAGGATAAACATATGACTAATGTATTCTTATTGCAAAAGCCAAATGAAAAAAGAGTTGTATTAAAACAAAATATATATATATATACCTCAAAAAGGTGCTGTGTATGCATGGATGAGAGCATCTGGAGCATATGGAGCATCTCTACTGGGCCATCCCAAATTAAGAACACGTCATCGATGTATCTACAATGTGGGTAAGATACATCGATGACATGTTCTTCATTTGGGATGGCCCAGTAGAGATGCTATCGGCCTTTTTGGCCAGGCTCAATAAGAATCAATTTAATCTAAATTTTACAATGATCCATCATTCCGATGAAGTGACGTTTTTGGATGTCACAGTCCTCCGCGGGAAGAACGGTGCCATCCAAACTCATCTCTTCAGGAAGCCGACAGCCGGGAATTCAATACTTCACGCGTCTAGTTTCCACCCACGCCCTCTCCTAAGCTCCATACCCCTTAGTCAGTACTTACGTACTAAAAGAAATTGCTCCGATGAAAAAACCTTTCAGATCGAAGCAAAAAAACTGCAGATACGCCTTTTGGAGAGGGTATTCAAAAACATGCCTCAAAGGGGCCTATAGGAAATCCTTGGAAAAAAACAGATATAAACTTTTATACTCTCAGAAACCAAAGGGCAATGGCCAAAATGACAACACGACCAGAATAATAATATCCTATTCTAATCAACACGAAAAAATCTGCCATATAGTTCAAAAATACTGGCATCTCTTGTCCATGGATCCTAACTTAGGTAGATTTGTGCCCACCAAGCCACTTATCACTTTCAAATGTGCCACATCCATTAGGGACTGTATTGTTCAATTTTTAGACATGTGCGATTCGTTTCGTACGAATTCGTAATTCGTACGAATTTTTCGAAATTCGTACGAATTTACGAATCTGTAGTACGAATTTTTTTTTTTACGAATTCCGTACGGAATACGAAATTCCGTTTACGAATTTCGTCGCCGAATGATTCGAATGAATTCGAATGAATTCGAATGGATTCGAATGGATTCGAATGAATTCGAATGACAAAGTGTCATTTTTGCAGGAAAAATTCCGTTTACGAATTTCAGCTCCAAATTATTCGAATCCAACTACCAATATCAAATTTCAACTAATTCAAACGAAATTATTATAGCAGATATAACGAATGAATTCGAATGCATTCGAATGAATTCGAATGCATTCGAATGAATTCGAATGACAAAGTGTCATTTTTGCAGAAAAAAAAGCTATTTAAAAAACAGTCATTCATTGATATAAAAAAAAAAAAAAAGCGTAGGGGTCCCCCCAAATTCAATAACCAGGCCCTTCAGGTCTGGTATGGATATTAAGGGGGACCCCAGCCAAAAAAAAAAAATGGCGTAGGGTCCCCCCCAAATATCCATACCAGACCCTTCAGGTCTGGGATGGATTTTAAGGGGAACCCCGGCCAAAAAAAAAAAAAAAATGGCGTGGGGGTCCCCCTCAAAATCCATACCAGACCCTTTATCCGAGCACGCAACCTGGCAGGCCGCAGGAAAGGAGGGGGGGACGAGAGCGGCCCCCCTCCCGCCTGAACCGTACCAGGCCACATGCCCTCAACATTGGGAGGGTGCTTTGGGGGTCTAAGACCCCCCAAAGCACCTTGTCCCCATGTTGATGAGGACAAGGGCCTCATCCCCACAACCGTGCCCGGTGGTTGTGGGGGTCTGCGGGCAGGGGGCTTATCGGAATCTGGAAGCCCCCTTTAACAAGGGGACCCCCAGATCCCGCCCCCCCCCTGTGTGAAATGGTAAGGGGGTACAAAAGTACCCCTACCATTTCACCAAAAAAGTGTCAAAAATTGTAAAAATGACAGGAGACGGTCTTTGACAATTCCTTTATTAAAATCTTCTTTCTTCTTTCTTCTGGTCTTCCTTCTTCATCTTCTCCTTCCGTCATCTTCTTCCATCGTCTTCTTCCTTCGATTCGCTTCTTCTTCCTCCGGTCTTCTCGTCCTTCTCGTCCGGCGTCGTCCTTCTCGTCCGGCATCGTCGTCTCTTCTCGCAGGCCGCTCCTCGCAATGGGAGGCTCCCGCTCTGTGAGGCTCCGCTCCGGGTGACAGGTCTTTTATAACGAAGGCACCTGGTGACCCCGCCCCCTCTGACGCACGGGGACGTCATGTGGAATTCCCTATGGCTTTCCCCATGACGTCAGAGGGGGGGCGGGGTCACCAGGTGCCTTCGTTATACAAGACCTGTCACCCGGAGCGGAGCCTCACAGAGCGGGAGCCTCCTATTGCGAGGAGCGGCCTGCGAGAAGAGACGACGATGCCGGACGAGAAGGACGAGAAGACCGGAGGAAGAAGAAGCGAATCGAAGGAAGTAGACGATGGAAGAAGATGACGGAAGGAGAAGATGAAGAAGGAAGACCAGAAGAAAGAAGAAAGAAGATTTTAATAAAGGAATTGTCAAAGACCGTCTTCTGTCATTTTTACAATTTTTGACACTTTTTTGGTGAAATGGTAGGGGTACTTTTGTACCCCCTTACCATTTCACACAGGGGGGGGGCGGGATCTGGGGGTCCCCTTGTTAAAGGGGGCTTCCAGATTCCGATAAGCCCCCCGCCCGCAGACCCCCACAACCACCGGGCACGGTTGTGGGGATGAGGCCCTTGTCCTCATCAACATGGGGACAAGGTGCTTTGGGGGGGACCCCAAAGCACCCTCCCAATGTTGAGGGCATGTGGCCTGGTACGGTTCAGGCGGGAGGGGGGGGCGCTCTCGTCCCCCCCTCCTTTCCTGCGGCCTGCCAGGTTGCGTGCTCGGATAAGGGTCTGGTATGGATTTTATGGGGGACCCCACGCCATTTTTTTGGGCTAGGGTTCCCCTTAAAATCCATCCCAGACCTCAAGGGTCTGGTATGGATTTTGAGGGGGACCCTACGCCATTTTTTTTTTTTTTTTTGGCTGGGGTCCCCCTTAATATCCATCCCAGACCTGAAGGGCCTGGTTATTGAATTTGGGGGGACCCCTACGCATTTTTTTATCAATGACTTCAATGAATGACAGTTCTCTGTATTACGGATCCAACAATTCATTTGCCGGCAAATAGCTGCGAGTGATTTTAAATAGTTTTTTTTTCCTGCAAAAATGACACTGCAGGAACAGTTCTCTATATTAGATATACTGAATCTCAAAGCATTCGAAGCATTCGTTATATCCGCTATTATAATTTCTTTCATGTTAGTTGAAATTACATATTTGTTAGTTGTTGTATTCGAATTGTTCTCTGTATTACGGGAATCGGCAATTAGCCGCGAGTGATTTTAAATAGCTTTTTTTTTCCTGCAAAAATGACACATTGTACAGAGAGAGTTTTAAACACGGGAAACATGCCCCCTTCTATGTACTATATACTCTATAGTATGCCTATGAATGGGTCATGTTTCCCGTGTTTAGAACTCTCTCTGTACAATGTGTCATTTTTGCAGGAAAAAAAGACATTTATGCCGCGTACACACGAAGGGACAATCCCGCGGGATTATCCTCTGGACTGAAGTCCAGCGGATAATCCCCTCGTGTGTGGGCGCCGGCGGACTTTTTGGCGCCAAAGTACGGCGGTTTGAAGTTTTGTTTTCAAATTATCCCGCCGTTAGTGGGCAAGTCCGCGGGACTTTTGAAATGAACGGACTTGCCGCTCATCGGCAAGTCCGTTCATTTAGCACGTGACTTCAGGTTACGTAGCTAGCGTAGGCAGTAAATGCCGCCGCGCTAGCTCCGTGACCTGGCATGGATTTAAAGGGACTCCCCACGCCGAAAAAACGGCGTGGGGGTTCCCCCCAAATCCATGTCAGACCCTCATCCGAGCACGCAGCCTGGCAGGCCAGGAAAGGGGTGGGGACGAACGAGCGCCCCCCCCTCCTGAGCCGTACCAGGCCGCGTGCCCTCAACATGGGGGGTGCCCTGGGGAAAGGGGGGCCGTGCGGCCCCCCCACCCCAAAGCACCTTGTCCCCATGTTGATGAGGACAAGGGCCTCTTCCCGACAACCCTGGCCGTTGGTTGTCGGGGTCTGCGGGCGGGGGCTTATCGGAATCTGGGAGCCCCCTTTAATAAGGGGCCCCCCAGATACCGGCCCCCCACCCTATTTGAATGAGTATGGGGTACGATGTACCCCTACCCATTCACCTAAGGTGTAAAATGTAAAGTAAAAAAAAACACCCACACTTTTGAAAAAATAGTTTATTGCACTGCTCCGGGGGTCTTCTTCCCGGACTCCCCCGCCATTTACCAAGCTCTTTTACCGAGCGAGGGGAGTCCGGCTACCTTCTTCGTCGTCGCCGCCGTCGTCTGGGGGTCTCGATCCGCCTTCGGGGGTCTTCTTCCGTCTTGGGGGTCTTCTCGCCGGACTCCCCCGCCATTTACCAAGCTCTTTTACCGAGCGAGGGGAGTCCGGCTACCTTCTTCGTCGTCGCCGCCGTCGTCTGGGGGTCTCGATCCGCCTTCGGGGGTCTTCTTCCGTCTTGGGGGTCTTCTCGCCGGACTCCCCCGCCATTTACCAAGCTCTTTTACCGAGCGAGGGGAGTCCGGCTACCTTCTTCGTCGTCGCCGCCGTCGTCTGGGGGTCTCGATCCGCCTTCGGGGGTCTTCCGGGGGTCTCTTCTGTTCTTGCGGCGGTAGTCGTCTTCCGCGCCGCCGGCGCCTTCTCCTTCTTCTTGTCCTTCTTGTTCTTCTTCTTCTTCCGATGTTGACCCGTCGCTGTCTCTGCCCGGAATGCCTGTGCCGATCTGCGCTCGGACTTATATAGGGACATGGGGGACAGGGTCACATGCACATGTCACATGGTGACCCCGCCCCCTTGTGTTGTCACAGTCCCGGAGGATGCTGGGACTGTGACATCGCAAGGGGGCGGGGTCACCATGTGACATGAACATGTGACCCTGTCCCCCATGTCCCTATATAAGTCCGAGCGCAGATCGGCACAGGCATTCCGGGCAGAGACAGCGACGGGTCAACATCGGAAGAAGAAGAAGAACAAGAAGGACAAGAAGAAGGAGAAGGCGCCGGCGGCGCGGAAGACGACGACCGCCGCAAGAACAGAAGAGACCCCCGGAAGACCCCGAAGGCGGATCGAGACCCCCAGACGACGGCGGCGACGACGAAGAAGGTAGCCGGACTCCCCTCGCTCGGTAAAAGAGCTTGGTAAATGGCGGGGGAGTCCGGCGAGAAGACCCCCAAGACGGAAGAAGACCCCCGAAGGCGGATCGAGACCCCCAGACGACGGCGGCGACGACGAAGAAGGTAGCCGGACTCCCCTCGCTCGGTAAAAGAGCTTGGTAAATGGCGGGGGAGTCCGGCGAGAAGACCCCCAAGACGGAAGAAGACCCCCGGAGCAGTGCAATAAAATATTTTTTCAAAAGTGTGTGTGTTTTTGTACTTTACATTTTACACCTTAGGTGAATGGGTAGGGGTACATCGTACCCCATACTCATTCACATAGGGTGGGGGGCCGGTATCTGGGGGCCCCCTTATTAAAGGGGGCTCCCAGATTCCGATAAGCCCCCGCCCGCAGACCCCGACAACCAACGGCCAGGGTTGTCGGGAAGAGGCCCTTGTCCTCATCAACATGGGGACAAGGTGCTTTGGGGTGGGGGGGCCGCACGGCCCCCCTTTCCCCAGGGCACCCCCCATGTTGAGGGCACGCGGCCTGGTACGGCTCAGGAGGGGGGGGCGCTCGTTCGTCCCCACCCCTTTCCTGGCCTGCCAGGCTGCGTGCTCGGATGAGGGTCTGACATGGATTTGGGGGGAACCCCCACGCCGTTTTTTCGGCGTGGGGATTCCCTTTAAATCCATGCCAGCTTGCGGAGCTAGCGCGGCGGCATTTACTGCCTACGCTAGCTACGTAACCTGAAGTTACGTTCGAAATGAACGGACTGCTCCGTGTGTGGGCAAGTCCGTTCATTTTCAAAAGTCCCGCGGACTTTTGGCCGGCGGATTATCCGCTGGAGAAGTCCGTGCGTGTGTGGGCAAGTCCACACCCTCGGAAAGTCCAGCGGACCTAGCCGGAAAGTCCCGCGGGATTGTCCGCTGGACTAGGTCCGCCGGCAAAAGTCCCTACGTGTGTACGAGGCATTAAAATCACTCGCGGCTAATTGCCGACTCCCGTAATACAGAGAACAATTCGAATGTTGTATTGTAACTAACAAATATCTAATTTCAACTAATATGAAAGAAATTATAATAGCGGATATAACGAATGCTTCGAATGCTTCGAGATTCAGTATATCTAATATAGAGAACTGTCTCTGTACAATGTGTCATTTTTGCAGGAAAAAAAAAACTATTTAAAATCACTCGCAGCTATTTGCCGGCAAATGAATTGTTGGATCCGTAATACAGAGAACTGTCATTCATTGAAGTCATTGATAAAAAAAAGCGTAGGGGTCCCCCCAAATTCAATAACCAGGCCCTTCAGGTCTGGGATGGATATTAAGGGGGACCCCAGCCAAAAAAAAAAAAAAAATGGCGTAGGGTCCCCCTCAAAATCCATACCAGACCCTTGAGGTCTGGGATGGATTTTAAGGGGAACCCTAGCCCAAAAAAATGGCGTGGGGTCCCCCATAAAATCCATACCAGACCCTTATCCGAGCACGCAACCTGGCAGGCCGCAGGAAAGGAGGGGGGGACGAGAGCGGCCCCCCCTCCCGCCTGAACCGTACCAGGCCACATGCCCTCAACATTGGGAGGGTGCTTTGGGGTCCCCCCCAAAGCACCTTGTCCCCATGTTGATGAGGACAAGGGCCTCATCCCCACAACCGTGCCCGGTGGTTGTGGGGGTCTGCGGGCGGGGGGCTTATCGGAATCTGGAAGCCCCCTTTAACAAGGGGACCCCCAGATCCCGGCCCCCCCCCTGTGTGAAATGGTAAGGGGGTACAAAAGTACCCCTACCATTTCACCAAAAAAGTGTCAAAAATTGTAAAAATGACAGGAGACGGTCTTTGACAATTCCTTTATTAAAATCTTCTTTCTTCTTTCTTCTGGTCTTCCTTCTTCATCTTCTCCTTCCGTCATCTTCTTCCATCTTCTTCTTCCTTCGATTCGCTTCTTCTTCCTCCGGTCTTCTCGTCCGGCATCGTCGTCTCTTCTCGCAGGCCGCTCCTCGCAATGGGAGGCTCCCGCTCTGTGAGGCTCCGCTCCGGGTGACAGGTCTTGTATAACGAAGGCACCTGGTGACCCCGCCCCCCCTCTGACGTCATGGGGAAAGCCATAGGGAATTCCACATGACGTCCCCGTGCGTCAGAGGGGGCGGGGTCACCAGGTGCCTTCGTTATAAAAGACCTGTCACCCGGAGCGGAGCCTCACAGAGCGGGAGCCTCCCATTGCGAGGAGCGACCTGCGAGAAGAGACGACGATGCCGGACGAGAAGGACGACGCCGGACGAGAAGGACGAGAAGACCGGAGGAAGAAGAAGCGAATCGAAGGAAGAAGACGATGGAAGAAGATGACGGAAGGAGAAGATGAAGAAGGAAGACCAGAAGAAAGAAGAAAGAAGATTTTAATAAAGGAATTGTCAAAGACCGTCTCCTGTCATTTTTACAATTTTTGACACTTTTTTGGTGAAATGGTAGGGGTACTTTTGTACCCCCTTACCATTTCACACAGGGGGGGGGGCGGGATCTGGGGGTCCCCTTGTTAAAGGGGGCTTCCAGATTCCGATAAGCCCCCCGCCCGCAGACCCCCACAACCACCGGGCACGGTTGTGGGGATGAGGCCCTTGTCCTCATCAACATGGGGACAAGGTGCTTTGGGGGGTCTTAGACCCCCAAAGCACCCTCCCAATGTTGAGGGCATGTGGCCTGGTACGGTTCAGGCGGGAGGGGGGGCCGCTCTCGTCCCCCCCTCCTTTCCTGCGGCCTGCCAGGTTGCGTGCTCGGATAAAGGGTCTGGTATGGATTTTGAGGGGGACCCCACGCCATTTTTTTTTTTTTTTTTGGCCGGGGTTCCCCTTAAAATCCATCCCAGACCTGAAGGGTCTGGTATGGATATTTGGGGGGGACCCCACGCCATTTTTTTTTTTTTTTTTTTTTGGCTGGGGTCCCCCTTAATATCCATACCAGACCTGAAGGGCCTGGTTATTGAATTTGGGGGGACCCCTACGCTTTTTTTTTCCTGCAAAAATGACACTTTGTCATTCGAATTCATTCGTTATATCTGCTATAATAATTTTGTTCAAATTAGTTGAAATTCGATATTGGTAGTTGGATTTACTAACGATTCGTAACTATTCATAACGATTCGTAACGATTCGTAACTATTCATAACGATTCGTAACGATTCGTAACTTGAAATTGAAATTCGATATTTGTAGTTGGATTCGAATTGTTCTCTGTGTTATGAGAACCAACAATTCATTAGCCGCGTTAACGATTTGTAACGATTCGTAACAATTCGTAACGATTCGTAACTTTACTAACGATTCGTAAAAAAAATTACGATTCGTCCGAATTTCGTATTTCGTACGAATTCGAACGGAATTTCGTACACGAATTACGAATTACGAATTTTTTTATATACGAAACGAAACGAAACGAAACGAAACGAATTTTTTGACAGTTCCCATGTCTATCAATTTTAGGGGTGAGAAACAAAGAGACCCGTGCAAAACTCTAGGTACATACACCTGTGGGGGTTGCACATTTTGCAGGTATATACAAGTGGGACCTACCTGCATTCTGTCAAATGGTAGGCCTTTTAAAGCAGCACATTTTGCTAACTGTAAGACTAAGGGGGTGGTGTACCTACTACTATGTGATTGCGGAGCATTTTACAAAGGTAAAACTATGGTTGAATTCCGATCTAGAATGTCTAAACACATTTAGAGTATGAAGAAAGCTGTTCCAGATCTCCCCCTAGGAAGACATGTTCTGTCCTTGCACTGTGGCGTCTTTCCCAAGATCAAATTTTTGGTTTTGGACAGAATACACCCCAGTGCAAGAGGGGGAGACTGGTACAAGATCATACTTCAAAAAGAACTCAAGTAGATTTTTTCATTTCAGGCTACAGTCTTTTTCCGGGTTTAAATGAGGCTGCCTTTCTTGAGGGGTTTGTGTCGGGAGGAATGGAGAAATAGTGAGCACTGTACACAATTCTGTGTTCACAACTAAATTATGAGGGGATTAACTCTATAGAGCAATGAGCCAACTTAGTTTTTTTGCTCCATATCTTTATATTCATGATGCATGGTCACCCTATGTGGACACAATGTATGTGCATCAATATGGCAATATATGTTATGCCTATTTTTATGACATCTACATTGGACCCTTTTTGCCTGCGTTTCTATTTAATGCTGTATTAAGCATATGTGTGTCACTGCATAAATATCTCTCATGTGATATCAGAGCCCCATTTAACCATTCCGTCCTTTTTTCCTCTTTTTCTTTTTTCCCTCTTTAATGTTTTTTGACAGCTCTTTTTTTCACATTCTTTTCCTGATGATGGGACTTTTCAGCTGGGCGACATGATCGGTCTGTGTGTAATCCCGACACGCGTAAGCCGATATGGATTAATCTGTGGATCGAGTGGCTTTCCACCGATCCACTTTTCCTGTCCTTTCGGCATCTTTTTTTGCGGTCTCCCTTGTCATTGGTGGGCACTCATCCACCCGGGTCTCCGGTGTTGATGTTTGATCTCCCTTCCTTCTTCCATCTTGCTCCACCATCCATCTACATGCCATTGTCAGTGCATATGCCTTTCTAGGCACTGTTCACTGTATATGAGGCCAAGCTTTCCATCTCTTTCGAGTCTCCTCTCGATGCTGTATGGTTCCCCGGGCGATCGTGTACGCGTGTCGGTGGGAGCGCGACGCATTGAAGAAAACCATCAGGCCTTCAGAAAAAAAATAGACATGTGCACAACAAAAAAATTTGTTTATTTTCGTTTCGTTTTTTTCGTTTCCGAAAAAAATTTGTTTATTTTCGTTTCGTTTTTTTTGTTTCCGTTGATTCGTAACGATTCGTACATTCGTAAGTCGTCGGTGTTCGTATTCGTAACTATTCGTACATTCGTAAGTCGTCGGTGTTCGTATTCGTAACGATTCGTACATTCGTAAGAGTTATTTTTCGTTGATTCGTTTTTTCGTTAGTTTAATTTTCGTTTATTCGTTTATTCGAAATTCGAACGCATTCGTATTTATTCGTACATTCGTAACATTCGTAGATTCGTAATCGGAGCATAATTCATAATTTTATGTAATGTGTATGCTATTATTTTATTTTAATAATTTACGAATCGAAAAAAAAAAAGTTACGAATCGAAAAAAAAAGTTACGAATCGAAAAAAAAAGTTACGAATGTACGAATTTTTTCGTTCAATCTATTCGAAGCACGTTAAGCAGCACCATTGTAAGGGACACGGAAAATTACCAATTCAACAAAAAAAAAGTTACGAATGTACGAATTTTTTCGTTCATTTTCGTTGCTCCTTTTTTCGTTTTTCGGATTTTCTTCATTCGTACATTCGTTGTGTCTAATTTGTTTTTTTTCGGATTTTCGTTGTTTTTCGGACTCGCTCGTACACGAATTACGAATTACGAATTTTTTTATATACGAAACGAAACGAAACGAAACGAAACGAATTTTTTGACAGTTCCCATGTCTATCAATTTTAGGGGTGAGAAACAAAGAGACCCGTGCAAAACTCTAGGTACATACACCTGTGGGGGTTGCACATTTTGCAGGTATATACAAGTGGGACCTACCTGCATTCTGTCAAATGGTAGGCCTTTTAAAGCAGCACATTTTGCTAACTGTAAGACTAAGGGGGTGGTGTACCTACTACTATGTGATTGCGGAGCATTTTACAAAGGTAAAACTATGGTTGAATTCCGATCTAGAATGTCTAAACACATTTAGAGTATGAAGAAAGCTGTTCCAGATCTCCCCCTAGGAAGACATGTTCTGTCCTTGCACTGTGGCGTCTTTCCCAAGATCAAATTTTTGGTTTTGGACAGAATACACCCCAGTGCAAGAGGGGGAGACTGGTACAAGATCATACTTCAAAAAGAACTCAAGTAGATTTTTTCATTTCAGGCTACAGTCTTTTTCCGGGTTTAAATGAGGCTGCCTTTCTTGAGGGGTTTGTGTCGGGAGGAATGGAGAAATAGTGAGCACTGTACACAATTCTGTGTTCACAACTAAATTATGAGGGGATTAACTCTATAGAGCAATGAGCCAACTTAGTTTTTTTGCTCCATATCTTTATATTCATGATGCATGGTCACCCTATGTGGACACAATGTATGTGCATCAATATGGCAATATATGTTATGCCTATTTTTATGACATCTACATTGGACCCTTTTTGCCTGCGTTTCTATTTAATGCTGTATTAAGCATATGTGTGTCACTGCATAAATATCTCTCATGTGATATCAGAGCCCCATTTAACCATTCCGTCCTTTTTTCCTCTTTTTCTTTTTTCCCTCTTTAATGTTTTTTGACAGCTCTTTTTTTCACATTCTTTTCCTGATGATGGGACTTTTCAGCTGGGCGACATGATCGGTCTGTGTGTAATCCCGACACGCGTAAGCCGATATGGATTAATCTGTGGATCGAGTGGCTTTCCACCGATCCACTTTTCCTGTCCTTTCGGCATCTTTTTTTGCGGTCTCCCTTGTCATTGGTGGGCACTCATCCACCCGGGTCTCCGGTGTTGATGTTTGATCTCCCTTCCTTCTTCCATCTTGCTCCACCATCCATCTACATGCCATTGTCAGTGCATATGCCTTTCTAGGCACTGTTCACTGTATATGAGGCCAAGCTTTCCATCTCTTTCGAGTCTCCTCTCGATGCTGTATGGTTCCCCGGGCGATCGTGTACGCGTGTCGGTGGGAGCGCGACGCATTGAAGAAAACCATCAGGCCTTCAGAAAAAAAATAGACATGTGCACAACAAAAAAATTTGTTTATTTTCGTTTCGTTTTTTTCGTTTCCGAAAAAAATTTGTTTATTTTCGTTTCGTTTTTTTTGTTTCCGTTGATTCGTAACGATTCGTACATTCGTAAGTCGTCGATGTTCGTATTCGTAACTATTCGTACATTCGTAAGTCGTCGGTGTTCGTATTCGTAACGATTCGTACATTCGTAAGAGTTATTTTTCGTTGATTCGTTTTTTCGTTAGTTTAATTTTCGTTTATTCGTTTATTCGAAATTCGAACGCATTCGTATTTATTCGTACATTCGTAACATTCGTAGATTCGTAATCGGAGCATAATTCATAATTTTATGTAATGTGTATGCTATTATTTTATTTTAATAATTTACGAATCGAAAAAAAAAAGTTACGAATCGAAAAAAAAAGTTACGAATCGAAAAAAAAAGTTACGAATGTACGAATTTTTTCGTTCAATCTATTCGAAGCACGTTAAGCAGCACCATTGTAAGGGACACGGAAAATTACCAATTCAACAAAAAAAAAAAGTTACGAATGTACGAATTTTTTCGTTCATTTTCGGTGTTCCTGTTTTCGTTTTTCGGATTTTCTTCATTCGTACATTCGTTGTGTCTAATTTGTTTTTTTTCGGATTTTCGTTGTTTTTCGGACTCGCTCGTACACGAATTACGAATTACGAATTTTTTTTATATACGAAACGAAACGAAACGAAACGAAACGAATTTTTTGACAGTTCCCATGTCTATCAATTTTAGGGGTGAGAAACAAAGAGACCCGTGCAAAACTCTAGGTACATACACCTGTGGGGGTTGCACATTTTGCAGGTATATACAAGTGGGACCTACCTGCATTCTGTCAAATGGTAGGCCTTTTAAAGCAGCACATTTTGCTAACTGTAAGACTAAGGGGGTGGTGTACCTACTACTATGTGATTGCGGAGCATTTTACAAAGGTAAAACTATGGTTGAATTCCGATCTAGAATGTCTAAACACATTTAGAGTATGAAGAAAGCTGTTCCAGATCTCCCCCTAGGAAGACATGTTCTGTCCTTGCACTGTGGCGTCTTTCCCAAGATCAAATTTTTGGTTTTGGACAGAATACACCCCAGTGCAAGAGGGGGAGACTGGTACAAGATCATACTTCAAAAAGAACTCAAGTAGATTTTTTCATTTCAGGCTACAGTCTTTTTCCGGGTTTAAATGAGGCTGCCTTTCTTGAGGGGTTTGTGTCGGGAGGAATGGAGAAATAGTGAGCACTGTACACAATTCTGTGTTCACAACTAAATTATGAGGGGATTAACTCTATAGAGCAATGAGCCAACTTAGTTTTTTTGCTCCATATCTTTATATTCATGATGCATGGTCACCCTATGTGGACACAATGTATGTGCATCAATATGGCAATATATGTTATGCCTATTTTTATGACATCTACATTGGACCCTTTTTGCCTGCGTTTCTATTTAATGCTGTATTAAGCATATGTGTGTCACTGCATAAATATCTCTCATGTGATATCAGAGCCCCATTTAACCATTCCGTCCTTTTTTCCTCTTTTTCTTTTTTCCCTCTTTAATGTTTTTTGACAGCTCTTTTTTTCACATTCTTTTCCTGATGATGGGACTTTTCAGCTGGGCGACATGATCGGTCTGTGTGTAATCCCGACACGCGTAAGCCGATATGGATTAATCTGTGGATCGAGTGGCTTTCCACCGATCCACTTTTCCTGTCCTTTCGGCATCTTTTTTTGCGGTCTCCCTTGTCATTGGTGGGCACTCATCCACCCGGGTCTCCGGTGTTGATGTTTGATCTCCCTTCCTTCTTCCATCTTGCTCCACCATCCATCTACATGCCATTGTCAGTGCATATGCCTTTCTAGGCACTGTTCACTGTATATGAGGCCAAGCTTTCCATCTCTTTCGAGTCTCCTCTCGATGCTGTATGGTTCCCCGGGCGATCGTGTACGCGTGTCGGTGGGAGCGCGACGCATTGAAGAAAACCATCAGGCCTTCAGAAAAAAAATAGACATGTGCACAACAAAAAAATTTGTTTATTTTCGTTTCGTTTTTTTCGTTTCCGAAAAAAATTTGTTTATTTTCGTTTCGTTTTTTTTGTTTCCGTTGATTCGTAACGATTCGTACATTCGTAAGTCGTCGATGTTCATATTCGTAACTATTCGTACATTCGTAAGTCGTCGGTGTTCGTATTCGTAACGATTCGTACATTCGTAAGAGTTATTTTTCGTTGATTCGTTTTTTCGTTAGTTTAATTTTCGTTTATTCGTTTATTCGAAATTCGAACGCATTCGTATTTATTCGTACATTCGTAACATTCGTAGATTCGTAATCGGAGCATAATTCATAATTTTATGTAATGTGTATGCTATTATTTTATTTTAATAATTTACGAATCGAAAAAAAAAAGTTACGAATCGAAAAAAAAAGTTACGAATCGAAAAAAAAAGTTACGAATGTACGAATTTTTTCGTTCAATCTATTCGAAGCACGTTAAGCAGCACCATTGTAAGGGACACGGAAAATTACCAATTCAACAAAAAAAAAGTTACGAATGTACGAATTTTTTCGTTCATTTTCGTTGCTCCTTTTTTCGTTTTTCGGATTTTCTTCATTCGTACATTCGTTGTGTCTAATTTGTTTTTTTTCGGATTTTCGTTGTTTTTCGGACTCGCTCGATTTGAACGATTCGTTAATCGGATTCGTGCGATTCGAACGATTCGTTATTCGGATTCGTTCGATTCGAACGATTCGTTCATTCGTACGAAAACGAACTAACAAAAAAACAAAAAAAAAACAAAAAAGCAAAACGAATTGCACATGTCTAGAAAAAACTCAAGATCCACTTCTTCTAAGAAGCAGGACAACACAGGACAGACCAAGCGCCTTGAAGTGATTCAGTTCACATTTGCGTTCATTCACTCCTCTCCCATCGCCATCTTGGATGTGGGCAGGGGCTGACTCCGTGCGCCGTGCACTCAGGGGACCACAGTGTTAGAAGGGATGAAGGTGAGGGTGATTAACATCACCCACAACAGCTTATAGGGGAGGCTTTTTTTTTTTTATTTGACCCCATAAATATTGAGCTTTACTGAGGCTGCTTTAGGTGTCCTTTTATTAAAGTGCGGTAAAATACCGCTATTCATTTCTCAGGCATTCTCAGGGGAGATCGCTCTCCCCTGAGTGCCTGTTTATGATGGTCTGTAGATCGCTTCTCATGCTGAGTTGAGAAGCGATCTACAAACGCCGGGAACTCCTCAGAATTTCTCCTCACACTGTAATCTCGCGAGATGTAGCGGGATTACAGTCTGAGGCGATTTAAAACACAAAAGTTAAACACTAATTAACACATTATTCCCCTACATATTAATAAAATAATAAAGTAAAATCCCCCCTACACAATATACATTAACCTAATTATTAAAAAACATTGTTTTTATCAATATTTAAAGATCATACATGTGCCTATTTAAATGTGAATGGTGTATAGTAAATTAATGTAATCCACATATGTAATGCAGCTATACACCATTCATATAAATGTAAAATACATTTATAATCATTAAAAAATAATTTTAATAAAGTATACAAGTATAAATATTTATTAATAAATTAAAATAAAATATATTTAATAACTGATAAACCCCTGTATAAGGCCCCTTTCACACTGGGGCGGGAGCGGTGTCGGCGGTAAAGAAGCGCTTTATTTAGCGCTGCTTTACTGTTGTTTTATCAGCGGTTTTCGGCCGCTAGCAGTGCAGTTTTAACCCCCGCTAACGGCAGAAAAAGGGGTAAAACCGCCCGCAAAGCGCTGCTGCAGCGGCGCTTTGCCGGCAGTATTGCCGCGCTGTCCCATTGATTTCAATTTGAATTTGAATTATGAATACACCGCTCCTTCACCACTCCAAAGATGCTGCTAGCAGGACTTTTTTGACCGTCCTGCTAGCGCACCGCTCCAGTGTGAAAGCAGAGTGAAAGGGGCCGGATTTTTTCAGGCGCTATACAGGCGCTATTTTTAGCACTGTAGCGCCTGAAAAAGGCCCAGTGTGAAAGGGGCCTTACTGTAAGGCCCCTTTCACACTGAGCCGCTTTGCAGGCACTAAAGTTCTAAAAATAGCGCCTGCAAAGCGCCTTCAAACAGCCGCGGGCTTTAACACTGGAGCGGTGCGCTTGCAGGATGCTGAAAAATGTCCTGCAAGCCGCATCTTAGGAGGATTTACCGCTCCTAAAGTGCCCCTTCCCATTGAAAATAATGGGGCAGCGCTCCAAACCCCCCTGCAAAGCGGCGCTGCAGTGGCGCTTTGCGGGCGGTTTTAACCCTTTTTCAGTCATTAACGGGGGTAAAACTGCCCCGCTAGCGTTCGAAAAGCGCCGCTATAACGACGGTAAAGTGCCGCTAAATATAGCGGCGCTTTACCGCCAGCACGCCCAGCGCCTCAGTGTGAAAGTAGCCTAATGGAACATGCCATGGGTAAAACAAAATTTTATTTACTAATAAATTAAAAATGATATAAAAATGACATTAATAATAGCATTTAAATGCAGGTAGAATAATATATATACATATATATATATATATATATATATATATATATATATATATATATATATATATATATATATATATATATATATATATATAATCTATCTATCTATCTATCATAGCATATAGCATTTATATATATATATATGTGTGTGTTTATTTCAATGTGTATGTGTATATCTATCTATCTATTTATATCTATATACATATATATATATATATATATATATATATATATCTATATATATATATATATATAGATATATATATATATATATATATATATATAGATATATATATATATATATATATATATATATATATATATATATATATATATATATAGATATATATATATATATATATATATATATATATATATATATATATATATACATATATATATATATATATATATATATATATATATATATATATATATATATATATATAAATAGATAGATCTATATATATATATATCTATATATATATATACACACAATTTAGATTGCTAACCTGCTTGTTTTGGGGTGTGTAATGGTAGGGAAGATGTTCTCTCACAGTATGGCTGCTCCTGAGTGAAAGAGGGAAGTCAAAAGACTTCCTGCTTTCCCCAGAATACTGAGGCAGCTTCCCGCTTCTCTCTCTGATTCTCCACCTCTGAGATGGTGAATCAGAAAGTGAGAATCCTGTCACAGATCGCCAGTGAGGTGCTGAGATCGCACCTTCATACACTGGCCGTTTCTGTGACAGTCAGTTACAGATTCTCACTGTGCTGAGATAATCAGTGGAGAACATGTTCTCATCTGATTACCTCAGTTTCATACACAGGTAAAGACCTGAGATCAGCTGTGAGACTTGGGATCGCAGCTGATCTCAGTTTCATAAAAGGACACCTTAGTGCTGTGTTTCAGGATGAGGCAACACTTTGGTGGCCTACATCAGCTTTATAGGCACTTTGTTTCCGTAAAGAGAGACTTTATATCTCTTCTCCGTCCTTTGCATTCTGTGCAGCTGTATTAATTTGGCTGATCACACAGATGCGAGTTCGATCTAATTAATTATTACTTTTGCCATTTATAGACTGTGTTCTGAATGAATGAATGAATGAATGAATGAATCTGTTTGGATTCCTTCATCCAGGGCCTGTGATAGGCCCCCCCCCGGGAGCTATCTGAAGCTATCTAATCATATCTATGGAATATTGACACAGCGATATACAACTTTCTATCTGCCGCTGCAAACTGATGATAACAATCTATTGCCCCTTTTCCTTCATTGCATGTTTGCTCTCACCCATGCATACACAGCACCTTTTTGAGGTATATATATATATATATATATATATATATATATATATATATATATATATATATATATTTGTTTTAATACAACTCTTTTTTCATTTGGCTTTTGCAAAATGAATACATTAGCCATATGTTTATCCTCAGTCTATCTTTCTATGTGAGGATAATAGGTAATGAAGTTTGATACTTTAGGAACAAATAATATAAATGTACACAGCCATACTTAGCTGCAGTTTTTCATAATTATTTCCACTCCATACCCCCAGCCACCGCGATCCCGGTTTGCACCCAAGAGATCTTTGCATCCATTTGTTCCATCAAGCAGGAAGCCTCTTTGCTCTTATATTCTGCTTTTTCTTTTCTGCTGCACCCATTTGGGTTTTCTGCGATCCAATTGATCACAATCCTATTATTCCTTGAAAATTTTATTTACTGTACATGTGATTGGCACACATGTCTCCTTTCTCCTTGCCTTGCCTTGCTTCTTTCTTCATTATTCTGTCCCCTCTTTTCCCCCTCCCTTCCTTTCTGCTTTCTACTCCTCTTTCCCTCTTTCTCCTCTTTTAAACATAATTTTTTTCTCTCCTTTTTTTCCCTTTTTCCTTCTGTTTCTTCTGTTTCTTCTTCCTTCTGTTTCTTCTTTTCCTTCTTTCCTTTTCCCCTCCCCCATTTGCCATATAGTGGATATTAGCACTGCTTTGACATATGTTGTTGTTTAAAATATGTGTTTCTCTTTTATACCCAAGATTGCTACAATTAAAAATAATATTGCATGTCGAACTATCTGAGGAGTATAAAAAGACTCTGTAACGAGTAGGCAATATCGAATGCATAGTTTGCATAGTTTGCATTGTTATATATATATATTTTTGAATGCATATGTCTCTGTGAGTGCTCAGAAATATTACGCTCTCCAGAACAAATTGTACAGTCATTTTAAATATATGATGTTTTGCACATAATTACCCTGGTTTATTGTACATGCTGTGTCTCTGGTTAGGGGAATGTATATTTTTGTATACTTTTAATAAGCATTATGAATAAATAATGACATATATTTTAATGAATTAAGTCTGAAGTAATTGTGTGGCATCTTAAATGGCCAATTGAGCTATTGTTAGCATGTTGCTGTGCATGTAAGGGGTGTTGTGCCAAATTTTCCCCTTATAGAATAGACATTGAGAAAAAGTCAACTAGATAATTATTTTGATTTGAATTGCAAGTCTTCCCCCCATGAGAACTGGAGAGAGAAATTACTGGTTGCTTGCTGTCCACAGCTTTAGAGATACAAGTGGAAATGTGACAGGCCTGTAGTGTAGACATTTCCTAGCCTAGTGGTGGAAACATCTGGAGAGGGTTTACTATCAGGTCCATGGCTTGAGAACATGCAGCAACCATCTGCTGCTGCTTTTGTGGGGCGTTTGTAAAGGGCATACAGCATCCAAAACCCCTGAGCCACATACCCTTGTTACAAATCTATACATAGTAGACAAAATAGATTAACAGTATGTGCATAAAACTAAACTCCAGTCAAAACTAATAACTCTTCGCCCCAGACTCATCTTCTCACCTTGCAATATTTTTTTAATTGCGTTAAGCTGCCCAGCAATAAATAACCCTGAGAGAATTTCCCCACAGGGATAGAATGCACCTTCTGGTTCATAAAACTGGTAACAGTTGCACTCTCAATATGAGCCATCTTCCGATCACAAATACTTCTCTCTGTAGTTCCTGCAGAGCAGCTCTGACATCACTACAACACTGCACCTGCAATTGGTCGATACATTCTGCAATCTCCCCTAGTTTTAAACTACCCATGTCCACCCTCAGCCCTTGATTCACAGTATGATGTGAGGCATGCCTAGAACAGGGATTTAAAGAGAAGTGTGGGATTAAAAAAAAAAACATTCATACTAACCTATGTGGCTGTAACATCAATCTGATCTGAACACCGAGAAATTAACGATAACATGACCGCTCATTGTTTGGTCTTCAGTGAGTAGAGAGCAATGACTGTCATTCATCGGCTCTCTGCTCTGCCCCTCCAACTGTCACTGGACTGTGGAGGGGGCGGGAGCAGCTGACACAGGCTTTCAGTTGCACGCTGAGAGGCTGAGCCAGCTGCCAGTCAGGGTAGATCACCTGGACCAGCTTTGTGATGTCAGCCAACAATGAGCTTTAGCCTGCTGCCCACTGAATCTGAGTCACAGGCTACTTGGTCATCTTCTAGTATGTCGCATTCGCAGTCTGGTCATCTGTAGTATGTCGCATTCGCAGTCTGGTCATCTCCTGTAGTATGTCACATTTGCAGGCTGGTCATCTCCTGTAGTATGTCACATTTGCAGTCTGGTCATCTCCTGTAGTATGTCACATTTGCAGTCTGGTCATCTCCTGTAGTATGTCGCATTTGCAGTCTGGTCATCTCCTGTAGCATGTCGCATTTGCAGTCTGATCATCTCCTGTAGTATGTCGCATTTGCAGTCTGGTCATCTGTAGTATGTCGCATTTGCAGTCTGGTCATCTCCTGTAGTATGTCGCATTCGAAGTCTGGTCATCTGTAGTATGTCGCATTTGCAGTCTGGTCATCTCCTGTAGTATGTCACATTTGCAGTCTGGTCATCTCCTGTAGTATGTCACATTTGCAGTCTGGTCATCTCCTGTAGTATGTCACATTTGCAGTCTGGTCATCTCCTGTAGTATGTCGCATTTGCAGTCTGATCATCTCCTGTAGTATGTCGCATTTGCAGTCTGATCATCTCCTGTAGTATGTCACATTCACAGTCTGATCATCTCCTGTAGTATGTCGCATTCGCAGTCTGGTCATCTCCTGTAGTATGTCGCATTCGCAGTCTGGTCATCTGTAGTATGTCGCATTCGCAGTCTGGTCATCTCCTGTAGCATGTCGCATTTGCAGTCTAATCATCTCCTGTAGTATGTCACATTCGCAGTCTGATCATCTCCTGTAGTATGTCACATTCGCAGTCTGGTCATCTCCTGTAGCATGTCGCATTTGCAGTCTGATCATCTCCTGTAGTATGTCACATTCGCAGTCTGATCATCTCCTGTAGTATGTCACATTTGCAGTCTGGTCATCTCCTGTAGTATGTCACATTCACAGTCTGGTCATCACCTGTAGCATGTCGCATTTGCAGTCTGATCATCTCCTGTAGTATGTCACATTTGCAGTCTGGTCATCTCCTGTAGTATGTCACATTCACAGTCTGGTCATCACCTGTAGCATGTCGCATTTGCAGTCTGATCATCTCCTGTAGTATGTCGCATTCGCAGTCTGATCATCTCCTGTAGTATGTCACATTCACAGTCTGGTCATCTTCTGTAGTATGTCGCATTCGCAGTCTGGTCATCTCCTGTAGCATGTCGCATTTGCAGTCTGATCATCTCCTGTAGTATGTCGCATTTGCAGTCTGGTCATCTGTAGTATGTCGCATTTGCAGTCTGGTCATCTCCTGTAGTATGTCGCATTTGCAGTCTGGTCATCTGTAGTATGTCGCATTCGCAGTCTGGTCATCTCTTGCAGCATGTCACATTTGCAGTCTGGTCATCTCCTGTAGTATGTCGCATTCGCAGTCACTGTATTTTCTGTGAAATATATATGCATATGAGCGTATCATTTTTTTTTTTGGTGGGGGAGTGGATCTTGACCCCTGGGTGCCTCAGAGATCCTATCACCCCACACCTAGTGATGAGCCAGTGATGTCAAATCTGAACCCAATTGAAGTGAATGAGAGATGAATCTTGGAAAACAGTAATGATCCTTTTCTAGGCTAATAGGAAGTGATTATCAACCAAATGGCACGGGGCATTGGATGTCACCTTGTGGAACATGCACTAAAGCAAATATTTAAAAAATAACTCAATTTGGCAGGGAGCAGCGATTTTTAATAATGCTTGAAGAAAAACATTAACATTGCAGAATTCCTTCAACCACCTGACTTCCTGAATATTTTACTTTTTTAACTGGCAATTGCACGGTCATGCAACACTGTACACAAATTAATTTTCTATAATTTTTTTTCACACAAGTAGTGATTTCCTTTGGTTGTATTTAATCACCACTGTGCTTTTTATTTATTTTTTGCTATAAAAACTAAAATATAGCAACATTTTGAAAAAAAAAATTTCTGTTTTGCAAACAAATAATCTTTCTTCATAAATTTAGGCCAACGTGTAGTCTGCTTCATTTCTTTGGTAAAAATAACCTAAAATCAGTGAATATTATTTAGTCTGTGTGAAAGTTATAGAGTCTACAAACTATGGTATTTATATTTGAAAATTGATCAATCCTGATGTACTGATTGTCTGTCAGTTCTTAAGGTCCTAAAATGCCAGGGCAGTACAAATACCCCCAAATGACCCATTTTTGGAAAGCAAACAGTCAAAGGTATTTAGTAAGAGGCATGGCAAGTTTTTTTTATGAAAATGAAGGAATTAAAGCGAAGTTCCACCTGGGAAAAAAAAATTAAGTGAAATAATAGACAAATACAAATACTGCAGCTGCTGACTTTTAATATAAGGACACTTACCTGTCCAAGTTGCCCGCGATGTCCTCATCCGAAGCCAACCCATCAATCGGCTCCGGGTGCAGGTGCTGACATCCTTACTAAGGGTAAACAGGAAGTGAAGCCTAGCGGCGCAATCTGAATGGTCCCTGCTGTCTTCTGGGACCTGTGTGTGGAGGAAGGAGGAGGGGTCTGAGGAGGAGGGGTCTGACATTGCAAAGTTCACCACACTTCTATGCCCGAAAGTGGGAGCAGATACCTGGATTTAACAGGTATCTGCTCCCCCCTGAAAGGTGCCAAATGTGGCACCGGAAGGGGGGGGGGGATCCGATCAGCAGAAGTTCCATTTCTGGGTAGAACTCCACTTTAAATACAATTCGTTTTTTTCACCATACTACTCTGGAGGGTTGATCAGGGTCTTTTTTTACATTTGTTATTGCTTATAACAGTGATGATGCCTTTCATTCATGACAGCTTGCCTACTATTTTGATCTGTGATTGGCTACAGCTAATCACATGGTACAGGGTGCTATGGTTGGCCCAGGTACCATGTGATAGCTGTGGACCAATCACAGCATCACAATAATAAGCAAAACAGTCATGAATAGAAGCCATTCATGGGTATCGATCACCACGATCCGCTGTGCCCAGTGGACACAACGCTTACGGATCTGCGCTGCTGTGTGCTCCAGGGGATGCGCCAGTGCACATGTACTCAGAGATGTACCAGTATGTCACTGAGCCTGCAGCTGCCGCCTGCTAAGAGTAAATCTACTGTTAGTGGGCGGAAAATGGTTAAATACCATTCCTACGGGATGTCATGAGCCAGCCTATGAAGTAGCACATATGTCTAATGTATGTTGGTATAGGTGCAGTCTAGGTTTGAAATAAGTGCAGTATAGAGTGCAGTATGAGTGAGGTATGGATTGGGTACACTTAGTGTCCTGCTCTCAGTAGCTTCCTTGGATGCTGCTGTGGACACTTGCTGTAGAAGGGGGCCCCCTCAGTCTCTTGCTGAAAGCGTCCAGTGATCAGTGGTGGGAAGCAGAGAAAGAGTTGACACTCCAACCTATATGGAGCAGTGGTGCAGGAACTGTGACGTGGGTGGTGTTGTGCTGCCCCCAGGTGTTCTTAGTCTCAGGCTCGCCACCCCGCAGGCAGGTGAATACATGCTCTAGTCTCCCTCACTCCTCGGCACCAAGAGGAAAACAAGGGCAATTTAATAAAAATCCTCTCTCCACTCCTCCTATTGCTGCACAGTGTATATTTGGAAATGTAGGGTAATCACTATTGTGTATCCATTATATGGCTGTCATCTGAAAATACAACCCCTATCATTCTTGGCACTCTGCATAGAAGTCAATGGGCTTGGCTTTTAGCTCTTCCCCTGCTGGCCAGAGTAGAATGGTGCAGCATACTATCAGTATCTCAATAGGAGGTGGAGAAGGATAAAAGGCAATGTCTCCTTCTCCATATTGCTGTAGCCCTGGCCACAGGTGCAATGAGGATTGGAGGGAGTGCTCTCCTTCTCAATCCTGAAAAGTAGATGAAGAAGAAGCTTCAACAAAGGAAAGGCATAGATCAAGTTAAACTGAGCCCAAAGTCACCAGGGCATCCACTGTAAAGGCCCAAATATCACTGGTTATGGAAACTACCCTGTCCAGTCTGTTGTTGGACATCAGAAGATCCACATCTTGTGTCCCTCACCTGTAGCAGAGGTACTGAAGTAGGTAAGCAGGTAAGCAGACCATACCTCTGGAACCAGACGCTGATGATTAAGTCTGCCTGCAAACATTCCACAACTGGAATGTGCACTGCAGAAAGGACTGGGATGTGGGGTTCTGCCTAAGCTCACATGAGCTCCTAGTGCCCTTTTGATGGCTGATGTCAGTAACTGCTGTGGCATTTTCTGACTAAATTATGGTCATTTCAGGATGCTTTCTCAGAAGCTGGATTCTGCCAATGACCAAGGTTCTTGTACCGAGAGGGCATAAAGGACTCCACCCCAGCCTGAAAGGGTGGTGTTTGCTTCTCCAATATCAACTCAAAACTTGAAATCGACCACCCTAGTACAAGCTAGTTTTGCTGGTCAGATGAATAGGTTGATTCAAAAATTAAGTCTGCCATCTGAGGCATTTAATAGAACAGCTAGCCTACTCGTAAAATCAGACAGTGGCTGAAAATTCCTTTCTCTCAAGACAGAAGATTGAGGACAGTTGTTAGGACCATCAAAATTAGGATCATTAGTGGAGATGCTGCTGGCCCCCACCCTGAGGCATTAGTGTGAGCTGACTTTGATCTACCATGGCTATCCACTTGGGAGTATATGAGAGAAACCTTCTTTTGAGGATTATAGCACCTGAACAGTTTGATTGTTTTCATATACCCTATTTTTTATGCTAAAACATATTAATTTACTATTTGACTTGTAGTTTATCCCCTTCCGGCCAGCATTTGACCTGGACCCAGACTTGTATAAGATAGCAAAACCTGTTGAAGCGAACAAAAGCTCATTGACACAGCCCGCTAACAAAAGCTCATTGACACAGCCCATTAGGCTCATATTGCAGCAGAGAAGTGAAAAGAAAAGAAAGTGTATACTAAAGGTAAACTTAAAATAAACTAGTTGCTTTGCTTTCAGAGGCTTGTGTTAGGGCCTAATACACAGGCATTGTATAAAATCAGTTTTGGATAATACTTCAGAACAGTTTATATACAAGATATAAATCATGGCTTTCTGGCTAGAAGCTTGGTTGCAGTGGATAGTGAAGGGTGCAGATGAAACATCAAGCCCCGTTGGGTGCATGAGGGTAAAGGGGCACAGAAGATATGGAACTTCAGCTTGTTAGGGAGTGGAGGGCACAGACAGTATAGAACCGGAACAAAAGTCTTTTGATATTAAATGCAGGATATCTTCTAACTCTGAAATATCATTGTTGATGGAATCATCCTTTAAAATAACTAATGTTAATAAAAAAAGACTACCCTTATCTATAAAAAAAAATGTGGAAAAGACTATTATAAAAAGAGTCTTGCGATAATATAATAGTACTTCCAAGAAAAATACATCTGTACTGATGGCATTGTTTGCTAAGAAATCCAATATCTGTTTGAAAGTATTTGTACTTTGGCAGGATAACAAAACATTAATTGTGCAAGCCACAATTTCAAGGTTTAAGTCAGTGTGCTTGGGGAGACTTTTCTGATGACTCCTGCAGCCTATCAGGTGTTTAATAAGTATATTTATAACATAAACTAAAAAATTCCAGTTGACATAATTTATATCTTTTAATCCTGTTTAGATATAATAGAGCTCTCCCAAAGGCTAGAACTACCCATCAGGACTGCTTCAGAAATTTACATTTTATAATAATATATTTTTTTAAATAATAATAATTCCAATAATAATAATAATTCCAATTTAATAATAAACATTTTAAAACATTGATAGAATGTATTTTATAGAACAAGGACCTAATTTAAATGCCTAAGGTAAAAATGAACACAGACAGTCTTTTTTCCCCTCAGCATCCAATTAAATCCCAAGGTTAATACTGAGATCACTATGTGAGACATTTATTACACCAGTACTTTAAAAGGGAGACCTGGTTTTTACAGAGTCCTCATTGAGTACCAAAAACAGTATGAGTTTTTCATATTTACATATATTAAAAGGGTTGTTAACCACTTGCCGCCCGCCATATAGCAAAATGACGGCGGCAAAGTGGTTTCAATATCCTGACAGGACGTAATATTACGTCGCCAGGATATTAGGCCGCTGCGCACCCCTGGGGCATCCCGCAGCGATCGTTGTTGCGGTGTGCCAGTCTGACACACCGCAACTCCGATCTACATAAAGAGTCTCTGACCGAGACTCTTTACCATGTGATCAGCCGTGTCCAATCATGGCTGATCATGATGTAAACAGGAAGAGCCGTTGATCATCTTTTCCTCACTCGCATCTGTCAGCCCCGAGTAGAGGACAGCCGGTCGGCTGCTCCTCTGACAGGGGGGGTCTGTGCTGATCGACTATTAGCGCAGCCCTCCCATGGATGCCCACACTGGACCACCAGGGATGCCACTAGGACCACCAGGGATGTCACCACCAGGTATGCCACCCTAGACCATTAGAGATGTCAATCAGTGCCCACAATGGATGCCAATCAGTGCCCACAATGGGCCTCACTGATTGGCAGGCATTATTGTTTGGCACTGATTGGCATCCATCAGTACCATACATTACAGTACATCAGTGTGAACCTATCAGTGCCCATCCATGCCCACCCATCCCACCTATCAGTGCCCATCTGTGCCACCTATCAGTGCCCATACGTGCCGCCTATCAGTGCCCATCCGTGCCACCTATGTGTACCCATCAGTGCTGTATATCAGTGCCACCTATCAGTGCCCATCAGTGCCACCTATCAGTGCCCCATCAGTGCAACCTATCAGTGCCCATCAATTCCACCTCATCAGTGCCACCTCATTGGTGCCACCTCATTGGTGCCCATCAGTGCCGCCTTATCAGTGCCCATCAGTGCAGCCGAATCAGTGCCTATCAGTGAAAGAGAAAACTTACTTATTTACAAAGTTTTGTAACCGAAACAAAAACATTTTTTTTATTTGTTTATCAGAAAATAAAAATCTCAGAGGTGATCAAATACCACCAAAAGAAAGCTCTATTTGTGGGAACAAAATGATAAAAATTTAGTCTGGGTACAGTGTAGTATGACCGCGCAATTGTCATTCAAAGTGCGACAGTGCTGAAAGCTGAAAATTGGTCTGGGCAGGAAGGTGTATACGTGCCCTGTATTGAGGTGGTTAAACTGATTTGAGCATGGCAAGGATTGTTTGCCGCTCTATCTTGTAATGATTACAAAACATCTTTTTCAATAAAAACTATTGTAACAGAAAAGTAGTACCTATATTTATTTTTATATTATCTAATTATCAAAAGGTTGTACTGTGTCGACCATCATTGACAGCATAGTGCAGATACAGTGATGCCACATAAATGTAAAATATAGGCTTTAAAAAAAACTTATATTGCACTTGATGAAAGCTGGTTGTATTGAAAGAATTTTAAAGGGCTACTAAACCCTTGTTGTTTTAAAAAAAATAATAAACATGTCATACTTACCTCCTCTGTGCAGTTGGTTTTGAACAGAGTGGCCCGATCCTCCTCTTCTGGGGTCCCTTATTGGTGCTAGTAGGTCCTCCTCTTCTCGAGTGTCCCCTCGGAGAAGCGCTTTCCTTCGGGACACCCATGTAGGCACTCTTCCGAGAAAGCAGGACTCAGCCCCGCCCCCTGGCACCCATGTCACTGGATTTTTTTGACAGTAGCTGGAGCCAATGACTGCACTGCTATCAATCTATTCAATCAGGACATGAGATACCAGCTAGAGCTGGTGTGCTCATCCCCAGGGATAAAAAGACCGGGTTCAGGTGAGTAAAACGGGGGCCACTGGGGGGCTGCAGCACGACAGAAGGTTTTTTCGCCTTAATACATAGAATGCATTAAGATGAAAAACCACAAGAGGTAACAACCCCTTTAAATCTACCGAGATGCCAAAATAAATCATATCAATAACTCCTCTATTTTGTTGTTTTTCTTAAAAAAAATGCTTTAGTTGAGTATTTTAAATAGTTTTGAAATGTAAAATACTATTTACTAGTCTAGTGGTAGTATTGAAAACATACAACCAATATTCTTTCCCACAACTCTGCATTGCATACAGTAGATTTATTTAATGAACATCATAGCCACATTGTAAAAAGCCAATGTTTTGGAACCACACCGGGCCCCTTTGTTGTAGTAGAATTCAATTCTCCATATTGCAAACCATGGAATAACTACCGTTTAGAATTTGAAAGGGGTGTTAGAAAATAATATATTTTTAAATTTTATTTTCACCCATCATATGGCTATAGAATGCCACATACACAAGAGTTAAAAGACTGTGAAATAAGCAACTGAAATTTTTTCTTCTAATATTAAAAACATAGCTCATTTTAAATCAAGTGGTACAGTAAAAAACAAATATAGTAATATCACATCATAGAGAAGCAGTAAACGTAAATCTTTGTGCAATGATGATATACATCTTATTTAACCCATTTCATCTTTTTCATAGTGTTGGAAGAGTTATGAACACCAAACACAAAACCAAGTAAGTACGCATTAAACAAACTGTAGATTGTGAGGTCACTTAGTAATCTTGTTGGCATATACATAAGTCACAGTTATCAGGAATAAAGACAAGTTATTTCCAACTAAAACAGAACTATTTTTGACCACTTTTCTCTAACTGGTATTGTTCCATATCTCTACTCTTTTATGTTTAACATCAATATATTTCATGGTATACAGTTCTTGGCTGGATATCCATTTGAACAGGAATTCCCATCAAAAAAGAAAAAAATTGTCTGTTTAAAGGAGATCTCCAGGAAATATTTATAGTTCAATTCAAGATCCCCACAATAGATGATGAGAGGTCACACTAACGTATTGAAATATAGTAGAAATATGTTGCTGGGCTCTTCAAAGACAGGAATTCTGCAGGAGAAGACAGAAGATGGGGGTATTTAAGAAAGTACTAATGTGTACACCCACTGTATTTATGATCAAATAACACAAATATGCACTTCAGCAATATTGCTTATCCGATGTTGGCTCCAGTTTGGTCAATAAATGCCTTTAAAACATTCATGATATATAGCTAGATGTAGTAAGAGATGTAGTAAGAGAGACTTTTCTAAAAGCATCAGACCATACTCAAGGCAAAATAGAGGAGTCCACCTAAAAAGAATGCTAGGTCTCTCTTACCTCTTAGATTTGCATTATGGAAGTGGTAGAGGCTTTTACTGACTGGTCTAGAGTTTTTACTGACAGGTTCATCAAACAAGCATTTTAGATTGTTTAGTAGAATTATGACAAAATAGAATGTACTTCTCCTATGGATCACAGGAGTGCAGTTCTTTCTGCACTCCTGTACAAAGAGGAGAGGGGTGTTATGGTTGACCAATGGGCTGGGCCTACATCCCAAAAAGA